>CAKOFT020000031.1:270000-870000 GCA_933228735.2 Amblyteles armatorius | reverse complement strand
CTCTCGTCATTATCATATATTCCGGAGGGGTATTGTAAAATCCTTCATCGATACAACGGGGAACTTTGTAAATAGGTTCATCTACTCCAGTGGGTCTTTCGCGGGCCCAGATAAAGTCTCGCGGTACCGTATTGTATTCCGGTTTGTATCCGGGACTCCGGCGTGGGGGTAGAGTGTCGCCGTAATGCACCTGAACAGGTAACTCGGGGATCGGTCTCGTGGTGTTGCAGCAGTGAGTCTGCGGTAGGTCGTGTACCCGAGGTCCAAATCTAAATTGCAAAGGTTCGACCGGTGTCACGGGGCAGGAGTTAACAGGAGCGCAGGGCGGGTGATTGTCCGGCGAGGTTCTGGGAAGCAACGGCTTTCCACTCGTTTCTCCATCTCCATCATTATCCCTATCTCCCTTCGAAGTCTGTATGTTGAGATGCAACAATAGATAAGTTACGGAATCCCAAACGGCTCCGATGAGGTATAGAGACCATCCGTATATAGTATGCAAAACGTATCCGTGTATTATCGTGGCTATTATCAATTTAATTTCCCTAATGAGCATGATTATTCCGATTAAACCTGCACTGACTGTCCTAAAGGTTGAAAAACAACCCCAGGATCTTTCCCAGGAAGTTTCTATAATTTTATTAATTGCTTGTTCGTCGATTAAATTTGCAATTGTTCCCCCTTGAGTTACTGTCGGCTGCCCAGCTATTCCCCTGGCTATCGAGTTTAGGATGGCTGGTCTTTCCGCGGGGAACATGATGTGATCTCTCAAGTCGTCCAGGTCTTTTTGTGTGTAAATGCCGCTTGTTGCAAGATTCTGCGGGTTGCGATAAGTCCAGGTCTGTTCGGTCAATGGTTGGAGAATTGTAGGAGCTACAGCCCGAACAGGTCGGGGTTCTAATGAATACCATTCACCCGCTATTTTGTACATGGATGGTACCAAGTTGTTGCAAGTTACCTGGGTTCCTGTTCTCTTCAAAATGTGGGTACGGGGTGTCAAATAATAAGAATGATTGCCTACTGCCACGGGTAATTGCCTGTGGCATTCTTTTGTCTCCCTGACCCTTACCTCTAGTGCAATACATTTTACTATGTGTGCCACTTCTCCAGCTAATGCGGCCATGTAACCTGGACCTTTCATAATGTTATGTGCAAATTCGTCTGGTGATTGTTTAGTGAGTCCGATTGTGTTTTCTAATACTTGTCTCTCGAGATTGCATCGTTGGACCAGAATGTCATTATACTTTTGTTTAATTTGCTTTTTGATATATTTTTCTACGTACACGAATTTGGAATTTACGTATGCAAATAAATCGAGATTGGCAATGGATAAAGCGTCTTTCTTAATAAATGGGTTTTCTCTATTGGTTTTTACTACCAGGAGCTTAGGATGTTCTGTACGGATCAAGGTGTATTCGCAGACGACTGACCGATCTCGAGCGGTCAATGCGAAAATTACTGCGCCTTCCATTAACGAGTATACTGTTTGTTTGAAATCCGTATTTCGGTCAGTAGTCAGGATAGCGCTTCCCTCGTAAAGTACCCCGTAGCGTTTACTATTGCAGCTATCCTCGGGATAGGGTTCCCAATACGAGTTCCTACCATCTATGTCTGTGCAGCGGCCCTCATTGAGCTCGCACCTTGTACCTGAGCGTAATTGAACTTTGTTGGTTTCAACGTCTACGTCGGCCGTATAATCGCGCAAGGTTATTTTCACATCTCCCATGACGTATACCTTTTTCCAATTGCCGTAAGGGTCGGAATAGTAAACGCCCTCACATTCGGAATAAGCTGTTATTGTTCCGGCTATTGATACAGGTCGCCTTGTCGTACCATTAGGTTTGATTCCTGTTATCACCGTTTGCCCAATTTTTATACGCCCTTCTCTATATATGTCGGCGCAGACATCACGAGAGACACCGTCCACATATAAATATTCTCCATTAGGGACGTCCATGCCATGTGACCACATTCCACACCGACGAATTACGCGATGAATTTCTACCTTGCACTGTCTTACGCTGTCTTGCACTGCCTTACATTCTAGTAGCGGGACGGTTGTGATATTTAAAGTGTCGCCAGTGCAATCGTATCCGATTAATCCTTCCGCGGGGCAGGACTGGGTCAACAGATGAAGTACCACGAATACCCATATTAGGTGGAATTCCTTCATCTGCAATATTATTGTTTTTATACTTGCTGGTATATAACTCCGGTATTTTTTAGTAAAACTCTTTCCTTTCCCCCTTTTTTTATTGGTATTGAGGAATTTTTTTCACGTAGGCAGGGATAGTTAAACATGAGGGTCTAGAAGAGAGAGAGAGAGGGTTGAAACCTGTATTGGTCTTCTGCCTAGTCCCCTTATTTTTTTTCAATAAAAGCCACGGTATCCTGACATTTATTTTACTCTCTCTTCTCCGTCCGCGCGTGATTCTTGTTTTGTTTTTAATTCGTGTCGTCGGTTTCTTATTTTGTGAAATGGTGCGTACTCGCGAGCCGATGACTCCGTCCTTACAGACGTTGTTAGATCGCCACCCCCCAGTGAAAGGTGCAATAATTATTGAGGTTCAGCGTGGTATACGTCGGGTGCGTTATATTCGTCGGATGTTGTAACGACACTGCGTAAGTATATTATATATATATATTTGGGGTACCCGGATTCTTCTATGTGTTTAGTTTACTCCGGCATCCACTGACCCTTCTCCCCTTTTCAGATGGGATTTCCAATACGAAGACGTTTTTGACCTGCCGTGCCGTTTCGCAGTGGATGCACAGGTGCTTCCTGCTCCTCGCCGAGTGCCCCCTAATCCAGAGGTGCAGCCGGTTCGGCACCGGGCCTTGTTGGATTGGTTCTGGTGGGTGTATTTCCTTGGCTTTGATTGTGAACCCCTTTTTTTATAAGATTTTTTCCTTTTCTTTCTTATAGGTTTCTCTGTCGATTGGTCATTTTCCTTCTTCTCCTTCCTTTTTAGATTTCCCCGATAAGATTTGATATCTTTACCCCTTTTTTTTCTTTTCCTTTTGTTTAAAATTATTTAAATTCCATCTTTTTTTTCCTTCTAATTCTATTTCATATTGATGTAATCGTCTGCATTTTTTTTTCGGGGTCTTGAGAAATATAGGCGCTTCCTTGTGGGTGGAATTTTCTTTTGTGTCGATAAAAACAAAAAAAAAGGAAGGGGTGTCCCGCCTCAATCTCTCTCATCTCTAGATCCTCTTCTTTACTTGTTGGTCCATTGGTTCGGTGGAAGGATTTTCCTCCATCTACTTGGCTATTGGTTAGTTTTTTTTTCTCAACTTTGCGTATGTGGAGGGGCTTGATTGCTTAAATACCCGCGCTCGACCCCCTTGTTTTTTAGTCTCCTGTTTTCTTCTTCGACCGACGATGTTCATTTCCATGGACCAGCTTCGTGAGTGTACTAATGAACGTATGGAGTTCGGAGGAGCGCAAGCTTGGCTCGAAGATCCTCGGGGACATCGTGGCTGCATTCCCCCCTGGGCTGCCTAGATGAGGCGGTACATGAAGGGTGCCCGGGAGGATCGCCGTTTCGATCGGGATCAAGTGTAAGTATGACTTGTGTGTTTAACGTGTTCGTTGTGCTTCTTTTTTTATATCATTTTGTTTTCTCCCCTCTTTCTAGTTGGAATACGGATCAGCCCGACGCTATGGGCCTTCGAGGCCTGTTCGGCCTGGAACCGTTCCTCTAGGATTCCGAGGAAAATTGGGATTCGGAAGAGGAGACTGGGGCTGGCGAGGGATGCCCGTCGTTGGTTCGATGGACCCTTTTGGGAGAACCAGGGAGGGGCAACCTCCTAAACTTTGAAACGGCTTGCCATGCCTTTCTGCGAGGGTGAGTTTCCCGTGCAGATTTTTCATTCTCGTTCGAACTCTCGACTTGTGCACTTCGTTTTGACCGGGAACCGTTATTTCTAAAGATGGAGTGGTGCGTGTCTACAATCTTTTTTTTCCGCTTATTTATTTATCTATTCATATGTGTCGTTTTATTTATTTGTGTGTGAGTTTTCTTTTTGTTTCTGCTTCAGTCAATCAACTATCGAACCCGTTGTGGAGTCGCTTCGGGCTTTGATGGGGGATTTGGGACTGAGGGGGGGTCGTGCCTTCGTCGCACCCCCGGTCGTCGCGGCGCCCGATATCTTCGCCGACGCTGGAGAGGCGTCTTGAGATGATCCCGCCGAGGACGCCCGCATCGCGGCCAATATTCTTCGTCAGCTGCAGGAGGCTGCCCGGCAAGGGAAAAGAAAGGGGGTGGAAACGACTCGGCGCTACCGGCTGGAGAGTCGTCTGAACGTCTCCGAGAAGTGAGTTTCGTTCGGCATCTGTTAATATATTGTAATCGGTTTTTTCCTAACATGTGTTTTCTTTTACTTTTTTTCCAGTGAGGATTCGGAGGACGAAGAGGGTCCTGTGACGATAAAAAGGCCTAGCACGGACTCGACCAGCTCGAAGGACGAAACACCGCCTCCGCCAAGGTTGGAGCCTCTACCCCGTAAATATCTTCCCTGATTTATTTTATTTATTTATTTATTGGTTTTTGTTTTATGTGTTTTAATCCTTTTGTGTTTAGTTTTGTTGCAGAAACCGCGGCCTGGAGGCGTCGGCGTTAATTTTAGAGACAAAAAAAAGATTTATGTCCTTTTTTTTCCTATGTTTTAATCGTGTTTTTGTGTTTTAGTTTTTAAGTTTAGCCTCTAAGGATGGTTTTTATTTTTTTGAATATTCGTGTGTTTTTTTCTTTAAATATAAGCCCTCATGGGGTATTTTAAACAAAGCTCTGCTTGTATTGGTTCGTGATTTTATTTCTCTTCGAACCTTCCCTCTGTCCTTCCTAAAAAAAAAAAAAATTATTTGGCGAGGGTACGAGAGTTCTGGCCCCGCCTTCTCGTTTGTTCACTTTTTATTTTTATTGAGTTCTTCCTTTCTTTATTTTTTGTTCCTTTTTTTTTTTAATGATTTTTCTCACTTTTTTCCTATTTTTATAGCTATTATTATTATGATTATTTTTTTTTCCTTTTTATTATTATTGAATTTTCTCCTTGTTCATTTTTTTTTAATTTTTTTTTTATCGTTATTAGTGTTTTAAATACATTTTTTTCATCACTACTGATATTTCTTTTTTTCCTTTTTAAATTATTTTTCCCCTTTTTTTATCGTTATTATTGTTTTCAATTTTTTTTTCATTACTACTGATACTTCTTTTTCCTTTTTTAAATTATTTTTCCACTTTTTTATAGTTATTATTATTATGATTATTTTTTCCTTTTCATTATTATCGAATTTTTCTCTCAAATTTTTTACTATTATTTTTTTCATCGTTATTATTATTTTAAATATATTTTTATACATATATCTACATTTTTTAAATTATTATTGATTTTTGTTCTATCATTTTTTTCCTCTTTAGATTATTTGCATCGTTATTATTATCGTTATGTTTTTTTCCTTTTAACTTGTTGTTATTATTTTTTCTATCTTTTTTTTGTGTTTTTTTTTTCTTTTCGTTCCTCCTTTTTCCCACTCTCTTTTTTTTATAAGTTTTTTCCTCTTTTTTTCGTTGGTTCATCATTATTCCTACCATTATTTATTTATTTATTCATTTAGTTGTTTATTTTTCCTTGTATTGTTACGTCCAGCGTAACGAATAAATTTTCTTTATTATTTGTCCTCACACTGAGACTGGACTCAGGAAATAAAATAAAAAGAAGGAACAAAAATCGGTCAGATAACCTGAAATAGTAGAAAACTAGATAAATGACTCGTTGCTGCCAAAGCACCAACTTAATAAACTCAGCCGGTACATTCGATAGGCACAAAAGGACTGGTCAAACTTGACCGTCACAAATCCAACGGCATGGTCAAACAGATCCGGACAAATTGTAGAAAAGGAAGGCCGTCAAAAATGGTCTATGACCGCCAGCGCCGCCTCTTTTTGGGGCGAGTAAAAGGCCAACCCGCTTGAGATACCTCGCGGCCGTGTCAGGTGCGAGTATCGACGAAACACTCACAGATCTCAAGGATCGTTAGATCTTCTGTACCATCGCCTGGGAACCATTTGGGGGCCCGCAGTGATCTGCCGTGGGGCCGGATCCCCACCTAAGCCAGTCGCTTTGACCGGTTGTCCGCAGCTTCATGGAAGCCCTTAGGGTTTCCAGCTATCGATAATTCCGATTTACAAAGCTTAGCGCCTCAAGGCCATGAGATTAGAAAGTCACGCCACGGTAGAAACGACTTACCACACCCTTTTTCTCAAAACTATGGGAGAGAATTTTCGCAACCATTTTTCATAATAACTATTACAAGAAAAGCAGTCTAAAGGAGCCTTCAAACACAAAATGAAGATGAGGAAAAATAACAAAGACAGATCCATAATTAAAAATATTCGGAATCCAGGTCTTGGAAGATTAAAAGCAATTAAGAAATAAATAATAATTTAAACAGCACATAGAAATAATTCCTGATTATTTTTGGTTTGAATTAAACAAGAACAAACAAACTATCTTTTAGCAACCTTAGTAGATTCAACAATAAATTAACATTAAAAGTAACCAACACTCATAGAATAAGTTTCAAATTCTGAGAACAGTTCAAACTAAACACTCGAGTTGCCGGGCGGCAAAATCGCTGGCACGGCACCACGGAGCTTCGGTCCGCTCAACCGGTCCTCAGTAGAGCGAGTTAAATTTTGTTAAAAATCTGAGTAATCACTAATAATCATCTTATTATTTTTAATTGTTTATGAATTAAGGAATTTAGTTGTTTAACGCCCGTTTAGTCATAAAGAAGATCCGAAGGATTCTCGTCCCATGAGGAGAATTAAAATAATGGATTAATAGTCCCTCGATGTTTAATAAAGAAAAGAGAAAACTAATGAGTACCAACATGGGACCAGAATATTCCTGGCAATCTATAAGTTAGCCTAAGTAAAGGACAAAATATATATATATATATGTATACGAATACATGTATGTTTATTTAATCCAATAATTATTAAGTTAACGAAAGGAATAATTCCTGAAATGAATCGACACGTGTAAACTACCATCACCTAGAAACACTCACACCTTCTTAAGAACGTTCACCGAAAATATGTGGGAAGAAATCGATGTTAGTAAAAACCATCTCTCGGTCCACCCCATAAGAATCCCGCGGCGCACCACCGCATCGTCAAAAGAACAACGCGGTCGGCTTTGGCGAGATGCACGAAACGCGACTTTCGGTGGAACGACGCTGGCGGCGTGCTTTACTCACGGCAAGCACGATAGCATCCGATGGCAGTCACGAATTTAAAGAAAGGTCTCAGGACATAAATTCATAGCCAAACGGGCTTACGACGGGACTCGAACGCGACTCCCTTCACCGAGGGAAATGATGAGTCAAACACCGAGACTTTTACTATCTCCCCGAATATCTAAAGTTAAGCACCGATCGACGAAACAGAAAGGCCGTCTCTCCACGCATCTCCCCTTTTTCCTTTATCCTTGCACCTCCCTTCCAACCTAGCAACTATTTTTAATGACATTTCGAGGAAAAAGACACATGATCAGGCGATCACTCCCACTTATTTTAACCTAGAAAAGGGTATAAAAAGCCCAACAATCTTGTACTCAGGGCACACTCACCATCATCCGATCGACGAAGTTAACGTCGTTCGTTTTCGCCAGTTACCATCATCCGATCGACCCAGTTAGCGTCGTTCAGTCGTTTACATTTTCGATTAACAAAATTGTCTTTGTTCAATCACGCATCCCATTCTAATTCGATCACCGAGAGTTAAGGAAACATTTTTGTCCGAACCCCAGGTTCGAGAATCATTGTTCGACTTATTTTGTACCTTTTTCGTGAATTATTCAATTCGAAATAAAATCTATTCTTACCAACGAAATCATCGGAAGTTCTACGAATTATTCCAAAAACCGACGAAAAACCAGCAGTGAAAAACGTGAGCGACATACATTTTATTTTACTCACTATAATCTTTTCTTCTCTTCATTTATCGGTCATTTCCAGTGCATGAATTTATTAATTGATCCTCTCCTAACCCATTCATCAATTTCCTGGAGTAAACCCACCGTCAAACAGACTTTCAATCATTTCTCAAACTGAAGCGAACATTTTTATCATTTTAAATTCTCCGGAAACCATAAAATCGAATCAGGAGGGATCAGGAGTTCAGAAAGTACCCTACGACCTTAGAAACGACAGGCATTCCTAGGGCCCTATCCCAAGCAATTTTCCGCAAGGTTAGGCTTAAAAATGGGCAGTTGTTACCGCGATTAATACCGGGTGTGGTACAGATCGATTCTCATCGTTCTGACCAGAGAGTGTTAATAGAAACGGGGCAACAGTTGCGTAAAAACTTAGCGAAATAAAACCATCGACAGTTTTGACGTAACAGAATTTTTGGAGGCTCGTCCAGGATCAAAGGAATGTTTGCCAAGGAAGAAAAACCAAAATATTAACGTTCAAGCATTGAAAAATTATTAATTTTACTTAGTTTATGGATAAAAATTAGAGTTGAAGAACAAAAACCAGAGACGAAATAACCGTGTCAAGAAACATTCACAAACCCAGAAAACCAACACGGAAATTGAAATTAAGTATTTGTTTAAACCCATCAATTACGAAATAAAATCTTTACACCCGAAGTATATCCTCGATAACGATCCGCGCAGGCTATTCTATCTACACAAACTCGAAGAATACACGTACAGAAAACACTTCACTTTTGTCAAATTGATCAAAAATATTTCCTTACTTTAATCATACGGACACTTCTGAGGTTGAAGCATATTGATAAAGAGGAGTTCGAAAAATCACCATACACTACACATTTAACCTTTTTTTTCAAATTGATCTGGGGACCAGAAGGGCGGCAATTTGAAGAAATTAAACCATTATATTATCGTAGAGTGCGGTTGCTCATAACATACCCTACTGATAATAGAAGGAAAAAAACATACACATTAGGAAAAAAAGACACACACTTTACCCTTTCTCAAATTGATCCGGGGACCAGAAGGGCGGCAATTTGATAAAGTTAACTTTCGTTTTATCGTATCGTGCGGTTGCACACAACACACTATATTGATAAAACAAGGAAGGTAAGACCACCTACAAAAATAAACACGTAACAGACACATTATTCGATGGGCCGAGGCGGACTGAAAAAAGTAATAGAAAATCTTCTCGCACAAGGAATTAAAGAACAATTTCCGAACGGTGGAACTTACACCCCACCCACAAACAAGTTGATTCAGACAGAACTTCCTGTCGTTACGAACAAAGTAGGAGTCTTTTTCGAGCTAAGGAAGAAACCAATATTAGCAAGTGAATTTACCGAAAATAGTCAAATAATTGAATGCGGGGGAGACTGCTATATAATTGTCACCAAATTCGGCATTCCGAAGGAACTAGCCGTTCCTGAATCGTGGGTTTAAGCACCAAGAAATTCCGTAATTTAATTTAGTAAATTTCCATGTGGATTGCACAAATATTAAGCAACTTCAAGAGCATTACACAAATAAGCTACGTTTTCCTTGCGTCCCGAACGGGAATAACTGAGAAAACTTGTGGAGTGAAATATATCAACGTCACCCGGCGTAACCGTGTATATCGACGAATTAGACGGGGAGTATAAGCCATTTGATATTGAGCAAACGAAACCCGGGTAAAACGCAGTAGGAAAAAACGGAGTAGAGTCAATCAACAAAAGGGAAAAGGACATAAATGAGTTTATCCGATAAAACCGTCAAGGGCGAACGCGAACCCCGGGCGACACGGGCAACGCGGTCAAATTCTACTGTCCCCGACGAGATAGTACATGTTTATGTGAGTGAGAGGAAAACAACTAGAACAAGCAAAGAAACACCTAGGGAGATAATTGATAACACATTAGGCACCGAGGAGGAACAGGTACCCCCGTCGGAAGACCCCGCAAAGGAACCGGGACAGTCAGGGACAACGAAAACCCTTGAGAGCAAGACAGTAGAGGAGAAAACAGAAGCAGGAACAGAGGACGATACAGAGAAGAGAAAAGGGGAGGCAAGAATAGAGGAGGACACAGAGGAGGAAGACACAGAGGAGGAAGAAACAGAGGAGGAGAGAGAGATAGAAACGGAGGAAGAACTAGTGGAAGACGACGAAGAAAAATTACAAGAAGAAATAACCAGTTTGGAAAAAGGTATCAGGGGAATAGAACTTACGGAGAAGGTAGAAGGAAGTCCGAAAGTCTCTCGTACCCCATCGCCAGTAGTAATAAACCCGGAATTTATCCCTACTCTTTCACGGATAAACGAAAGTCCTGAACTATCTGAAACCCGATCACCTGTGGGAAACGCATTACCAAGCAACTCACCGAGACCCGACACGCCCACTACGCATTCATTCGACGAGACTAACGACTTGGACAACGAAAGTACAACAACGATAATAGAAACCTTTTTAGAAAAGGACATCACTAAATATATCTCATTAGTCGCCGATACAACCCCCTTTAACCAAACAAACGAGGTATATTATACACCCGACGAAATCCCTCTAGATACCCAGATATCTCTGACAGGACTCGAGGCTGCCAAGCGCACCCTTTTAACGATAAACGGGACAATCGGCCGCACAATCGGCCAAACAACAATTCGAGTCTTTGGGCGCCGAGCCAGTTTTCACGTGGTAAAAAACGATTTTCCTATCTCCGAAGGAGGAATTTCACGATCAGAATATTTAGACGGAAACCGAGTAATAGTCGACTATGAAAAACGTCGTTAAAAAATGCAGGATGTAAAAATTCCGTTTTCAAGTCAAGAAGCAATTATTATACCAGGGCAAACCACGAAACTTTGTTTTATTCCCGTAAAAAATTTAGAGGCAAGAGAGGGATATCTCCCACCGTTAAACGCGGGACCAGGAGTTACAATAGAAACCGGACTGTTGAAAAATGATAACGGAAAGGCCTATGTTCATGTAACGAATAACAATTTGCACACAATACAAGTACACGTACCAGTTATGGAATTACTGAATGAAAAAATCGAGAATATTAAAATCCCCGCGACAAAGGAAAAACAGGGACCAAGGGAAACAATCAATTGTTGTAAATCAGAAACGAAGTTCACGGGGGAATCGGGACCCGCGAGACTCTCGGACAAAAAAATTAAGGACGCCAGGGGCGACGAGACAAGAATCGCTATGCCCATAAAAGAAACGAGGAGACCGAAGGGTCACGGACTCGGTTTTAAAATTGTCAAATCAACACAGGCAGGTAGCTCCAGGAATGGGATCGAGTTTTGTCGTATGAATGAAAGTCGCTCTAAGAATGAGGAAATAATGAAAACGAATAAAATTGAAACAAATAGGAAATCGGAATGGATTAGGGTAATAAAAAAGGGAAAAGCAGGTAAAACATAGGATAGTACTGAGGATACTGATAAAAATTTCTGTGGGGATCAAGTCATAATAAAATCACCAGTAAACGACGTGAGATTCAATGGGGAACTAAAAAACTGCACGGGAGTTGTAGAGAATCAAGGTTTCAGTGGAATAAAAAGCAACGACTCGCGAGGGGTCGGGGAAACAAGAAAGAGTGATTTATTTAAACTAGATTCCAATTGTACTAATTATCACGAAAACAAAGATTGTTGTTCGGGTAATGAAGATGGAAAATCTCCGAAGAGTAATGAACATTTTCAAGGGTAGCCAGAAAACTGTATAAGGAAAACAGAGAATAAGGGCTTTAGTGAAATAAACATTAATGATCCATGGGATACCAAGAAAAAAAAATCGGGTGACTCAGGTGTACTGAGTACCAATATATTAAGCATTGGAGAAAATTTGCAGAAGGAATCAGGAATTAAGATCGAGGAAAACAAAATAAACCCATCAAGGATACAGTTAAACAACGGCAACACAGAGAAATTTAAAAAATCCATTCCGATGGAATATAATGATCCAAACGACAGTATGGGAACACTATGTAGAGAACTTTTGGCACAAGGCAGAGTATACAATCACAGGAAAACGTTAGGCGAGGAAAGCAAAAACAAGGAATTTACCAGGAACAATAAACTTTATCTCGTCATAAACTCGGGCCTTTTTGAAAAACTCGGAGCACGAGGTGCAACGCGTAGTATACAACCCTTCGAGAGAGAGAGCCCTTGTTTCACTTTCTCGGGTTCGGTAGTGGAAGACCGACTCGAACAGATAAAGGGGTTACTAAGACTCAACGAACTAAACGAAGAGGAAAAAAATAGCATTGAAAAACTGTTGCAGGAGAGCACCCATTTGTACCACCTACCAGGCGAAGCGCTGACACATACTACAATACTACAGCACCGTATATCCACAACGGACGATTTACCGATTAACACTCGAGGCTATCGATGGCCGGAGTGCACAAAGGACGAGATAGAAAAGCCGGTAGAGGATATGCTCAAAAACGGAGTAATAATACCATCTACTTCGCCGTATAATTGCCCTGTATGGGTCGTACCGAAAAAGAACGATTCAAAAGGAAATAAAAAATAAAGAGTCGTTTTTGATTATCGTTCTTTGAACGAAAAGACTATCGCAGACGCATACCCCATTCCAAACATCATAGAGATCTTAGATCAGTTAGGAGGAGCAAGATATTTTTCCGTCTTTGATTTAGCATCAGGGTTCCATCAGATAGAGGTGAGTCTGGAAGATCGGCATAAAACCGCTTTCACGACTCCTAGAGGCCATTTCGAATTTGTTCGAATGCCGTTCTGGCTTCGGAACGCCCCGCCCACTTTCCAAAGAACTATGGATCTCACACTGAGCGGGATCCTTGGAAAAGGCATATTTGTATATTCAGACGATATTGTCATTTATTCTCGAAGTCTGGAAGAACATGAACAAATTTACACTGAATTAATAAAAAGACTCGAGTCGGCAAATCTAAAATTACAACCCGATAAATGTGAATTTCTGAAAAAAGAAGTAGCGTATCTAGGCCATACAATCGGCGAAGATGGAGTTAAACCTGACCCAAAGAAACTAGAGGCTGTACGAGAATTTCCTCGACCAAGAAATATTAAAAATATACGACAATTCCTGGGACTAACAGGATATTATAGACGATTCATCGAGAGTTACGCAAAAATTTCAAAACCTCTCACTCTACTTCTCCGCAAAGAAACAGATTTCGAATAGGGAATAGAGGAGGAGGAATCTTTCGGAATATTAAAGGACAGTCTGTGCACGGCACCAGTATTAAGGTACCCCGATTTTACTAAACCCTTTATCCTAACCAAGGATGCCTCGGGGGTAGCAATAGGAGGAATATTGTCGCAGGGAACAATTAACAACGATCACCCTTGCAAATATGCATCGCGAGCATTAAATGAAACAGAAGAACGATACGACACGTACGAAAAAGAAGCACTTGCTGTAGTGCATTGCATCCTTCACTATCGACCGTATCTATACGGGCGCCAGTTCACAGTAGTAACCGACCATAAACCTTTATTATGGTTTCGCCGCGCGACGGACGGTAACTCTAAAATCCTCAGATGGCGGTTAAAATTGGCCGAATACGAGTACGATGTGGTATACAAAGCCGGAAAAACAAACGTTAATGCAGATGCGCTATCAAGAAACCCCGTGGAGGATTTTACTGACCCGGACGGAATATTTATGATTCGATCGAACCCGGTCACCCAAACTCGGAAAAAACCAGCACGAGGGTTGACGGACCAAGAAATCGGGGACTACCCAGCCTTAGACAGCGACGAAGACGAGATCGACGAGACAACAGACCCCGATGAAATACCGACTTGCGAAAATTTAGAGGAATGTCCATGGGATACATTACCGGACGACGTTGAAGCAATAACTATGACAACAACGAATGATGCAAGGCCCATAAACCAGTCCCTTGAAATAGAACGCTGTATCTTTAATCCCGAGACATCTCGAGAGGCATCTGCCGACGACGACACGGGAGAGGAACATTTCGAGCCACCGACGCTCAGCCCTCTCGCCACCCCCCAATAAGTTAACCTTGGTAGAACAGGTTACGGAAACAGAAGGAGAGAATAGAACATTGCAAGCAGAGGACGAAGAGTCTTTTCCCAGGGAGGAAAGGTCTAAGGAACGTACTCCTGATCCTTTCGGCGATCCCGAAGAGCCGGACGAAATGAATCCTATACGAAAAAAACGCGGGCACAGACCGTTAGTCGCGAGCGATTCCGAGGAGTCCGGTGGGGAAGAACCAAACGATCGGCCCGTCCGCAGGGAGCCCCGCGGCTTCGGAAAGACAAAAATGGCCGACCGTGAAGAGACAAGAATACGAGCAAAAAATGTTAAACCATCACGAGATCTGTTTCACACCCGAAAAGACAGTATGCTATTTTTCGTGGATACACAGGGAAAACCGTTAGACAAAGGCGGAGAAATATTAGTCGAACGCGGCGAGTTACCAATTCTGAAGAAACTAAGGTTATTCGAGACAAAAGCACTTTCGAAACGAAACAACAAATACTACATCGCTCTCCCCATACGCGACGGAGTAGGCGAAGGACTCACTAAAATACCAGAAAATATCGTAAAGACATAAAAAAACTGTAGGGATTTAGTTGAAAAATTAAACCTTGCAACAATCAGTTTAGCAAAATCCAACACAATGTGTAATGTCCCGTGGGAAAATATAATCACTCAAATCCGGTTATTATTCAACAACAGCGATGTTAGAATCATCGTGTGTTTTGGGCTCATTAAGGAACCCGCGGTCGAAGATCAGGAAAAAATAATTGAAGAAAAACATTGCTCGGCGGTCGGAGGACACCGAGGCGTTAATAAAACGTACAACCGAATCCGGCATGATTTCTATTGGAAAAATGTCCATGGTCATCACCGATACTCCGGCCACAGCATTCGATAAAATTGCCATGGATATTGTGGGGCCTTTGCCAAAAACTGATAAAGGAAATGAGTACATACTCACTATGCAAGATCAGCTAACAAAATTCTCAATGGCAGCCCCGTTACCCAACGCCAAGGCTGTGACCATTGCCGAAGCTTTCGTAAAAAGATTTATTTGCAACTTCGGATCTCCAAGAGCGGTATTGACCGACCAAGACGCAAACTTTTTAAGTAATTTCATGAAACAAATCTCCAAATTATTTAAAATTCGGAAAATAAGAACGACAGCGTTTCATCCTCAATCTAACGGATCGTTAGAAAGATCGCATCACGCCCTCGGCAAATATCTCAAACAATACACCTCAAAAGAAAGCAACTGGGAAGACTGGGTCGAATTAGCAACCTACAACTACAACACTAACGTGCATGAAGGTACAAAGCATACTCCTTACGAGATGGTCTTCGGGAAAATAGCCAGAACTCCTTCAAATTTCCCATTGGAAGAGCTGGATAAGCTTGCCACGTACGACGAATATTTGACACGTTTGGTAATGCAAATTCATGAAATTCAACAACTGGGACGAATAAACTTAATAGCCTCAAAGGAAAGGGCTAAAGAATATCGAGATAGACGCATGAACCCCGTTACGTTCAAGGTTGGTTGGCATTTTTTTTGCTTAAAGGACCAAAACCGGGAAAATTAGGAGATCAATACACTGGACCATTTGAAGTATTGGAACTTCTAGAAAAAGGGAATTTACGCATCCAGTTAAAGGGCAAAACTTGTGTCGTTCATCCGGAACGAGTGAAGAAATCTCTCATCCCCTTGGCATAATGGTGAGGGAATTCTGCAAGCCAACGCACCTCGGAGGAGACGGAACCAACCGGGAAGAACCAGTGAGAAATCCGTATCCCCGGTTCCGCGAGGAGTCCGAACGGCTACTTAGTTTCATCGGATGGCCGAGGCCGTATATAAAACCCGAGAAACTTGCGACCGCGGGATTTCCCTACATGGGGCAAGCAGATGATGTCTCCTGTTTCGCATGTGGGGTCGAAATAAACAACTGGAAAATAGGAGAAGACCCGTTCATCGAGCACAAAGTGGATGCTGAGGATTGCCATTATATTAACGGAATACCCTGCGGCAACATACCAATAAGTTCAAAGAAACAGGAGGAGACATTGAGCAAATTCATACGCACGGATAACGCTAAAAGCACCCATGGAGAATTAATAAAACAACGAACAAAAACAGTCCTAGCTGAACCCTCGGGAGGAGCAAGGTGCGAAGTTGCTACAACCAGTACTCCCAAAGTATATACCAATGTCAAAAAAAATATAGAACCTGCACAGGGGACCCAGACCCCCAATCCAGTAAAGGAGAGTATCCTACGGAGTCTATTAAGTAACCCATTACTAACAATCGATCATGCTCCCCGAGACAACCCGAAGGAACAAGGGCCGGGGAGGTTACTCGGAGCCATAAAAAGGGTGGGCACGGAGCACAATAGCACTCCTCGAGAAAAGAAAAAGGCGATGGGAACAGAAATACGGAGGCCGCCGATCGGTGGCAATTTCGACACAAATATCGGCAGCAACGAGTCGCTTACACCTGCTACGAGGGCCGAGCGCCAGACACCCCTGCCGCCGCCACCATCGCCCTTCGAAGATACGGGAATCCATCGCGCCGACCCACGTGGCGGAGCCAGCGGAGACGAGGGACCGCAGAGGGTCCAGACGAGCACCCTGCCAGCCCCCAAGTGAGCCGGGCTTTACACATCGAGATTCCGAAACACGACGACGAGATAGATTTTTCAAGCTATGAGGCTCGAATTGAAAGTTTCAAAGATTGGCCACAAGCAATGACGCAGACCCCTGCTAGTCTAGCGGATGCTGGACTCTACTACTTCGGATTTGGAGACAAAGTGAGATGTTTCAGCTGCGATGGATTGCTGGGTAAATGGGCAGCCCAGGACGAACCATGGCACCAACACGCATATTGGTACAGGAAGTGCGAATACATAAAAGCAAGGAAAGGAGCAGGATACATTCGAAAAGCAAGTTGCAAGGCGCCTCTAGACGCATCTTTTGCCGACACAATGGCATGCTACAGGTCCTACTGTAAAAAGACCATCAAACCCGAAGTGTTCGAAAGAACGCCCCTTCGAGACTTCGAAAAGGCCGCTCTTATGGAGTGTATTCCTACGGGTTTCGTAGCACCAGGTACCCGGCTCGACGACGTCGTGTTCGAAAACCTATGCCGTTATTGCGGGCTACGCCGGGTGGGAGGAATTTATGTCCCGTGCACACACACGGTGGCCTGTTACAAATGCGCTGTAGCCGCAACCAGGTGCGATCTTTGCCAGGAAGAAATCCTTTGCGTCAAAAATATTGTGATCATTCCTGACCGCCCCTACCACGAGTACGAACACATTGTCTCGCCAATGATGATCCAGGAGGCCAATGACCTCACGCGGGCTACGATCGGAACCCTCCAGGCCTTGGGAAAAAAGGAGGAAAAAAAAGGGGAATGGAAGGCCAAAGCCCCCCCATTAGTAATCGGGAAAATAAAAACAAACTCATAATTGACACGGATACAGAGGAAAGGAAACTACAAAAACTTTAACAATCTATTCTTTTTTTTAAAACAGAATAACTGTGGCTCGCACAATTAGGAAATAAGAACCAATTAAGCTAGGGAATAAAACAGGCTGCACAAGAAATATTTAACCACAGATTCTCTGGTGAAGTTAGAAAAACTATTTGTTAAATAATTTTTTTTTAAATAATAATAATAAATAAAAAAAATTGGGAAATATAGCATTAATAATAGAGAAAAGTAGAATAGATAGACACATTCGAACGAAATACATGTAAGCAACTAACATATTGTTTAAACGTTAATTCGAAAAATAAAATAAATAAATAAAAAAAACACAAAATATATCAATAAAGATAATAGAATTATATCGAACAACTAACTAATAAAAGAGAAAATAATCTCTTTTAAAAAAAAAAAGGGGAAAAAAAGAGAAAAAAAATATATAAAAGTAGTAGTAATAAAGTAGTAGTAAAGTAATAAAAAAAAGGAAAAAAAACGTATCTATAAAATATACAAAAAGAAAAAGGAAACAACATTAATTTAAACAAAATAAAAATACAATAGGTCAACAATGACGCTCTACCATTGCCACTGCAACGCTTGCAATTGGTGCCGACCAATACACGTGGACAGCACGGAGGAAACACTCTGGATCTGTGTCAACCGGAAGAAGCCAGACGTTTTGGTCCCCGGCACGGCGGCACTTTTCTGCTATTGGAAAATCGCTTTCTATTTGGAGATACCGAAAAAGAGAGTTGATTTATTCGTACCACCCGAATGGCGCTCAATCAGTCCAAGAACGCTGGATAATTGGATCAATCAACTGCGTGATGACCCCTACGAGGACATAACCCTTGGCGGCACACCGTATCAGTGGTTACCACACGCTCTGGTGCCGGCGGGACAGTTAGCACAGGAGATCCCGATTCCTGGGCTCAAAGGATGGCCCGAATGCTTCGAAAAAATTCCCTACTGGAACAAACCACGGCTCCAGTACTCGGATGGGACAAATCTACCAATAAGGATAAATCGCCGTCCTCCTTATAGACTCATAGAGGGAATGGAAAAGGTTTCCTGCTACTGGAAAATCAGACTCGATGGAATCGAGGAATACAAATTCGAAGTATGGATGCCACCCGAGTGGAGAAGACTCACGCGAGAAGCACTATACAACTGGAAACTCATACTAATTAAAAACCCGCATTTGCCGAAAACGCTTGGAGGAGTTGAATACGAATGGAGAGGCGACACCATCCTCCCGAAAGGCCAAGATCCGGAACGCCTGGAAAGCCAAGGCTACGGAATCTTTAATTATCATCCTCAGGAGGATTCCGATTCCGATAGCGAGTACGGATATCCTTGCCCTTACAAGGGATTGGCACCCGGCGAGTCACCGGTTGACCCAGATTGGGGAACACTGAGATGGGAGGAAGCAGAGCCTTATGGGTTCGGTTGGTGCCCTGTACTGCCCGAACCCGGAGACATGACCGTAGAGGAACTCGCTGAAATATGTAAAAGAACTCGATATCAACCAAGGAATCATCACCGAACCCTTTCCCCAGGACGACGGAGAAACAAACCAAGGAAGCCGAAAGCTCTCCTTCCCCCACAAAACGAAGAAAATACTTTCGGGAATTAGGGATCACCAAGTACAAAAAAAAAACAAGGAAGAATATAGTTACATAATAGTAATAATAAAGGAAGAAATAAGTAATAATAAGTAAATATATATAAAAGTACACTCATAAAAATACCTATATAAAATACATATAAAAAAAAACACAAAAATAAATAAATTTAAAAAAAAGAGGAGCAGGAAAGAATTCTTTACATAAATTAAGGAAAATCCGTCGGAAACAATCTGCTGCGATTTGGGAATACATATATACACAATCGGGGGGAAAAATAAAACAACTCCGAACGATTGAGTTACGGGCAACATGACCAGGGAGGAAGTAAAATGACCAAACCCTCGCGGGCAGACATCAGCTGGCCGACCAATAGCGTAACAATCGTTCTCCCCGGGCTACCAATGAGGGTCACGCGAAGATAGGGACAGAAACCTCCTATAGCTCGGAAAACTTTCGAAGGAACAGAAACAAGAACAACCAATCAGCGCATGCTGTGGGAAGCTAGTGAGTAAAAGCAGAAAATTTGGAGAAAAATAACGAAATATCAAATAAACATTCTTCTTTTCCTCTACTTTACTAAAACAGCATCCGAGCAAACGGGAAAAATCATCCTTAAAACTCCTATACCTCACAACTTAACATAACTACAACATAACGAATTACAGAACTCCCAACAACAACAGTGACAATGTCAAACCATGAACAACTAGAACTTTCCAACACGGTCATATGGGGACCAACCAAGGCAAAGGCAAAAGAAACGGGAAAACTAACGGAAAATCTCGGACTTCAAACGAATCGGGGTGACACGGGAACACACAGTAACAAAACGATAGATACTAGGGGAACCACTAGAACGAAGGTAGTAAAGAAACATAGCAATAAACAGACGGAAAATTCATCACCGGAAACATTAGACGAGATATGGCAAGACAAGGCCACGCGGTTAGTTAATACAATCATAGAAATGATACTAAATAAAATTGAGGGAAACGAAGAGCATATTACGTATAGCGACGCACAAGAATACGTTACCATTACGCAAGAAACCCCGGCAGAGCTAGGCGCAAAACTCGAAGTCATAAAACACCACGAGGAACCAATCCATGCAAGCATAATCACGGTACTCTGGGCCTCGGAAAAGCCAAACATAATTGTCCAATTCGGGATTGACGATTTAGCCACAGAAATGATCGCCTTGAGATTAACCCTTTTGAAAACTCGAGCTATGTTAATAGCAATGACGAAACCCACGGAAGGGAAAGCAATAGAAACGGCCATTAAAAAAAAAAAAAAAAAAAAAAAAAAAGGAGCGGAAAGGAAGTGAACCGACAATAGGAAAAAGAAGAAGTAGGAAGTAAAACAAAACAAACTAACGAATAACTCGACCCCAGTAAAGTCGGGGGAGTGATTTCTGAACCTAGCGGGATCCAGAGAAATGGATCAACCAAAAAAAAAAGAAACAAAAAAAAAAGAAACAAAAAAGGAGGAGAGAAAGGAGAGAACGAAGTTCCTCGACATCTTTCTTTTAACGACCCGTTAAAATAATTTCATTCATTTTCCCTCTCCTGTACGGGTAAAGTACCCCATGGGTCCTAGGGCTGAAACATGAAAAGAGCTGAAAAAAAGGGGGCAGATACAAGGAAAAATAAATAACTAAATAAATAAATAAATAAATAATGGAAGGAAGAATAATAAACTAACGAAAAAAGGGGAAAAAGCTTATAAAAAAAGAGAGTGAAAAAAAGAGAGTGACGAAAAGAAAACAAAAATATAACAAAAAAAAGTAATAATAGCAATAAGTTAAAAGGAGGAAATATACAACGATAATAGTAACGATGCAAGTAATTTACAAAGGCAAAAACATGGAAAAAAAGCAATAATGATTAGAAAAATATAGTTATATATATATAAATATACTCAAAATAATAATAACGATAAAAAATAATAATAATAATAATAAATTTTTTATTGAAAAAAAAAAAATCGAACAAAAACAAAAAGGAAAGATCATAATATTAATAACAAAAAAAAAGGGGGAAAAATAATTAAAAAGAGAAAAAGAAAGAAATATCAGTAGTAGTGAAAAAAATATGAGTATTAAAAACAATAATAACGATAAAAAAATAATAAAAAAAAAATTAACGAGGGAAAAACCAGATAATAATAAAAAGGAAACAATAATCATAATAATAAAAACAATAAAAAAAGGGAAAAAGATTTTAAAAAAAATATATATGCACATAATAATAATAATAATAATAATAATAATTATAATAATAATTATAAATATATATATAAATAAACAAATATACATAATTTAAAAAAAAAATCCATATACATATATATACATATATATCAATAACAAACAAAAAATAAAAATAAAATAAGTATAAAAAAAAAATCAGGAAAAATAAGTAAATAAATAATAACGTAAAGAAAAAATGGATGATGAAAAAAAAAAAAAAAAAATTAACAATAATCAAAAGAAAATCATAATAGTAATAATAATAACTATAGGAATAGTTAAAAGAAAAATAAAGAAAAAAAAACGCAATAAAAATAAAAAGTAAACAAACGAGAAGACGGGGCCAGAACCCTCGTACCCTCGCCGAATAATTTTTGCTTCTAGTAAATTAAATCGGGACAGAACCCTCGAAGTCGCAAGAAAATCGAAGGAACCGGGACAAAACACTCGAAGTTCCAACGACAAACGTGAAGACGGGGCCAAAACCCTCGTACCCTCGCCGAATAATTTTTTTTTTTTCGAGTAAATATACAAAGGGACAGAACCCACGACGTCGCAAAGAAAATCGAAGGAACCGGGACAAAACCCTCGAAGTTCCAATAACGAACGAGAAGACGGGGTCAGAACCCTCGCACCCTCGCCGAATAATTTTTTTTGGGGGAAAGGATGGAGGGTAGGATCGAAGCAGAATAAAACCACAAACGAACACCAGCGGACCTCTTTGTTTAAAATACCCCAGGAGGGCTTATATTTTAGGAAAATCACACGAATAAAAAAAAAAAAAAACATCCTTAGAAACTAAATTTAAAAACTAAAACACAAAACACGATAAAAAAAAAACATGACATAAATTTTTAGTTTTTAAAATTAACGCCTACGCCTCCAGGCCGCAGTTTCTGCAACAAAACAAAACACAAAAGGATTAAAATACATAAAACAAAAACCAATAAATAAGTAAATAAAATAAACCAGAGAAAATACTCACGGGGTGGACGCTCCGACCTTGGCGGAGGAGGTGTCTCGTCCTCCGAACTGGCCGAGTCCGTGCTGGACCTTTTTACGTTGACGGGACCCTCTTCTGCCTCCGAGTCCTCCAATAGCTCCGAAACCAACCAATAGCCAAGTAGATGGAGGAAAATAGTTCCACCGAACCAATGGACCAACAAGTAAAGAAGGGGATCTAGAGATGAGGGAGATTGAGGCAGGACACCCCTTCCTTTTTTTTCTCCCGACACAAAAGAGAATTTCACCCACAAGGAAGCGCCTATATTTTTCAAGACCGGAAGAAAAAATGAAGACAATTACACCAATGTAAATTAATGAACCAATGTGAATTAGGAAAAAAATGAAATTTAAACAATTTGAAACAAAAGGAAAAGAAAAAAAAGGGGTAAATAAATCAAATCTTATCGGGGAAATCTAAAAAGGAAGGAGAAGAAGGAAAACGACAAATCGACCGAGAAACCTATAAGAAACAAAAGAAAAAAAATCTTTTAAAGAAAAGAGGGGTTCACAATCAAAGCCAAGGGAATACACCCACCAGAACCCATCCAATAAGGCCCGGCGCCAAACCGGCCGCACCTCTGGATTAGGGGGCGCGCGGCGAGGAGCAAGAGGCACCTGTGCATCCACTGCGAAAAGGCGCCTCAGGTCAAAAACGTCTTCGTATTGGAAATCCCACCTGAAAAAGGGAGAAGGGTCAGTGGATGCAGGAGTAACCTAAACACATAGAAGAATCCGGGTACCCGAAAATATATATATATATGTATTATACTTACGCAGTGTCGTTCAACATCCGACGAATGTATCGCACCCGACGTATACCACGCTGAACCTCAATAATAATAGCACCTTTCACTGGGGGTGGCGATCTAACAACCGCTGTAAGGACGGAGTCATCGGCTCGCGAGTACGTACCATTTCACAAAATAAGAAACCGACGGACGAATTAAAAACAAAACAAGAATCACGCGCGAACGGAGAAGAGAGAGTAAAATAAATGTCAGGATACCGTGGCTTTTATTGAAAAAAAATAAGGGGACTAGGCAGAAGACCAATACAGGTTTTAACCCTCTCTCTCTCTCTCTCTCCTAGACCCCCAATGTTTAACTATCTCCGCCTGCGTGAGAAAATCCCTCAATACCAATAAAAAAAAGGGGGGAGGAAAGAGTTTTACTAAAAATACCGGAGTTATATACCAGCAAGTATAAAAACAATAATATTGCAGATGAAGGAATTCCACCTAATATGAGGATTCGTGGTACTTCATCTGTTAACCCAGTCCTGCCCCGCGGAAGGATTAATCGGATACGATTGCACTGGCGCCACTTTAAATATCACAACCGTCTCGCTACTAGAAGTCGGAGGATGCGACATCCCTCGCCAAAAAGTCGATGAAGCAGCCGTTTACATACAATTACTCCAAATCAATCAATACTCATCAATACATGTAAGACAGTGCAAGTTAGAAATTCATCGCGTAATCCGTCGGTGTGGAATGTGGTCACATGGGATGGACGTCCCTAATGGAGAATGTTCATATGTGTACGCTGTCTCTCGTGATGTCTGCACCGACATATATAGAGAAGGGCGTATACAAATTGGGCAAACAGTGATAACAGGAATCAAACCTAACGGTACGACAAGGCGACCTGTATCAATAGCCGGAACAATAACAGCTAATTCCGAATGCGAAGGCGTGTACTATTCCGACCCATACGGCAATTGGGAAAAGGTATACGTCATGGGAGATGTGAAAATAACCCTACGCGATTATACGGCAGACGTAGACGTAGAAACCAACAAAGTTCAATTACGCTCAGGTACAAGGTGCGAGCTCAATGAGGGCCGCTGCACAGACATAGATGGTGGGAACACGTATTGGGAACCCTATCCCGAGGATAGCTGCAATAGTAAACGCTACGGGGTACTCTACGAGGGAAGCGCTATCCTCTCTACCGACCGAAATATGGATTTCAAACAAACAGTATACTCGTTAATGGAAGGCGCAGTAATTTTCGCATTGACCGCTCGAGATCGGTCAGTCGTCTGCGAATACACCTTGATCCGTACAGAACATCCTAAGCTCCTGGTAGGAGAAACCAATAGAGAAAACCCATTTATTAAGAAAGACGCTTTATCCATTGCCAACCTCGATTTATTTGCATACGTAAATTCCAAATTCGTGTACGTAGAAAAATATATCAAAAAGCAAATTAAACAAATGAATAACGACATTCTGGTCCAACGATGCAATCTCGAAAGACAGGTATTAAAAAACACAATCGGACTCGCTAAACAATCACCAGACGAATTTGCATATAACATTATGAAAGGTCCAGGTTACATGGCCGCATTAGCTGGGGAAGTGGCACACATAGTAAAATGTATTGCACTGGAGGTGAGGGTCAGGGAGACAAAAGAATGTTACACGCAATTACCCGTGGGAGTAGGCAATCATTCTTATTATTTGACACCCCGTACCCACATTTTGAAAAGAACAGGAACCCAGGTAACTTGCAACAACTTAGTACCATCCATGTACAAAATAGCGGGTGAATGGTATTCGTTAGAACCCCGACCTGTTCACGCGGTAGCTCCTACAATTCTCCAACCATTAACCGAACAGACCTGGACTTATCGCAACCCACAGAATCTTGCGACAAGCGACATTTACACACAAAAAGACCTGGACGACTTGAGAGATCACATCATGTTCCCCGCGGAAAGACCGGCCATCCTAAACTCGGTAGCCAGGGGAATAGCTGGGCAGCCTACAGTAACTCAAGGGGGAACAATTGCAAATTTAATCGACGAACAAGCAATTAACAAAATCATAGAAACTTCTTGGGAAAAATCCTGGGGTTATTTCTCAACCTTTGGGACAGTCAGTGCAGAATTAATCGGAATATTCATGCTCATTAGGGGAATTAAATTAATAATAGACACGATAATACACGGGTACGCTTTGCATACTATATACGGATGGTCTCTATACCTCATCGGAGCCGTTTGGGACTCCGTAACTTATCTATTGTTGCATCTCAACAGACAGACTTCGAAGGGGGATGGGGATAATGACGAAGACGGAGAAACGGGTGGAAAGCCTTTGCTTCCCAAAACCTCGCCGGACAATCACCAGCCCTGCGCCCCTGTTAGCTCCTGCCCCGTGACACCGGTCGGACCTTTGAAATTTAGATTTGGACCCCAGGTACACGACCTACCGCAGACTCGCTGCTGCAACACCACGAGACCGATCCCCGAGTTACCTGTTCGGGTGTATTACGGCGACACTCTACCCCCACGCCTGAGTCCCGGATACAAACCGAAATACACTACCGCGAGACTTTATCTCGGCCCGCGAAAGACCCACCGGAATAGATGAACCTATCTACAAAGTTCCCCGTTGTATCGATGAAGGATTTTATAATACCCCTCCGGAATAGATGATAATGACGAGAGGAAAAGCTGCAACGCCTCCGGAAACCGAACTTAATTCCTTACCCAGACTAGAAACCTTTTACTTTCCAACCCCAGAGGGAAGTGGCAGCGAACCACCCCAAACCTGCATTTCCAGTAAAGAAACAAAAGAAGAAACCCCTCCCGTAGAAGAAATAAAAAAATCAGGAAAAGAAGTTAAGACACCAGTTCTCTATCCAACCGTAGAGGAAATAAGAAAATCAAAGAAGGAAGTTAAAACGCAAGTTCTTTACCCAACCCTAGACGAAGTAAGGAAAGTCACTATCGAGCCCCCTGCCCCGATACAAAAGCAAATATTTCTGCCATTAGAGAAACAAACCCACAATTAAAAAAAAAAAAAAAAAAGGGGGGGAAAAAGAGAGAAAGTAATAATAATAAATATAGATGTATATGCATTTATACATCCTGTTGACAAAAGGTCTCCACAAACTATTTTCCTATAAGTTATAATTTACTGCCCGAAAGGGAAGAAAACCGTAGCAACTAACAAATATTGTGTTTTAGCGAGGAGAACTACTCTTATTTTCGTCTCTTTCTAACCAGGGTATCAACACCTAAAGAGAATGGCATTAAATTACTTTATTAATTAAACATTTTTTCAACCTACAAACAGAAAAGAAAAAAAAATGTCTCGATCCCCGCACGCGGTAGAAATGGCGGAGCTACGGAAGAAGAGATCGAATAGAACTCTCAGCCCGGAGGAACATCTACCGACACGAATACACACCAAGGTGACCCCTTGTCTCGTCCCCGGCACGACCACACTCTATTGTTACTGGAAAATCGCAATGTACATCGATTTAGCCCAGAAGAACATCGAATTGTACGTTCCGCCTAAATGGAGATGGCTGACTCCCGAAAGACTGGAGAGTTGGGTGGGTAAACTACGCGATAATCCGTACGAGGAAGTCGTGTTGGGTCGAACCAGATACACTTGGGCAATAGACATTTTGTTACCTTCACGTCAAGTCTACACTACCGTCCCGATACACGGAAGGAACGGATGGCCGAATTTTGCAGAGGTGGTCCCGTATTGGAATACTCCCAGGTTCAAACACGAGACGGAACGATTGGCAATAACTATCAATCGTGCACCGCTTTTACCTTCTTTAGGGATGGGGAGAGTGGTGTGTTATTGGCATATGCGTTTGCCACGAACCTTGCAACCAAGGCGATACGTATGGGTCCCGCTAGAGTAGAGACGATTGACCGACAAAACACGACGAATGTGGGCACGGAAGTTGGCCGCTAATCCAGACCAACACATTGTACTAGGGGAGACTCATTACTCTTGGATGCACGATACAATCGTGCCTCATGGACAAAATCCAGATAGCATCGAATACCTGGGAGAAGGGAGGTACGATGACACGGAGTCACCCGAAGAGGAGGCATCTTCTGAACGACCCTGTAATTCACCACGGACTGCAGGTAAAAGGGACCCACAACTACAGGAGCTGGGACTCACTCGCTTAATGAACACTTTCATCAACCAGTACAGCGACCCCATCATGCCCCATGGAGCCATCGAAGGCCCAATACGCACGGACAACAGAGATGGCGGACTAGGATACGAGAACCCAAGAGAATTGGAAACTCGAGTATAAGGGAGTATGAAAATTTTCTCGATCTTCTTCATTATTTTAAATAATGCAGAAAATGAAGAAAAAGAAACACACAGTAATATTCACTTTATCAAATCACAAGAGATTCTGAAAAAAAATAAAAAAAAAAACAAAAAAAATGATTTAAAAAAAAAAAACAAAAAACAAAAAACAAAAATCACAGAAGAAAAAGGGAAAACTATAAATATATATATATATACAAAGTAAAAGGGAGACGATATTGGTAAAATACGTAAACACACACGCCCTAAGTAAAATAACAATTACTAGGGAGGTGGAGAAAATTAATCGACGATCGTGTTTCACCAAATTTATGGTTGAAGGACGATTTATGATTCACAGACAATGATTCAATACAAGCTAAAGGCTAGGAAGTATCTTTTGACACCTAAAACAACCAAGCTCGAAAAAAATAGGAGGGAATCGGCACTGGCTACTAGTGCAACAACTGGTGTTGATTCCATTGGACAGATTCGCAGTAGCAACTACCGACGATGTACGTCTCCACACGCACAGAATACAGCACCCCTGACGTCGCAAGCTAGGATCCATGCAAGAAGATCCGAACCAGCGAACCAGCCCTCCGAGTTCCGAATTCGACACTCTCGATCGCCGAGAACGTCAGGACCGTGAACAACATACCACCTTCCTATAAGTATCATTAAGTTAAAAAGAAAAAAAATAATACGTACGACGAAGTATTCGTTCAGAACAAAACGCAATGGCAACATTAATCGCATTTTAGATATACACATACTCTAACATAAGAGTTTCTCTCTAGAGATACTAACTCAGGAATAGATTAAAAGTCGAATCAACTTAACATAAATGATCAGGAATATCATTTGAAACGCACAATTAACGACATAAAAAAGGAGAGAATTCCATATGTTAAAAAGAAAAATAAGGACCGCTCGGAAAATGGGACGATTATTCGGATTCTCCTAATAATTGTCTTAAAAGAGGGGGAGGTGTTACGTCCAGCGTAATGAATGAATTTTCTTTATTATTTGTCCTCACACTGAGACTGGACTCAGAAAATAAAATAAAAAGAAGGAACAAAAATCGGTCAGATAACCTGAAATAGTAGAAAACTAGATAAATGACTCGTTTCTGCTAAAGCTCCAACTTAATGAACTCAGCCGGTACATTCGATAGGCGCAAAAAGACTGGTCAAACTTGACCGTCACCAATCCAACGGCATGGTCAAACAGATCTGGACAAATTGTAGAAAAGGAAGGCCGTCAAAAATGGTCTATGACCGCCAGCGCCGCCTCTTTTCGGGGCGAGTAAAAGGCCAACCCGCTTGCGATACCTCGCGACCGTGTCAGGTGCGAGTATCGACGAAACACTCACAGATCTCAAAGATCGTTAGATCTTCTGTACCATCGCCGGGGAACCATTTGGGGGCCCGCGGTGATCTGCCGTGGGGCCGGATCCCCACCTAAGCCAGTTGCTTTGACCGGTTGTCCGCAGCTTTATGGAAGCCGTTAGGGTTTCCAGCTATCGATAATTCCGATTTACAAAGCTTAGCGCCTCAAGGCCATGAGATTAGAAAGTCACGCCACGGTAGAAACGACTTGCCACACCCTTTTTCTCAAAACTATGGGAGAGAATTTTCACAACCATTTTTTATAATAACTATTACAAGAAAAGCAGTCTAAAGGAGCTTTCAAACACAAAAATGAAGATGAGGAAAAATAACAAAGACAAATCCATAATTAAAGATATTCGGAATCCAGGTCTTGGAAGATTAAAAGCAATTAAGGAATAAATAATAATTTAAACAGCACAAAGAAATAATTCCTGATTATTTTTGGTTTGAATTAAACAAGAACAAACAAACTATCTTTTAGCAACCTTAGTAGATTTAACAATAAATTAACATTAAAAGTAACCAACACTCATAGAATAAGTTTCAAATTTTAAGAACGTTTCGAACTAAACACTCGAGTTGCCGGGCGGCAAAATCGCTGGCACGGCACCACAGGGAGCTTCGGTCCCCTCAACCGGTCCTCAATAGGGCGAGTTAAATTTTGTTAAAAATCTAAGTAACCACTAAGAATCATCTAATTATTTTTAATTGTTTATGAATTAAGCAATTTAGTTGTTTAACACCCGTTTAGTCGTAAAGTAGATCCGAAGGATTCTCGTCCCATGAGGAGAATTAAAATAATGGATTAATAGTCCCTCGATGTTTAATAAAGAAAAGAGAAAACTAATAAGTGCGAACATGGGACCAGAATATTCTCGGCAATCTATAAGTTAGCCTTAGGAAAGGACAAAATATATATATATATATATATATATATATGTATACGAATACATGTACGTTTATTTAATCTATTAATTATAAAGTTAACGAAAGGAATAATTCCTGAAATGAATGGACACGTGTAAACTACCATCACCTAGAAACACTCACACCTTCTTAAGAACGTTCACCGAAAATATGTGGGAAGAAATCGATGTTTGGAAAAACCAACTCTCGGTCCACCCCATAAAAATCCCGCGGTGCACCACCGCATCGTCAAAAGAACAACGCGGACGGCTTTGGCGAGATGCACGAAAGCCGCGACTTTCGGTGGAACGACGCTGGCGGCGTGCTTTACTCACGGCAAGCACGATAGCATCCGATGGCAGTCACGAATTAAAAGAAAGGTCTCAGGACATAAATTCATAGCCAAATGGGCTCACGACGGGACTCGAACGCGACTCCCTTCACCGAGGGAAATGATGAGTCAAACACCGAGACTTTTACCATCTCCCCGAATATCTGAAGTTAAGCACCGATCGACGAAACAGAAAACCCGTCTCTCCACGCATCACCCCTTTTTCCTTTATCCTTGCACCTCCCTTCCAACCTAGCAACTATTTTTATTGACATTTCGAGGAAAAACACACATGATCAGGTGATCACTCCCACTTATTTTAACCTAGAAAAGGGTATAAGAAGCCCAAAAATCTGGTACTCAGGGCACACTCACTATCATCCGATCGACGAAGTTAACGTCGTTCGTTTTCGCCAGTTACCATCATCCGATCGACTCAGTTAGCGTCGTTCAGTCGTTTACATTTTCGATTAACAAAATTGTCTTTGTTCAATCACGCATCCCATTCTAATTCGATCACCGAGAGTTAAGGAAACATTTTTGTCCGAACCCCAGGTTCGAGAATCATTATTCGACTTTGTTTTTACCTTTTTCGTGAATTATTCAATTCGAAATAAAATCTATTCTTACCAACGAAATCATCGGAAGTTCTACGAATTATTCCAAAAACCGACGAAAAACCAGCAGTGAAAAACGTAAGCGACATACATTTTATTTTACTCACTATAATCTTTTCTTCTCTTCATTTATCGGTCATTTCCAGTGCATGAATTTATTAATTGATCCTCTTCTAACCCATTCATCAATTTCCTGGAGTAAACCCACCGTCAAACAGACTTTCAATCATTTCTCAAACTGAAGCGAACATTTTTATCATATTAAATTCTCCGGAAACCTTAAAATCCAATCAGGAGGGATCAGGAGTTCAGAAAGTACCCTACGACCTTAGAAACGACAGGCATTCCTAGGGCCCTATCCCAAGCAATTTTCCGCAAGGTTAGGCTTAAAAATGGGCAGTTGTTACCGCGATTAATACCGGGTGTGGTAAAGATCGATTCTCATCGTTCTGACCAGAGAGTGTTAATAGAAACGGGGCAACAGTTGCGTAAAAACTTAGCGAAATAAAACCATCGACAGTTTTGACGTAACAGTGCCATTGCCTCCGATGCTGTGGGTATAAATTTATACCATGCGCCATCTAAATTATACATTGTTGGTATCACCGGATTGCAAGTTAATTGTGTTCCAGCTTCGAATATTATCCGCGTACGTGGTGATAAGAAGACGCTTCGGTTTTGGTAAGTTACTGGTAATTGATGATAACATTCGTCCGTCCTTCGTACAATTACGTCGACGGGCACGCATTTTATTATATGCACAACTTCTCCCGCGATTAATGCCATATGGCCCGGTCCTTTCATCAACTGATAAGCGAATTCATCAGGTGCTTGTGTGGCCAGATTCAGAGCGCTTCGCAATACTTCTCGTTCTATTTTGCAATTTCGTACTAAAACGTCATAATACATACGATTTAATTCGTTTCGTATGTGTTGTTCTACGTCAATAAACTTTGCGTTTACATACGTAAATAAATCGAAACCTTTCGTATCGACTTTCTTAAAAGAAAGTAGGTTATGATCCCTATTATCAATTATAAATAATTTTGGATGCTCCGTTATGATAAACTTAAATCCGCACAGAGAGTAATCTCCTCTTACGGATAAAGCGAATGTTGCAGACTTCGTTTCGACAGTATACACTGTCTGATTCTTCGTCTTTTCCATTAGTGATTCGAGATGCTGTTCCTTGATAGAGTATGTCGTAACGATCGAAGTGGCAACGATCAGGAGGATATACGTCCCAGAATGTGTATCCGCCTTCAATATCTATACACTTGAAATCCATTAATACACATGTAATTCCTGATCGAAGTGTGATCCGATTTGCATTAGGTTTGACGATCGTGTAGTAATCGGTTAACGTAACGTGCACTTTTGCTTAAACGACTACATTGTCCCATGTACCGTAAGGATCTGCATACTGTACACCCTTACATGTACCTTTGTTGTTCAATGCTCCGGCGAGAGTAACGCTGTGTGCAGATGTAGCGTTTCCCTTGAGTCCGACTAGTGTGACGATCGGCGTGACGGTGTAAGTTCCCATAAGGTTTATTCGGTCACATTGGTCAGAACTTAAATCCACCATGTATTCCCGTGTCCCTTGAGACACTATGGAGCTGTGCGAGTGCATTCCGCAGTGATATATAGTACGGTCGATCATAATTTTGCATTGTATCACTCGAGTCATTGAAAAATCGTTCTCTTATAGAAGTTGAATAATAAGCCTCGTGAATCTTTGGTTCCGTCTTTGGTATGTTGCATTCTCCGACGTCCAATAGCGAGAGCGTCATTATGTTTAATTTGTCCGCGCCACAATCATATCCAATTAGGCTTTCTCCTCGATGAATAAAGCGGATGAATACTGCTAATAGCAATAACTTTTTCGGATCCATTTATATCAATCTCAAATGTGTACTTAAATGTTTCTCATAATACTCGAGTATATTTTCGTCAAATTTTGTTTATTTTTATATATATATATATATATATATATATATATTTATTTATACGTAATTTTATTCCTTTAGATTTATCAACCCGAATGTAAGCATAGTGACTAGACATGCTCCAGTTTTTGATCTCTTTTTCCTTGCGACAATCGGTGAATTATTCGGCACTGGTAGAATTTCATCCTCTTCCTTCTCTTCTGTAGTGGCTTCATCTTCTTCCCTTGAGTGCTCTATAGGGTCGTTATTTTTTTGACGAACGATGATTTCACTGTATATTGGAGAATCTTCTTCAGTATTTTGCGGATAACTGGTGGACCTCAGATGATGGATGTGATTCCTTATCTTGATAGCGTCATTAAGGGCACAGCGATATTTTGTATTTAATATAACTCCATGTTGTATACAGTATAACTCGGATTTGGGTAATTCGCTGAGCATCGGTATGAATTCCTTCATATCCACAATTTCACAATCCGTGATATCTCGTAAAAATTCCATCTGAAGATTTCCGTAAGTGTAGATTCGTTCGGCCGGCTGAATGATTTTATGCAATCTCTGGTACATCCAGGAGTATGGAGTATCTCCCTCTTCCCATTCTAATCCATGTTCACTCATCTGGATACAGAGGTTTGTGTTTCTCTCATTTCTTTTTAAATGATGAACGAAGTTAGGTGGTTCCAGCATCCAACTGTCCAAGTATGCCTGATACAGGGATACTATCGCAATTTCCTTCGGGATGAGTCTTCCGTGATTGTCGAGGAATCCTTCTATCTTTATGACGTAGCATTGTTCTCCCATTGTTATTCTGTAGAAAGGAGTATAACGCAAATTTTATAATTATTAAACTTTTATTATTTTCATCATCGATGTGTATATATATTTTTTTTTATTCGCCTCCCCTCTTTCGTTTTTTTTTGTTTCTGTTTTAATCCTCCTCACTGCTGTCGTTAGGATTAATATGCGAGTATCGTAGTCGATTAGGATGCACGATTTTTATCTCGCGGCCAACTTTTATTTTCACGATTCCATCCCTTTTAATTTCGAGGATCTCGTTTGGCCCGGTGTAATAGTCCCCTAATTTCCCTAGCTTCTTTCCTTTTTGCAAATATACACAGTCTCCGAGATTAAATTCGACTGGTTTCATTCTCTTGTCATAATATCTTTTGGACCCTTCTTTTGACGAGATGAGATTATTTTTGGCTATCTCTTGAACTTCGTGAAGCTTGGTTGCCAAATCTACTAGATAATCTCCATAAGTGCGGCGTTCATCTTCGTCGGGTTCTGCTTCGTATGATGTATGACGAGCTAGTTTTCCGAAAACTAATTCGTGTGGGGTGTGTTCTGTTCCCTCGTGAACGCTTGAATTGTACGAAAATGTAGCGAGTTCTAACCAATCGTCCCATTCTTCGTCGCGATTTACATATATTTTTAGATACTCCACGAGCGAGTGATGAGATCTCTCTAGAGATCCATTCGATTGTGGCTGAAAAGCAGTTGTCCGACACTGTTTAATTCTGAATTTCTTTGCGACGTTTTTCATTAGTCCGCTCAGAAAATTTGCTCCTTGATCGGTCAAAATTATTTTTGATGCACCGAAAATGCATATGCAGTGCTTGATAAGCGCATCAGCGATGTTAGCCGACGTGGCTCGTGGTAAAGCTACCGCGAGTGAATATTTTGTTAATAGATCCTGCATTGTTAGGATGTACTCGTTTCCTTTCCTGGTTATCGGTAACGGTCCGACGATATCCATTGCAATTTTATCAAAAGCGGAATCCGGGGTATCAGTAATTATCATCGGCTGCTTGGTCTTTACTCGGACTGTTAGTGAAAGCACGAATGCACGCACTCGTTGCGCTGACTCAGGATTCCCAGGATGTTGGAGAACGTGCATGAGCTAGGACAATAATTTCTGATAACGCGAACTCGGCGGTTTTTTATTTAACTGAATGTTTATTTGATCCGATGCGTAACGGTTTGTTGTTATAGTAGCAGGTTTTAACAAAACACACCCGTATCTTATTCGGTACCGCGAACTCCATGTAGTGCAGGCACGCACTATCGGCATTTGGCTTGCCGCGCGGTCTTTCTTATATGGCGAGAGGCGGGGTAAGGCCGACCGTACTCTCGCGCTCCGAGGAGCTCACTGGCTTCGAAATTCTCTAATATATTGTGGAGAGTCGATCGTCCAGTTTCGTCACGAGGCGATCACGTGGTCTTTTGTTTTGAGGGTTTGATCCTGTTGGGTATCGTGACTCGAGAGATTCTCAAACATACCGCCCGCCTCGTTCGGAGACTGGACGAACGATAAATTGATGCGCTTAAACTATTTAATTTCAGTGTTTAACTATCTAGATCGGCGTGCTTACAGGGAGTTTGCACAGTTGAGCGATCGGACGTTTATAAGTACTCTTAGCGGTTTTAATGGTAACGACGCGCGTGAGATTGTCGGAGCCTGGATGACACTCTACTGCTCGCCCTAAGTCCCACTTGCAAGAGGGAAGATTATGATTACGAAGTAAGACAAAGTCACCGGGCAGAATGTTGGCGCGATTTACCTTCCATTTTGAGCGTTGTTGCAGTGAATTTAAGTAGTCACTGGACCACACTTTCCAGAAGCGCTCGGCTAGCTGCTGCACTGCTTGCCAGCGTGACAATCGGTTCTCGTTTACGTCGAGTAGACTCGGGGAGGGTACCGATTTTAGATGTGACCCGACCAGCAGATGGCCAGGGGTAAGTGCGTCAAAGTTTTCCGGATCGTCGTGCAAAGGGGCAATCGGACGTGAGTTTAAACAACACTCGATTTTACAAAGCAGAGTGGTTAATTCTTCGAATGTCGGCGTAAAGGAGCCGATGACCCGTCGCAAATGATGTTTAACACTCTTTATCCCTGCCTCCCAGATTCCACCGAAGTGGGGGGCGGCAGGTGGGATAAAGTTCCACGCAATGCCGTCGGAGGCGAGGTGATTTCGGATATCCGGATTGTTCATTACGGATTTGAATTGTCGGGTTAGTTCCCGGTCTGCGCCCTGAAAATTCGTGCCGTTGTCGCTATAAACCGTTGAAGGTAATCCGCGCCGTGATATAAAGCGGTCGAAGGCGGCCAGGAAGCCTTCGGTAGTATAATCTGAAACGAGTTCGATGTGAATCGCGCGAGTCGCGAGGCAGATAAACAGGGCTATGTAGCATTTGTGAGCACGGTAGCCGCGTCCCGATGCTATGCGAACCGATAGCGGTCCGGCATAGTCCACACCAGTATGCGTAAACGGACGAGCGCGAACTACGCGTGCGGAAGGTAGATCGCCCATCATTTGCGTAGGGATAACAGCTCTTTCGCGAACACACTTAATACAAGATCTAATACATGCTTTGACTGCGTCTCGAGCTTGTAGCACCCAGTAATCTTGTCGTAGAGTTCTTAACATTAGTTGTAACCCACCATGCAATGTTTGGTGGTGTATTTGCTCGATAAGTACATCCGTAAGCCGGTGCTTAGGTAAAATGGCTGGGAATCTCTCTGCGTATGGGAGAGCGGAATGTCTCAGCCGCCCGCCTAGGCGTATAATGTTAGCCTTGTCGAGAAAAGGGTTGAGCTTGACGAGTGGGCTTTTCAAAGAGACCGTTTTCTTATTTTGTAGGTCTGCAAGTTTTTGTGAAAAACGTTCCTTTTGAACTGATCTAATCCAGAAATTACGCGCGGAAGTGATTTCTTCGACGGAGAGAGAGATTCCCTCCGTTTTATTGAGCGTATGGCGTGCATTATTAATAAAGCGAAGGACGTACGCGGTTCTACGCAAAAGGCGAGGCCATGATGAGATCTCGTATGGGAGACGCCAGTTTTGCATCAGGTCGCCTACGTGAGTGTGCGCTCCCGAGCGCAGCTCGGCCTTAGCTTCTTTCTCTTTAACAACTATTGAATTCGGCCAAGTCGGGGGGCCACTGCGCAGCCAGGGCGGCCCTTGCCACCATAACTGGTTTGCGATCAGTTCCTCAGCCGAGATTCCCCGTGACGCGCAGTCTGCGGGATTGGACGTGCCGGGTACGTGCTTCCATTGCGCGGTAGGAACTAGGGTCGTGATTTCAGAGACTCGATTCGCTACGAAGGTCTTCCATTTGGATGGGTGACAGCTTAACCAAGAGAGTACTACAGAGGAGTCGGACCAACAGAAAATCGGGATTTTTAAGAGCTGCATGGTCGTTTGCGTAAATTGTATGAGCCGAGACAACAGCACCGCTGCACACAATTCTAATCGAGGGATGCTTTGCACTATAAGGGGGGCGACCTTAGTCTTCGCGAGCAAGAGAGAAACCCTAACGGTACCGTCAAGCGATTCGACTCGCAAATAGACTACTGCCGCGTAGGCCGCGTTAGACGCGTCTGCAAACCCGTGAATTTGATACTGCTGGGGCGCGTCGTGTTGGCCGGTCCAACGAGGTATCGCGATTTTTTGCAGCAGAGGTAGTTGAGACTGGTACGAAAGGCATTTTTCCGCTAAGTCTGGCGGCAATTTCTCATCCCAGTTTATTTTTCGTATCCAGAGTATTTGGAGGATTATTTTTGCAGTGATCGTAAAGGGAGAAGCCCATCCCTGCGGATCAAAAATACGCGATATTAATGAGAGAAACAGTCTTTTAGTAAACTCGGGATATCCTCCAATATCCACAGAGAATCGAAACGCGTCTGTGCGGGGATTCCACATGGTTCCGAGCACCTTTAAACCTTCATCTACAGTTAACAAGTTATCGGTTGCTAATCCGTGATTCTCGGCAGGGATATCATCAAGTAAGGAGGCGGTATTACTAGCCCATTTCCGTGGGTTAAATCCGCCCGCCTTCAGCAACTGGATCAGCTGATTTCTTATTTGCTTCGCGAGCACGATGTCTTCGGCACCGAACATAATATCATCCACGTAAGTGCAATTGTCTAGTACGGGGACGGCGAGGGGAAACTCATCGCCGACATCTTTCGCGAGTTGTTTGAGCACGCGGTTTGCTAGAAACGGGGCACACGCGATGCCGTATGTGATGGTCAGGAGTCGGTAGGACAAAAGAACGTCGTTGGGATCTGACCTCCAAACAATTCTTTGATAATCCGCGTCGGCAGGGTGGATTTTAATTTGGCGAAACATTTTTTCTATATCCGCCGTGTACACGTAGGGATAGGCCCGCCAACGTAGAATTAATGCGAACAAATCTGCCTGTAACTTTGGGCCGACATGTAAAAAATCGTTTAACGAAGATCCATTAGAAGTCGCGCAGGAGGCGTTAAAGACTACTCTAATTTTAGTCGTCTGGCTAGTTTCGCGAATTACCGGGTGATGCGGGAAGTATAGGACCTGATCGGAGAGACCGGAGACGGGTTCGTGATCTACTTTCTCCATATGATGTAGGGTTTCGTATTCGTCCATAAACTCGCGATATTGTAGCGCCAGTTCGGGTTGTTTCTGCAGTTTAGCTTCGTTGCGAGCGAAAATGCGTGTGGCAATCGCTTTGGACTCACCTATATGAATGGGAGGTCCCGTTTTGAAGGGCAATCGAACGACATATCGACCGTCCAATTCTCTGCCATGAGTTTGTTCAAAATGCGTCTCGCACGCGGATTCCCCTTCAGTTAGGATAGACCTTGTGGGGATTTCTTCTAATTCCCAAAAGTTGCGAAGAGACTCGTCTAAGAACTCATCCATAGGCTGAAAATGAGCAACTAGGGAGAGTGAAATCGATTCTAAAGAGCTGGCTACAGGGCCAGAAACCACCCAGCCAAAGAGGTTTAGCTGAGCAGTAGGGGATCCGTCGGGTCCGTGTTGCACTCCGCTTAAAAGAATTCGTCCATAGAGATCCGCTCCGATTAGTAGCTCAATGGGAGCGGAACTAGAAAGATGGGGATCGGCTAGCTTCAAATTCGCTAAATGAGGCCAGGAACAGTCCACCTGACTGAGCTTTGGTATATAGGAGGTGAGCTTAGGAAGCACCAGCGCACGGATTGGAATACCCGGCTTGTCTTGGTCGCAGGACTCCAAAGTAACCGCTGCCGCGCTCCGCGCGCACCCCACGGAGGCGCCGCCGATGCCTGTTACAGAGACGGACAAGCGAGCGCGTCTCGCTTTGAGATGTCCCGCGATGGATTCGGATATGAAGGTCGATTGTGACCCTTGATCTAATAACGCTCTTACTTTTATCGACCGTCCAGAGTCCGACCGGAGCAAAACAAACGCCGTCGGAAGTAATATGGTTGACACGTCGGTGTGTTCAACGCTTTCTTGATTGTTATCGTGTTTGGTAAAGTGAGAATTAATTTCACTAATATTTTCCGAACTGGTCGAGTTGTTGTGCTCCGGTGGCTCGTTCCCGCTAGATCGAGCGGAGTTCGTGCCGTCCTTATGAAGCAACGAATGATGCTTTCCCTTACAAACTTTACATACATGTTAACTATAGCACGTAGACGGGAAAAGTCCGCTGTTTAAGCAATTGAAGCAGCGCTTATGCGTCTTCAGAAAATCGTAACGCTGCTCGATAGATTTATCTTTGAAATCTTTACATTGATAAAGAAAATGATTCTGCTTACACAAAGTGCATTTCTGCGAATCGGAATTAGTTTGATGTGCGTTCACCTCCTTGGTTTTCGTTGACTTATTTTTATCCGTTTGTGAACTTGAGCTCGAGCCTGTGTCGGCAGGAGAAACGGCTTCTAATGCGCGAATATGTGCGCTCAAAAATGAATCTAAATCTTTGAACGTTGGATTCGTGGTTTGATCCCCTAGCTTGAATTCCCACTCCCTTCGGGTGAGCTTGTCCATTTTTTTAACGAGAATATATACGATTACGTCGTCCCACTGGTCAGCTGGACGCTTTATGTTTTTTAAGGCAGTTAACGCGTCGATGGTTTTGTCTCGCAAGCTCCACAGCTCCTTCACAGAGCTGGAATTCATGCTAGGTAAATCAATGAAACTTTGTAAGTGCGCATTAATTATAATTCGTTGATTATCATAACGCTGTTTTAACAGCTCCCAAGCGGAGTTATAGTTCGCTTCAGTGACGCTAACGTTTTTCAAAATCAATTTAGCATCGTCCACCAGACTCGCCTTTAAATAATGTAAGCGCTGAACATTACTCAATGTTTCGTTATTAACGACAAGCGACTCGAATATATCTTTAAAGTTTTCCCAATCGGTATAATTTCCGGAAAATTTAGGTAACATTATACGCGGCAGTTGGATGGCCGCATGTGGCTGTTCCGTGGTGGAACCCTCGCGCTGGTTTTCTATGGTAGCAAGAGGTTTAGTCAACTTATCTATCCATGACGCTATGTAGTCGGTCGCGGCAACGAAGTAGTCTTCTGCTTCTAGGAATAGGGTATTGACGAAATACTCGTGTGTTTCCTGTTCAGACTTGGTGGCGGATGCTTCGATCTGCGCGTTCAGCCGTTGGCAGTCCTTCCAGTAATCCTTGAGGATGATCATACGATTCTTCAAGATCGCTGCGGTGTAGTTGTTTTTACCGAGCTTTTTAACGTTATCGAGGAAGCGAGTAATCGTTCCGATGACGGACCTCTGCTCGATCCACAAAGGCTCCATAGTTGACCAAGTTCGACAGGTGTGTGTATGTATGATCGATGGGTGTGTACAGGTGTTTCAACTGCTATGACCAAAGTACACACACGCGCATACACGTGTATTCGAGGTTTGTTTACACCGCGTTGTATGGACGAGAGCACAGTTCTCGCTTCTCGCTCCAATCACGAAAGTCAGCACGGTGTACACGTACAACACAAGGTCCAGATATCCGCGCCCGGCACAGAAGGTTTTCCTGTACGGACGATTTCGCGCCTGTACACAAGATAGATCGTATTGTACCGAACGTTTCAACGTCGCCGTGTCTTACACAACCGAGAGCCTGTTTGTCCGAGTTGCTCGACTCGCGACGGGCTGTTGACAGTTTTTTTTTTGTATAAGTCGCCAGTAACGGATAGCTACCAAGCGACGGTTCGGCTGGTCTCGAACGAAAACTTTTATAAATTTCTACCTGCTCATGCGCTGGGATCCGGCTCGAAGGACCATTTTTTATGTTAGTGAAAGCACGAATGCACGCACTCGTTGCGCTGACTCAGGATTCCCAGGATGTTGGAGAACGTGCATGAGCTAGGACAATAATTTCTGATAACGCGAACTCGGCGGTTTTTTATTTAACTGAATGTTTATTTGATCCGATGCGTAACGGTTTGTTGTTATAGTAGCAGGTTTTAACAAAACAAACCCGTATCTTATTCGGTACCGCGAACTCCATGTAGTGCAGGCACGCACTATCGGCATTTGGCTTGCCGCGCGGTCTTTCTTATATGGCGAGAGGCGGGGTAAGGCCAACCGTACTCTCGCGCTCCGAGGAGCTCACTGGCTTCCAAATTCTCTAATATATTGTGGAGAGTCGATCGTCCAGTTTCGTCACGAGGCGATCACGTGGTCTTTTGTTTTGAGGGTTTGACCCTGTTGGGTATCGTGACTCGAGAGATTCTCAAACACGGACCAATTTCTTTAATTGACATTGAAGACAATGTTCAATAAATTTTTGGATATTTATCTTCATATTTTCCCAGTAATACCGCTGGCGAATTCGATTGTATGTTTTTGTGATACCTTTGTGTCCTCCTACTGTAGAAGCATGAGCTTCCTCCATTATCTCCTTTCCTTCCTCCGGGGGAGGGTAACGAATTTCGCCGAGACATATTATTAATTTTGTCTGTGTATTTTTGAAACTATTTTGCAGGCTTTTTACGAGAGATTCCCATTGTATGCCGTTAATTTCTTTCGTTTTATTCACACTGATTGAACGAAGTCCGGCGTCTTTAATCGTTTTAGTTAACTGCTTGCACAACGCGGAAAATGCATCTTGATTAAGTAATGCACCTTCTTTGTCCCTTACTACCATTGCTACATGGTGCTTTGCATTATTCTTTATTATGCTTATGCTGTTAAATTTTAAATTATGAAATTTCGGCAGCGACCGTCGTTCCACTAATGTCTTGGAACCTTCATCACATGCTTCTCCCCTTTCCGATAGGAAGTACAAACAATTATCCTTCCTCATAAACATGTGATCTCTTGTTGTGATAAGCCTCGACCCGGGTGATTTTCTGAGCTCTTCGCGATACTCCGTAATTTGTTCTTCGTCAACATCCATCGGGTCTTCGTCGGATCGATCTATAATGTATTCGTCCGAGTCGTTACCGGATATGCTTAAAGTCTCGTCACAAGAAATATTTGGAGATTCTATTTGCTCATTTTTTTTTTCGTCATGGAAACTAAGTGGTGAGGCTCTATCCTTCGGGATTACATCCTTAGTGGCACTTTTCGAGGTTTTTTTCGAAGCACCCTTTTTCACGGATTTTATTGCAGTCTTTAGAGCCGCAGCAGCGCGTGCCTTCGTTTTCCTTAAGCGCGTGGCTATCGGTTGATCATCGATCGGCAGGCTGAGTGGTTGCTTAATTACACGGGATTCCGGTGAGTGATTCCTTGGAGTCGATTTTTTTCGCAGCCTTTGTGGTAATGGTTCATCCTCGTCGCTTGACTCCATCGATGCGTCGCACGTGCTAATTAGCTCAGCCTTTTTTATTGGACAGATCGTTTGCGTGGGCTGCGTACCGAGCGGTTCCTCTTTTTCTTTACGAGGGTTACGAAATAATGCGTCTGCATTAACATTCATTTTTGCGGCTTTATGAATGACTTCGTGCTCGTATTCTTCTAACCGTAAACGCCATCTCGTTAAGCGCGATGTAGGATCCTTTGAACTGTGTAACCATACCAATGGTTTATGGTCGGTCACTAATTTAAAACGTCTTCCGTATAGAAACGGTCTGAACTGCGTTACCGCGTGCAACATAGCTACAGCTTCCTTTTCATATGTGCTATATTTTTTCTCAGCTTCGTTTAATACTCGAGAGGTATAAGCTATCGGCAGATCCTTTCCCAGAGTGCCTTGACTTAAGATCCCTCTTACAGCGGTACCAGATGCATCCGTAGTCACTATGAATGGCTGCGTGAAGTCTGGATACTGTAACATCGGCTCTTCACATAACTGGTCACGTAAAGTTTCGAATGCGGCTTATTGAGGCTGTTTCCATTCGAAAGCAACTTCCTTCCTCAGTAACCCTGTGAGAGGCTTGGCAATATGTCAAAATCCTTTTATGAATCTTCGACAATGACCTGCGAGTCCAAGAAATTGTTGCACATTTTTCACGTTTTCTGGTTGTGGAAATTCCTTGACAGCTGTGAGTTTAGCGGGATCTGGCCGTACTCCCTCTTTACTTATTATGTGTCCTAAGTATACGACTTCTTGTCGTAAAAATTCACATTTATCTGGCTGGAGCTTCAGATTAGCATCGCGTAGTCGCTTCATTAAACGTTCGACCTTAAGCTCGTGTTCTTCCGGCGATGTCGCGTATATTACTACGTCGTCGAGATACACGAATGCGTCCGATCCTTGTATCCCGGTCAAGACTTGATTCATAAGTCGTTGAAACGTCGCTGGTGCGTTCTTTAAGCCGAATGGCATTCTTGCAAATTCATAATGCCCATATGGAGTTGAAAACGCGGTTTTATGTTGATCATCAGGATGCATCGCGATCTGATGAAATCCTGATGCCAAGTCAAAAGTGGAGAAGTATATCGCTCCTCCTAATTGATCGAGTATCTCGTTAATGAGAGGTAGAGGGTAAGCGTCACCCACGGTTTTCTCATTCAGCGCACGATAGTCGAGTACCATGCGCCACTTTTTATTACCGTGCGAGTCAGCCTTCTTCGGGACGACCCACACTGGTGAATTGTACGGCGACTGAGAGGCTTGAATTATCCCTCCGTCTAGCAGCCCTTTAACTTGCTTATCTATTTCATCTTTCAGCAGAGGTGGATAGCGATATTGACGGGAGTTAATGGGTTATTCATCCGTTGTGATTATGCGATGCTTAATGGCGTTTGTGGCCATAAGGTCTTCGCCTGGGAGATGATATCTGTCTTGAAATTCTTTATGCCTTTCCGTACTTTCTAATTCTTCTGGATTTAGATGCTCGAGCCGCAATAAATTTTTTATTTTTTCCACTCGACTAATGGGTTTTTCGGCATGAACTGATGCTTGTTGCTCGTCGTCATTGCGGGAAATTTCTTCCGCTGGACACGATGATTGAAATTGATTCATTTCCCTTCCCGGGTTTTGATAATTTTCGATTTCTTCCAATAACACATAGGGTTACATGCCTTGTTCATTTTCTTAAGAAGTTTGAAGATTCTGTGGCTTTGCATTTTTAGCTGATACTTGATATACTTTTTGCGAGTATAATTGAGGGTATTCATTCATCCTCTTTCGTAAATTAAAATCTCGCGGTTCATGTTGCCTTCGCGATTGAGATAGACTCGACCCAGGCATTGGTTGGGCTTTTCCAACGGCTGCCTCGTGAGATGAATTTGATCCAAGTTTCAGTTCTTGGGCTTGAGAATATTCATGCTGTGAACACGAATTTTTTAATTGAGATTCTGGACTCGACTCAAGCATTGGTTGAGCTGTTCCAACGGCTGCCTGGTGAGATGAATTTGATCCAAGTTTCAGTTCTTGGGCTTGAAAATATTCTGAGTGCGAATTTTTCGATTGAGATTTTAATTGATGGGAGTTAAATAACGGCTCTAAACACGTTTCTCCCTGTAGATTATTAGTGGTTTTTTCTTCGAATGGCTCAATATTCAATTCGGGCACTGCAACTTCCACGTCTTCTTCCGTGGTATTAATTAAGTATAAATATGCCTTTCCGTTATCGTTGGTAACTAGCGCGTCTCCGAGGAACACTCCGTGGTGAACTTTTTGACGCGGTGTATATCCTTCTTTTACTTTTGGATTGGCAACGCGTACGTAAAAACTTCCTTTTGTACGTGCGGGCACGATTATTGTTTCGACTTTCATAAATGAAATTTTATGTTCGCCCCATTTCAGACACTGCTCGGTATATGAAACATCGGCGTTGTGAGTAAGGAAAAATTCTGTTCCTATTAAACCGTCGTCCTCGATTGGGAAATCGTCACTTACTAGATGAAAAGTGACCTTTCTACCCAAGATACGTACCTGCGCCCTTCCCAATGTGCAAACGCAATTTTTTGTTATCCCGCTTCTGTAACGGCTCCAGCCTCCATCACACCGATATAATTTCCTTTCTTCGCAGCGGTATTATTTTTCCGCTGCGTTTCATTCGCAGAAGCCCTCCCGGGTTATCTGCATCCGGCCGCACGGCTTAAAGCCGTGAGAAGGCCCTTATCGCGGGCGTCGCGACAATCCGTCGCGACTTTGTTACGGGGTCCGAGGCCCTCAGCCTCGCACCTCCGAGCGTCAGTCCAGCTCAGACCTCGGTACGGTACACTCTCCCGAATAATACATTACGCTACGACTAATAAACGAGCAATTACATTTCACATTTTCATCCGTTCGATCATTCATCACCCGCAACCGACCATCCGTCTCATGGTGTTAGAGTGGGCGTTCCATCAAAAAACGCGCTCACAACCTTTTTTAACAAAAAAAAAAAAATGATATAATTAAAAAAAAAAAATTCTTTTCTCGACTGAACTGGGTGCTAGAGCCGTGCTCGCACTCCCAAAAACCCGGAAGCGAAAAAAAAAAAAAAAAAAAAAAACAAGAAACAGATAGAAATAGTGAAAAAAAAGAACACGAAAAAGTGAGAAAAAAAAAACGATACAGTGTGAAAAATATAGTGCCAAGACACTTCATAAATAATAACATACGAATAATAATAATAATAGGAAAAAGCAGTGCAAAAAAAAAAAAAAAAGAGACAGCAGGCAACAAAAAAAAAAAAAAACAAAGAACTTGTGAGTGTCAAGCGAGCGAGCGGGCGGACGCGTAACGTTCGGAGTTACCGACAGCCGAGGAGACCCTCGCGCTACGGAAGCGGTCGACGTTACCGCCGACGAGTGTCATCGAGCGTCGCATCGATCCGCCACGGCCGTGATCCGCCGCACCGACGCGACCCGTCCTGCCGACCGACGCACCATCCAGCACCGTAAAAGGGTGTTAACAAAAAAGAAGGAAGGAAGGACGCCATAAAAATAAAAAAAAGAAAGAAGGAAGGAAGAAAAAAAAAACAAACCCGAAAATAACCTATGCGATTGTTGTTCGCAATCCTCGTGGCGACGTGAGTACCCTTTATTTAATTTATTTTAAGTGTTTTTTTACCTATTTTATAGTAAAAAAAAAAAAAAGAAAAGGGAAAGAGGACATTTTTCCCTTTCACGACCCCACGGGAACCGAGCGCCGACCCGCGACGCGGGTACATTCGTGCGACCGCTACGGGTACGTAAAAACAGAAAAAAACACTAACTAACATACCCACACCCTCCCTAAAATGAATAAATAAATAAATAGTAATAATAATAATAATAATTTAAAAAAAAAAAAACCTTTAATAAAAAGGGAAAGAAGAATTTTTTTTTTCTCTCTTCCTCTCTCTGTCATTGGAAACTCCAATGACGGAAATAATTAACGATGATAGATAAATAAAAGAAAAAAAAAATAATAATAAAAATAACCAATATCCATACACACATTTACAAAAAAAAATTATAAGCAAAAAAATAATAATCCCAGACGCGCTGCACACAAGCGGCAGCAACAGCATCCGATAAATACATACATATATTGTGACGTATTTTCCTGGATCTCAGCGCGAAAAACAAAAACACAAAAAAACAAAACCGAAAACGCGAAAACCGAAGCTCAAACCGAACGGGAGCGAAGCGCGAAAACGAGAACTCAGAAAACGTCACCTTCGGCCGCCCGCTTCTACGGATGCATCGACGTCCCGGTGGGCGCCAGTTAATTTTTGTTTCGCCGGTATTAACAACCGGGCTAACCTGGAGGTCGGTGGAACGGCCGACCTCCGCAGGGTCGATTTTTGTATCGCCGGAATCGCCAAGCCGGACTAATCTGGAGGTCGGTGGAACAGGCCGACCTCCGCAACCGAAATACACGAAGACAGAACGAAAAAAGGACGAGATCACACAAACGAGAACTTAACGGAACGAGAACTAACGCCGATGCATTCGCGAAAGCGAACGGTTGCGGAAATGCACGGTTGCTCAGGATGCGGGTTATGGTAGAAGGGTCGCGATCCTTCGCCAATAAAGTAACGCGAAATCTAAAACGCGAAATCTCAAATATCGGAGTCCCGAAATTCTTAATTAACGTGAACAATAATTTGTTGGCTTGGTAAGCCACGGGATCGCACACTCGTGCATCGGGAGCGCTCGGCTGACCGGGGGGTCGGAGCGAGCGTAACGGGAATGGATCGCTACGCGATCGAAAATTATCTTAACGATAAACTCACCGGATCAGCATACTTTAATCCCATAATGAGCGGGAACTGCACCTCGTGATGCCTCAAGAACTTCACCACACTCACTGCACCTCAAGAGCATCCCTCAGACGCATCTCGAGCACAGGAAAAATCGGTCGTAAAAAATCGGAACCGAATCCGCACGAAATACAGCTTACGCGAGTCAACAACCGAACATACGAAGTGACAGGTAGCGCGAGCGAGGTACGCGAACCGAAGCGAGAGCGAAGGCCGGAGTCTACGGCAGCGCGAGCGAGAGCGAACGACTCAGCGCGCGAGACAATAGCCCAACGTAAACACCGGTAGCACGAGAGGTCCGAGCAACCTCGAGGACGACTCTCGGCAGACTGACAAGCCTACGACGATATTCTAATGAATCGTTATGATTATCGCGAGATCCTTAGCCGATAGCTACTGCCCTCTTGAACTCTTTCCAGAGCGTCACTTAAGCGGGAACGGAAATCGTAACGCGGTAAATTTTGAGATTCGTCGCGATCGTTACTCCTAACTCAGGACGTGAAAACAAGGCTCTCTCTCTGAACTAAAACACAGCACAAGGTGTTCCGACCTTGCCCAGACCGTACTAAAACCTCCGCCTGTTCTCCAACGTCCTGCATTATCACCTAAACGGAGTGCCGGGTTTGCACGGGACTTTGACGTATTCGCGACGAAATCTCGTCGGGCTCTTCTCTATTCGTGTTTCTCACTGCTTCGAGATTCTCTCCACCGAATAGATCCGAGGCTTCCGACCTGAACTGAATCTTTTTTAACTTATCTCAAAGCTTATCCCACACCCAAGCTCATCAGTAAAGTCTAAACGGGATCGTAACCGTAACGCACTTTACTTCAACAAGAGCTAGACGGTACCTGGACAGCCGAGGAGCAGTAAATCGAGAACTATAACGGGCTGACTGAACTAAATCGCTAGCCGCATCCGTAAAACGTTAATTTGTGTATCTTTTTGTGACGGTGATCAAAAAATCACGTCACAATATATATATATATATATACCTACATACATATATATATATACATATAAATACATATAAATACAATACATATAAATACATACATATATATATATATATATATATATACCTACAGCAACAAATAACGATAATGGCAATAATAAACAAATAATTCGATAAAACAAAAAAATTATAATAAAAAATACAAAAAATATATAATACATATTTGAGACGGATGGTCGGTTGCGGGTGATGAATGATTTAGAAAGCTGATGAAATTGTTAAATGTAGTTGTTCGTTTATTGGTCGGAGCGTAAAATGTAATTTGGGAGAGTGTACCGTACCGAGGTCTGAGCTGTACTGACGCTCGGAGGTGCGAGGCTGAGGGCCTCGGACCCCGCAACAAAGTCGCGACGGATTGTCGCGACGCCCGCGATAAGGGCCTTCTCACGGCTCTAAGCCGTGCGGCCGGATGTAGATAACCCGGGGGGGCTTCTACAAATGAAACGCAGCGGAATAATATCGCTGCGAAGAGAGAAATTAATATCGGTGCGAAAGAGGCTGGAGCCGTTACACTCCCCCTCCAGAGAAAACGATGCCCCCGCATCGGATGTTGAACAGAATTTACATTTAATAATTGTTGTTAAGTGTGATTCTATATAAATGAAAAGTTTTGGGGGGTTTTTGTTTTTTTTTTTAAATATTTTCATTTTTTGTGTACTTGTGTTATTTTTGTGTTTTCTTTCTTGATTTTGTTTCGTTAGTTGTTGGTTGTTGGTTGGACCTTTTTGTTGTCGTCCGAGTTTGGTTTTATTTTAATTATTTTCCCTTGGTTCTATATTTTCTCCGGCACACTCTCGTTGTTGAATATATTCAGGTAGTGGATGCTGGTCTCTATGCTGATCTGTAACAATCTAAGAAAACTGTTATTTGTTCGTGTTAGTGGTGGGAATGGTTTAGTTAGGTTGGATGGGATTAAATTTGGTTTTAAAACAAAATGGTTGAGAAAAATAAAAGTGTTGTCCTGTTTTGTTCGTTGATGAGATCCAATTATTGTTTTTTTAAAAATGTTTTCCTTTTGTCAAATTTGTCTATATTTGGTAGGTTTCGGTTCCTCCTTCCTGGTTGTCCATTGTTTACTGGTATAAACATTCTGTTGTCCCAATATTCCCTTTTCGAAGTTTAGGTTATAATTTTGGAATTTTGATGGTATTGTGCCTGTAACATTCTAAGATCTGATTAGTGGTGGTTAGTGGGTTAGGTATGTTATTTGGATGTGGTTTGTTGGCGAAAGATGGAAGTTGTTTCTGGAAATGGGTAAAATGATTAAACACAAATATTGATATTGTATCGAATATCGTACGCGATATCCTCGGTAAGCGGTCCTGAAGGACCGCTCGGACAGAAGAACATTTGACGGACGAACATAACGATAGACTTCACATCGATCGTAGAGTCGACAGTCAGTCTGTTTCGGGACTTTGACGCGAACTGACGGTTACGCAGTTACGAGATACTAGGAATTTTCATTGGAGTTAATAAATCTTTCGCATTCGTTCGTTTTTATAATACGTAGTGCCTTTTTCTTTTCGTGAATACGCTACATTGGTGTCAAAAGTGTCTAACGGACTTACGCGAGTGTCGCTAAGGAATTCTGGAACATGAACACGAGACGAAGACAGCGAGTTGCCGTGTCGGAGGATGGTCGAGGCGAGCCAGATGCACTGGCTCAATGGCGTGAGGAACTGCGGCAAACGTTGGAAGAAAACAATCGTCGCCTTGCCGAAGAACTTCGACAATTTAAGGAGGCGACGATTGAATTGTCTCGGGAAACCGCAACGTCATCGGTTCGGGACGTTGTCAAGAGCGCTGTGACCGAAGCGGTAGGCGAAACCTCGAGGATCGCAGCGAGGGAAGGCGCTCAGACAGCAGCCCGGATACTCATGGCGGAGCTAAGGAAACATTCAGATATCGTGCCTCAAATTTCTTTTACCTCTGATTTTCCTTCTACTTCTTCTCGAGTCGAAAACTCTGTAACAGCGCAGGCTCCCGTTCAGGACACTCCGTGTCTGAATGGAAACCGAACCGTTGGACAGAGGGAACAAGTCGACCAACCACTATTCAATAATGAATCGATCTTGACTTCGCGGGCTGGTAACCCAGACACGGCGCCGGCTGCCGTTCAGGACACTCCGTGTCTGAATGGTGACCGAATCGTCGGACAGGGGGATCAGACCCTTGAAATTGTACATCAGACCGGAGCTCCATCAACATCAGCCATCGCCCAGAGCGCGCAGCGGCTGCAGCACGACACCTTCGACGGATCCGGATCGTGGGACCAATTTTACAGGCAGTTCAACATGATTGCCAAATTCTACAAGTATTCGGGGGTGGAAAAGGCAATCGTGTTGGCTTCTCTGCTCCGCGGTCCCGCGAGAACGATTTTCGACAATCTTTCCGAGGACGAAAGTTCAAATTTTGAGAGGCTCAAAGGAGCTCTTGATTTTACTTTCGGTCGTAGAAACTGCAGCCAACTGGCATGCAACGAGTTAGACGCTCGAAAGCAAAAGCCGGCCGAAGATTTTGCAACGTTCGCGACGGATATTGGACGTCTCGTTAGGATAGCCTATACCGAGGCTAATACCGAGACAATTGAACGAATAGCTTGTAGGAGCTTCGTAGCCGGCATCTCGGATTACAACATCCAAAAAACAATTAAACTCGAGAAAATATCTTCGCTTCAAGACGCGGTAATTCGGGCTAGGGAGATACACGCGGTGCTCCAATCGATGAAAGTGCACTACTCGAGCTCCAACTTGAAGTTCAGTAGGAACAACTACAAACGTCCGAACGAAAGCTCGAACGGAGAATTTAACAGCGGAAAGCCTCGAGACTCGTCGACACGAGCTACAATCGAGTGTTGGAGATGTGGCCAAAAAGGCCACATACAACGATCGTGCAATAATCCTCCTTCTGAAAAATATCTAAGAAGAACTCAGAAGGATCAGGAAAACTAAAAAGAGTCGATTCACAGGGGGTTGAATCGACTCAAAATCTAGTTGAAAGAATTGTGGGGGTTTGTGGGCTAGCTTCAGCCCACGAACCAGACCTACATCTTTCCCTTGAGGGAAAAATAGAAAAACAATCGTGTGTGATGGTATTAGATACCGCATCGGAGATCACCATCGTGAATGCCGCAAGGTTCACGAATACGATTCATTCCCTCAAAAAGGTTTCGAGACGCTTTAAAATTTTAACCGTCTCTCGTGACGAATTCAAGTATTCTGATATTCGAAAAGCTAGAGTCAAGGTTGGAGATTTTTCAATAGAATTAGAAGTTGTTTTTGCCGAAATTCGAGAGGACTGTTTATTGGGTTTAGATTTTCTATATAAATCAGGCTTGTTGGAAGACTTCAGTACGATTATGAAAAATAAATTTAACATTAGAGCAAAAGAAAGAATCGTCTCCGCGCGTTGCGTGAATTCAATACAAACAAATACTAAAAAAATTCCAGATCATTTAGTTTCAATTTTTGAAAAATCTACAAATTTATTAACTGTGGAGGAACAAATCCTATTTGAGGATTTGTTGATAGCATTTTCAGACACATTCGCTCGAGATGGAAATGATATTGGGTTATGTTCTTATATCAAACACAAAATTGACATCGGAGAGGCTAAACCGTTTAAACTTGCTCCTCGTCGGATTCCCATTCACTATCGAGATACTGCTTTCAAGCTCGTGGAAGAAATGAAAGAACAAGGGGTCATTGAACCCAGTAATGGTCCTTTCATTTCACGTCCAGTGTTTATTCCAAAAAAAGATGGGTCGACTAGATTTTGTATTGACTATCGAGTACTTAATAGCCTCACAAAGAAAGATTCATATCCTGTTCCTCGGATAGACGAAATTCTGGAGGCGGTGGGCGGAGCCGAGTGGTTCTCAATTATAGATCTTAAAAGTGGGTATTGGCAGGTTGAACTTGATCCAGCAGATAAAGAAAAAACGGCATTCATGTTAGGATGTGAATCTTGGCAGTTTAAAGTACTTCCCTTTGGACTTTGTAATGCCCCTGCTACTTTTATTAGATTAATGAACAAAGTACTTCATGGACTAACGTGGAAAATTTGCTTAGTATATTTGGATAATATAATCGTTTACAGTAAAACGTTTGAAGAACATTTAGCGAATATAGAACAGGTGTTACTTCGACTCCGAAAAGCTAACTTAAAAGCAAACCCAAAAAAATGCATTTTTAATTAAAAGGAAGTTAATTATTTAGGCCATATATTAACGGGTTCGGGTATTAAAACTTGCCCGGAAAAAACGTCTTCAATAATCGACTGGCCAGTACCCATTAATAAAAAAGACGTGAGAAGTTTCTTAGGACTCTGCTCGTATTAGCGGAAATTTGTGAAGAATTTTGCCACAATCGCTAAGCCGCTACATCGTCTGACAGAGGAAGGGTCGCAATTTGAATGGAACAAAAAAGCTCAGGACGCTTTTGAGTTCTTAAAGGGAGCTTTGGTTTCTCCTCCTATCTTGGCCTTTCCTATCATGACTGACGGTTTTATTTTAGATACCGATGCATCTAATAGTGGTATTGGGTCAGTTTTGTCTCAAATTCAATCAGGGGAAGAGAAAGTTATAGCTTATTTCAGTAAAACCCTTAATAAGGCAGAGAAGAATTATTGTGTAACGAGAAAAGAACTCCTAGCGGTAGTTCGAGCAGTGGAACATTTTCGCCATTTCCTCATTGGACGAAGATTCACAGTTCGTACGGATCACTCCGCTCTTCAATGGGTACTTTCTTTCAAAAGCCCCGAAGGTCAGATGGCTCGTTGGTTGGAAACACTGTTTCAGTACGATTTCGAAATTCGTTATCGGCCAGGTCGAATTCATGGAAATGCAGACGCACTATCAAGACGACCTTGCGACAAGAACTGTAAACAGTGTGGTAGGATTGAACAAAAAAATGATGAGATGGAAAAATATGTTTGTCAAACGGTTTGTGTTATTAATGAGGAAATAGATTGGTTTAAACTTCAAAGAGAAGATCCAATTCTTAAAATGATCATCGATTTTAAAAGGAAGAATACTTGTCCGGTATGGTCTGATATTTCTCACTTGGATCCATCGTTCAAAATTTACCTTCTGCATTGGGATTCGTTAGTTTTAGAGAAGGATCTCCTTTTTAGACGGTGGGAATCTCCGGATATGTCGCGAATTCTGTGGCAATTAGTTGTCCCAAAGGAAATGATTCAGCCAATTCTCTCGGAAGCACATAATTCTCCGACTGGTGGTCACTTTGGTATAAACAAGACTTTGGCTAAGACCCGCCAACATTATTATTGGGCTACTTGTAAGCCAGATATTGAAGAATGGTGTAAGAAATGCACCGTCTGCTTCGCCAAAAAGGGACCTTCTTTGAAAAGCAAAGGAGAACTCCAAATTTACAATGTTGGAAGTCCTTTTGAGAGAATAGCCGTCGACATTTTGGGACCAGTACCCAAATCGTCTTCGGGTAATAAATATCTTTTAGTAGTGACGGATTACTTTACTAGATGGCCGGAAGCCTTTCCTCTTTCCAACTTTCAGGCCAAAACAGTAGCTGAGACATTAGTGTGCGAAATAATCTCTCGATTTGGAATCCCTAGCGAAATTCACTCGGATCAAGGAAGAAACTTTGAGTCAAATCTCTTCAAAGAAACAATGACTTTGGTGAGAATTAAGAAAACCAGGACAACTCCCTTACACCCTCAATCGAATGGATTAGTAGAGAGATTAAATAGGACAATCCTGCAATATTTATCGAAATTCATCGCAGAGAATCAAAAAGATTGGGACAAATGGATCCCCTTGTTCTTATTGGCTTATAGGTCTTCTAAGCACGAAACAACAGAATTTTCTCCAGCAATGATGATGTTAGGTTGAGAACTCAAACTTCCCTTAGAACTTCTTCGTGGAAATCCACAAAATATGGAACACTCAGAAACGCAAAAAATACCTGAATTTGTTGACGAACTTAAAGAAAGATTGAATTTAGATCATGAAAAAGTTCGAAAACGATTCCTGCTAAAGAGTGACAAGATGAAATCAAGATTCGACGTTAAGTCACACATGCTTTCCTTCAAACCTGGACAAAAGGTTTGGCTTTTTCACCCCCAAAAAGTCAAAGGAATGTGTCCAAAGCTACAAAGAGATTGGATAGGTCCATATATAGTGAAAACTAAAATTAATGACGTAGTGTATAGAATTCAAAAACCTCCTCGTGGGAAATTCAAAGATGTCCACATTGATAGGTTAGCACCTTTTGGAGAGTAAGAAAAACATTGGTGCCAGTTCAGAGAACGCTAATGGAGGGAAGTGTTTAGATTGCTTGGCTGGAGCCTTGGTTGTCATTCAGAGTACAGAGGACAAGTGCAGAATGGCGTCCTGTAAGGGTTTCCGGAGAATCTTGCCAGGTGAATGCCGAAGAGCCAACTGGGCTTGGTTGGAATTCGGCAAACACCGGGTCGGGCCCCTCTGGCCGTGGACCTGAAATAGTCTTTTAACTAACTTGAATTACTGATCATAATTCTTGTTGGAAGAGTGTTTCAGATTCCCGAGAGATTGAGATCGAAAGATCGAGCCAGTTTGACTTTGTGGATCGGCTGTCTGGGAGCAGTGTGAGGGTGCACACTTGCTGCTCCGGTCCCGACAGTGACTGATATGATTATATTTTAAAAATCTTTCCTCAGGGCATTAACGTTCGGATATTTCCGGGTTGTGGGATCATATGAAAAATGATTAACAAAAATATTAGAAATGGAATTGTCACGACAATAGAGTATCGACGTTAAGGGATTTATTTTCAAAAATTGTATATACAGAGAACTACGCTTTATTTTTTTTCTGTCATAGGTTGTTTTGCCTCTTGAGATCTCCTTTCCCGTCGTCCGATACCAATCTTACAACATCAAAGGTATACCGTCGATGCGATGGAAGGATTTATCAGGATCGGAGGACTTTTCATCTTCTACAGAAAACTGCCTGCTTGCTATAGTTTCAACACTGAAGACGAAAATTTAAACTTCAGATGTATTAATTATGAACAGACCAAACGAGGACAGAGCTGACAGATCAGTTTTAAAATTACAATTCGGTAAAGTATTTAGCTTTTCGAATGTACATGCTGCCCTTCCCAGGTTTTTCAGTCATGGTTTTCCCTCGGGACTCGGGTAAATGCCAGGGCAGCATAATTAGGTCGCGAGTAGAACTGGATGGACCATGTGCAACCACATCTCAGTTACTTATAGAGTTGCCGGGGCGGCAACTCAAAAAGGGGGGGAGTAGTGTAACGAATATCGTACGCGATATCCTCGGTAAGCGGTCCTGAAGGACCGCTCGGACAGAAGAACATTTGACGGACGAACATAACGATAGACTTCGCATCGATCGTAGAGTCGACAGTCAGCCTGTTTCGGGACTTTGACGCGAACTGACGGTTACGCAGTTACGAGATACTACGAATTTTCATTGGAGTTAATAAATCTTTCGCATTCGTTCGTTTTTATAATACGTAGTGCCTTTTTCTTTTCGTGAATACGCTACAATATTATATAAAAAAGAAGCGTATATTGGTTAAAAAAAAAGCAAGATATATACATAAAGAGAAGGAAACGAGGTACAAGTAATAAAATAAAAATAAAATAAGATTTAAAATAGAACAAAAATATAAATAAACGTGAAGTGAAAAGAAAATCAAAAGTAAAGTAAAAAAAAATATTTTTTTTCTTTTCCTTTTTTTTTTAATAAAAATAAAGAGGCCTCGTGTATTTTTTTTTTCCTCTCCCTTTTTTTTTGGGCCTTGGCCTGCGCGACTCGTGTCGCGTGTGCGTTTATGTATGTGCTTATGTTTTATGTTTGGATTATTTGTATATGGTTATTTGTTAAAGTAGGAGTATGAATGTTGTGTATAAGGGTGTTTCGTCATTCGTCAGGTCCTATTGTGTGTCTGTGTCCAATCGTCGTTTTTTGTTTGTTTTTAAATCCGTCTTTAGTTCGGCGAGGAAAATGTTTGATATAAATCTATTTTTTATTTTTCGGAGGGACTCCAAGTTTTGGGCGTCGATCCACTTAAGTACGCCTTCCATTGTTAGTTTTGTCAGGTCGCAATTTGTTTCGTTTTCGTCGTCCGTTCCGTTTCGGTTTGTTTGGGTTGTTGCGTCGTTGGTTTTTTCGTTTGTATTGTTTGTGTTCTGGATATCTATGTTGTTTGTGTCTTTGGCTTCTGTGTCTTCTTTTGTGTTTTTATTCTCTATGTCTTCTTCTTCTGCGTCCTCTTCTTCTGTGTCCTCTTCTTCGGTGTCTTCCTTTAGCGGTAGTGGTGATCCCTCGGGTGTGTGTGGTGTGTAGTCTGGTGGTGGTTGTTGTTGCTGTTCTTGTTGTTGTTGTCTGTCGTATTTTACAACGTCTTGTTGTTGATCGTATTGCTGTTGCTTCAGCAAATAGGCGACGCACTTGTCGATGTGCGCCGTCAGTCGGTTCGCTGGGAGCACGCAGCAACATATTGGGCATCCAGTATGTCGCGATCCCAAATTTGCCGTTCGTTTTTTTAGTTCATCGTAGCATCTGGCCATATGGTCGGCCAACTTATTCGCCTTTATCCTCCTTGGGCAGAGGAGGCATTCGACTTTTATGGATGATGGTGTTAACTGTTGACCGTCCATTGTTGCTATTGTTTTGTTTTTTTTTGTTTTATCTGTCGGGTATGTATGTATTTGTTTAAATGATACCAAAAAGTAATGAGACGAAAATAATTGTTTTGAGCCATGCATAATGTGGCCGAGTTTATCTGTGTACTATGTGGTAAAGAGAGTAGTGTATAGTAGGTCCTTTTTTAGTAAAGGTATATGTAGATGGATAAGGACATAATGGATTATTATTTATTATTATGATTATTATTTTTCTCATTTTGTTAATTCATCGCGTTTTTTTTTTTTTATGGTAACGCGTTGCGATCGTGGTATGTTAGCGCGTAGATCGGTCTACGGGCTAGTTGGGGTGGATGGTCTGTGATAATAGCGACCTCCCTACATTCGGTAACCGGTTGTGGCTGAGTCTCGACCAACTCTATCGGTTGTCTGTGATAGACAACGGTCGGTTCGGGAGCCTCATCGGCTTGTTGTCGTGTTATTGTTTTTCGTTTTTTCGTTACGCAGGATATAATTTTGTATATATTAGATATTTTTCCGAATAGAGAGAACTTCCATCCTACTGCTAGCAGCAGGATGATTGAACCCAAAGAAATCCCGCTGTACTTTAATATGGTTTCGAGTGTAGAGAATCTATGGCTCATGTAGTGGGTTTTCGAAATTTCTCTTGCTTTTGCTATAACGGCTTTTAATGCTACTTCGTTTTTTGTTAGATCGTCGTGTATTGAATTTGAATTTGATAGGCCTGTAAGAGTTTCTGTTTCTGTTATGATTTCCGTGTAGTTTATGTTTTCTATGTTTTCCATTGATTTTTGTATCATTGCTGTAATATTCAGAATCGGTGTGTGTGCGAATTTTATTTCGATTGACGATTTTATTTCTATTGAAGGAGTTAGTGTTGTTGTGCGAGTTTTTACTCGACGGGTGGGTTCGATTTGTAATATTCCAACGTTTTCTATTGTTTCGATAATTGATTCGTGGTTGTCGCAAAGAAGGTATAAGTTTTCGGGTTTTGGAGCTGCGAATAGAAATGCGTTTGCGTTTCGAATTTGTTTCCAGTAGGTTTGTTTTAGTCTTTTTAGCCTAATATCGCACAATTGCAAATCGCTGAATTGCGGGTTAACGAGAAGTTGGACCTCGCACTCAGTTTCGTCATTGATCTGTGCTATCTGGTAAATTTGTTTGCAGATGTATCGATTAACTGCGAATTTACATTCGTCCTCACTTTCCAGGTTCAAATAGCTGCTAAAGTCTTCGGAGACTGCGGTATATTGAATTGCTGGTTTGATGTACGCGAATCTCGTGCCTTTCGCTGCCGAGAGTTGGCGTACCGGAACTGATAGATGTTGGTATAGTTTTTATTGTGTTAGGTCCAAAAGAGGAATTTTAATAACGTAAATAAGTCGTTCTCTGTTATGGAACGCGGTGAGCTCGATTATTTTTGTTAATTCTGGTACGCATTCCGCGCTGAGTGGTATAGGGAATATTGTGTTTGGTGTTGATTTTCGGATCGCTTCTGCGCTAATCAATATCTTTTTTGCTGAGAGTATTTCAGGGTGTATTTGTCCCATTTTTGCGAAGAGTACTGCGTTTGTCAATGTTTCTAAATCGATTTCGTACTGGATGAGTGTTTCCTCTACTAGGCTGGTGTATGTTATGAGTTGTTGGATTGTGTGCAATTCGTATTGGAGTGTTGCTTGTTTCAGTTCGATATCTTATATTTCTGCGTGTATTGTATCCGCTAACTTGATGATTTGGCTTTGGGTAAAATTGAAACCTGATTTAATTATGTGTGTTTGATTTTGTACGATTTCTGCTAGTTTGGCAGTAGTGTTTGCTAGGGCGTTTATTTATGAATCTATTCTGTCTGTATCCTCGCTGTCCATTGTTCCGAAAAGTATTTTACTGATTTTTCCTACGAATTCTAGTGGTGCGCGTTTTTTACGCTTTTCTGCTGGGTTGAGCTCGATTGATGGTATTAATTCTTCTAATGTTGTTTCCGCGTTCGCAATGTTGTTCAGTCGGGCTTGTACGTTTTGTAGTTGACCTATTGTTAGGCAATGTCCCCTTAATGTGAAGCAAAATGCATTAGCGGCGTCGAGGTTTTCCTGTATTTGTTGTCGTCTGGACGTTAATCCATGTGTGTCTATATACGTTATTAGCGTCCAGGTCGTATGGTATGAATGAAGGGTGCCCAAAGATTCTGAGTAGAGTCCAGGGTTTTTCGTCAGTGGTGTAATTTTGAAGGCGTCTGGTGCGGACGCCCTTACGTAATCGGCGTGGCATCTGCAACATATGCCAGTTTTATTTTATCTACGTGTAGAGTTTTTGTCGTATTGTCGTCTAATTGTATTTTAATGTTGCGTTTATTCAGAATTTCTACAATTTTGTATGGGCCTAGCCAGTCCTTATCGAATTTACTTGTTTTGCGTTCGTTCTTTGCGAGAACGAGTTGGCCTATTTGGTATTCTGGTTCGACGGTTCTTGTGTCGTAGTATCTTTTGGTTCGTTCTTTGAACTTGATCGCTTTTTCTAAAGCGAGTTCCTGAATGTTTCTAAGATTTCTCGTTGGGTCTGTCATATAGTCGTCGTAGGTTATGATTTTTTCGGGTGGTGGGAACGCTGAAGGTGTTCGAGCTCTCCTACCAAATACTAATTCGTATGGGGTGAACCCTGTACTTTCGTGTATACTGGTATTGTATGAAAGTGTTGCGAATGTAAGCAGTTCATCCCAGTCTCGATTACTGTCGATGAAGTGTTTTAGATATTCCACAAGAACGTGATGGCTGCGCTCGATTGCGCCGTTCGATTGTGGGTGATACGCAGTTGTTCTGTGCTGTTCTATCTGGAATAGTTGCGTGAAATCTCTGAACATTTCCGACATAAAGTTCGTACCTTGATCGGTTAATATCGCGCGAGGCGCACCGAAAGTTGATATCAAGGTTGTACAGAGTGCTCTCGCTACGTCTATTGACGTTTGATGTTTTAATGGTACTGCTATACTGAATTTACTGAATAAGTCGAGCATAGTTAGTATGTATGTATGCCCGTTTTTTGTTTCGCGTAATGGACCTACAATGTCAATGGCTACTTTATCGAAGGGTTGCGCTGGTGTGTCCGTAATAATCATCGGAGCTTTGCTTTTTACTCGGACCAGTTTGTTTTTCTGGCAGTCGAAGCAGTATCGAATGAACGTTTCTACGTCCTTTTTTAATCCTCGCCAGTAGTACTGTGAGATAATGCGCTGGTAAGTTTTCGTCACGCCTTTGTGACCTCCGACTGCGGATCCGTGTAGTTCTCTGATGATGTTTTGTCTATTTTCCTGATCTGGAACGGTTATAAGACCTTCGCATAGCCTGAAGGTAATGTTTGAGTTAGTCGCGAGTACTCGTAGGTATCCTTTGATATTAGACCACAAAAATGTATCGATGATTTTTGGGTCTTTGGATAGAGTACAGGATGTGATTTCGTTTTCTACTAGAGTCTGTACAAGATTTTCTAGACACTTCTGAATCGTGAGTGTACTAGTAGCGTCTGTCGATTTGTTTTTGCAAATCATCGTAAAGTATCGTAGCGTTTTGTCGCGTGTGACGAAAATATGTCCGATTCCGGAATCGGACTGCGAAAATATCGATTGGGTTAGTTTACCCTTTTCCGCAAGTATTTTTGAAACCATTGTGTCCATGACACCGTCGGCTGACAGGAAGTAAGCTATATTGTCTTCCTGCGCTAGGATGTTTTCCTGCGTTACTACGATATTGTTTTTTAGTTGTACGTCTTCTGTTATTGTTGATCCCCTTGTTGTTGGTGGAGTTTGTAATGTTAGACGTTTTCGTTGATATTGCGATGGTTGATATGCTGAATCGTTGTCAGAATCACTTTCTGACGATGGCGACATTTGGTGGTGTTGGTTTGTTAGTTTTTGGTTTGATATGGTTGGTCTCGATTCGTCCTATTTAGAATCTGTTGTTTCGTGTGGAATCCACGTTGGCGATCTGAATGTTGGCTCGATGTCCATTGATGGTGTGCTGTCGTCGATTTGCTGTGAGCACCCTGGTATGGTGACTGATTGTTCCGGTGTGTAGTCGTCAATTTGCCATGAGCACCCTGGTATGGCGACTGGCTGTTCGATTCGTGGATCGATAGTTTGTTCTATATATGGTGTTTTGTCGGGAATGTCTGTGGTTTTTGAGGTGACATCGGCACAGGTGATTGTGTTTTTAATTGTGCATCCTCAGGATCCGGTTGGGTTGGGGTTTCTGGTATTACATCGTTGGTATAAGTTACTCTGGAGTCCCAGTATTCTGTTGTTAATTGTGGTGATGGTTGTGGATCTGAGTCTGATGATGTTGAGTGCGGAAGTTGGAATCGAGTTCTTGTTTCTCGTTGTGGATTTTTGGTTTTGCGGGTGCTGCGCGTAATTTTGGAATCCCAGTATTCGTCTGTCACTTCGGGTGACAAATTCTCAGGATCGTTTAAGTTTTTCGTAGTTGGTTGATTTTTGGATTGAGTATCCGGTACTTTCGGTTGTTTATTTGCCAACCTTTCGCTACGTCTAGTCGGTTCTTTTGGCGTCTTTTTCGTTCGCTTTTTGACTAGTTCGGGCAATCGTTTCTTTGATTGCTTTGTTTTTGTAGTTTTCTGAGATTCTAAAATTGCGGGTGGTGATCGGAAATTCGGTGGTATCGTCCGTTTTCCGCTGTTTTCGTCTTTTTGTAGATCGTTGGATTTTTGTGTCGGAAGTGAAGGTGGTGACCTAAAGGTCGGCTGGACAGGTGGTTTGCCAGCGTTCTCGTTCTCGGATTCCGTTTCGTATTCCGTATCGTTTTCCTTATTTTTCGCCTTTTGGTTGTCGTTTTTGTTTTCGGATTTATTGGTTTTTTCGCTTTTGTCACCGTATAAGTGGCCGGTTTTCCCATCAGGGCTGACTTTTTCGGGAAACTCGCTTTTGTTTTGCTGCGATAAGCTTTTTGTTTTTTGTGGCCTCATTGGGCTCTTTTCTTTTTGTTGCCTCGTTGGGCTTTTTCCGTTTTGTTGCGTCGTTGGGCTTTTTTCGTTTTGTTGCCTCGTTGGGCTTTTTCCGTTTTGTTGCCTCGTTGGGCTTTTTTAGTTTTGTTGCCTCGTTGGGCTTTTTTCGTTTTCTTCTTCTGTTGTACTATCTTCTATATCTGTATATTTATATTGTTTTTCTGTATAATTTCGTTTCCTAATTTGTTTGCGCGGTCGTTGCCTATTTCCTTCATCGTCCGTTGTATCTACTGGACGTTTGGAGAGTCGCCATTGTGGTTGCGTATTCTCCTTTGAGTACAGCTCTTCAACTATTTGCTTGATTGGTTGAATGAGCTCGCCTTCGTTGTCGGATAATTCCGAGATTTATGTATCGGTATCTATTATTAAATCGTTTTTTGTGGGTACACTCTCCGTTTTTTGTTTTGATTTTGTCTTTTTTGGTGGTTGGTTCGTTTCTTGTTGAGTTTGTTTCTTTGTTATTTGTTCCGTTGGTTCGTCGGATGTATCCTGACTGTTTTCCTGTATAATACGCTTTTTCTTTGGCGCTGGATTCCCAGAGCCCGTATCAGTTGTTGACCGATTGCGAGTCTCGGGTGATGTTTTAGGAGTCAGTTTTTGCTTTTTTGACTCTTGGTTCGCAACACTTTCCGACGAGCTTTCGTCGCGTTGCCTAATCGGCATAATTTCTGCAGGGTTCCTCGACAAAGCGTCGGCAACTACGTTTAGTTTTCCGGGTTTGTGTACGATATCGTAATCGTACCCGTTCAGGATTATTTGCCATCGTTGTAGCTGTTGCGGGATATCGGGTTTGTTTTTTATGTACGTTACCGCTCTGTTATCCGTGACAAGCGTAAAGCGTTTTCCGTATAAGTACATTTTGAAGTACTCTACCGCATTTACTACTGCGAGTAATTCTTTTTTCATCGCGTCGTACGCGATTTCGGTTTTTTTCAATGCTCTCGAGTAGAACGCTATCGGATGGTCAAAGTCGCCGTGTTTTTGGCTAAGTACTGCGCCTATGGCGTAGTCTGATGCGTCTGTAGTGAGAGTGCAAGTTTTATCGAAATCCGGATATTTTAGAACCGGTCGTTCGATGATTCTTGCTTTTAGGTACTCGAATACCGATTGGCATTCGTTTGTCCATACAAATTTTTCGGACTTTTTTAGTTGTACGGTTAGTGAAATAGCAATCCTCGCAAAGTCGCGGATAAACCGTCGGTAGTATCCGGCGAGTGCGACGAATTGCTTAATTCCTTTTTTGTCTTTCGGCATCGGGAATTTTTGTACTGCGCGAATTTTGTGAGTATTTGGTCTAACGCCATCTGAGGATATGATGTGTCCCAAATAGGTCACTTCTCTGTTTAGGAAGTGGCACTTCTCTGTTTGTAGCGTTAGCCCCGCTGAAGTTAAGCGTTCTGCTAAGGCTTTAATTTGTTTTCGTGTTCCGTCATGTCTTGTGCGTATATTACTATGTCGTCTAAATAGACGAATAAGTCTGTGCCTTGTAATCCGGATAGAACGACATCCATCAACCTCTGAAAGGTTGCTGGCGCGTTTTTGAGTCCGAATGGCATTCGATGGTACTCGTAATGTCCATTCGGGGTCGAGAAAGCTGTTTTGTGTTTATCAGCTGGGTGCATCTCAATTTGATAGAAACCGGACGCCAGGTCGAATGTTGAGAAGTAACGGGCGTTACCCAATTGATCCAATATATCGATGATATTTGGGAGTGGTCACGCGTCTGGCGTGGTTTTATCGTTGAGTTTTCGAAAATCTATTACGATTCTCCATTTTTTGTTACCTTTCGAGTCCGGTTTTTTGGGAACGACCCAAACTGGAGAGTTGTAAGGAGAAAGGGACGGCTGTATGATTCCCTTGTCTAGCATATCGCTGACCTGATTTTGTATCTCCTTTTTGTGTACCTGTGGAAACCTATATTGCTTTGTGTTGATTGGTCTGTCATCCGTTGTATGGATCTCGTGTTTTGTTAGTGTCGTATGACCTAGCCGATCTCCGGATAAACAAAATAGACGTTGGTATTTTGAGACCAATTCGAGCACGTGGCCTCTCTCTGTTTCGTTTAGGTGATCCAGTTGTAAAAGTGCTCGAAGGGCTTCGAGTCTGGATTGATTATCTGATTGTATCGAGCATCCCTCCGCACGATTCTCATGCTGAGAATCGCGGTGGTCGCTCAATGTGTGATTGTCGATCGGTTTTTCCGAGATAGCCTCTACTGGGATTAGCTCGACTGTCGGAATTTCTAAATTAATTTCGCAATTGTGCGAATTAATCGGGCAAAGATACGCGATTCCGTTGGTGTTTTTAACGAGCGCGTTACCCAAGTAAAGACGATGGCCTACGTCCATCCTTGGGATATATCCCTCCTCGAGATCGGTTGGCTTTAGTCTGACAGGTACAATGAGCTTTGACCTGCTAGGTATTGTTACTCGTTCGAAGCTCTCGAACGGAATTCGATAGCCAGCGAATGTTATGCAGGCTTCGCTATGAAGAATATCGGCTGGGGTCCCCCTGAAGAAGACGTCGCCGAGTATAGCGTCCTGTGTAATCGGGAAAAAGTCTTCCACTAGGTGGAATTCGACTTTAAATTCTTTAATTCTCAGGTAGCATCTACCGAGTGTTTTTGCCGTTCCGTCTGTTATTCCGTTAAGCTCGTATATTAGCGTCGGATCTACTTCCGTACGCAAGCGTAGGAATGATTCTTTTAACACGTGTATTTCCGCTCCAGTATCGGCGAGAAACAAAGCCTGTTTAGTGAATAGATTTGGGGACTCTAAGGTCACCGTTGGTGGTCTGTGCCGGCGCGACAATCCTAACTTGATTGTCGCTTTTTTAATAGTTATACTACCGTCTATATTTTTTACATGATTCGCACCTACATATTTGACAGGTTCGGTGTTGGTTTGCGCCTTGTTTGCGTCTTTTACTAATTTGTCGTTGACGAGCGCTCCGGTGTCCGACCTCTCGTCGCGCTGTCGCGAGAGGCGGGTCTCTCGTTTTTTTGGAGCAGGCGCTCGAAAATCTGCTCGATTTGCGCTGCATCGAGGTTCGACTGGTGGTCTGATTTTCGCGAGTTTCGACCGTTACTCGGGTTCTGTCTTTCTCGCGAGTTGTCTCGGCTATTTCGGTCATGCGAATTATCCCGATCATCTCGGTCGCGTGAGTTATTTCGATAATTACGCTCTTGCGAATTGTTTCGGTTATTTTGATCGCGCGGATTGTTTTGTTGTGGATTATTTTGGTAATTGTAATCCCACGACTTGCTTTGTTGTGGATTATTCTGATAATTACCGCGTGAGTTATTTCGGTAACCGCCTCGAGTGTTATACTGGAAATTTCCGCGAGAATTGTTTCGGAAATTACCCGGTGAGTTGTTATGGTATTGGCGGCTGTTAACGCGTGTATTCGTATTTTCGCGTAATTGTTGCACGGAATAGCATTCTGATGTTGAATGCGTAGGATTTTCGCGATGGACTTCGCAAAATTTTAGTCCGTTATTATCAGTTATTTGCGTAAATCGTACTTTCGCTTTTTCCGGGCTTTTGTCCCTAGTTTCCGATTTATCGCGTTTTCGTCCCTGGTGTACGTTTTGTCTACGTACGAGTTCGTTTTCGATATTTAGCGCTTCGTCGACTGCGCTGTCGAGAGTTATGAAATCTTTTTGCATAATAATATTCGCAATTTGATCGAAAAGACCGCGAATGAAGGCTTTTATGACGGTTCGTCGAACTTCGTCGGTGCGGTTTTGTAGATATTGCTGCTGATTTTCTGCTCGATAGACTTCTTTTAACCTATTTTCAATTCTAGTCGCGATTTTTCGCGTGCGCGTCGCGTAATCAAGTACCGACTCGTTATAATTTTGCGAATTTGATTTTAGTTCGAGTTCGAGGTCCGATAATTTGACCGGTTTTTCGAGCGCATTTCTGAGATCTCTCAGGAGTGGCTCTAATGCGTTGTACGTTTTCGCGTCGGCGATATCGGCGGCGACTCCCGACAATTCAAGTTGGATGATTTCGAGGAGCTGCGGTTGATCGTGCTCCGAGATGATTTTTGCTGCTTTTTTACAAGCGCGCATGAAATCATTGAGCGGTATGTTTTTTCCGTTAAAACTAGGTATGAGGTTTTGTACATCGCGGAGCGTTATCGAGCTATTATTGTTCGCCATCGCGAAGTATGTTCGCGACGGGAGTCGCTCGGTAGACAACGCTCGGCGATGAAAATTATATCCGCCGTTTGCTCGCGCGGGGCGCTGAGGCGGCTCTGGTGGAGCAATTTTGGTGTAGTTGTTGAACTACCCAAGTAATTAAAAAACAAAATTTAAATAAATTTTTTGTTGTGTTGCTGCCGTCTGGCATGAGGCGCAATTGGATTTTTTTTTGTGAATATATGTATGTCTATATTAGATATATAGTATATAGATTGTGACGGGGCTTTTCTGCCCCGCCACAAAGAGAGCCGAACCTCAGGCTCTCCCACGTATCGGCACGGCACACGGCATTCTTCCTACCGGGAAGAGTCCCTTCCAGGCAACCAGACAGGGTCAATCGCGAGCGAACCGTTCCCATTATTAATGTCGAGTACCATTTTATTTTTCCGGTTAATTCTCTCGAGCGTACGGCGGTCATAACCGCCGCAAGGACATCTCGACGCTTCCCAGCGACCGACAGCAGGCTGGAGCCTAGTCACACCTCGCCACAGTCACACACGACCAGCACCTCGACACGTCGCCCGCCGTTCAGCCGCGCCGCTACCGAGGTAGCACGCGACGTTACCGACAACGGGCCCTCCACCCTCCAGAGCTGCCTTGACACGACGAGCCACCAGCTACAGAGATCCACAGCGTCCGGCTCGTCGCTATGCCATCACCTCGCTCGTCTCACCGAAGTTCCCGTGTCTACGCGCAACGACGCCCGTGGATTCACCTCCCACCACGAGCGTAGTCAAACCCTCGCGTTCACGTCACAACGAACGCGAGGAAATTCGAAGAACCGCGCGAGATCTCCGTAATTCGGGGAACTCGGACAAATAGAGTAGAGGGCGAAATGAAGACAGGCATAGGGTGGGGGGGAAAAAGGACCCGCGATCGCGAGAGCGTTACTCCTCTCGGGGACTCAATCGTAGGCTCCCGAGAAGGAAGGACGTCGTGACCGTTGCCGATCCGTGCTTAACGTCTCGCGAGAATACCGACATCTTGCCAAACGCGAAGCGGGACTTCTGGCCGAGGACAACTCGAGAAGCTCCCGCAACCGCAACGAAACCGGTGAGATCGTCGTACGGGTTCGGTTTGAGGCTAGAGTTAGAATAGAGCAAACTCGACTCGTTATCGTGGGGACGGTACGTCTTCGCGCGCGGCACGCGGAATTAGTTCTCGGGGAAGAATTCAGTAAAGTTCATTTCTTTCATTCCATCTAGTTTCCGTTAAATTAGTTGCCTGGAAGGTTCTCGTTAATCTTTTATTCCATTCAATAGTTTGCGCCTCGTGCGAGTCCATTAGTCCATTTCCGATTATATCAATTTTCTTGTTATTAATTCATAATTCCATTTTTCCGATTTCGTATTATATTTCTCTTGTTTCCGATTTTATCCGATTCCGCGTACTCCCGCTGCGATCGGGCTAAATAAATAAATATCTGTTGCGAAAGGTACCGTGACTGTGATCCACGTTAGTTGTTGGTACGCGAGTGTCGAGATCCGGAACTTTGTCTATTGCCGATTATCCGTTACCGAATCCGATTACGTATTATTGTCATTATTTGGTTGTGAAGATTTTGGTTTATTAAGGGAACGAGCGTGCATGCTAGTCGCTTCTCGACCACGCTCCAGATATCGACAGTTTAATAAAATATCTTTGTTCCCGTAATTTCGTCTCAGTCTCTGTTTCTCCTCGCGGAGGTGACCGAACCACCCTCTCTACCAATTTCCCAAGGCTGAGCGACGCCGGGTCGCTCTCGTCTCTCGTTCGGCTTGAAAAATTAAAATTTTGCCGCGAGAACTCTCGCTCTCGCGGCTGGCGCCCTTAAGGCCGAGTGAGACGGGTTTTGTAGCCGTCTCGATTGGGAATTTTAAAGAAGTGGGCAAAATCCGGTTACAAATTTGGCGCCCAACGTGGGGCCCACGGCGTTAAATTATTCGATTAAGAATCCGCGAAAAATTGGCCCAAGGGGGAACAGAGAAAAGAGCCAGAGCGAAATGAGAAAATAACGGTAACGGGCAAGCGACTTTGTTCGGATCAAAGCTCTCGCTAGTTGTGTGAAAGAATTAGAGTATTTGTGTGATGGGGATATTTGTTTGCATGAGTTTGGTCAGTGTCCGTTTATATATTTTGTTTTGAACCTTTGTCGCCGAGATCGGCGAGGCGAGTAGCGCTCACGAGCGTAGCCGAAGCCGCACGAGCGCGACTCGGGTCGTCGTTAGACGCTCAGTACGCTGCTGTGTGATCGTGAGTGAACACGTAATACGTCCATCGCAACGTGCTACGCTCCCGAGTGACGAACGCCAGGAGGATTTTTGGGAATTACCAGAACACCAGGTAAAGATTCCTCCTACCACATACCATCCAGAATACCCTGTAAATTGATACAAGCCCGAGGAATATTTGCCGTAGGCAAGCAAGGCCAAATAAAATTTCGGAGACGATCGTCCGTTCTCGCGACGATCGCCGGCACACCGTACGCTCGGGTATCGCCGCGCCGCTACCGCTGTCTCTCTCCAAACAAGAGGTCGGCCGTGTCGGCTCGGCGCTCCCGTGTTTACGTCGTCGACACGGTGACAGCGGCCTTGTCGACTTTAAGACACGTTATACAGAGCCTTGCTTGCGAGAAATATTCTTTGGAAAATAATATTTCGGGGAGCCCGGATTATTCGGGATTGTCGTCCGGACAATTTTCTCTTGGGGGCCGCTGAATTGCGACGGCTCTCGGGACACCGTGAGCACGTGTTCCCGAGACAGCGAACAGCCGTCAGGTGCCTACCTTACCGACGCCTATCCTGTCGGATAACTTATCTTTACTTCTCTTGATTTTTTCCCCTTTTTCCTCTCCAGTCCCTTCGGACTCCTTCTACTCTTCCTCAGAGTTTTTTTTGCTTTCAATAATTTTACCCTATTTAGCTAATTTCATTCAATTATCTTATTTTTTTTGTTGTTCATATATTTTTTTTTCCATTCCTAGTCCTTTATTTATTTTTTTTTATTCATAGATTTTTCTTTTTTTTCCCTCTTTCTCTTTGCCTTGTTATAACTTTTTTTTTTATCTTTTCCTTTTTCTTTCTTTTCCCCTTCCCTTTCGCTCGTTTATTTTTGCTCTCGACCCTTGTACATAATTTTTTGCATATATTTCTTTGTTTGCATCCTGTTCCCTTGGAATTAAATCATTTACCCTCGTTTGTTTTTATCAATTAATTCCGTTAATTTACCTTTTATTTTCTTCCCTCCTTTCTCTTTTTTTTTCCTCCTCGTCTTGTCTTTCGAGGAAGTACTTATTTAATCCGAGAACAATCTATCGCGGGCATTCCGATGGCGACCGGTCTGAATAACACGGGAACGATGGAAACCGTGCAGGAGCTCGACCTCTCAGCTGATCGCCTCCGTCACGAGCTACAACAGCGAGGGCTCCCAATCGTTGGGGAACCGAACGAGTTGCGGGATCGACTCTTGTCGAGCCTATTAGTTTCTCTCGATCCGGCGGGAGCGGTCGCGAACCACGGTAATAATACTCGCGCTCCCCCGAATAATAACGAGCATCGGTTACCCCCGTTCGATCTCCCTCCAGTGCACACAGCCCACGGGAACAACCGGGTTCCTCCATCTTCAGCTGCGAGGGCGTATGAAGGCCTACCCCCGGCCTTGCGACCGACGGGGAGTCACGGAGCTCACCCCGACGCTCTCGCGCGACGACATCGGGAGGACGACGTGTTTACCCGCGATCGCAACTCCGACTGAGAGTTCCCTCCGCCACATGGTCATTCGTCCCCCGTAAGAACACGCGAATATACGCAAACATTTTCGGGACTCAACAACTCGCGTTCGGTCGCCGATTTATTGCGGGAATGGGATCTACGGTTCTCCGGACAAAGGGGGGAGGACGCGATGGGTTTTCTTACCCGTATCGAGGAAGCGCGCGAGGTCGCGCCGATCCCAGACACCGACTTATTACCGTGCATACCCCTCGTGTTGACAGGGATCGCGCTCACGTGGTACCGCGGAGAACGAGCGCGTATCCGGAATTATCGGGGATTCGAGGACGTCTTTTTAGCTCGGTTTGGCGATCCCGATCTGCAGTTTACGCTTCGTGAGGAATTATTGCGTCGCACCCAGGGAGAAGGGGAAGATACGGTTGACTTCCTAACATGTCTCCGCGCCTTATTAGACCGGGTAGTCCCTGCGTTCTCGTTACGCGAACAACTCGATTACGCGCATCGGAACATGTTACCGCGGTTACAAATCGCGATCCGTCGGAACGACTTCCACTCGTTTACCGATCTCGAACGTATCGCCGTACGGGTAGAACGAAGCTACTTGGCTGATCGGTATTATCAGCCGCCTCCACCGCCGGAACGATCGGCCTTTCCTGATCTCGCGTACCGACTGTCGCGATCTTATCAACGACGAAGCGACGCAACTTACGCGGTTTTCGGGGAAGCACGCGCACCCGGTTCCGACCGTTCGCGGCGTCCGGACTCTTGCGACGCGCGTAAGCAAGAGCGATCGCCCTCCGCAGACCGCCAAGGTTATCGAGGCCGTACTCCGGAGAAAGGGACCGATCGGGAAAGTTATCGCGCGCGTACGCCGGAAAAACGGAACGACAGGGGGGATGAGCGCCCCCGATACCGGTCACCAGGCACCCAAGCCCCGCAATACAACGGGCGGCAGGCATATTCGCGCTCCGACTCAGCGACGCGACGCGTGCATTATACCGACGAGAGAACTCGGGCCAGATCTCCCGCGACGCGATCGAAAACGCCGCCGGGAGAATACCGTTCATCGGCTCACCGTTCCCCCACGCCGGAACGGACGGGAACTCGCGATGCCGCGACGAATAAAGAGTTGACCTGCTGGAATTGCGGGAAAGAAAGACATCGCTCGATCGGATGCCTTGGCCCAAAAACCGTCTTTTGTTACCGATGCGGGAAGAAAGACGCGCGAACCACCGATGACCACGAGTGTTCGGGAAATGCGTCCCGGAGCCACCCGTGAGCGCGACGGTGGCTCCCGAAAACCCGAAACCGATTTCGGCTAACGCGTTCCCGACTCTAAACGATTTTCCGGATTTTCCAAAATTATTAACCGAATATTTTTGTAGTCCTCTTCATAGCTCGCGCAACAAAATGGTACTACTCGTCGTCGTGAAATTAGGGGAACGCCTCGTGCCAGCTATCGTAGACAGCGGGTCTACAAGCACGTACATTGGCAGTGAGGGACTCGCGATCGCTACTGAGCTGGGGTGTCTTCCCTGGAGCGTACCTCCAGCTTCCGCGACTATCGCCGACGGAGGCCAAATTACGTGCGACGAGGAAATAGATTTGACCATCACTCTCGAGGGACGCGAACGGCCAATCATAGCTACACTATCTACAATCAATACACTATCTACAATCAACTACAAAACGTACAAGCCCGACTGAACAACATTGCGAACGCGGAAACAACATTAGAAGAATTAATACCATCAATCGAGCTCAACCCAGCAGAAAAGCGTAAAAAACGCGCACCACTAGAATTCGTAGGAAAAATCAGTAAAATACTTTTCGGAACAATGGACAGCGAGGATACAGACAGAATAGATTCATAAATAAACGCCCTAGCAAACACTACTGCCAAACTAGCAGAAATCGTACAAAATCAAACACACATAATTAAATCAGGTTTCAATTTTACCCAAAGCCAAATCATCAAGTTAGCGGATACAATACACGCAGAAATATAAGATATCGAACTGAAACAAGCAACACTCCAATACGAATTGCACACAATCCAACAACTCATAACATACACCAGCCTAGTAGAGGAAACACTCATCCAGTACGAAATCGATTTAGAAACATTGACAAACGCAGTACTCTTCGCAAAAATGGGACAAATACACCCTGAAATACTCTCAGCAAAAAAGATATTGATTAGCGCAGAAGCGATCCGAAAATCAACACCAAACACAATATTCCCTATACCACTCAGCGCGGAATACGTACCAGAATTAACAAAAATAATCGAGCTCACAGCGTTCTATAACGGAGAACGACTTATTTACGTTATTAAAATGCCTCTATTGGACCTAACACAATACAAACTATACCAACATCTATCAGTTCCGGTACGCCAACTCTCGGCAGCGAAAGGCGCGAGATTCGCGAACATCAAACCAGCATTTCGATATACCGCAGTCTCCGAAGACTTTAGCAGCTATTTTAACCTGGAAAGCGAGGACGAATGTAAATTCGCAGTTAATCGATACATCTGCAAACAAATTTACCCGATAGCACAGATCAACGACGAAACTGAGTGCGAGGTCCAACTTCTCGTTAACCCGCAATTCAGCGATTTGCAATTGTGCGATATTAGGCTAAAAACACTAAAACAAACCTACTGGAAACAAATTCGAAACGCAAACGCATGGCTATTCGCAGCTCCAAAACCCGAAAACTTATACCTTCTTTGCGACAATGACGAATCAATTATCGAAACAATAGAAAACGTTGGAATATTACAAATCGAACCCACCTGTCGAGTAAAAACTCGCACAACAACACTAACTCCTTCAATAGAAATAAAATCGTCAATCGAAATAAAATTCGCACACACACCGATTCTGAATATTACAGCAATGATACAAAAATCAATGGAAAACATAGAAAACATAAACTACACGGAAATCATAACAGAAACAGAAACTCTTACAGGCCTATCAAATTCAAATTCAATACACGACGATCTAACAAAAAACGAAGTAGCATTAAAAGCCTTTATAGCAAAAGCAAGAGAAATTTCGAAAACCCACTACATGAGCCATAGACTCTCTACACTCGAAACCATATTAAAGTACAGCGGGATTTCTTTGGGTTCAATCATCCTGCTGCTAGCAGTAGGATGGAAGTTCTCTCTATTCGGAAAAATATCTAATATATACAAAATTATATCCTGCGTGACGAAAAAACGAAAAACAATAACACGACAACAAGCCGATGAGGCTCCCGAACCGACCGTTGTCTATCACAGACAACCGATAGAGTTGGTCGAGACTCAGCCACAACCGGTTACCGAATGTAGGGAGGTCGCTATTATCACAGACCATCCACCCCAACTAGCCCGTAGACCGATCTACGCGCTAACATACCACGATCGCAACGCGTTACCATAAAAAAAAAAAAAAAAACGCGATAAAATTAACAAAAAAAAATAATAATCATAATAATAAATAATAATCCAATATATCCTTATCCATCTACATATACCTTTACCAAGAAAGGATCTACTATACACTACTCTCTTTACGACACAGCACACAGATAAATTTAACTACATTATGCATGGCTTAAAACGATTATCTTCGTCTCATTACTTTTTGGTATTATTTCAACAAATACATACATACCCGACAGATAAAACAAAACAAAAAAAACAAAACAATAGCACCAATGGACGGTCAGCAATCACCATCATCATCTACAAAAGTCGAATGCCTCCTCTGCCCAAAGAGGATAAAGGCGAATAAGTTGGCCGACCATACGGCCAGATGTTACGCGACATTGCAAAAACGGACGGCAAATTTGGGATCGCGGCATACGGGATGTCCGAAATGTTGCTGCGTGCTCCCAGCAAACCGACTGACGGCGCACATTGATAAGTGCGTCGCCTATTTGCTGAAGCAACAGCTACGCGATCAGCAACAAGACATTATAAAATACGACAGACAACAACAACGACAACAGCAACAACAACCACCACCAGACTACACACCACACACACCCGAGGGATCTCCACCACCGCTAGACGAAGACACAGAAGAAGAGGACGCAGAAGAAGAAGACATAGAGGATAAAAACACAGAAGAAGACACAGAAGCCAAAGACACAAACAACATAGATATCCAAAACACAAACAATACAAACGAAAAAACCAACGACGCAACAACGAAAACAACCAGAAACGGAACGGACGACGAAAACGAAACAAATTTCGACCCGCCAAAACTAACGATGGAAGGCGTACTTAAGTGGATCGACGCCCAAAACTTGGAGTCCCTCTGAAAAATAAAAAACAGAATAATAGCGAACATTTTCCTCGCCGAACTAAAGACAGATCTAAAAACAAACAAAAAACGACGATTGGATACAGACACACAATAGGACCTGACGAATAACGAAACACCCTTATACACAACATTCATACTTCTACTTTAACAAATAACCATATACAAATAATCTAAACATAAACATAACCACATACATAAACGTACACGCGACACGCGTCGCACAGGCCAAGGCCCAAAAAAAAGGAGAGAAAAAAATACGAGGTCCCTTTATTTTTATAAAAAAAAAGGAAAAGAAAAAAAAATCTTTTTTAAGTTTATTTTTTATTTTATTTGCACTTCGCGTTTATTTCTATTTTTGTTCTATTTTAAATCTTATTTTATTTTTATTTTATTACTTGTACCTCGTTTCCTTCTCTGTATATATATATCTTGCTTTATTTTTTTTTAACCAATATACGCTACCTTTTTATATAATATCAATATTCGTGTTTATTATTTTAACCATTCCAGAAACAACTCCCATCTTATGCCTACAGAACCACTCCAAATAACACGCTTAACCTACTAACCACCACTAATCAGACATTTAGAATGTTGCAGATAATAGAATATCCAAATTTGAAAATCTAATTACAAAAGGATCGTGAAAACAGAGGACAAAACGAATATCAACAAACAAAAAACTACTAAGGAAAGTACAAATTTAGAACAAGAAAAAGGAAAACAATAATCAGACCTCGTCAACGAACAAAACAGGACAAAACTTTTTATATTTTATCACTATTTTAACACCAAATTTAATCCCATCCAACCTAACTAAACCATTCCCACTAACACGAACAAATAACAGTTTTCTTAGATTGTTACAGATCAGCATAAAAACCAACATTCATCATCATAAATTGACGAGAGTGTACCGAGACGAATACCAAACTAACGAAAAAACAATTCAAATAGAACTAATTCAAACAACAAAAAGGACCCACCAACAACCAACGAAATAAAACCAAGAAAGAAAACACAAAACATAACACATCTACACAAAAATGAAAATATATAAAAACAAAAACCCCCAAAAAACCTTTAATTTATATAGAATCACACTTAACAACAATTATTAAATGTAAATTCTGTTCAACATTCGATGCGGGGGCATCGTTTTCTCTGGAGGGGGAGTGTAACGGCTCCAGCCTCTATCACACCGATATAATTTCCTTTCTTCGCAGCGGTATTATTTTTCCGCTGCGTTTCATTCGCAGAAGCCCTCCCGGGTTATCTGCATCCGGCCGCACGGCTTAGAGCCGTGAGAAGGCCCTTATCGCGGGCGTCGCGACAATCCGTCGCGACGTTGTTACGGGGTCCGAGGCCCTCAGCCTCGCACCTCCGAGCGTCAGTCCAGCTCAGACCTCGGTACGGTACACTCTCCCGAATAATATATTACGCTACGACTAATAAACGAGCAATTACATTTTACATTTTCATCCGTTCGATCATTCATCACCCGCAACCGAACATCCGTCTCACTTAGTTTGATAATATCTGTTTCATCAACGTGAACGTGAGGTGCGACTTGGCGGCTTTTAATTACGTTTAAAGATAATCCGGTGTCGATCATTAATAGCGATGTTTTAATAAAGTCTTCGGACTCTATTTCTATTACCGGAACATTACTTTCGCGATTAAGGAGAGCTGTGGCGATTCTTCTCGGCCTATTGCTTTCGGCTTCCGGCAGCACGTGTCGTATGGCTCGCGACTGTGGGTTTTCTTCACCTCCGTTGTTTCGCGGGTATTGTTGTGAATCACCTTATTGGAAAAATGGTCGTGGAGCTTGTTGTTGCTGACTTTTGAGATTGTTCATATATTTTCTCTTACGACCATTTTTTATTACGTGCCCGGATTTTTTACAATAGTGACAGCTTAACGATTCTTGTTGTGCTAAATCGCGAGGTTGTGAATTACGATTTGGGTATCTTCCTTCTTCTCTGCGTTCTTGATTTCGCCCATTATATTGCTGCTGTTGGTCTAGATTTCTGCGTTCGACGTTACGATTGTATGACGGACCACTTGCGGAATTATAATTTGGGTTACCGAGTTGACGACAGCTACTTGCTGGCCCTTTTCGATCACAGAGCTGACAGACAGTTGCTTGTACCATGACATGATGGATTCTATCTCGTGGTTGTTGACGATAATCGTTGCTTCTTATTGGACGATTATTTCTTAATAAATCCTTGGCTCTTAATTGTCGTTCGATATTTATTGCATTTTTCATTGTTAGGTTGAATGTCTGATTGCTAGTTATTTTATTCTCGATCTCGGGCTTTAGTCTACGCGTAAAACAATCTACTAAATCGTCGTCTAAATTTTTCTTGAATTCTGGCCCCTATGGTCCTTCATGAGTTGCTTCGTGCAATTCGTAGATTTTATTTCCGAGATCTTTAACGCGATTCGAATAAGCAAGAGTTCCTCCTTCGTTTCCCTGGAAGATTCTTCCAAGTTCCCCTTGCAATTGGTACACTGTTTTACCCGGCGCATAGAGTGATTTAAGAAAAGAACTGAATTCTTCGACATTATTGAGTTTTACACGGTGTACGGCACGACGAGCTTCACCCCGTAATTTATTTCGAAGAATTAACGCGAGGGGAATCGTTATCGGGGGAGCGTTATCGTTATCAATCATGTGGCCGTTGATTTCGTTCATCTGAGCAATTATTTGATTTACTTGGTCTGTTAAGAGGTTTATCGCAATTTGTGATTCACTAACGTCTCCGAAAGTTTGCTTTATGACAGGGGGATTATTATTACCCGCGATTTTTGTTGTTTTATATTTTTTAATTGCACCAGTTTTAGGTGTGTCAAGATTAATTAATTCTTGATTGCTACCGCTTGGATTAGGGCCTACTGCACCCTGTGAATTCTCTCGAGTTGAGTTATGCGATAGCGGAAAGTTAAGCGCTGAGCTGATGCGCGGATTACTCTCATTTGGTACTTGATCTTCCGTTTTTTTCGGTGTCCTATCAAGCGTCATCCTCCAATACTATAGTGTGGGCGTTTAAAATCCCACTTCTGACACCAAATGTTTATTTATGTTACGTCCTACCTAACTCGTTAGAGTGTAAGGGAGTCAGTGACATAGTCGATCTCTCTTTTCGGGTCAACGCCGGGCAGCGCTTTACACCAGGGACGGAGATCTCGCCTTTTTCACTTATAGTTTTATGGTTTAGGATGGGTAACGCGAGGCTGGGCGATGCCGAAGAGCAGGTATACGTAGTAGTGTTGGTTGAAGAAAGGTTTTTCTGTACTCACGTAGATGGTTAAATATTGTTTATTATCGGTGATAACTTCTGTTGGTACAATTATGGGTTTGAGGTTGCACAATTGTCCTCCGTTTGTTCGTACCCAATATCTTCTCGACAATACACTTGTTACACTATGTATACTTTTGAATCAAAACACAAATGAGACTTTATTAAATTGAGAGAGGATCACTCTCCGTTACAGCCGTACAAGTTATGAATTTCGACTGACAGAGAGTGTACCTTAGAACGTAGAGACTAGAGCCCTTTCGGCCACTCTAGTTCGATGATGACTGAGCTGTAGAGGCTTGATTCCCTCGACTTATATATTATCCGTGGTCCAGAGACAATTGTAGAAACCAGGTTTGTGCCCACAGAGAATCCTTGTGCCCACAGAGAACCTTTGTGCCCACAAGGCTCTGAGTGCTCTGCGCCACGCTTCATGGTTCCACGGTAATAAAAAGGGGTGCGGAGAGAGTCACTACGTTCTGTCTAATGATGCGTACAATGCATCGTTTTCTCTACGCAGCGCTTTCCATGGATTTGTATTTTAAAAGATTATTAATTATTATTATCGATTATTTATTTCAAGCGATTCTCTATGTCGGGGGTTACATAGGATGTAACAGCTACGACCCATTCTCCCGGCATCTTCAATTGCTTCGGAGCTGTGTTGCATAGTGTGTCACCGTATTACCGGGGTAGTACTTCATACTACTGTTACTCGGTAGCACGAGATAAAATTATCTCTCATTTTTATTTTTTTAGTTGAACTACTACTTGTTCACTATATTTGTTGCGGGAATCCAGGAATTTAACTTTTCGGGGTATCCTCTACAGCTAATAAAATATTGTTTATTACGACCTTTCCCTTTAGTCTTGATGATTTTGTCAATTAAAAATTCTTCCGTGTCAATTTCCTTCTCTACAACGCTTAATTCTTCTTCATAGAAAAAACCGTCAACTTTTTCGTCGTTCAAATCAACCAGTTCATATATGGGCGGTTGTCTATTTGTAATAATCTTGAATATTTATTTGTAATAATCTTGAATCTTGAATATTTCTTCGCTCCAGCGAGCTTCGTAACCTTTCTCGAATGCAGACTTTGCTTTACTGATACGTACAAGCTCGCCAACCTTGTATTTAGGCACTTTATGACACAGCTTGTATCGTTTCACCATATTTGCGCGTGCGATCGCTGCATTGTACAGCGTCACGGCTGCCGGTTGCATCTTGATAGTAGAGTGTTTTGTATCATTGTAAGCTTGGATTATAGATTGTAATACATCGACATAGCGCCGTGTATTTTTATGTGTAAAATATCGCCACATCCGCTCCTTTAATGTTCTGTTGAAACGTTCTACAATAGCTGCATTAATATCGGGGTGTCGGGCCACTCGAAAATTTATTCCACGGCTCTTCAAAAATCGCTGCAAAACGCTACCGACAAATTCTTCGTCTCGATCTGTCTGTAGCCATACAGGCGCTCGACCACTGCTTCGGGAGAGTATTCGTTTGAACCCTTCTGTAGTTTCTGCACAAGTTTCATCGCGCAGCATGTCAACCCATGCATACTTGCTGAGAACATTGATAACCACTAAAAGATAAACACAGCCGTCATTTTCATCTTTAAGAAAGCGCAGATCAACGAGATCAGCTTCCCACACGTTATCGATATTATCGACGGCATAGTGTCGACGCGAAAATCGTCGTCGTATAGGTCTGTGAAGTGTATAAGCATCCTGTGTTCTCAGCCAGTTAGTCACATCCTCACGAGGAATTTTCTCTTTATCAGATGCATGAATTAGATTTGGGGCACCGGCGTATCCAGCGTGATGGTCAGGATCATGATAAAACTTCTTTAATATATCCATTCTATTTTTATTACAGTTTCAATGTTTTCCACGATCGTGTTGAGTCACTGGTCGGAGTTCGGCGTCTGTTGCCTGATAAATTCAAGCTATTCTGACTTGTATCCGGTGTATTGGGATTTGACTTTGCCGAGTTTCGTCTAGAATTTAGAGGTGTGTTGAGATTCAGACTCTCATACAATAGGCTTGTATTACCGATAAATTCACGAGGGATCCCTAAACGCCGGAGTTCATTTCCAAATTGCTCACGACCAATAGCTCGCACAGTTTTTCCATGGCGCATAGTATCATTTACAAGATCTATAATGTTCGATTCTTTTATTGGTTCACCGTTGATATGAACCACTCCCGATTTATCCCACGTTAGAGTGGTGTTGGAGCTGGCATGCAAATGATTGAATAACTGCTCCGCTTGTCTTCTATATGTTTTTGGTACACTAGCCACAATAACGTCATCAGATATCTTCTCAGCTTTAGTAGTTGATTGTGCAGCTTCCTCAGGTATTTGCTCGGCAGGCTTACCGCTTACCGAAGAGGTTGTGATAATTTTAGGTCGCCTCTCCTCGTCGACAAAAAATTGGTGGCGTTGTAAAACTTGCTGGTAAAGTTTCCATTTTTCACGTTGGTTCGTCGACGTCACTGAGCGCAGTATATCATCCATTTCGGCATCGAGTCTACTGAGTGTCGTGCCTGGTGTTTGAACGGAGCGCGTTTGCTCTATCTGCTCGCGCGATGGCATGACAGCATCTTGATACACTAAAACCATTTTCTTTGCGTGCTGCATCTTATCAACTACGTGTGAAAATATTAGACAGCACAGTGCCTATGATTGGGAGAAGAAGAGGTAGTACGAATCCACTGCCCTTTTGCACAATTACACGTTTTTTCGTCTTCCAACCACCAGTTTTATTTACGAGGCGGCGTAAAATTTTTTTATGTTTGGACAATTTTATTCGTTCACTCTTTTTCAGCGGGACTGCACAGTTCAATGTGTTTAACGCGCACTCACAAATACATCGAACGCCGTTTCGATCTATCTCATGTAATAATGAATCGAGCTGATGTTTCTCCGGATAGCAAAGAGCATGCAGTAAGATTATATTCTTCTTTCCAAGTGAAGCTTTAGTCGTTGTTGTTGGAGCCATAGCAGAGACTTGAATGATGCTCAGACACTCCGTACTGCTTAGTTATACTTGATAAATGGACGAGAACTAGATCGTCTTTTCGGTACATACACAAAATTATGAGTATCATCCGGAAAAATGCAGGTGCGGAATTGACAACTATCAGGGGTGGACTGTTTCAAATCTAGAAGTAAATAACCGTGTGGTTTAGAAGTTGCATCGTGGTAAGCTCCTTGTAAAATTTTTGGATCTTCGGGGTAAATTTGACGTGCCAGATGCGAAATTTGTGCGCGATCACGAGGATTTTTAAAAGTTACGACACAATTTGCATTAAGGGAAATATCCCGCTACCGACGACCTTGGTGAAAAATATTTTGCGTTATAAAAATCACGCTAATATTTTTATGGTGACTCCCCTTAGTAAATAAGTCTACAATTTCACCGTTTGAAGACTCACGCATTAGGTCGTCAATAATAATGAGAAGCTTTGGCCTACGATCCCCTGCAATATCTGAACTTTGCGGTAAGCCCTCTAAAAATTCGATATTTTTACCATAGTCGGAGTACCCGTCTTGCCATTCCGAATAATAAAAAAGAATTTGCGCAAACTCTACGTTAGCCATGCTCGAAATATGTTTTAAAAACTTTTTTACGAAGTATGTTTTGCCGCACCTCGTAGGACCGGCAATAATGGATGTCCACGGATGCTTCCAACGCGGGTCTATATTGGCTAATGAGCGGGGCGAGGAGTATGAGGGGTATTAAATATACAGAGAAATATACAACACAGCATTTATTTGATACATACAAAAACATTAAAAAACCTGAAAAAATTTCAAAAAGTTTAAATTTAAAAAATGAAAAATACACTTAAACAAAGTTAAAAAAAATAAAAAAACACATTTAAACAAATCCGTGCGGTATCCCTAGTCTTTTTCCAGGTCGGTCCACAAAAATGCCACAGCACTATTGTTTAGTGCCGCAATCGTTGGATTTAGTTCTGAAACTAATACAAAAAAATTAGATTAAATGTTACTGAATAAAACTGAATAAAATATTAGATTATAAATAAAGTTTCTAATACAATCCATTGTGAGCGCCGCCGCCGCCGTCTCAGCCGCATACGCAAAGATACATACGAGATGAGCTTCTTTTGTAAATAATAAGTTACTCTTTTGCAGTGTATAATCGCGGATCTCCATGTGTCTGAGAAGGTTGTTCGCAAGGAGGTCGTACAATGAAATAAGAGAAGTAATAAGGCGCTGTTGACGATTTACAGAAACAATCTTTTTTTAATTTAAAAAAAACATTTTACACTTAACATATTATATACAAGAAATATGTGTATATGTAGAGTGTCGCGTTCCGCTCACCACAAGTCCGGGTATATATCCCACATATACCCGCCACCTGCAATGACGCCGAAAATTTATTTATTTACAAAAATGTACAACACTTTTTCGATATACAAAAAATAAAAATTTACGACAAAAAATAGAAAAATTACAAATATTTACAAATGTACTCTAACGAGATTCACCCCAAGTACCCACACGGCAGTGAGTCATGCTCGCCCCATCTCCGTCTCTTGACGAGGACTGGCTTGCATGTTTTTGTCTCCTGCCGCGTGACTACTTGGTGAAAAGCATCTCGCCGGATGGCACTAAATTTCAGGACTATCGCTGTGCCGGGTTCTTGAACGAGCCTGCAGATCGAATCGAAATTAATCAGTACCCCGTTTTCATGGTTCAGGCCTTTCACCTTGCACGTTGCAATTTCGCTTCGATCGGCTTTCTGCACCACGTATCCATAGAATTTAGGCCCTCCGGAGACGAAACGTTTAATATAGCTGTCAGGACCATATTCTTTCAGCTCGTTCGTCATTTCGCCTAGAAGATTACCAAGCGGTAGATGGTACTCTCCTACGACACCGCTACTTATATATATACACGAATCTGTATCGTAGTAGAGGACGCGTTTGTCTAATTTGTCAAGGTACGGATATAATTTCAGCATAGCCTGTGCCGTCGTATATGCGGCAATGACGACGTTCACATGGAGGTTTACGTCAGCGCTTTCAGTTGTTTTTTGCCAACACACGTACATTACCTCGTCATTGACGCTGATAATTTTGTTGACTTCGCATCCCCGATCGGTTAACAGTTGTAACAGTCGCTGACGCGTCGTTACGACTTCCGTCTTTGGCAGATTTTCGCGTTGCCCGAATTTACCCCAAAATGATTTTAGACACAGCTTCGCCACCGATCTCAGACCCGGATTTACGTCGATTCGTTCGCGATCTAGTGCTACACCTTCTGCTTCAAGGAAACTAGCAATGTACGCGGTTTTACTCTCTTCAGTGGTACACTGTTCAGGCCATCCACTTGCCTCCTGCTTTATCTTAAGTCAGAGGTTAATGTACGCTTCGAAGAGGCCTGCAGTTTGATTCGTTTTATCGCACTGTTCAACCGCGTACTGCCAGATCTCTTGAACGGCTAGAATTGTATAGCCTTTCTCGACGGCTCTTTGAAACTTGCACGATACCCAAGTACCCTCGAAAGCTCGATCAACCTCGCTCTCGTGAGGACACGGACTCTGTCGCATCTCCTCGCAACATTTTCGACACAATGCGGACATTAGTCGATTATGCACGCGAACCGGAATTACGGGATGGTAGAGATTTCGAGGGGGTAACACCGTGCATCGTACGAGTCCTTCGACGTTACTGAGATCGTTGTTTTGCCCTACTATCTCATGGCACGTATCAGCTGTATACACTGTCAAATGACCGACAGGGAAGTGACCGTACTTACAGATGTAGGGGTACAGTGAGCACACGTCAACATAGTGCATTTTTTCAGTACCCCTAGTCTCGCAATAGCTGCGAGTGTTTCCCGTTCGGCCCCCGAAAAACGCGTCCCGAGGGTTTAGCGGTTGATCGCGAAGAATGGGGTGTCTGCTCACAAGGTCGTCAATTTGTGGATTCGTAATTTTCAAGCGAATATACTCGCACTCCCAGTTCTCGTGAAGCGTATATCCGAAAGATTTTATACGCGCGGAGGTGGTTAATGTCCGAACATACCGATCGTTGAACGTAGTGCTGCACCACTCTTCATCGCGCTTACTTTTGTCTCTGTAACATTTGTCACAGCCGTGAAAGTAGCAGCCATGAAACTGTAGAACATGCTCTACACCATCGGCCGTTCGGTAATAACCGTCTACGCGCGTACCATCGATTGATTTATGTTCGCGCCCGCGACCCGCATGATCGATTTGCACACCCAAATCATGCTCGCACCATAGCAGCCATTTTAATGCGATCTCGGATTGCCGATCTACCCTCCGATAGCCGTTTCGCGGTAACGAAGAGATTTCGTTCTTTGTTAAAAAATTTCGACGAAACACTTTATTGCAAGCGGATGCGATAGTGACGGCTTCGACGAACGGACACATGTCACCGCTTTCGATAAATATCTTGCGGAAAGCAGCGCATGCTTTCCGAAGAATGTCTACGTCCGATTTACAATATGCTACGATCTCCCGTGCAAAATCGAACTCGTATCCCGCAAGTCAAGTTTTCTCGTGCCACTCCAGAAAAATTTCCCTGTCTGACGGTGACATTGTGTCCAGCGAATAATCCGCGAGAGGTGGTAGCGGGCCTTTGTAATTTTGATTTTCAATTTTATTAAAAAGGTGCGGGAAGGTACCTTTGAAAACATTTTCTCCTAAGCCGAAGGCTTTTGGGAGTTTACTCAACGGCATGTGAAAATAATTTAGACTGTCGATGAACTTGACTGGCCCGATGCTCATCTCCATTATACTCGTGCCGTTAGTGATTAATCCCGGAGTTACACGCTTTTCCTCGACGATATGCCTCAGAATAAATTGAGCGTCGAAACCTTTAGCGTTATGCGCGATGCATATGACGCGTCCAACGTTAGAGTGCTCTCGTAGAGCGTACTCCACAAATTCTGCTACGGGGTTTTTGTTAAACACTTTTTCACTATCCTCCTCGCACAGACTACATGTCCACACATCGTCCGACAGGTCTACGCATTTACTGCATCGCTGCTGGCTGAGACACAGGTTCACCTCGTGCAAATGCGTAACGTTTACGCCCTCGACCTCGCGCTCTTGACGGGTCTCGAAATCGTAAAAAATAAATAAATCCGGTCGCTCCGAAGGTTTCGCCGGTCGCAGCGGTGGCATAAAGCACGCGTGATTTTCGGGGCGCTTCTCTTTACATGTCCGACAAAAAAATATCCCGCATTCGTGCTTGCTGGCCTCTTTCTTATAAACTTGTCTTAGACAGTCTTTGCACGCTTGCAACATGTCGCATAGACGCGACTGTGCCCCATGCGACCCGACCGTTCTATGACGTTCTAAGCAATCTACCCCGCGAAAGAAGCGCCCGCACGGCTCGCAACGAATCTTCGGTAACTCGGTGTCACACGGAGGGCTAGTCATGCAGTATGGACATTTCTGTCCACACCGATGAGCTGTTACCCTGCTGTACGATACACCGGAAGGCGCACAGAAAAAAGCTGCACCGGCGGCTGCAGGTAAATTCAGGATTAGCCCGTAGTGGTGAGCTTGGGTATCGTGCAGTAAATATATGTTGTGCACGACTTTCGGTACGCAGCGAAGCACGGCATCGGTGCCGTTAAAAATTGCGGGCTCGCTACTTCCGAACGTGTCGATGTCAAACATAATTAAAGCTATATCCTCGCCGGAAAGCACTTCCTGGAACGCCTGCAGCTCGGCTATACCGGAGCCAGTTTCAGGGACCTCGATATGCGCAGCCCGAACCATTTCTTCAGCTAGCGTTTTTCGAAGCACCGATCTATCGCGATGCACATTGCCCCAGCGGTTGTGGAGAGCCCCTTCTCGAATATGCCCGCGCTCAGCATATATTTTCCCCGCTACGATAGTCCGTGGGAGGCACAGGTTATCGTTATTTTGAAATTGAATGACGGATTTCTTTTTCCAAAATTGTTCACCCTGCACCTTCTTAGGCCTTCCCGAACCTACAGGCATCGCGACTATGCTACTCATTATGACGAACGAGTCATCCATACAAGAACCGGCAGCGATTTGCGCGACGCTGCTGATCAAGCCAAACAAGTCATCGGAATGAAGATCAGCGACCGGTCGATAGGATATGCCTGAAGGGCCCCGTGTGAACGCGTTCGATCTGAATCCTATCCCAACCATGTCCGTCGGCTCACTGCCGCTCGCGATAAGCGTGTGCAGCTCGCGGATGGCGTCCTCTAACCACTCTACAAGATTCGTGCTCGCGGGAGGTTCGCGGATCCTAACTGTCATAACGCTACCAGTTGTCTTAAACCTAGCGAAGTGTCGGCGGCTTTCTACACGGCACAGGATTTTCGACTCACCGGACTGTGGAGTTGCTGAATCTCGGAGAAGTTCCGAGAACGATGGTGAAACCTCCGATGGCCCGGGTCCCGCTGGCTGTGCTGATGCAGTTATCTGCCGTGAGGGTCCAGCTACCGGCTCGTCCCTCAAGCCCCGTCCGATTTGCGACGAGGTCGCTATAGGCTGCGAGGGAGGCACGAATTCGCCGTCAAAAATATCGGCCTCAGGCTCGATAGCCTCGAACTCCTCGCCATGACCGGCGATCGCCGTCACACGCTGCTCCTCTACAGCAGTTGCCCCAGTCACCTCTGTTGGCACTGCCTCCATCGGCTCCTCAACTATCGACATGTTGAGTGTGCCGTTGATGAGGTCGTCATCCAGGTCTTCAAAATTCATTGAATCTGGAAAAACTGGGAAAAAAATATTTACATATACACACATTTATTTTTATTTTCAATTATTGCTAATAGGAGAGTAGTTAGCGGTGCACTATGGCGACCCCCACTCCTATCCCCTCTCCTCGAGATCCGCGTTGAGAGCGTAGTTCGAGGTGGTGGGGGCAAAAGTGGGGATAGAGTGTTTGGAGTTGCCATAGCGCAGCGTTGTGTGGATGAAAAAAAAAATTGTGGCCAATAACTGGGTGGCCAAGGACTGTGGGACTGTCAACCACGGTGTGGCACGCATGACTGGGGCAACAGTGATTGGCACTCCGACAAATTCATTATTTCAAAAATAATTATTTTTAAAAAAGATTTTTCTATTTTTCAGATTTTTACAAAAATAATGTTACCTTATTCACTGCTCTTGCTTCCCACTCGGTGGTCTTGAAGACACTGAAGTCACTGGTGGTTACACTCCTGTTTTCCACGTATCCCGCACTCCTGTTTTTCACGGTTCCCGCACTCCTGTTTAACACACCCCCGCACTCCTGTTTCACATATTCCGTTCACACGCTATTCCTCCTCCACACTGAAGTACGAAAGTGACGAATCGTCGTTGAAACCGTCGTCCGAATCGAGACGGTCGTACCCGATGCCCAGATTGAGACGCTCAATAACGAGCTCTCCCAGGTCCCGACGTTCCATGTCGAACAGACGGAGAACCGACTGAGCACAGTAGTGTCCTTCCTCGACTAGAACTCCCACGATGTCGTCACTCGGAGTCACCAAATTTTCGAGCAAAGACACGACGCCGTCATCGTCGACACGTTCGAACCCGTATAACGCGCACGGTATACACATCGCCGGTAGAACAGCGTAAATGGGGTCCGTGTGAAAAATATGTCGAAGATGAACGAAATCGGAAACCCTTTCATCGACGAAAAACACATCTGCATAACCGTCGTCGTCGAAATCGATTATCTCCCCGCGGAAAACGGCATCGTGACGGACAATTAGACACGATATGCCGGCCTCCAGTGTCTCGAAGTCCATTGGTACTGGTTAGCCGGGCTGCGTGTAGCTGCTCTGCAGGTCGCTCTGCAGCTGTTGATAGGCGACGGTTATTCTGTCGAGGCGCACATACACATAATTTGCGGTCTCGATCCGAATCACGCGACACAAAAACATCGGTTCTAATAAGCCGGCACCGTAACGCGGATACATTTTTTTTTTTTAAGTTACACCCAGCGCGAGATGCGAAGACGAACTGAATAATAAAGTCGTCCTCGCGAGGATGCTGGAGCTGTCGTCCGAGCGCGATTCCGCGAAATGCACTATCAGCAGAATAGCAGTACGCCGCCGATGAAGGTCGCGCGCTCGACGGCACGTGTCCCAAAGAGCGAGACGCTCGCCCCCTGCGAGCGCAGGAAGTCGCGAATGCACCGTCTGCAGTTTTGCGGGTGTTCTTTCAGGTTCACGGTCAAGCGTGATGCGATGCATATGTATAGCTGATGGATGAGTTTAGACAACCGGATGAAGCGTTCATACGAGAACCGGATGAAGCATTCATACGATACCACGGAATTGAACCGTGGGTAAATCTTTTATGCGGACCTGTCTATACCCGTATCATATATCTTGCGGAATATCGTGAGAAATTTTATTTGCACGCTCGCGATCACGCGTTATTATAGGTATGAAAAAAAGTGCAAATCAATAAAATTTAGAACATAAATCTTTATGCTACGGAGCCGTCACATATCACTCAGAAATATAGAATTTGGTCAATCATAAGACAACCAACGAGAGTACTGCATCACCGATTCACAATGGTAGATTACGCAGTTCGCGCGACTATTCGCGATTTTTTAAAATTAGTTAAGTTGCACAGTATCCATCTCAGACGCCGCTGCAATGATCAGTGGTGCGAAGAGTTACGGAATTTATCGGGCGAGAGACTTTTAAGCCGTCTGCGATATATTATATGGTGGTCGCCTCTACGTGCTATCACCATAGCAAATAATAGAGGTATATTAAACGGACAGTGCGTGGTAATGTGTGTGTTTAAGGAGTTGCAACGCCGGGGCCTAGAAGACGTCCCATGCATCAGGGTACTTGTTACTGAAGCCAGAGGTAGGTGTTTCATGTACAATAGATAAATAGATAAATCAGCTTTATATATATTTAAAAAAAACGCCTCTGTGTGGGATTCGAACCCGCATCTCCTGGCGAACCCCGCTTAAATCAGACTTCACTATATTATACGCGAAATATTCTCGAAAATTATTCTCAACATTTTTTTCGAAAATTTTTGTTCTTTTTCGAAAATTGTTTGTGCAATGATTAACGTTTATGTTATTACATAATTATAGCCTATCGTGAGCTTATGGATGCAACAAACGAAGAAGAAGAAACTCTATGAAGCAACTCATGCTATTGAGGAGGCGGAGGCGTTGGATCTTCGCATGCAGACAGTCCTCGACGAAGCAACGCGTGCTATAGAAGAAGTGGAAGTAGCACTTCACGCGCAGAGAGCCGTACTTCGTAAGTATGCAAAACAAAAAAAATTGATCGCATGTGAGACGGGGCGACATTACATTGAAAAAAAAATTGCAGGTCCACTGTCAGGGAATAGCGTCGATATTGTCCGTACTGTGGACGTGATAGAACAGCCACAGCAAATACAGGACATCCCGTTAAACCGTAAGTGTTCGACAATAGATATAATTTCTACCACGCAAAACGGCTATTTATACTGATAGTTTTTATTTTTCAGCGCCGGCAACAGAGAATTACGAAGTAGCCCATTCGACGATAACGCTTTCCAGCGCAGCCGACGACGAGCCTCAGTCTGGTTCTATAGCAGATGATGATGAGGAGGAGACCGTGTCGGGATCATCAGGTCTAGAGGGCCTCGAGGGTACCCCCAATCAATTGTCTAGTAACGTCGCGGATGAATCATTAGAAGCCGGTCAGTCCGCGAGCGGGGAACAACAAAAGCTTATAGATTTTCCCGAAAATCAACTAGGTCTCTATGGAGGGTTGTGGCCGGATGAAGGAGAAGAAGAGGAGCAGTATTTTCGCAGAATCGGTTGCTGGATTCAGCAACTCCCGGATAATAACTCAGGTAATCATTTTTACTCTGATCCTAAGATTTTAAAAAAAGCAAGTAGAGTATTTTTTGTGATACAGGGACTTCAGCAGCCCACTTTATTGATGAAGATACTTTATAAACGTATCAGATTCCAAAACGAGGTACCACTGACAGCTATCTCTAATTTTCAAGAGCGTTTTACCTCGACAATTTCCCATGTTCATATGTGTTTTCTTTTTGCAGAAACGCAGGTAGAAGCCGTAAGACCACGAAATGCTGCTAGGAATGAGCCGTTTGGAGACGTGCAACCACCCGGGGACCGCTTAGAAATACTTCAAGATATCTCACGTTTTTTAGACGCTTTAAGCTTAGAGGTCGCGAACTGACAATACGTGTTCGTCAACCACCCTCAGTTTGCGAGGGTGGTTGACGAACAATTGCGAGGGTGGCGATTATGCAGGCATTTCGTTCACATCAAGCTGCCTGACGCAGGGACGTTACATTACAATGACGTTACATTGATGTTCTGCAAGATATCGTCTCGGCATACAATCATGCGCAACATAGCAGTATAAAAATGGCTCCAGCCTCTGTGACGTTTGCTACAGCCGCTAGGGCTCGGGCTAATCTGGCGGAACGATACAAGGAGCCGGAACATCCCAGGCCTCCTAAATACAGTGTATGTGATATTGTACGCATCAATAGTGCAAAGGCAGCCTTTGCAAAAGGTTACGAGAGTGGCTGGAGCAGCGAACTATTTAAAATACACCGTGTATCATACACCAGACACCCTGTGGTATACATCTTGCGTGATCTTCAGGACGAGGATATCGACGGCATCTTTTACGAGTCGGAATTATCGAGAGTGCGAACGACCGCTCAGTCCAAGAAAAATAAGAAAGGAAAATCAAAATGAAAGACGAATTTTATATTGTTTTACCTAGCAACAGCAGTATGGGATATTACCCTGATAATAAGACAACGCGATACACTACGCATTTACCACAGTGCTTGACTTTGCACGGTGGCTGGACTGTTTCTTTAGCTGAAATACAAATACCCCTGACGATGATGCATGTACCACCTGAGGGTGAGCAGAATTTTATCAGCTTTATAACTAATGCGATGACGCCTGGCACGGGTGTTGACAGTGACTATAAAGAAGATCGAGTCTCCATACCTCCGGGTGTGTACCGTAGTATAGATGAATTACTCGAAACAATTAACGATATACCATGTGTGTCCGGCCACTTGAAGTTTCAATGTGGGCGCAATGGATACGTGACAGTAACCCGCATTTGCGATAGGTGTACGAATTAGAAACACTCTTTCCTTTTTTCCACCGTATTGAACAAGATTTTAGGATTCTCCCATAACCATGGCGTCGTCGTTCGAAGTGACACGAAGTACATTGACCAGCGACCGGCCGGTCTGACAAACGGGCTTCCTAATACGCTCTTCGTTTATACCGCTATTTGCGAACCATACATCACCGGAGATGTGCACACACCTCTGCTGCGTGTCGTTCCGACCGACGTCACGGATAATAACAATTACGGGTCTATCAAAATTAGAAACTTTTTACCACCGCGCTTCATACCGTTATTGCGCACGAGTTTTCAAACGATAACTATCGATATAAGGGGTGAGTTTGGTGAGCCGATACCATTTGAGTACGGGACGTTGACGGTGACATTACACGTTCGGTGCGTAGATTGACTCGCGAAATGGATTATTACGACGCATACTTTGACCCCCAGACGGGTGGAGCCGGGAGGACGGGTTATGGCGGTATCAGTCATGTCTACATTGGGTCGCCGAACCAACGAGGTCACGGTATTGGTAGCTTCCTCGGAGCTCTCTTTCGCCGTATCATACCGCTCTTGAAACAAGGAGCTCGAGCAGTAGGCAAAGAAGCGCTACGTTCTGGTATTAACGCAGCCAATGATATATTGGATAGGGGTGTTCATCCACGAGAGACCTTTAAAACACGCATGCGTGAATCGGCTACAAATCTAAAGCGAAAAGCCGAGGAAAAAATTAATAACCTTATGCAAGGCTCAGGCTATAAAGCGGTTAAAATTAACAAACTGCTGCATTCGATTGGTGGTAGCGCAACACGTCGTGTCGGTGTAAAAAAAAGAAAGAAGCCGTTAACGTCGAGAAAACGTTCTGGGCGCGTGACGAAGAGAAGAGCAAAGAAAAGGACAGTGAAAAGACGGAAGACGAAGACGACTGACAAGAAGAAAAGGAGGAAAAAACCGAGGACTGTATCTGATATTTTTGCCTAGACAGACAGGGTTGAGAAAAATGGCGTTCTTACACGCTCATTCGTGTGAGTGTCTAAAGTCGGAGCTCGAACTATTTACACTGCCACCTACCCAAACCACGATTGAGGGAACACAATGGATGTACTATAAGCCAATTTCATCGCTGACAGATAACTCGCCTATCGAATTTGTAGTGCCTGGCCAAGGTGATGAGTACATTGATCTTGCGTATACTATGCTAAGTATGCGCGTTGAAATAATACCACCTCGGAAACCTAAAGAGGGCGATGCACCTAAGGCTGGTCCTGTTAATAATTTACTGCATTCAATGTTCAATTAGATTGACGTATTCTTGAATCAGAAACTTGTATCACCACCCAATAACGCTTACGCATACAGAGCATACATTGAAACACTCTTGAATTACGGAGACGACGCAAAGTCTTCTCATCTCACAAGTGTTCTGTGGTATAACGATTCAGCCGGGGGAATGGATGATGTGGGTGACGGTAATAGCGGACTAGCCATGCGAAGATCTCTTATGTATGCTTGCGGTAATCAGGCTGATCTCCTTGGACACCTTCACTGCGACATCTTCAATCAGGAGAGGTTTTTAATAAATGGCGTTGAGATGCGTACACGGCTCGTGCTCACTAACGATGCTTTCTGTCTTATGAGCTCTTCGAAAGACTGCAGCATAAAGATCCTCGAAGCATCGCTACTTGTACGTCGTGCCAAGATAGCACCCGGTATACTCCTAGCCCACGCAAGGGCTCTCTTCAAATCTACGGCAAAGTATCCAATGACCCGCGTAGAAGTTAAAGCACTATCGCTGCATGCAGGTGTTCACGGTGATACTCTGGATAATGTCATACTAGGGCGGCTGCCTAGGCGCATAATCATCGGATTTGTCGATAATAGAGCCTTTAACGGTCATCGCACACTGAACCCCTTTAACTTTCAAAATTACAAAATAAATTATCTTCTTTTGCATGCTGACGGCGTGCAGATACCGTCAAAGCCTCTGCAGCCCGACTTTGGATTGAAAGAGCAATACGTGGATGCGTATCACACATTATTTTCCGGCACTGGTATTCACTTTCTCAACCAGGGTAATTGTATTTCCCGTACAGCCTACCCTAATGGTTATTGTCTATTTGCATTTGACCTAACACCCGATCTTTCGGCAAATAGTAATACTTATTGGAATTTGGTGAAACACGGCAGTGTCAGAATAGAGGTCCGTTTCGAAGAAGCTCTAAATTCAACGGTTAACTGTATTGTGTATGCGGAACATGATAATGTGTTGGAGATTGACTCGTCCCGACAAGTGATTGTAGATTTCAGCGGATAGTGAACTATTTCGGCTGAGTCTTCAGTGTTCTCCGCGAACTCGAAGCGACAGGTCAGCATCATGGCTGTTGTAATTGATATACAGAGTCTAAAGGATAAATTCAATCATTTTACACCGAAAGAAGTGGCTGTCACCTCGGAGCATTCAACATACTTCGGTCACTGGATAGTAAAACAACCCTATGCCCATGACGACCTATCACCTGCTATAAAAATGCAAAATGCGTGGCTGCAGAGCAACCATCACGGTATTGCATAGTTTGAAGGCGATACATCTGTGCAAGCGGTCGAGCTTATTCTGAAGAAAATTGCTTCAGAAGTTGATCGAATATTCACCAGAGGCTCCGACAAGGCATCATACCTGGCAAGACTCACAGAATGTTTTATCAAAAATTTGGAAGAAGACGACGAAGTACCATCATTCCATAACCTACCGACGGGTAATACACGCTGTATATACCACGGACTGTTGTGCAAAAACCACACATATAAGTGTGCTCTAGACAATGTGGCAAAGATCAAAGCGTAGTTGTGCCATAGTGATCGCTTCGATTCTTTGTGGGAATATCGTACCACTACTAGCTGGAGGGTCGGGTTGACAGAGTGCGCCAGCGAAGACAAAAAACCCTCGACTGTTGCTACCCAATGTTATGAACAGCCTTCAAATTCTGCAGTCTCTCCGGAGCATAAAGGATCATACAGTGGGCGTGTACCCTGCAGATCGCATCCCGAAGGTGTGGACGAAACCGACAGCCATCATTGTTAATACCGATGGACACAAGCTACCGGGGGCCCACTGGGTCGCCATGTACGTCGATCGAAATGGTCATGGGTGGTTCTTCGACAGCTACGGACTCCCGCCGATCATCCCAGAGCATCTCATACGGCTCCGAAGAAACTGCAAATTCTTCCGATGCAACACTATTCAACTTCAAGGTCCGGATTCGCAATGTTGCGGACAGTATTGCGTTATGTTTCTTCATTATATGTGTACTGGCCTCGGCATTAATAAGTTTAGAAACGTATTTTCAAATAATTTGTCAAGAAACGATTCAATAGTCTATGATTATTATAATGCATTCATCAATAATCCCGAATTTAAGTCGCAGGGTAAAACTTTCCGTATGGGGGCTGCCGTAGGTGGCAGCTACAAAATAAATAGCTTTAGTGATAAGTGTTTGCATTGCATACAGGGCTGTTGGCCCCGTGCTCGAGTATTGTGAATATTATGCTTATAAAATAAAATATAAAAAATAAAAAATTCCGTTTTCTCTACCCACTCTGTTTCCCCGATACCACTCAAAAAATTTATTTCAGCAGATATCATATTCCTTCTGGAAATCGGTTTTCGGGCTGCTAAAAAAGCTGATTTCAACAGATATTATATTTCTTCTTGGAATCGGATTTCTGTATCCCGATATTACAAAAGACACGCAACCAGAGACCTTTTCGAGTTGTTGAAAAAGCTGATTTCAGCAGATATTATATTTCTTTTGGGCTCGATGTGAAAAAGCGTCATGAATCGCGAATTACCTGCGGGGGAAGCGGAAACAGTGTTCATTCCCGAACAGACCTGTGAGAAGACATCAGTCGTGATCGAGCAGCGAAAGAAGTCTCGGGCAAGCTATCTGTCTCCGTTGACGTTAATGCAAAGGAAACGAATCGTGCTAAAAGTGCACATAGAACAACACTTGCGCGATATTGCAAAATAAAAATCACTGATACGTGTGATACGACGGCTAGAAGAACGCAATCTCCATCTGTCTCCGTTGCCGTTCATGCAAAGGAAACGAATCGAGCTAAAAGTGCGCATAAAAAGACACTTGCGCGATATTGCAAAATTTAAATCAGTGATACGTGCAAGATCAGAGTTTCGACGTGTGATACGACGGTTAGAAGAACTCAATCTCCATAATGGATCTTACGCAAATCAATAAAGTGGGCATGCTTGCGTCCCTTCTGACAATCAAAAAACTATCCGAGTTGGCTCTCGAGAGAAACTACGGCGTCACTGACATAAGGTGTGTAAAAACATCATTCGGCCCGAGGATTACCATCGACATTGAGGAATCATTTACTTGCTACCTCCCAGCGAGATTCGCCAAGGTCTTCGAGGATGACGCCGATCTCCTGCAGCAGATGACAGCTGCTGCGCATCAGAAAAATCTACTCATGCAATACTACGGGACAAGATATAATAATCTAGAATTCAAGCCCGTCAACCGAACTGAGGGCGGCTCATAGTTATGATGGGGTGATGTGGTCTGCCTGGTTCGTACGAGTTGGATCATTCAGCAGCAGCGGGAGAAGAAGAAGAAGAAGACATCGCTCTGACTAACGGAAAAAACATCCATTGTAGTTAAGGGAGCTTTCCAGTGTGACAGCCCGAAAAATCGCTGTTTTTCGCGATTTTTTTTTTTAAAGAAAAAATAATCTAATCGGTCTGGTTTTTTTTTGTATATTAATTGGGTATTAAAGAATACAAAACAATTTTTTAAAGATCGATTTATTTATTAATTAATATCTATGAAAATGATGAAACAATTGTTGCAGAAAATGCACTTGGATGTGGTGTCCACGTTGGGGGTCACAATTTTGATCTGAAACAAAAAACACAAAAAGATTATTGATCGGTATATAATTGGTTTTCGTGCTATGGAAGCTTTTTTTTTTTTTTTGCAAAAATGGCGCCGGTTTGAACAAAAAGTATCGATTTTAGCATATTTTTTTGGCAGTTTTTTTTACAAAAAAATAGGAAGATGTAAAAAAAAAAAAGCTTCCATAGCACGAAAGCCAATTATATACCGATCAATAATCTTTTTGTGTTTTTTGTTTCAGATCAAAATTGTGACCCCCAACGTGGACACCACATCCAAGTGCATTTTCTGCAACAATTGTTTCATCATTTTTATAGATATTAATTAATAAATAAATCGATCTTTAAAAAATTGTTTTGTATTCTTCAATACCCAATTAATATACAAAAAAAACCAGACCGATTAGATTATTTTTTCTTTAAAAAAAAAAATTGCGAAAAACAGCGATTTTTCGGGCTGTCACACTGGAAAGCTCCCTTAAAATGTTATCGTGCTTGGTCCATGCACAAATAAATTACAGGTTATCGGTTAAAAAAATTGATTTTATTTTTATAATCGGTAAATTATACCCTGCATAATCATAATGACATCGCCAACAATTTCCGTTTCCGTCATAATGTCAAATTCATCGCTGGTGAAAAAACGAGAGACTTTTGGGTCTCTCTCTCTCGTCCTCAATTCGTTTCTTAAACTCCTTAAATTCAACGATTCAATGTCGTTCGTTATAGTTGCCATCGTTGCAATCGCTGAATCAGCAAAACAGTTCGCTGCATCTATCTCTCACGGGTAGTTAATATTCTCAAAGACAGGTTCAAGGTGACACATACCCATACCACCCTCCCCACCCTAACTGTTTAAAATTTGCACGTGCAATTTTGCTGACGCCTGCCATTTTGTTACAACGGCTTCAACGCTGTAATGTTTAGTCCTCTGCCGCCTGTTGAGAGCGTAAAACGTGTCCGCGCTAGCTTAACGCGTTCCCCTTTGAAGATCTCATTAATTCATAAAGTAAATAAACGTTAAGAAACACAGGTGTTACCCTTCATCTTCTCGTTAATCCGTAAAGTGAATTATGTATCTGCAAAAATTGGGGAAACTCAATGACACAGGCCGTGTACCGTCCCGCCCACCACATAAAATGATTGCGGAACTGGATCTTCAGAAGATATATAAAATCTCAAGAATGAGGTTAGTCAATACCAAACACGGGAGACAAGTAATTGCCGATATCGAAAGGGATTTCAGTGTTTTCCTGCCTCTAAGGGTTAGTTTTTCCCTGAACTATCATGACGAATTGTTCGACGAAATAGCAGAGCATTGTGAAAAAAAAGGTCTAGGGTTACGATATTTGGGCTCCGTATATAATCGTATTGAATTCATCGATCTAAATAAAACCTAGCTTTGAGAAATATGTAACTATGGACATAATAAAAAACCAGTGGTGCACTACGGCGATACCTCACACGCACACATTCCCACTCTCACACCCACATACCTCCACACATTCAGTGCTGGAGGGGTGGGGGTAAAAGTGGGACTGCTGCAGGACCTATCCGTACTCTTCCCCCACCACCTCGAACTACGCTCTCAACAGGCGGTTCGAGGAGTGGGGATAGGAGTGGGGGTCGCCATAGTGCACCACTAACTACTTTCATTGTTTCTTTAATCAAAGGTCTCAAGGTATTCTCGTATACATTACGAATTGCGGAGACACTCTGTGGGTTCCTTTCCTTGGCTGACACGTCCGATTCAAGTCATACCATCTACCATTTCGCAGGCAAAATGCTGTATAGTGGCCTTGAGCTTCCGTAGAAATATCGGCGTTTCTGGGGGCTCGTGGTACACCTCAGCCATCGAAGTGGACGATTCCTCCTAGCTGAAATTCGTCTTCCATAAACGAAAGCTTTAATCTTCGAGGAATTTCGTCCAGTTTCAACGAATCGGCTTCGTCTTCTGAAATCACCTCAAGAACTAGGTGTTCAACTGTAAAATAAAAATGAGACTCAATTGTGGAAACTAAATCGGACAGGATCATTCATTTTGTTATTGTTTATTATAGCAGTGCTTAATATGATTTTTGAAAATGTATACCTTATCTTTACTTATCTTTTGATTATCTTTTGAATTGACGACCTTGATTGGGACTTCCTTCAAAATTAATGTGTACTGTAAACACTACATGGGGAAATACATTCTCATAAGAATGATAGTTTGTGTTCAGGTATAGTGTTCACAGAATAAATAAAGTTTCCGAAAATGAGTTTCACGAAGACCGAAAATACGTAACAAGGTGTCGTTCAAAATCGATGTTATCAAAACGACTTCATTATTCGTTGGAGAAGGAAGAGATGGATAAAGAGATATGGACATACGTGAATGAACTATCACTGAATAATGTTTAGTATTAAACTGTGCGAGAATCAATCGAGGCTTTTCAATTTCATGAAAATTTGACATTTTTTAATTTACAAAAGTAACCATATTAAGACACTCACGCTAACAAATTTTATCGTGGATGAGTCAACCAAGAAACGGAATTTTTAGCATGCCATATTTTTTTTTTATTCCAGTAATCTCATAAATATCGATAAATTTACCATTTGAGGATTGGAACGACGAATATTTCAAGCTGTGTTAAAACTTTTTCGGTTGACCAGTTTCTTTATAAACCAGTTTTATATTTTTTCAACTCTGTCATGATTCAGAAAAAACTGCTCAATGAATTTTGTTCTAAGAGGTCGCATTTTCTTCGCAGTGACATTGTACACTGGTGAATCGAAGGAATTTTTTTAAAGTCCTTAGGTCAAAGTTGTCGACAGATTTAAAAGTAATTTTTAATTAAATCATGAGAATTATTTTTCAATATGTCGATAGCTTCGAACTGGGGACATAAAAAAGTGTCCTTTGGTTAACCAGTGTACACTGCTTAACCAATGTCACTGGGAAGAAAATAAGACTTACTAGAACAAAATCCATTCAGCAGTTTTTTCTGAATCATGTGCAGAGTTGAAAAAGCACAAAACTGGTTTATCAGGTAACTGGTCAGCCAAAACGTTTTAACACAGCTACAAATACTCTTCTATAGATTTAAATATATAGATAAATTTAAAACATTTTACTTCACTCAGTTTGAAAATGGCAGTTTTTCTCCCACTTAGCGTGCGTAAAACGCCCATTTGTACACCTTGTGAAGTAAAATTTTGTACGATACTGGTGTAAAAACTTCTTCTCGGCTCGTGCTGCAAATTCACAATCGTCAGAAAAAGTTTTATCGCACTCGTATCGTAATGTACTATTAAGAGGTAACTGAAATATAAAATTCGGCATTCAAAAAATCTTCATTCTCTGGCTAACTCCGCCCCCCTTGAGCTATCGAGTTGAAATTTGACACAAAGCAGAGCTCTCCAAACTAACTCGATACCGAAATTTGAACGTATGCAGATGCAAATGTGATTTTTTTTAACAGTTAATAGTGATTATTCTATCGGGTAATTAAACAAGACACCACTACTAGCGACTGACCTCATATCTTAATGTTCGTCGTCACTATGCCATTGCATTCCTTTATCGGGAATTTCCTAGAAAGATCTTCTGGTAAGGTAAAAGATGTTTGCTCCTGTATTCTTTCGTGGTAAACAGGGCTTGTCAGTGCTGCAAAATCCACAGCCAAAAGCGGATAAGATTTAACAGGTAGCTCGCAATCGGCAGTGCATTTCCATGTTTCTTCGAAGCACGGAAGATTCTTATATAACTTTCGCCACATTGACGCTACTTTAGTCTCACACTGGGCTATGAGACAATCGATTTCAGGATGCCCTTTCGGTGGGAATAGTTCACAAAGTATATCCGCTCGTTGTCGATATGTTGCAGTAGTTATTTTATGATGAAGAACATCGTGTATCATCTTCATGAATGGATCAATTCCAGCTTTCAACTTAATTATGTTTTCGAAAAAAAGTTTGGAGTCGAACGATACAGTCGGTGTCAATTTAAACACGCTGTCGAACGGACGAGTGTTAGCGAGATCGATTTTCTTTCCGCCTTTGCGAAACGGTTTCAATTGCATTGCGCTTCCACTGTTCAGGATGGGCACCGATGCGAGTTTGTCTGTCAGGAGGAATTGGTCGGCATTGTATGTTTCAGTAGTTAAATGGGGCCGGTTGTAACTGAAGGGATCTGCACCGACATTTACCGACTCTTTTTAGCTCAGACACGAACCACTTAGCTCGGACTCGAACCACTTGGTGGCGGGCGGGTGGGGCGGCTGTGGGTGGTGGGTGGGTGCGTGTGGGTTGTAGATACGTGGGAGTGGGTAGGTGGGTGGATGCATCTCTCTCTCTCTCTCTCTCTCTCTCTCTCTCTCTCTCTCTCTCTCTGCGCATTCAGGCGCGAATGGCGCAAGGCTAAAGCGGCGAATAATCTGGCATCTTTCAAACACCCGGCAAGATTAATTAATGATAATGTAGAGAAGCACATTCGTCCAATTTACGATGATCTTTTAAAGTCGATGCTGAGCGCATAACGCAGGAGAACCGGCGCGCATCACTTTCCAGCAAGGAGGCTCGTACAGCTCGAAGATCGGAAAGCCTCCGCCAAAACGAGTTTTTTGAAGAAGAGGAAGGATTATTGTATGGCCCGGGGATAGCCGATTAACATCTAATTAGTGTAAGTATCCAAAAACTTACATTTTTTTGGACCGAAAACTTTACAGCCCGTTTTCTCGAGTTTTCATTTTCACAAGTTTTGGAAAACGGTGCCGGCGATAGTAAAAACAATATATGTCCGATCGAAAAAAACCAAAGTGATCTAGCTTCAGTATTGAATTATCTTCTATTTGAACTAAAAAAGTTGGACAAAAGTACTATTTAAATTACTTGTTTTGCAACGTGAAGTGAATTTTTTTTTTCAAAAAAGTGAATTTTTTTTTCAAACTTCGAAAAAATTTGGAATTTCGTCATTTCTTCGGTATTTTTTTAGTTCATATAGAAAAGGAACTTATAAAAACTAAAAAAAAATTTGGTTCCACTGTTTCAGATGCATCGCACGACCTCCATCACCGGCACCGATTTACGAGTGCACACTCCAGGCGCCCCAGAAAAATCGTTACAACTTTGGCAAATTTCAATAATTTGTAATAATAAAAATTGTTTTTTAAAGCTTGAATATAATATACTATCGTCTCAAAATTTCGTTTACCGCAATCATTTCCTTCCCTTTCAAAAAAATTGTCGAAAAAACGCTTTTTTTTCGGCTCCTAAAGCAGACTACTGCCTTAAGATAGAATGGCCGGTTGGCCGAGTGGTCTAAGGCGCCGGATTCAAGTTCCGGTTTCCCAATGAAGAATCGTTCGAATCCCACACCGGGCAAAACCATTTTTATTTGCACGACTATTGATATCTTGGTGAACCCGCAGGGGTGGATACGGGCGTGTGCCGAGCTGTGGGATGGTCCGCCACTCATGTGCTTGGCCGCCGCTCAAACCATCGGGGAGTAGTCGACCCCGTGGTTACCGAGCTCGGGTCTTACAGGAGACTCGTTAGGGGGTCCGGGTTCTTTGCTTTGCAAATGTTCCTCGTCAACCAGTCACCTGTTCGAACGGTTTTAAACAAAACTCCGCGACCGTAAGGTTGCTGGAGTTGGACGCGGCGGTTCGGAGGAACCGTCGCGTTTTCGAACGGTTTTGTTTTTCGAACGGTTTCAAAAATCCACGACCATTTTCGTGAGCTCTGTTCATGCGGGGGCAGGAAACTGCCTTCGGACAGCTCTTGCGTATCGCTTGTTCGTGCAAGCGAGAATGGAACTGGTGCCCCGCAGCGGCTCGCGATTTCTCATGCTATGTCGCGTAGTTATCCCGATGCATGTGATCGCACGGACGTAAAAGCAGACCCGGTCTGCAGACCCGGTGAGAGATCTCTGGCGAGTTCATCCCTTGTAAATGCTCTGGGCGCCCATTCCCAGGCGCATTCGAATATGGTCACACTGCATCGCACAAGGAAGTAGAGAGGAAGTACGTTGCGTTTGCTCTTAATGGGCGAGAGACCCTCACGGCTCGAGCAGAGAATGACGGACTAGTGCCAGATTTCGTATACAATGTCTATCTGATATCTTGGTGTGAATTATAAATCAGACTCATCTATCCAAGTATTGTGAGAGTTGTCGAAGCCCAGCTATTATACATAAAGTTTATTCGATTTTTTCTTCAATATTTTCTTAACTAAATAAATATCATGATATTTGACTACGAGAAGGTCTTGCTCATAAAAAATACCAGAGATTGGTCGATCCTGACAATCTTTTAGCTTGTACGTTGCAGGTATAGTTTTGATAACTCAAGATATAGTAAAAATTTCAGTTGTCCGATTGGGTGAATAACCTTTAAAGGGAAACACAAGAGAAACACCAGGAGTGTCGTCTGTATTAGTTTCACAGTAAATTATATTTGTTAAATGCACCGTCGTGCTTATATTCATATATTTTGTCAATAAACTCTTTATGTTTATTTATTCGGCCACCACGTGTTTTTCCCCCACCACAATAAAACAGAAAAATAAAACCACAAAAACAAAACCGAAAACGCGAAAATCGAAGCTCAAACCGAACGGGAGCGGAGCGCGAAATCGAGAACTCAGAAAACGTCACCTTCGGCCGTCCGCTTCTACGGATGCATCGACGTCCCGGTGGGCGCCAGTTAATTTTTGTTTCGCCGGTATTAACAACCGGGCTAAACTGGAGGTCGGTGGAACGGCCGACCTCCGCAGGGTCGATCTTTGTTTCGCCGGAATCGCCAAGCCGGACTAATCTGGAGGTCGATGGAACGGTCGACCTCCGCAGGGTCGATTTTTGTTTCGCCGGAATTGCCAAGCCGGACTAACCTGGAGGTCGGTGGAACAGGCCGACCTCCGCAACCGAAATACACGAAGACAGAACGAAAAATTAATAACGAGATCACACAAACGAGAACTGAACAGTACGATAACTAACGCCGATGCATTCGCGAAAGCGAACGCTTGCGGAAATGCACGGTTGCTCAGGATGCGGGTTGTGGTAGAAGGGTCGCGATCCTTCGCCAATAAAGTAACGCGAAATCTAAAATGCGAAATCTCAAATATCGGAATCCCGAAATTCTTAATTAACGTGAACAATGATTCGTTGGCTTAGGGAGCCACGGGATCGCACACTCGTGCATCGAGAGCGCTCAGCTGACCGGGGGGTCGGAGCGAGCGTAACGGGAACGGATCGATACGCGATCGAAAATTATCGAAACGATAAACTCACCGGATCAGCATACTTTAATCCAATAATGAGCGGGAACTGCATCTCGTGATGCCTCGAGAACTTCAACACAATCACTGCACCTCAAGAGCATCCCTCAGACGCATCTCGAGCACAGAAAAATCGGTAGTAAAAATCGGAACCGAATCCGCACGAAACACAGCATACACGAGTCAACTACCGAACGTACGAAGCGACAGGTAGCGTGAGCGAGATACGCGAACCGAAGCGAGAGCGGTGGCCGGAGTCTACGGCAGCGCGAGCGAGAACGAATGACTCAGCGCGCGAGACAATAGCCCCAAACGTAAACACCGGTAGCACGAGAGGTCCGAGCATCTACTCAGCATCGTGGCCACGGATATCGACATGACGACGAAGATAATTACGTCGCACTGATTTATGCAATTCCTCTACGAGCGCTTTCTTGTGCACGCTCATTTTTCAAAACGTTTAGTCTAGAATCCAAATCGGAAATGGCATTAGAATTTCGAGTTGCCAAGTCTTGTACTGTTTTAAAATCGACGTTTAGAGTTTTAAGAATATTCTGTATCGTCACTTCAAGACCTTGAATCAATAGTAGCCTACTATCATTCATTTATTTTCGTAAAAGTTTGACGGTGTTATGTATTTTGCGGTTTACGATGTTTAACGTTACAGCATCACTCTGTTGGGCTGGATTGGCAACGTTGCTGAGTCGTTTCTTCCTCAAATCATAATGACCGTCCACAGTTAGCTTAAACCCAATGCCCGGATTGCCTGGTGGGACAGGATTTTTTGAAGTCGCGCTCTTATCCAGCTGCCGTCCGAACACATCGACGCTCATCTTGCGAATGATTGAAATCATGATAATCGATGGATTAATGTATGATTTGAGCCTCACGTAATTCCTCAATAATAGACATAATTTCATTTCTGTGAGATGAGTTGCCAGCTGTTTGAGATGCTAAGAGCAGACGAAGGCGATTCACCAATTCATTGGGATCGTCCCAGTAAACACAATCCATCTGAATATTTGTTTTTGCCACTTTGTACTTCGGCATACCTTTTCCAGTTCGCTTAGGATTGGTGATAAACGATTTTGGAATATAATAATCTAACTTGAAACTCTTACTCGTACGGATCGCTTCATCAGGTTTATAAAACTTTTTATGAGCATTTGTTTGAATTACAATGGTTTTATAATTTTCCAAATCACTGTTGGTCATACTAGCCCCATCGGGCTCCTTTTTGAACAATAATTCGGTGAGCCCGATAGTTTTATCATACCTTGCGTCGCCGACATTTATAGAGGTCGCTTCAAATTCTATCGGTGTGTCACCGATCTCAAACTTGTCGTTGGCAAGCCTCCGCACGCCATACGAACAATCTAAGGTAGTTGTGCCATCCGATCGTAACAATGCAAGATACTCGTTTATCAAATCATCTTCCTTAGCTCCAGACTTCACCATAGTTTCATCAGCGATTTTATTAGCAGCATTATCATCATAATCGCTATCATCTTCATCCACCGTCTTAAAAGAAGAATTCATGTCCTCATCCTCGCCGTCCTCATCGTTTTTTTAAACTTTATTATTACTCGATTCACCCAAATCTTTGCGATTTTTATTTTTTTTCATCTCATCTTTAATTTCATCTTCCATTTTCTCCTTGACCTCGTTCTTCACTGATGTTTTATCGTAATTCCTGCTTGTGTCCGATGAACGCACTAATTTTAGGAATGGTTTCACTATTGGTTTGAAGACACTTGCATTGCCTGTTTATTGGCTTCTCGACCTGACTTTAACATTTTATGTTTCCTACGAATTGCATCACTGGCTTTGACGATTTCACGCAAAACGTCTTTTTCTTTGGATATTTTTTCGCTCTTCGTGTTGTCGGAGCTGAGTCACGAATGCTACTGCTTCTAATTTGCCTAGTTAAGGAATATTTATTATGCGTTCATGCATGCAAAACAGTCAAACCCTTTCCGATATCTCCCCTCCTCAATATCGCTATCCTTATCAATCACAATAAATCCATACTTTTCGACCCAACAGGTTGAGCACAAGTTTTTGAATTCGGTGTAAGTCATATCGGTATTCACATGATCATTGTATACGTGCTTCAGATTCATTTCATCCTGCTTAAATAGTACTAACAGACTGGCATTGTCACGCACGAGATGCTTAGGAATACGCGCATATGTCTGACAGAGGTAGAATGAAGCAACGTGTTTGTGCCTTCCCATTGAGAAATATGCTCGAATATTATTCTGTTTCTCACAGGCTACATCATCGAAAATGAATATCGAGTTTGGTCTAGCTTCGTTTGGTGGCACCACTTGTTCATTCTCATTAAATGGAAAATATTCAACGCCGTTTACAGAGTCAAGTAATTTCTCTAGTAACTTTTATTTTGGTTGTTTGAGAGATTTAGAGTATATGTAAATGTTTTCGAATCGTAATCCGTGGGGATGAGTTATGAGTGTAAGCAGCGCGTTAGTTTTACCGCTGTTCGACGGCCCACAGAACACTGCTTGAACTGTATTTGGTAATAAATTACCATGACGTTTCTCAATCCTCTCCTTCTGCGCAAACTGATCGAAATTTATCACGGGTAAATCCGTGGATTGTGTCTTGAACCTCATCTTGACGACGACTAAGGAAACATCGTATAAATACGAGAGTTGTAAGTAATTTTTCTCAGTAGCTGATGAGTCTTCTTGTGGATATGAGTGTGCAGAGTCGCGCTAAAAAGCGCGGTAAGGGCTTGGTTAATAGTGTCATTAACAATCACCCCGTTGAATTGCATCTGCCCGGTTATCAGTACTGTGGGCCTGGTACGAGCCTCACGAAGCGGCTTGCGCGCGGCGATCCTGGTATTAATCCGCTCGACGTAGCCTGTAAGGAGCACGACATTGCGCACTCAAAAAATCGAGAGGACGTGTCTGCTCGGAACGCAGCTGACAAAGTTTTGCCTGAGAAAGCTTGGAAGCGTGTTAGCGTGTATCCGCCAACGACGTTAAAATTGGTGAGAAGGCAGCAGCGGTGAGTGTAACAGGCATAATGAAGGCTAAAAGAAAACTGGGTATGGGTGTCAAGAAACCTAGTACAGCAGGGCTCAAAAAGATAATTGAAGCTGCTAAGAAAGCGATGGTTCACAGTGATGAATCGAGTACAGCCATAGAGATAGCTCTTAAAGGTGCACGACAAGCAGTAAAAAAGTAGGCGGCACGAGCAAGTTGCGTACTCCTCGCATCCTCCCTGTACCGCGCGAGATCGGCGGTTTCCTACCATTTCTTGTACCTATATTTGCAGGTCTCAGCGCTGCCGGCGCGCTGTCAGGCGGTGTTGCTAGCATAGCTAAAGCCATTACAGCTGCTCCAGCAGCTATGCGTGAGTTAGAGGAAAGTAAGCGGCATAATAAAACGATTGAGGCAATTGCTTTGGGCAAAGATTTGCATCTAAAGCCCTATAAAAGAGGGTTCGGACTTCGTATCACGTCAAAAAACGGAAAGTGACGCTGCCGCATCGGCCGCTAACTGATACCGATTGATTCAAATATGCTAAAATTATGAAAATTCCCCATTTTCGTGGAGTTTTCATGAGAAATGGTTTACCGAAGAGTGGTCCATTCAAGCATGAATCGGAAATTATCAATCTTGACGACAATGACGGATCCGGTACGCACTGGGTAGCGTAGAAGAAAACTAATAAGAACGTCATTTACTTTGATAGTTTCGGTGATCTTCAACCACCGATAGAATTCATCAGTTACGTGGGTGTTGGCAGCGTTAACTATAACTATAAACAATATCAGTCCTATGATACTGTAGAGTGCGGACATTTATGTCTCAAATTTCTTTGTCATCAGCTTGATCGCAAAGAAATTTTTTTTCTATAAATATTTTCTGCAAACATACGTCATAATGCTATACGCTCAGTTATGTAGACGTCAGCATCATGAGCGATACATTTACATTAACTATACCGGGAACATCGTCCGTTCTCGAAGCACAATATTTTCCGCCTATCGAACTTTCCGCATATAAAAACCATACTCTCGGACTTGTTGAATTATTAACCTTCAATTGAATTCCGAACATAGATGTTGGTAATAATAAACTTTACACTGGAGATAAAGTAATAACCATTCCTCCTGGTAGTTATGAAATCGAAGATATCGAAAATTACATGAAGCAAGTTTTTATTGGTAAAAATATTGTTATCGATATCAAACTAAATAATAATACTCTTCGCAGTGAAATTAGGTGTACTCGTGACATAGACTTTAGACCGAGAGATTCTATTGGTCGGCTACTGGGATTCACTCAGCGTATTTTGACAGCGAATAAAAGCTACGAGTCTGACCTCCCCGTAGCCATTCTCAAAGTAAGCGCATTAAGAGTCGAATGCAATCTTACGACTGGTGCGTAAATAAACGAGCGAAAAGTCCATACGATTCACGAATTCTTTCCATTCGTTCCACCGGGGTATAAAATACTTGAAGTGCCATAGCACGTCATTTATCTACCAATCATCGGCAAGATAATTGACCATGTTCAGCTACGAATAGTAGATCAGGATGGGAATTTGGTTAATTTACGCGGCGAAGTCATAACGATTCGACTGCATATCAAATCCCAGTAATAATGGGTACAGTATTTAACAGAAAAAATATTAATCATAATAAGCCATCATGTGCGAGTCAGATCAGTCGACGGCCAGCTCCCAAGGCAACACATCGGAACGTACTGCTTCTAAAGAGTCTGGGGCTGAAGGTCAAGCGAGGCAGAAAAAGACAATAAATCGATATTTACTTCGCGTATTTTGCGTCTGCTGCTGCATACGATGGAGGAAGAAATACCCAATATTCAGACACCCATCGTCTTTGACGAATCTATAATACGTTGTGAGATCCATGCTCATCAACCTTATGCATCATCAACTTTCAACAATAGTGATGAGATACGAATTGCTGTACAACATCAAGATCTCAGCTTACTACCAAGCAAGAGTTCGATTCACATATGTGGAAAACTTGTGAAGGAAGATGGAGCAGCCGTTACTAAGATGAGCCTCGCAAACAATGCTTTTTGTCATTTTTTTGAGGAGGCTCGCTATGAGCTGAACGGTATAGAAATTGATCGGAACAAAAACGTGGGGATTACAAGTCTCATGAAAGGGTATGTGTCTCTAAATCCAGGGAACAGTTTGTTATTGGAAAATGCTAGTTGGCTGCGTGTCGAAGAAAATAAGAGTTTAAGAGTTTAACCAGTGATTTCGTCCTTGATCTGTTAATATTGACTTTGGTGGTCCGAAAATACTGATAAAGTTTTTGACCATCGCATCCGCGATGGTTGCCGACATCGCGTTTGGTAAAGGAATAGCAAGGCAGACTTTCGTCAATTGGTCCTGTATTGTCAAGAAATCCTCGTTACCGTCTTTCGTCTTTGGTATTGATCCGACTATGTCCATAGCTACCTTGTCGAAAGCGAACCCTGGTGTATCGGTTAACACCATTGGTCGCCTCGTTTTGTTTTTCACGCATTTCTTTAGTTGACATGGTAAACATCTCTGTATGTAATTCTGAATATCTATTTTCATCTTTTCCCAAAATTAATGTTTTCTGATTCGATTAAAGGTTTTCGTAACCTCTCTATGACGTCCTACAGCTGATCCATGCATTTCCTGTATTAATCCCTCATGCTCCTGTTTACTAGGATATCTAACAATCCTATCACAAACTATTACTTTGGTTGGACTTCCTAAGAATCCTAAGCGTAATTCCGTCGCAATTCTATCCCACTGTCTTTACTGAGCTTACAATCTGAAATTCCCGTTCCTCTGTTAATTTTTTCAAACTGCTCATTACTCTTTTGATACGATCTAAAATCAGTGAAGGTCCCTCTCCTGAGTTATCGCTAACCGGCAATGCTACATGGATGCTACATGGATGCCCGAGGACGTGGATCGTACATCGACAGTTGCGGCATTCCGCCGCTTATACCAAGCCATATCCTCCGTCTACGCAAGAACAACACCCTCTATCGATGGAATGCCAAGCAGATTCAGAGCCTCTCTTTAAATGTGTGTGGTCAGTTTTGTATTATGTTCCTTTATCATATGTGTGGCGGGGTATCTCTACTACAATTCAGGAATCTTTTCACTACCGATCTCAAACGAAACTATCGAATCGCCGCAAGATTTCATAAACGTATAATGAGCAAGCTGTCGACTGTTACGAAAAACATTAACCAACACTCTGGGAACTCGTTAACAGGTCGCGGCATCTATGTTAAAAAATTTGTTCAACATTGCTGCGCTAGACTGAATCATTTTTAAATTTGGATATAATAAAAACTGACCAACTAGAATTAAGAATAAACATGCAAATTTCATTAAAATATATGCCAAAACTGTTTTTACTTATCTTCCCTCCATCGATCCAACTATTTTCTTAATAAACTGAAAAAAGCAAAAAAATAATATAAAAACATTTCTCCATGCGGAAATCGACCTCGCACTCTCAAGGAAAACGGCTCATGAGTTCAACGCCTTAGACCGCTCGACCAAGCTTTTTTTTTTTTTTTTGAGGGATTGTGGAAAATCTTCAAAAAGACAATTGGGGAGGGTGCGCACTCCCCAACGTGTGGGATTTGTACCCACTAAAAACCACACACCCTTTCACCTTGACCTTTGACCCCCCTGGAACCGCTCTCGCATTGCATCAGAGGGGGTGTCATTTTCACGCCATTCTCGGTGCTAGCCTCCTGCGCTTAAGGGCCTGCTACCTGCCTCGCGCGCTCCTCGTCGTTCTTGGTACGCAGTACCTTCTCTACGTATCCCAAGACGCTGGTCCATCTCTCTTCACTTTGCAGCATTTGCTCCACTGCGTTCTCCGGGGTAAGATCTGCACCCAGAGCAGCTGTCAGCACGCTTCTCTCTTCAGCCCACCTTGAGCATGCGAAAAACGTGTGGTAGGCGTCGTCAACTCCACGCAGTAGTCGCATTGTGGGCTGTCTCTTCTTTTAAACCTATGCAGGTAGGCGTTGAAGTGGCCATGCCCTGAAAGGAATTGCGTCAAATGGTAATCGACCTCTCCGTGCTCCCCACTCAGCTAAGGCGGTAGGTTTGGTATGAGCCGGTACGTCCATCTGCCTATGGGCTCCTGTGCCCAGGCGTCCTGCCACTCCTGGAGGATTCGGTCTCGTTCCTGTTTTCTGATAGTGGTTCGGTTACCTTCCATTCGCCGCTGGTGTATGCGCCTCCTTTCCTTGGCAAGTAATACGATGGGAATCACGCTTGCAATCACCATCGCAGCACTTCCGGAAACTGTGCGGTAGGCGCAGGCTACTCGTAGAGCGCTAGACCTCTGCACGGCTATCAGCTTTTTTTGATGTTTCACGACCTCGAGGGAGACTGCCCAAATCTCTGCGCTGTAGAGCATGATCGAGTAACAAACACCCATCATAACTCTTCTTTTGGCTGCTCTCGGCCCCGCTACGTTAGGCATAAGTCTTGAGAGCGCCGCAACGAGTTTTGCGGCCTTGTCTGCCGCGCCACGGATCTGTCCTGCGAACATCAGTTTTTTGTCTACCACTAGCCCTAAGTATTTTACCGATCGTTTGGAGTCGATGGTCACCCCGTCGATGCTGACACTGAGTGGATCTGGGAATAGGCGTCGCCTTGTTAGCACTACGATTTCCGTTTTGCTAGCCGCAAGGCTCAGGCCATGCTGGCGCAGCCACTCCCCAATTCTGCTAGCGGCTTCTGCAACTGTACGCTGCCTTTGCGGAGGTGACTCCGCCGTTACCACCGCCGCGATGTCGTCCGCGAAGCCCACAATTCGGGGTCCTTCCGGCATATCTAGTCTTAGAATGTCGTCGTAATTGACATTCCACAGATCAGGTCCAAGGACTGAGCCCTGCGCTACTCCAGATGTGACTCTCGCGCTTCGTTGTCCCTCGGTCGTTTCGTACACTAGCTCTCTGTTTCAGAGGTAGTCATTCACCACTCTCCTGAGGTAGACTGGGGTTTGCATCCTCTCGAGCGATTCGAGAATGTCGACCCATCTTGTCGAGTTAAAGGCGTTCTTTACATCAAGGGTCACCAAGGCACAGACACTCCTATTTCTGCTTGTTCTGTACCATGCCCTCTTCGCGGATTCGACGACCTCTTGAATCGCTCCTATCGTTGATCGCCCTTCGCGGAAGCCGAACTGCATGTCAGAGAGGACACCGGCCTCTTCGACTGCTGCTCTGACTCTCTTGCGCAACAGCTTCTCGTAGATCTTCCCCGCGTTGTCCAGCATACATAGAGGTCTGTACAAGGATGCCGTTATTGGCGGTCCCTTGCCCTTGTCCAGAAGGACGAGCTTCTGCTTTTTCCATCTGCTGCTGAAGGTCCCGGCCCGCAGGCAAACATTGTACATGTTCAGCAGCAGGAAGGGGTAGTCGCTCGCTACCGCTTTGAGTGCCTCCGATGGAATACCATCGGGTCCCGGCGCCTTGCGGCTGGGTAGGCTGGCAGTCACCTTTCTGAGCTGTTCCTCTGTGAAGAGTGGGATTTCGCCTCCTGACGGTATCGCGATATGTTCTCTTTCAGGGTGTTCGGGAAAGAGCGTCCTGACGATTTCCTCCATGTTTGCGGGGTCCTTAGGCCCCTCGGGACCAAGACCTCCTAGTTTCTTCGTGACTATCTTGTAGCCGAATCCCCACATGTCGTTATTCAGTTGGAGGCAGAGCGATTTCCAGCTCCGTGCCTTGGCTGCAGAGATGGCTTTAGTCAAGGCCTTTTCGCAGCTTTGTACAGTGTCGAGACGATCGCGGCAGTTTCAGTGGCATCGGCCGTCCGACGTCTTCTCCTAGCCCTGAGCGATTGGCGCCTGAGTTTGAGGCACTCCACCCGCATCTCTGCAATGGTGTCCGACCACCAGTAGACAGGCGCTTTGTGTTTTTTCCCGGTTCTTCGGGGCATGGACGCGTTGCATCCTTTTTCGATGAGTCGCATTGTACGTTGGACAAGCAGCTCAGCGTCTTCCTCGTTGGGGTCCGGCGGGACTGCTTCTTGCAGGAGTCCTCCACCTTGGCTCAGTTCTCGGCGTAGACGCTCCCGGTCCAGTTTGGCTGCGTTCCAGCCTTTCGGCTTTGGCCGTCCTCTTCCTCCTCTATCAGGGCCGTTCGCTGTGGCAGTCCCGAACCTGATATAGTGGTGGTCACTTGCAGTAAACTCCTCCAGAATTTTCCAGTTCCTAATCGCTGCCGCAGCTCTGGGGGTGGCAAGGGTTACGTCGATGATGGAGCCCCTGGTCCCAGCTCTCCTGAAGGTTGCAGCCGTTCCGGTGTTCATGACAGTCAGATCAAGTCTGGCCGCCATCTCTACTAGGCTTGCTCCTCTGCTGTCTGTCCATTGCATACCCCATTCGATGGCCTTGGCATTGAAGTCGCCTCCGATGATGACCTCCCCGTTCATCGGCCTAATTGTATCCTCGAGGTTGTTAATCCTTTCCCTGAAGACCCCAATTGGTTCGCTCGGGGAGAGGTAGCAGCTGACGTAGGTTGTGTCCCCAGACCTGATCCATACATATCCGTCTCCGGTACCAGCGTCAGCCATCGGCACGTTTTTCCGGTTCCGAACCCAGATTGCGGACCAGCCTGAGTTGTCCTTGTACCAGTTTGGGTGTTTCTCATCTCGGTTTTGCTCGCAGATAAGTAGGAGATCTGCCCGGTGTTCGCTGGCTATTTGCGGGAGGAGCTGTTGAGCAAGCCTTGACCGGTTCAAGTTACCTTGAAGTATCACCGCCATCGCGTTTTGGTCGTGCTGGCCGCGGCAGAAAACGCGGCACATCTGCCGGAGCCGGGTACGTGATCCGTCGAGCTTCCATTTCTCAGATCTGCACACGGGAGGCAGTGCGGGTTCTTTGCGCATGACGGAGCCTTGTGGTCGCCGCCTCCACACCTCCAGCACAGTTGTGATCTGTCCGGCCCTTTGCACTCAGCCGCTCGTTGTCCAAATCCATGGCACCTATAGCATCTGATAGCCTGCGGGCTCAGTCGGACTCGGCAGTTGATCCATCCGATCTTGATGCGGCCAGTTTTGTCCAGCTTCCTTGCGGCTAGGGCTTCCAGTTCCACGAATGCCATCCGATTTCCTCTGAGAGTGCTCTTCTGGAGTTCGATGCTCATATCTTCGCCGTTGTCGATCTCCAAGGCTCGGATGAGGGCGGCTTCGATTTCCTCCCGGGTGGAGATAGCGTCGATGTCCTTGATTTCTATTGCCGATCTTGGTGTGAGCTTGCGGACAGTCCCGCTTCCTGCAATTGCTGTCTGGATGACTTCCCCGAACTTGGTATTGGCTTCCGTCGAGTTGCCTAGTTCCACCAGGACGTCCCCAGCCCGAGTCTCTCTGATGGTTCTCACTTTGACACCATGATCGTCCGGGTTTACTCTGTCCCTGATGTCCTTCAGGACGTCTGCGTATTTCCTGCCGGTGGCAAGCCTGACTAGGACCGCCTCAGGACGAGTCTTGGGGGGTCTCCTAGGGGGCCTCCTGCGGGTTTGGGTCTTTTCCCCCTTCGCCGCTTGGCTTCTTTCGGGTGCTATGGCAGTCGCTGTCGACTTCGGCGGCTTCCTCGAGGGGCGCACTACCAGCGTCCAGTTCCCGTCCGCGTCTTTCTTCGTTCTTCTGCCGCTTCTGGGGGCTTCGGAGTCCTGATGGCTTGGTGTTTCCCTGGTGTCCCTCTTCCGTTTGCTGGCTGGAGTTGCTGTCTGCCTCGGTTTAACCTGCCGGGCTGTCGGCGTCCGGAGCGGAGGTCCTTCCACGGGGTTTGCAGTGGGGAGCTCGGTGGCAAGGTCAACCGCGAGCAACACGCCCTCCCATTTTCTGCGGCACCTCTGGCTTTTTCTCAGGGCATCTTCTGCTTTTTCGGTGGCTTCTTTCACCTACTTTGGTACCGTCTTGAATTTTTTGAGGCTGACTTTCATTGCCACAAATATGTCACGAAGCACCTAAAGGTGAGCTTCTTTTTCCATCTCTTGCTGGAGAGCTTCTTGCCTGAGCGATGCCTGCCGCTGGGCAGGGGTTTCGTTCGTTCCGGCGCTCGCCGAGGTTGTCTTGCTCTCGGGGTCCAGACCCACGGGCTTAGATGCCAGCTCCGTGGCCGTGGGCGTGAGTGGCGGTCGCAGTGGTCTCTGGCTTAAGTATTGGGAGATTGGTGTCTCCCTCGCTGCTTGGTTGTTTGCTGTTTTTGGTAACGGTTTCTCGTTACTGCGGTCGCTTGGCGTCGACGCCTGGGAACCCGCTAGTTCGTTCACGTTCGTAGTTTGTGGCTAGTGCGAGTGGCCTCCCCCAAAATCCGTGAGGCCGGCACCGACCACCGGGTCTTTCTCCCGGTCGGAGTCGGTAGTGAGATCTCTCTCTGAGAGGTACTCACTTGGGGTAATGTGTTATTATCGCCCTTTACCATTGTTGATTTTTTGTCGGGGTTCCTTCCCCTAGTCTGTTGGTCCACGAGGCTTATTTTATTTCGGCCTTGCCCTCTCTTGCGAGCGAGCGTACCCCGATCCGCCACCTGGGGACGCGCCACGTAGGGGTTACAGACTTCCCCCTGTGGCCGCTCGACCAAGCTAGCTCACGTAAAGCATCGAGCTGCCCTCGGGAGAAAACCCTACGCGCATCAGAAAGAGAGAGAAGGGTACATTGGGCCCGACGCTAGCCAGCTCTTGGAAAATCCAAGATGGCGTGACTCGACGATACACCGTCATCAGCTCTCCCGCACGCTCCACTCAGTTCCTCCCCACCACCGCCGATACACTTTCACTGTCACTCCTTCTCCAACACACTTTTCTCTCTCTCTCCCGCTCGACAACACAACAGCTCCGCTAGCGTCTCGCCCTGACCACCCTCTACCACCCCAGCTAGATGCGGGGGGAGGAGGGGGGGGAGGCGACCACCCTCGTACCGAACAGCAGGGCCAGCCGCACCCCCCATTTCGAATCGCCGCCACATTGAAAAAATCTGTAAAGGTCTCTCTACTGACGTGCACGCTAGACCCTCCGTGGAACCTCCAATATGGCAGACAGTTTATATTAGAATTATATGGAGAGTGTCGGAAGGTGAAGCGTACGGATGCCTCAGGTTCACCTATTCCAAACCCACTAGACCAGTGGTTCTTAACCTTGGGAGTCCACAGGAGGACCCCCGTGTAATCCGGGGGTCCATAGACCCCAGGTCAAGAACCGCTGCTCTAGACCCTCCTTTCATAGACGCGTGGTGGAATCTCCAGACCCTGTTTGTAGTGTTGTACTTATTCTATCGGTATTCCGCGAACCCTACAGACTCTCCAAATCCTCTATTTGGAACGAAGCAGGAATAAATTATAGTTAAAACACATGAATGTTTTACTCATATCTCGCAATTTATTTTTGCCCGACTACGATGAAAAGTTCACATTCCATGCCTGCAACGGGGGTATAAAGTTGTCGACTCTTGACCAGCGGGCCGAAAAGAAACGCAGCGGGCCAAAAAGTACTGCAGCGGGCCGAAATTAGTACATTACTCTACGAGGGCGAAGAGTCTGTTGCGTAGTTCACAATCTGAGAAACTTGGGATGTCAATGTCGAATTCTGCGCCAGAGACATTGAACTTGGGAACTTTTCGTTTTTCCATATGCCATCGTTGTGTAAAATTTGCTCCTCCACTTCGTGTTGTGCCATAAAGTATAGTACGAGCGATTCGTCCAACTTTCTTCGCAGCTTATGCTTCTTTTTTTAGTATGGAATTCTGGAGTGAAGATCTTGGTTTCGGCAGTCGCTATTTCCTGCGATGAAGCATTCACGGGACACATGCATAGTAATTCATCCCGATTATCTGCAAACAAAAAAAGAACAATATACCTACACGTGCTTACGAGCTAGGTTATGTTCGCGACCGGCGTTTTGACTTCTTACTTACCAGTGATTTCTTTTATGATCACATTGTTGTACCCCGGATAGGGTAGTAGCACCCTATTAAGGGGGCAGTAATACGACAGTAATTAATTGATATAATTAATTAATGTAGTAACATTGATATAATTATATATAATTATTATATATAATTATATATATATATATAATTAATATAATGTTATACTATATTAAACATTATTGTGCATTTTCGGGCAACAATATAATATTATACTATAATCGCATAATAGTATGATATTATAAGATCATCGTAATAATATAGCGTGGTATATTATAGTATTGTAGTATGCATTCCAGTTCGGACAGCGGTGTCCGAAAAGTGGAGCAACTCCGGTTGCGCAATATCGAGGTATGCGGCGGCACGCGACGAGCGCGCGTCGCTGCAACGAGGGTCACCAAAAACCTGAGTCAGCCGTTAAGCAATCACGGGCGACTCGGCAATTAGAGCATCGACTCGGGAATTACCGAGGCGCTTATGTCGAAATAAAAACATGCTCCAAATCCCGTTCTCGAAGAAGCGAGGATTTGAAAAGATAACTGTTTACAGAAAAGAAGTAAACCATCAACATCTAAATAATATTAAGCTGACGTGCCTGCTCTTTTATTCGTATATAAGGGATCGAGAGCAGGCACTCATCAGTCTCTTCGGAACTCCTGATTCTTACGGTTGACTACGGATACACCATACGAGCAAAGCTCAAACGCGATAAGTGGGTTGTGCGAATACTGGACCCTTATCGTGAAGGGTTACCGCACGATAGACGGTAATCCAGTCGGTGTAACAAGAGTACAAATTGTACTACGATTGGTAATTCAAAAAGGACAGACGTAAGCATAAATAGAGCTTCAACGATTAAACTAACGTATCAACAGATAACACATAAACAGAACAATGTCCATACAGTGGAATAATCGAGCATTAACGATGAAGCATCGAAATATAAATTAACCAAGCATTAACGGCTAACTTAATAAAGCATTAAGTGAGCATTAAAATCAAGGGATAAAATAACGACAAGTAGAACGTTAATCGGACATTAAAAGCGAACCTCAGTCGAAGGTTCTCGGTAGACATTGTTGTATAAAAGATATAACAATGTCACCCTGGTAAATCCCTGATAATATTAACATAATATCAAACACATTAAATATAGTGTTAAATGAACATTGTTAAACAATCTCCGATAACATTGACATATTGTTAAACCTATTGTTAAACAATCACCGGTAATATTAGTATATTGTTAAACCTATTAAATATATTTTTAAACAAACAATGTTCAACACAGTCTAAATAAATAATACGTTTGTACTTCACTTGGGTTCCAACCCTTTACTGAGCACATCCCCAACCTTACGAGCCAACGGCTCGCGCACAGAACCCAGATTAAATACCTGAGTTTCTGCGGCACAACAACATAATAGCATGAACTTTTTTCGCTACTTATCCATCCATGTCACTCTCGCTCTATCTCTGTCGATGCGATGTTGTTATTACCATTAAGGCAAGATGTCATACATCGTAAACAATATTATCTTTTTTCGTATACAACGAGAGCGTACTGTCCTCTCACTTTTGTCGGCATTATCACTTTATTTGACGTTCGTTGACACACAATATGATTAATTATTTATTCGTGAATCGAAAATAGTACGGGAAAAACACGCACTATTCCCGAACCGCGCAAAAACGTCTGCTCGCCGAGTATGGCGCGAAGCGACTTGCGTAACGGCAACACACACATACACCCATGCTCGATCGGACAAAGCCAGTCATGTAGTACACCAATACGGTGGCGTCCGTGAGATCAATCGTGCCCATCTCGTGTCAGTAAACACAAGATTTTGTAATAACGTGTGCGTACTTGGGCTTGGAGCGAAATGTTCGGTTCGGTTGACTGGCTGTTGACAAGAAGTTTAGGAGGTTGAACGGGGTTTACACCAGGGCGAAAGGATGTTCAGAAGGTTGAAGTAAGCGTGTACTAGAGAGAAGCGAAGCCTGGGAGGTTTAACGGAGAGTACAACAGTCAATTCTAAAAAGAAGTTGTGGTAGGTTCTGCGGAGGCCGGCGGCTTATGCATCACAAAGGAAATACCGTCTGGGAATCTTCTAAAGAGGTAACGAATTTCGACTCGGGTGATAAATACATGTTTATTCATTAACCAAAGATGCATTTTATTAGAAGAAAGAAAAGAAAATCGCCCGAATTTCGCCACCCCCTATATTTCGCGGTCCTAGGCGGTGGTCTACTTGGGCTATGCAGAAATCCCCCCCTCGCTGAGCTAGTAGAGTGTTTTCGTCATCTCTTTGTCTCCTGTGTGTTGCGCAGATCCTCATGAAGGGTTCAAATAAATAGAGTCGATGTATAATAAACGGTACTTTGTACTTGGCACCGATTCCGTCGCAGGGATTTTCCATTTGCCTCACTCTTGTACGGTACTGGTACGAAGTCCACACGCACAAACTATTCGCGCTTGTTTGAGCTCGCCACGCGAGTCGAGGTTTATTCGGAACCCACACGGTTTCTCACAAGCGAGCGACCGAGAACCTGTATGTTTCGTTTACAGATGGGCAGATACAAATGAACGATTACCTAATATTAAATAATGATTAATTAATTAGATAACAGGTGGGTAAATTACCGGGGTCATCTGACCGAACGCGGGAATTAACGAATTTAAAGGCAGAGGATTATCTAAGGATCGTGCAAGGGGTTAAATGACAGTGGTAATTTTTGGTAAGATGACTGTTTTTTGGCTAATTTATGTCCTTGCTACTCAGCAAGTCGAATGCAGACCTCTGAGCTGCGAGAAACGACTTTCGGTCATTTACCGAAAGTTACCAAGGAGTTATTTCGCGGTAAAACATGGGTGAGGGATATAAAACGAGTGTAGGGGGAATATGTAGGCGTATAACAAACCCTCCAGTTTTCATTGTTAAAAAAACCATGGCCATATCACCCGGACTTACCCTAGTTCTCGTAGATGACTTCGGTGGTCTCCGAGCTGGTTCCTAGGAAGACTTTATGAGCGAGAGGATCGAATGTGCATGAGTCTGTCGGGAGGTGGGATCTCCCGCTCCAACTTTCCTCGGTCGCTAGCCAACACTCGTGTGACTTCAGTCATGGTTACCTCGGGTAGAGCATTTTTCCCGGGAAGATGACAACACGGATCATCCTCCACAGTGTACACTGGGTGGAACTCGTAGATAAATGGGGGGGGGGGGGGGGGGGGGGAGGCAATGAGGACCGCACATTGGGGACGAGTGCTCGAGCGGTGAAACGTGCTGAAGGGACGTTACCCCGATGTGCCCATAAAGCTTCTCTTTATATGTGAAGGGTGGTGAGCAAATCTTACAGCAACTGCACGCCAAGTCTATGATCTGGCCTACTCGGAGCACGCGTTGTTAATCTCTTCGGAGAAAGCCTACTGGATTTCTTACTACTACTCTTTATCTGCAAAGGGATGTAAGCGAATTGTACAGCTACTGTACGCTAAGTCTATGATCTGACGGATTCGGGGCAGGCGTTGTTAATCTCTGCGGACGAAGCCTACTGGATCCTGTACGAAGAAACCCAGGGGGCCCAAATTCGCGGGTGGGTTCGAGGAGCGCAATCCGCGAAACCGCACATCTACTAGTGGTGTGCCTCGAGTGCGGGAGGGCGCGAAAGCACTCACCTTGTCCACATGTTTCGAGAGTAGAGAGACGGTCGACGGAGGAGTACTCTTCCGAACCGTGAGTCAACGCCCCGTTTATTGGAGTCTGTTGGAGAATCATGCATGACTCACGTAGGTATGCGTTAGCCCGAGCGGCCGCTGTTCGGCAGTACCTCCCAGCCGACTCCGGCGAGGCATACGCCCGCCGTTGACGCACGCACACTGGTGCTCACGATAGGCGACACAGCCTATGTGCAGTGCGCAACAGGTTTCATGCTCAACTACGGGTAATTGCTGACACGAGTCACAACGCGCTCGGGTAGATCGTCGTTTACAAACGGCTTGCTCACCTCCGTTCGCCTCAGGAGTTTCCTCACTTTCGGTACAACTCATTACGTTCAGTCTGCTCAACCGATAATCTTACAGTTTTACTCACTAACGAACGATTCACGAGTGTTCTTTCGGTTACGCGTTCCGCGTATTTGCATCGGAGACGCTCGCGTGCTCAACCGGTGACTCACGGCAATACAGAGCTGCGTGCACCCGGCAGCCAAGGCGATTTTATTATTATTATTATTTATTAAAACTGAAGCTCTAGGACTACGTCCCTTGAGAGCCAACACCAAAATACATGAAACCACATACTAGAATCAGTACAGAAGAAAACACGTGCATCTTAAATAGAATCCTAATCGATCGAATTACAATGCTGTTAACGTAATATTAAATAATAATTACTGATTTTCATACAATTCAATTAGCTCAACGAGGTGACTCAAGACCTCGGCACATCCTTATGTGGTCGACGCGACCACATAATATAATATAATTAACTCGACTCATCAGGGTAGTCACACGCGCTCCACTCATCGGGAGTTATTCATTGTGGACTGGTCACTCATTATTTGTACATATCTCATGCTCAGTGATTCACTCATGTACAGTGTTTTTCGCGTATTATTTACATCGTTTCTGTTGCTTAAATAAAGGGTTTACATTCTCATTGATTCTCAACAGTCACTGGTCAGCGCAGCTCATGCTTTAGGACGGTATCATGAGATGCGTTGCGGTTCATAAGGAGGCCCGGATTTGAACGGTTGATCAAATGTCACCCCAGAGTCTAAACTGGGTATCGTTCCCCAAGGGTATCAAATGAGTGGTTCTCGGTGGTCACTACGGCAGGAGTGCTCCAACGAGCTGGTTCAAGGGAGTGAACGTCGTTATTGGAAACCACTCGCGTGACGGAAGACAACATTGAACTGATCGGTCGGGAGGGGAGGGCTCCCGCTGTGGCTTATTCCTGGTGGTCGACTTATCACCCGTGAGAACGAGTGATGCAGTGATTCACTTAATCAGTTTAGGTAGCCTGGGGAGATGATTGCCCATTGACCGCAGTGTTAGGAGCTGGTAGTCGCTCAATGTCACTTCAATTCGAGGAGGACTCTGGGGGGGGGGGGGGGGGGGGCAAACGACAACGCAACATGAACGTAGTTCGGATAATTGTTGTGTTTGCTCTTAATGGTCGCGAGACCTTCGGGTCAAATATAAGATGACGGCTTCATGCTTCATTCATTATATATTAGTTGTATACTGGGTGGCAGGAGTTTTGGTAAAATAAAGTAACACATAGGATGTCTTGTCGCGCATGATCTTAATGTGCGAAAGACCTTCGGGTCGAGCAAGTGATAAAAGCTTCATGCTTTATTCATGCGCATTACTTGCCGCCGTTCGTCTCACGTAACGCACGGTAACTACCTCGTTCTGTTATAGACCCGAACGTTTAAAACATGGTCGTAAATGCGAAGACCTGAGGAATAATGTACCCGGACATTAAGAACTAAGGGGCAATATCCGTGAAGAAATGACAAGTATGGACGAATGAAGTTAGACGTTAAAGAGAGCATACACTAACCGAATTCGCCGTCGCCTATTTTTGAATTACAAACCTTCAGATTGGGTATTGTGTGGTTACACCGATCCCCTAAGAGTTACGGGCTCGTTTCACTTCACTCTTCCTCCTTCGTTATCCGTTGTCACCGGTTCGATTCTTGGGTCCGGAGCTTCGTCGCGCCTCGCCAGGTGTCAGTAGTCTCGGACATACGGATGTAGTCGTAGGTCGTACGCCCTATCTCCGGAGCTATGTCCTCGTCCGTTTTCCTTTCACCCACGGAACTTCAGTCTCAGGAATCGAACCCGTTACACTTTCCAGCCTTTCGGTTTCCCATACCGAGGCACTGGTTTCCTCTGGACCTACTTATTATAGTGGGTTCCGAACCACTTTTTCGCAGAAAAAACACTACAGAGAATTCTTGGTGATTGCCGGGAATCGAACCCGGACCTATTGCGTGTGAGTCGCGCTCCGATCGACTCGGCCGCGCTCACCCTACAAACTTTTAGATAATTCCAATGAATTCCCTACTTTCGCTGCGTTGTGATTAATAAACTCTAGTTGATTACTTGCACACTTATTTAAAATCGAAGTTTGCAAAAAACCAGATCATTCAGAGCACTATCCTCTATTTACCATCCGCCCATTTCTTAAAGCTCATATGACTATACTTTCATCAATACTCATATACTCTCATCAATTTAACATCTTATGCACATTAGATGTTAGTTGCCACTTAAAAAAAAATTAACGATAGTGAATTGTCCGTTAAAATATATACAGAATGGCTGGAATTTTGAGTTTTGTCATCGACTCCCCTTCGCGAGTCAACCAATAAAGTAAGTTTTATATAAGTTTTAATTGTTGTCATGTTTTTATTACAAATACCGACAATGAAGAACCAAAGGCGATCAGCATATCGACTCCAAGTGATGAAGATTTGTATGAAGCTGAAGACTTTGGCATTCGAAAGATGAATGAACTTTACTCCACCGGAGAACCGGAGCTGTACTCTCTAGGTGAGTCCTATTTTACATAAGCCGGTATTAACTATGACATCGTTATAACATTCAGACTGATAGTGATTCGGTCGAAACTCGTAAATTCGAGTCAAGACATGACGAGGGAAGATAAAATGCATGTCTCAATCGACGAGAGTCTCGACCAAGCGACTTGTAAGAGCACAAATTTTATTTTGACTTATTAAGGTAGTCCTTGCGAATAGTGTTTACTTCGCATAAGTTTCAGATAAATCACAGGGAATTGCAAACACTTATGGATAGTATAAAAATCTGAAAAAAATCAAGCATGTTAAAGATACTGAAAAGATTAATTTTGCACAATAACAATTCCAAAACGTTATTAACAAATTATTGAAAAATGAAATGTTAAACAATCTATCGGAAACCCAACTTTTTTTATGACAATGATCCGTGCATTTTTCTGAATACGTATGAATTTGTTCAGATTTTTAAAATCACTTTGAATTTAGTGACTTTGTACACATTTTTCCCACATTAAAAAGAAATCAAGATTTCTTTGCTGTTAAAGAACATACTAATAACTGCCAAAGAATATAAGAATAAAGAATAACGAAACCAGATTTCGTTGTCGTTAAAAATACGTTTTCTGGCCTGAATAAATTTTCTTCTACGATTGGGCCGAACTCACCCCTTCCCTCTTTTAGAACGATAAAAAGCGGTGACAGTAACTTTCCATCTGCATTTATGGTTAGTTCGATCGTGTAGCTTGTAACTGTTTGACTATCGGCAACCTCCCCGAAACCTAAAGAAACTCGCGGCTGTAAGCACCGAGTAAGAGCGCAAGTCCGCCAAGAATATGCAAAATTCACAGGGAGGGAGGTGAAAATTTGCATATAAAAAAGCAACAAATCGACCATCAATCATCAGTTCAACGATCTACCTTATCAGCGGACAGCTCTCTAGGACTAAAAGCGAAATTAAAGGGAAATTGTACCAAAAGGACTTGTAAAAAATTGTGCTGCGTTGAACTTGTAAAAAGTTGTGCGAATTAGTCATAAAATTTGTGCCGATTTGAACTTGTAAAAATTGTGCCATTCCGGACTTATAAAATTTGTGCCGATTTAATAACTCAACTTCGAGCAATTAAAATTATGCGATAAAAAATGAAATCAGACCCGGGTATTAGAATAATCGTTTTTCACAAATATTGTTATTAATAAACATAATATCCTGAACAGTAATAAGGACAACGAATTCATTCAAGGACGGGAAAAACTTGTAATTACCCGAGAGCTTGGCACGTTACAAATAAAAACTATTTTTGTTGCACATAAAAAGAAAACGTCTCCGACACACCAACCCATAATTCCTAGACGCTCGAGTCCACGAATCCTTCCGTTTGAGTGCACGTTCCTTTCAAGGAGGTGCGCAAATACGGAAATTATTGTACGAGGCATTTGCTCCTGTTGCAAGCTGTGAGTTGTAGAAGATACGGGTTGTACTACACATTCCACTTGTTTAGTTCCTCCAATCGTCAGAGTCCTGCCAGAGAGGATTTCCAGTTGAAAACCGCTTTGATCTGAATTACATGTTTTCCGCTCCATATTTTTGAATATATTGTTTAATTTCATTCACGGAGTTTTCTGCATTCATCCTTAAAACTTGTTCGTCTTCTATAGTCTTTCGTGATACGAATTTATTAATTTTCCTGGATACAATACGATGTGATTCATTGAACTTCCAAAGCCAATCACGAGAAGCTCCAAAACGAATGTCTTCGTGACCTATCTCCTTTCGAGCTTCTAAAGTCCACTTTTGAAGGTCGATATCATGAACGATGAAACAAGCATCTGTAGAGGCTTGCATGTTTTTTTAAAGTATATTCAGAGATTCGAGCTAAGTTTTCCTTGTATGTCCCATTTCTGTTCATTTGATTTGCCAAGCGTCTTAATTGTCGTACAGATTTGACTTTTTTGAATTTCTGGCTGACGGTATCGACACTGTGATTTTTCTTCTTACCGGATCTCCAGTATTCGATTGCTTTGCGTTTTTAATCGAAGCTTATGACTTCTTCGTCTACAGAACGAGTATCTGAATCCACTGGACCTTCATCAATCGATCAGACCTTTCCCGAAATTCTGTTTTACCTCGATTTCTGCATTGTTTATCGGAGTTTCGGAAATATTAATGGCTTCAAATGTGGCCAATAAAAGTTTAATGACGTCGATTTGATTCACTCTCAGGGTCTAATAATTTTGTTATAAGAAATTATGACTGATGCACTGGCACTCCGTTCAAATGAGGAACTGAAGATTGCCGTATGTACCGCGGTTATTATATTTGAAAGACTTGTTGTTGAACCAGCTGTGATATCGGCAGATAATACGCTGCTCCAAATAGCCGCCTGTGTATTTTTATGTTGACTACCATGATATCCTGTAATCATCTGGTATCGATTTGAGCGTTAGGTTCAAAAGGTATTATCATATTCGTCTCGTTGGAATAATTGATATTATTTTATAGATGTAATGATTGCTGCTTATTCGATATGTTGGATTTGCCGTAGGGATAGAGAATAAACGCAGGGGTGCAATTAAATACTGCGATTCATTCTGCATAAAGTATAAAGCGGATATTAGCTGAACACAAGCGTGCAGAGACAGAAGCGAATGTGAAGAAGTAGAAAAAGAGTCCGCGCATGCGCATCCATGCGTCTCAGTGTCTCGCGTCGTTGCCAACCTCCACCACGATATAATCCGAAATTAACTCTGGATCGAAATACAAACTAATCGAAAGGCTGATAAACTATGACGATGAATTATTGATAAGCACAATATCGGCACAAAGAGTGAACACCAGCAGTTCTTTAAAATTCAAATAACGAGAAACGAGAATGTATGCATAAATATACGTACTAATGGATAAGGGGTAATTTACCGCCCTAAACTCTTTTCCCTGGGGGGTGTTACGTCCCGCGCGACATCTCACCTATACTTTTTTTAGTGTCAGAAACACCTAATCGTGGACAAAAATTATCACCCGCTGTATTAGGTTGACCAGCCGCACGTGCCGCTGCCGCACGCGCCAGAGTTCATTCTCCTACCCATTCGCTCTCTCACTCCAATCCCTCACAGTCGTAAAACTCTTCTGCTCTGACCCTCGCGTTTCTCTCACTCTTTTCTAATCCACGCATACGCACCAAATCTTTACATTTAATGCATTCTCAGAATTCAAAACCCTCGCGCTCGTGGAACTTTCACTCGCGCTCGTAAAATCTTCTCTCTCTATTCTAAATTACGCACGCACAAAAGCCCTATGCATTATTCTCGTCCAATACATCCTCATTGTCTAAATCTTTAAAGCACACGTAAAGTCTGTCTCACTCTAGCCACGAGTCTACAAAATCCGTTCCTAAACGCATCTTTTACTCACACACACTCGTTCAACCTATATTTCTATTCACTCACACCGATTTTTGCCCTTTTTAAAATTAAGGGACCATGAACAAACGGCATGCAATTTAGCTATGAAATCGCCTAGAACTAGTATACAAAGCCCACGATTTCCGAATAAAGTTAGTTACTTCACTGGCATCGAACCTGCGGCTACGATCACTGCTACACAAAGCGAGCAATGCTCTGCTATGACGAAGTTCTAGCCCTGCGAGCGGAGTCCAGCATAAATAGTAAAACCGAGCAACTCGGCTTCAAGTTTATAAACCAGTGTACCATCGAACTCTTCTACATACAATATATATATTTTGTGAGTATCACTTCAAATCTCCGACTTCAACATTTATTTCTGCATACAACCTCTGTTCGCCTATAGTTCTCTCAGAGGCTCACTACCTCTGCACGTCTTGCCTCTATAAATCCACGGCAGTACGGCGAGGTCTCCGTTCCTGGGTAAAGGGCTAACGCCTTGACCCGAAAGAGAGACCACTCATTCATGGTTCTTTCCGAGCGAACTCAATATTCGCCGGTCAGGAAGCAACAGGGGCTATTTTCGAGTCATTCGCTTCGAGAAGCGTACACGTTTTCTCTCTCGTACAAGCTCTGGGGCGTAAACGCTAGGTGCTTCGCATACATTTCGAAGCACACACGTGAACTTTTGCGTATACGTTTAGTAGCTCGTTCACGTTTCGAGATGTTTACGTCAGGTAGCTCGTTCAGATTTCGAGACGCATACGTTGTGTAGCTCGTCTACGTTTTAAAGCGTGCGTCCGATCATCGTCGCACACGCACCAAAACGTGAACGCTAACTTTAGTGATCTTATCAACATCGTCGTTGTAAATGCAGTGGAAAATGCTGAACGCCATCGAGCATATAGTTTACGTATTTTCCACGCCCAATATGATCCGTTTGCGCTGAACCAATACCAATTTCTGAGAACGTTTCGGCTAACTAAGCTGTTAGCGCGTCGACTGATAGATCAGCTTACTCCGTACTGTAACAGGAGCAAATGCTTCGTACAATAATTTCCGTATTTGCGCACCTCTTTAAGAGGAACGGGCATTCAAACGGAAGGATTCGTGGTCTCGCGCGTCTAGGAATTATGGGTTAGTGTGTCAGAGACGTTTGTTAAGTGAAACAATAATAATTTTTATTTATAAAGTGACAAGCTCTCATATGATTACAATTCTCTCTATTCCTCGAATCAATTCGTTTTCTTTATTATTGTCCCGATTATTATGTCAGTTGATAACGACCTTTGTGAGAAATGATTGTTCTGAGACTCGGATCTGATTTTACTTTTTATTGCATAAATTAATTGCGTGAGGTCGGAATATTAAGCGAAAGAATTTATTCGCGTGTAGATCGCACGGTGCATGCGCGGGCAGCTTCTCGATCGTCGCTGAATCCTGCTCGTCGTCGCACTCGGCTGTGCTTGCTCTGACGTCACGACACGGCAGTCGACGGTAACAGCTCGCTCACTTCGAGATTTGCAATAGGGGTTTGAATTGACATGTGACGCTTTTCCCTTAAATTGTTGTTATAGTCGTTTTCAAGGGAGGTGAACCTTACCCTGTGTGTGACTTTTTTTATGTCCTGGATGTTATAAAATTCTTCCGTGATATTTTAGGCTTTTCTGACGGTCACTCTGGTCACGTGACCGGCGCGTTCCGAATGTTCTTCGAGTTTCACAGTTCTCAATTTTCGTTACTTGGGAGTCTTAATCAGTCTTGCTCACCCGCAATGTCATGAACCCGCCTTCGGTACAATTTTTTATAAGTCCTTTCGCGGCACAAAATTTATAAGTTCACTTCACACAAACAAATTATAAGTCCAATTCAGCACCGATTTTATGAGTCTAATTAGCACAAATTTTTACAAGTTCAAAGCAGCATAATTTTTACAAGTCCTTTTGGTACAATTTCACTTTAATTTCAATTTTACTCACTTCTCACTTTTCGTCCTGGAGAGCTGTCCGCTGATAAGGTAGATCGTTGAACTGATGATTGATGGTCGATTTGCTGCCTTTTTATATGCAAATTTTCACCTCCCTCCCTGTGAATTTTGCATATTCTTGGCGGACTTGCGCCTGCGTGCGGTCGGCCGATTATTAATTTTCTAATTAGTTACTCACGGGGAGCTCCCCTCGCCCTCCAATGCCGGGTCGATATTCCCGTGACGCACTTCCGGTATCAGTCGCTGAGCTAATAGTGTATCCGTTGGTGCCGTGCGATTTTTCAGCGTCGTCACTTTTGGATAACCATCTGTACCGGTTTTCCCTCGTTTTCTCCGTAATTCGACCTTGAGCGCGTTTCTGTAGTGACTTCGTTGAACGGCGCCGCTGTGCTTCCGCATCCTCGATGTCCTTGGTTCCTGCCCGTGCGCGACGCTCGGCTATCGATCCAGCCGCCGGTCGATCTCGTCGGATGGCGCCACTTACACCTCGCGCGCTCTTACTCGGTGCTGCTAGCCGCTGGTTTGACTAGGCCTCGGGTGGTTGCCGATAGTCACACAGTTACAGTACATGGGAGATGCGATAAGAACTTCGGCATTGACCATTAAAAGAAAGGTCAGTCACGGAAATATTTTTATGATTTATTTCCTAGTATGTTGAATTTTGTCAATATATTGTTTGACAGGTCCTTACTGCGCTACGATTTTTTGCTTCGGGAAGCTATCAATTGGACATAGGGAGCAATATTCACCTTGAAATTGCACAATCTTCCGTGTCGAATTGTATTAATGAAGTAGTAAGCGCAATGAATCAGCCGGATATAATGGACCGATGCGTTTCGTTCCCTCGAACAATAGAAGAGTTGCGTATATTGCGACGAAAGCATGATAACAAGATAAACGGCTATTTCTTAAAAACGAATTGTCTAATAAAATGGCTGAATGACTTTCTATTGACGCAGGAATGACATTTTCTGCGATTCCTTATTAATTATTACAAAACTGTGTAATCGACGGTTTCATGAAAACAGACCAGTTATGCGACACCGTACGATGCATCAACGTTAAAGAACTCCGAATATATAATTATAATTGTACTTCCAGCTTCTATAACGAGCATCAATTTCCACGGGCATTTCGTTTATAGATAGTACCTTGATTGCAATTGTTCCGCCACACACCGTCGATGACTTATACCCTGAATATACATATGTTTCCCAAAAGGGGTACCATGCAATTAATGTGCAGTTGGTGAGCGACGAAATTATGAAACGAATTCTGTCAACATTCGTTTACATTCCCATATTTTTCGGTTATCATTACTTATTATTGTTAAAAACTTCCAGGTAACGTAAACGCTCGCTTTCCTGGTAGCACTCGCGACTCGTATATCTTTAATAATAATGCTGTGTGTGATTATGTTATTCGGTTACATCAAAACGACTCCAGTATGGTTGCAAGGAGACTAGAGCTACGCCTCACGCACGTGGATGCTTGTTCCAGTCAACAATGCACTTCCGGATACTCCAGAATCCCGGTATAATTGTCGTCAGGTGAATGCTCGATCGACGATTGAACGCTGCAATTGGGTCCTTAAATCCTGGTTTTACTGCTTGTTGAAACATCGAGTACTGCATTATGCGCCCGAAGTAGCATCAAAGATAATTAATTCATACGTTATTCTGCACAACATTTGTTTAGAAAATAATGTACCGAATCCTGGTCGTCAAAATGCCGACAGGCAACTCGATTTTGATGACGTAGACAGATCGACATCCAACTGCAACGATTAGTGCAGCGATACCTGCGTCGTATAGATCCCGATCTTGCAGCAGGGAGGGCATATCAACGTAGCAACGTCCAACATTATTTTACATAATTTTACTGCGTGAGGAACGACGAGCAAACGTCGATAGACAGTAATACCAAGGAATCCAGCAGCCCTCAACTCGCACCTGACTGTCTAGCGTTAGCTCCCGTAAGCTCTTGCTAACTTTTTAGCCATCGTCTCGGTCTCCCCCATATATAACGACTGTAACCTCGCGTGGTCGTAGTCAGCGATTCGTTATCATCCGCGTAAAGGCCAGGGGCAGAGCCGATACGCAATTGCATGCTCCCCTTCCATAAATAAAATATGCAACTGATTTATTTCAAACCAAGAGCCCAAAAGAAAAATATATGTATTGAAACGTTTCGATATTCCGGTCCTCTGGAACCACTGATTTTTTAGATCGTCTTCTTCCAAATGGAAGGAAAAGAGTTCGGCGGTACTGGACCGGCAGGATGAGGTGTGGAAGACGGGGTTTCGCGCCATATGAGCTCGGTTCGAGGAGGCAGCTGGATTGCTGACCCCTCCATAACGCACTCTCCATCAAGGAGGATCGACTCTGATGGGTCGATAGCGTCAGTTACACACTTGCGCAAATGGCAGAAGGGAACTAGGAAAGTCAAAGGAGTTCTTCATTCTTGTGTTACGTCCAAACTGCGGAATGGGCGCCATGTATGAATCGGACGCGAGGGACGATCTGTATTGTTACGTCCGTGGTAGAGCGTGGCTCGTTCTCGAGCGTAGCAAATCTTTTGTTTTGTTTTATCGGGTGCTTCGCTGCGTCCCGTACGGGCCCGTTTCTCAAGTGCCTGCAATGGGAAGAGAAGTGAAGGGTGTCCCATGCACAAATGGAATGTACGACGATATTAGGGGAAAACTCAAAGATATATATATTGCTAAAACTAAATACACACGAAAGATTATTCTATGCTCGCCTCTCATCCATCCATACTACGTACTCACTCTTACGGTTGAATAACGGTGGCTTGCCCGACGGGGGTTCTTAGTTCTTACTTCTAACACTAACTTAGATTTTCCCGAACTCGGGTCGTAACACTTTATGGTCTCTAAATATAGTCTCTTGATGTTGAAGAATAATAACTTGCAAACGATAATTAAACAGTAATATGGATACAGAATAGTGAATATAGAACAATGAATATAATATAGAATTGGACACAATTCGCTCTTTTAAAGCCACTACGAAAACACACTCGGAACTTCTGCCGCGATCTCTCTGCACTCGAACTTTGAGGCTAAATCGGGTGAGTCGTTTACGAGATTTACAGATCTGCGCGAGCTACGAGTTGCGGAGATCTTCCGGACCGATCTATCCTTGATCGCCGTTGTGCGGAGACTGATCTCTCTACGCCGCTCAGGGGTCCTCACGGATCCGTGAACGGTCGCAGCGAAGCTCAGCCTCCGCAATTCAGCAACTCCGGGGTGTGAATTTCTCGGCACGTACAGCGATTCAGAAATTGCTGCCCGTGTCGCGAACTTCGGACCCGCTGGTTAGCAAAAACTCGAGCTTGACCGCGACACTTAATATCATAATGAAAAATATATTTATCGGGTTATGCTGAGGGTGCAACGCGTGAGCACACCCGAAGTGTGAAATCACACCGCGGATGAGCTCAGCGGCGCAACCCGACACTCGGCGCATCACGTCCCGATCCCGAGACATTCACGAAAAATGGCACGAAATCGGGACGTAACACCCCTCCCCCCTTACTTTCGTCGATGTCCCCGTCGGCGCTATATCTAAGTTTGCTTATAACTAATTACTATACTCACTCACTCGTGCATTCGCCATCGCCTTAAACATAACACGCACAAGCACTTTTTTTTTTTTTTTTTTTTTTTCAGTCACTTCCACTATATGCTCGCCGAGTAGGCTGACCTCGGCCGGTGAGTCGGCGTATGTGCCGAAGATACGGCGAGACGCCGCATGGGACCCCGCCGATATTCCCTGCGATGTTCGCCGCCCTTTCCACGTTGTCTTCAGTCCCGGCGGGAAGACGTCGACCCCCGAATGACGGCCCAGAGACCACGATCATTTCGCCGTCTTCGCTTGTGTCCTCATCGGCGGCTTCCTGCGATGATGCGTCGAGCCCGTCACCATTGCCGCGAGTACCGCCGGCAATGGCCTGTGCCGCCCTCCGCACGTCGTCCTCAATACCGGCGGGAAGACGTCGACCTCCGAATGACGGCCCAGAGACCGCGATCATTTCGCCGTCTTCGCTTGTGTCCTCATCGGCGGCTTCCTCCGATGATGTCCCGAGCCCAGCACCAGTGTCGGAAATACTGCCGACAGTGGCCTGTGACTCGGTTTCCCCGTCAGTTTCCTCATTTTCTTCGTCACCGACGTCGCTTATCTCTTCCGATGCCCGGTTGTCGCGCTCCTCACCCGTTGAGTCGAGCCCCGTGCCAGCGTCGGTTATGCCGCCGGCAGTGGTCCGTGACTCGACCTCACCACCTATTGGTGTGGCATAATAAGGGTCGAGTTCAGCCAATATGTCGTCTTCCTTTTCGGGCTCCTTAGCCGCCGGCAAACAGGACGTCGATGCCTCATTGACCTCGAGGACCTGCAGATCCCTATTGAGCTGCGGGAGCGCGACCAGAGGCTCCGTCATCAGGCCATCGTCTAGTGTCCACCCGTCCATCAGATTCTCGACGGTGCCCGGGTCTTCCCATTTTACGAAGCTAAGTGGCGCTCCCGGGACAAGGCACAGTTTTTTTGTTTACGTGCCCGCATTGCACGTCATCCTACATGTTTATGCGATCAAACGAACTTACCTGTGAAGTTCGATCGTAATTATATGAAGAGCCTCGTTCGAGAAGATATGTGTAGTAGTACTCGTTCCTAGGGAATTTCACAACGTTTCAGAGCTATGGGGAAAGGAAAAGTTGGTACCACTTCTCCTTTCCTCCCACCGCGCGTGCGGTGGCGATGTCATATTTTTAGAGTGGATTTGGTTTCTGTTACTCTAAGAAAGAAAAACAGTCGTAGCGCCTTGTTCGAGAAGATCCTGGGCAAAACTCTTGGGCGCTTATAAATAGGGAGGGAAGTATCTTCTCGAACGAGGCTCTTCATATAATTACGATCGAACTTCACAGGTAAGTTCGTTTGATCGTATAATTATACTTCGAGCCTCGTTCTTCGAAGATATGTAGATGTTCAGAGTTCTAGCGAGGCTGTTTTTTTTTTTTATGGAAATGTCTTTTACAAACGATTTTGGACATGTTCTTTGGTTCTAAATATTCACTTCGTCCTCAAGGACTCTTCTGGCGAAAGCTTCCGCGCTTTGTACTAATGGTCTATTATGAAAGTTTGCAAACGTCTGGGAGTTCTCCGACCATCCGGCAGTCCGCAATATGGTGCCGATATCCGTACCGTTCCGCAGCGCTGCGAATGATGCGGCGTGTCTCGTGCTGTACGCTGTGAACACTTCTGTGTCTACTCCAGCTTTGCTAAGAAGGTTTTTCATCCAGCGACTTATAGTTTGCGTGGTTGCGATTTTGTGCGGCTTGCGTGTCGTTATGAACAATCTTTTGTTCTCCCCTCTGATATCCTTTGAAGCCTCGAGATATCTTAGCACCGCTTTCGCTGCACACAATTGTGGTTTTCGTTCGAAGAATGGTAACACCAAATTTGGCTGTGCTCTCCCGACTCTCGAAGTCTTGATTAAGTCAGGTATCTTTATTTCTAAGCCGTTCGCACTCACGCTAATGTTATCAATGTTTATTAGAGCAAGTGTCTGCATCCTATAAGCTGTGGCTAGTGCCACCAGTGTTGCTGTCTTCTCCGATAATGTCCCTAAGTCCTCCTCAGGGCTGTTTCCTTCTTCTAAGTATTCTAGCACAGTGTTTACATTCTAGGTGACCTCGCACCTAGCCCTTGGCGGTCTTTGTCTAAAGACAGCCTTGAAAAATCTTTTCATTGCTTGATCGTCCGACAGAGTATTCAGTAAGACAAGCGATATGGCTGATCTCATGGAGTTTAGCGTACCATAGGAAACACCTTCGTGAAACTTCTTCCCGAGAAACTCTAGAACCACCTTTGCTTCAGCTTGAAAGGGGTTTATCCCGTTTTGTTGACAAAAGCCTTGCCACTCTTTTAGTGGTCCGTTGTACTGTTTCAGTGTCGATGCCGCTAATGAGTCCGACATCATCGCTGCTACCTGCGGTGCGAAACCTCTCGATATATACGCCTTCCTGATATAATCCCTGCTATCAGTGTAAGCTGAGCTGCAAGGGGCTGTTGCCGTGTCCTGCAAGGAGATAATAACAAGTCTGAGGCTGGTTTAAAGACTAATGTTCCCCCGGTCGACAGTTTCAAGAAAAGGGGGTACCACGGTTGGGTTGGCCAACGTGGTACTATGATCACTCCAGTAGCCTTGTCATGTATGGTTTTCTTCAGCGTATGCAGTATCAGTGCGAAAGGTGGGAACGCATAAAACCGTTTATTCTCCCACGATAGCGAGAACGCGTCTATCGTATGTGCCTCTGGATCTGGGTGCCATGAGCAATATTTCTTGCACTTACTATTTAATCTTGTCGCAAAAAGATCGATCTCGGGAGCGCCGAACGTTTCGATCACTTTTTGGAAGGCCCCGTCTGCCAGTTCCCATTCTGTTACCGTGTTAAACACTCTGGACGCCCGGTCGGCTTCTACATTCTCTTTCGAGGGGATGTATGTCGCGTATACCCAGGTATTTCTCGCCTCGCACCACTGCTAAAGTTCACGCGCAACCCTGTTAAGGGCTGGGTACTGGGTTCCCCCCGTCTTGTTTACGTACGCAATCGCAGTGGTGTTGTCCATTCTCAGCAGCACTTCACAATCGTGTGCGTCCCCGGCAAAGCTTTTTAACGCAAAAACCGCTGCCATTAGTTCTAAGTAATTTATGTGATGAGCTTTTTCGGTCTCGCTCCATAGTCTTTGTGCGCTTATTCCTCTGCAATGGGCTCCCCAGCCCATCAAGGATGCGTCTGAGCTCATTTCGAGGTTAAATTTGAGCGTTCTGATCGGGTTAACCCGATGCAGGTTATTTTTCCACCAGGTAATGTCTTCGGAAACAAGATTCCTAAGGGTCATTTCTCCGTCGTAGTCTCCGTTACTTAACAAAAGCGCTAGATATTTTTCCCGTTCTAGCCTTTTGCAGTATACACTGCTGTAAGCGACCCCTGGTCCGCACGATACCAATTTTCCGAGTAACTCGGCTATTTCTCTTATTCTGTACCTGGACCCAATAGAAAATTTGTCTAGCGTGTTTTTTATGTTAATTTTCTTTCCGTCTGTTAATCCCACTATATAGTTCCCCGAGTCGATTACGAATCCCAGGTACGTACAACGTCTACTCGGGGTTAGCGAACTCTTTTTGTAGTTAATCGTGAAACCCAGATTCGTTAGTAGTTCTATCGATTCTCTGATGTTAAGTAGGCAAGATTCGTAGGAGTTGCCAATCAGCAGCAAGTCGTCTATGTATATAGTAGACAGGAAACCTCTAATCCGTAAGTCATTGACAACCGGTTTCATCATTTTCGTAAAAATCATCGGGGCCGTGCACAGTCCAAAGGGAAGGCATGTGAATTCGAACGTTTCATTCAGGAATTGAAAACGCAAGTATCTTCTGTATGAATCGTGTACCGTTATCGCAAAATATGCGTCTGTTATATCAAGAGAGGCTTGGAAGTCATATGGTGCAATCAAGTTCGTCGCTGTCCGTCTATCTTCCATTTTAAAGTGGGCTGTCACTATGAACTTATTCGATTTTTTGAGGTTTATAATAAACCTATTTGACCTGTCTGCTTTTGGCCTGAGGAAATACAGCGATAGGAATTGTCCTTCGCAGGGTTCACACCGTTCGACAGCTCTTTTTTCAAGCAAAGAATCAATCGCTACTTGCAGATCTCGCACCTCTTTTGCGGTGTAGTTCGGTTGTGTCGGTGGTGTACTTTGTACAGGCCGACTCACAAACTTTATTTTATATCCCCTGACGTAGTCAAGGATACTTTTATCGTCCGTTACCTCTTCCCATTCTTTTATCCGATTCCTTAATCTTCCTGCCTTGACCCTTACCTCGTTAGTTAGTGGTTCTGGTTGCTCCTCGACGACCTCCACTTGACTTGATCTCGAGTCGATGTCGACTTCTGTCCCTTGTAGTTTAGGTTTCTCCTTCGGTACTGCCCCGACCTCGCGTTGGGCCTCGCATGTTCGCCCACTTGTCTTGATTTGGCAAGTGGGCTTCGCCAGTTTAAAGCGTTCGATTTTTGCAAAGGCTTTTTGGCCGGCGGTGCCGGCGTCTTGATGGTTTGACCAGTTTTTTCTATCGACTTTGCATCTCTTACTTTATCCGAAAGCTTTGAGCCGTATAGCCACTCATCGGTGTCTGCGCTATCAAGAAAAGGCCTGATTTGCTTGTCCAGAGTCGGAGAGATGAAAGCCTTCCTACCCACTGACTGCGAGTGGTGAAGCTCTGCTATGAGTTTTCCTGCGTCGCAAAGCTTCTCGAGAAGAATCGGTTTGTCGATACCTTCCTCTTCCTCGTTGAGAATCATTGATATGGCTGACCCCAGTCCTGCCATCGCAGATCCTAGTATATTTTGCGCTACTTGGGAGTGTTTGTCTCTCTTCTTCGTGATTTCCGCCATCGTTGCCTCCACCTCCGGATTAACCTTTGGTGCCTCGAACTGGCAATCACCTTTCCGGATATATTTTTTGAGCAGGTCCTCCTTTTGCTCCTTCGGGACGCCCTTAACGAGCCAATGTTTTCAGCGTCGACTGAGGTCTGGATGAAGATTGACCGGAGTTCCTTCCTCCGCTGTTGGGTCGGCTCCTAGCTTAGAGATTGTTTCCTCATCGAGCCTCGATTTACTCCCATCGAGAGGTGTGCCGATGTCCTCAGTATTTCCTGTCGGAGGCTGTGTCTCCGGGTCTGCGATTATCGGAGTGTCGTGGCTTGTGGCCCCTTCACTCCTGCTTCGCTGATTCTCCTTGTTGGAGGTATCAGCGACGCTGCACCCTGTGAAGGATGCGGTGATAGTACGGTGAGCCTTCCCTTACGGGTAAGTTGATCCCGTCTAATATTTTTCGGCGACGTAGCACTCGTATTGAGTGTGCCGCCCGAACCTCAAAACTCGCTTACCTGCGTGCGCTGCTTCCTCGACGTGCGACTCCGCTTGCTCCCGCTCGGCAGCTTTTTTCCTCTCCGCCTCTCGCTCCTTCCTCATGAGGCGCATTTCGTCCTCGATTTTGCAAATTTTCTACAATCATTTGGTCGCGAGATCATCCTCATCCTGTGTCTTCCTTTTTTCTCCTCCCGTCATCTTCTTTCCTCTTCTTATTTTTCGTTTTTATTAGAAAATTCTTAATTCTTAGCTCTGTGCGTGCGAAACGCCATGCACAACGAAAACAATATGACATCGCCACCTCATGCGCGGTGGGAGGAAAGGAGAAGTGGTACCAACTTTTCCTTTCCCCATAGCTCTGAAACGTTGTGAAATTCCCTAGGAACGAGTACTACCACACATATCTTCGAAGAACGAGGCTCGAAGTATAATTGAGAGCCCACCGTGGTCATGGACGGCTTCGCGGTCGGTCCATGGCCTCCGGTGTTTGTTTTCGTTGCACATTTCCTCCCCACGACGGAATCCGCCACCGAAAATTTGCCGCTCGCCCCCGTGCGCACAGCCGATGCGGGATTGACTTGTCGAGCCGGTGCCGTCGCCGCGCTTGAAGAACTCCCCGCGCCAGGGGCCCGCATGGGCACCCGGCCAGTTACAATATCCCCGAGGAGCTTCTGGTACTGGACCAGACACGCTCCGATATGTCCAGAGTAGTTGCGCCCGAGGAGCTCTGCACTGCACAACTTGCACCGTAGGGTGTCGTATTTTCGTGCGGAAGGCGGAATTGACCGCTGAGCACACGCACCAATGTCCGGGCACTGTCGACTCCCCCGCCTGCACACAACACATCGCCCGTTGTACGTGTATTCTATAATACCCCGGTGGAGTCCTTCCATGTCCGACATGGCTAACACCGGTACACAAAATAATAATATATATATATGTATATATGTATATTACTCCGCTGGAGCGTTTGGTATGAGTCGCGATCACTAGCGTTCGGCACACGAAGTCTGCACGGCCTTTCTATTTCAAATTCACGGTAAAGTTCACTCCTTTTTTTAATAAGTTTTTCATATATATTGTGACGTATTTTCCTGGATCTCAGCGCGAAAAACAAAAACACAAAAAAACAAAACCGAAAACGCGAAAACCGAAGCTCAAACCGAACGGGAGCGAAGCGCGAAAACGAGAACTCAGAAAGCGTCACCTTCGGCCGCCCGCTTCTACGGATGCATCGACGTCCCGGTGGGCGCCAGTTAATTTTTGTTTCGCCGGTATTAACAACCGGGCTAAACTGGAGGTCGGTGGAACGGCCGACCTCCGCAGGGTCGATTTTTGTATCGCCGGAATCGCCAAGCCGGACTAATCTGGAGGTCGGTGGAACAGGCCGACCTCCGCAACCGAAATACACGAAGACAGAACGAAAAAAGGACGAGATCACACAAACGAGAACTTAACGGAACGAGAACTAACGCCGATGCATTCGCGAAAGCGAACGGTTGCGGAAATGCACGGTTGCTCAGGATGCGGGTTGTGGTAGAAGGGTCGCGATCCTTCGCCAATAAAGTAACGCGAAATCTAAAACGGGAAATCTCAAATATCGGAATCCCGAAATTCTTAATTAACGTGAACAATAATTTGTTGGCTTGGTAAGCCACGGGATCGCACACTCGTGCATCGGGAGCGCTCAGCTGACCGGGGGGTCGGAGCGAGCGTAACGGGAATGGGTCGATACGCGATTAAAATTATCGAAACGATAGACTCACCGGATCAGCGTACTTTAATCCCATAATGAGCGGGAACTGCACCTCGCGATGCCTCGGGAACTTCACCACACTCACTGCACCTCAAGAGCATCCTTCAGACGCATCCCGAGCACAGAAAAATCGGTCGTAAAAATCGGAACCGAATCCGCACGAAACACAGCTTACGCGAGTCGACAATCGAACATACGACGTGACAGGTAGCGCGAGCGAGATACGCGAACCGAAGCGAGAGCGAAGGCCGGGGTCCCCGGCAGCGCGAGCGAGAGCGAACGACTCAGCGCGCGAGACAATAGCCCCAAACGTAAACACCGGTAGCACGAGAGGTCCGAGCAACCTCGAGGACGACTCTCGGCCGACTGACAAGCCTACGACGATATTCTAATGAATCGTTATGATTATCGCGAGATCCTTAGCCGATAGCTACTGCCCTCTTGAACTCTTTCCAGAGCGTCACTTAAGCGGGAACCGAAATCGTAACGCGGTAAATTTTGAGATTCGTCGCGATCGTTACTCCTAACTCAGGACGTGAAAACAAGGCTCTCTCTCTGAACTAAAACACAGCACAAGGTGTTCCGACCTTGCCCGGACCGTACTAAAACCTCCGCCTGTTCTCCAACGTCCTGCATTATCACCTAAACGGAGTGCCGGGTTTGCACCGGACTTTGACGTATTCGCGACGAAATCTCGTCGGGCTCTTCTCTATTCGTGTTTCTCACTGCTTCGAGATTCTCTCCACCGAATAGATCCGAGGCTTCCGACCTGAACTGAATCTTTTTTAACTTATCTCAAAGCTTATCCCACACCCAAGCTCATCAGTAAAGTCTAAACGGGATCGTAACCGTAACGCACTTTACTTCAACGAGAGCTAGACGGTACCTGGACAGCCGAGGAGCAGTAAATCGAGAACTATAACGGGCTGACTGAACTAAATCGCTAGCCGCATCCGTAAAACGTTAATTTGTGTATCTTTTTGTGACGGTGATCAAAAAATCACGTCACAATATATATAAATACATATATATATATATACACATATATATATACAGAGATACATATACATACAGATCGTCCCGATGTGTCCTGTCAATATTCACTGCTGCCTAAACTATTTCACTGTCACTCGTGATCAACGTTCGTCGGAACTTTCTTTCGCGTTGTAACTTCGACGAGAGCTCGAGAACTAATGAAATCATCGAGCCGTCCTGCCGCGTACTTTGAGGGTGTCGATGCCTAATCGCTTACCGTGTCGTGGCGGGGAAGGGAACGGTCCGGATGTTTAGACTGCGAGTCCCGCGCTCGAGCGGCAACGGTAACTCTACCCTTGCGGCCGTGCTGCTGACTCCGCCGGCTCTTATCTCCTGCTCGCTCGTAGCCGTCGGCTTCAGGGCTCGATGTCGCGTTATTTTTCTGCACAGGCCCATAGCTCCGAATATTATTTTTCCTCGGCAACAATATAGCATTGTGCTGGCCATCATTAATGCTTGAATTATAAACCCGCAGAAGAACACGGCGTGCTGTTGTCGTCTCTCTCTTCGGTGTTCGCCTATTGACTGAATCCTTTTTTCGATGTCATAAAGCGACTCGCCATCTTCCAGGGTCTTCCAGTCACGTAGAATGCTTTGGTTTATTATTGTTTCCTTTGGGTAATAACGAGTCGATTATGGTTTCAGTATTTTCTTCCAGCACAGGGGCGACTATTGTTATATTCGATTAAATTCCCGGTCGATAATAATATTCTTCTCGGCCTTTGTAAGTGCGTATTCCCGTTAGAGTTGTGCCGCGCGTCCTCCCGATGCAGTTTGGGTTGATGTACAAAATTCCTGCTCCGTTGAGATGCACGTGAGCCTCGGGTTGAACGGGACACAATATATGTATTGTCTCCTTTCGTATGAACGAAAACAGCCATCCGCCCTGGGTCGGCGAATGACCCCAAAATGGGCTGTGCTCGGGGCGGAGACGCACGTTGCACCGTCGTAAAGCCTCGGCGGTTGGTGACGTCAGCATCCGTATCTCACACTCTTCTGAAGTTGCCACCTCGTTCACTGGGATTTCCATAGCGCATATGTGCCTGTTGTCGATTTTCTGGCACGCGCCCACATACATACTGTCCGCGAGGAAGTACGCGCGATGGTCCGCGGAAACAGCGATATACGGTGTGGCCGGGGTCACATGCGCCGATCCCGTTCCGTTGTTGATATTCTGCGCGACGGGCCACGAGTGCATCCTGTACAGATGATATGCCGTATGATCCAACAGCGGTATATGTATTAATATCATGGTTCGTCCTCCATGAAACACTAAATCCGTTCGGGTGATTTCGGCTAATGCCTCTGCTCGGAGATGTTTCGCAGGGATGGGGAACTCGTACGGTCCCGCTGCCCGCTGCACTTCCCGCGCGACGAAGGACAGCTGTTCCGTGGTAAGAATTGAAGGGTCGAGACGCCCGCTGCGAGCGGCAGCGATCGCCCGTCTATACTTCTCGCATATTCGTGCATAACGCTCGACCTTTCGTTCCACCTGAAACGAGTAATTTATCAGTGATTGGTTATATTTTGCTGTAATTGCATCGAGGTCGAAACGGCGCATTTCTCCCTCGATTTCTTCCATGGCGTTTTGTATGGCCAAAATTCTGCTGGACGCCTCTAAATGTTCCTTATGGAGGTCCTGCAGCCTTGAACGGGTTATATGCATCTGTCGGCCGATCAAGTGTGTGATATTTGCCCGATCCATGAACAGCTGATCTATTTCTTTGTTCATGGCCTCCGCGTCGTCCCCGTCTAGAGTGTCGAATAATGACTTGCTGAGCGTGCCGATTATTCCAAACGGTGCCGCGCGTTTGGTCAGGGTGCGTGGTAATTGCTCTTGGGGTTCTAGTTCCAATGTCGAGTCCTCCGAAATTTTTCGGAGATCCGTTGTTTTTTTACGCGCTTGGGAAAATAACTCCCGAAGAGTATTAATCTGCAATAGTTCGGGGCAGGTTGTCGGCGGCGCTATTCTTTGGCAGACCGCGAAGGTTTCCTCAATGTAAGGCTGCTCAGGTGGGAAATCCCGAAGGAACCGGCCCACATCCACGAAAACGGTGACCCGCCAATCGGCGTGTTGGAGACGGAGGGACGATGTTCGCTCGTAATAGATTCCCGAGGTGCCGTTCATCGCTGTGACGTAGTACGATGGGTCGGCCGTCATCGCCCTCCCGCTGCACCACAGCATCACGAGCAACAGATAGCGAAGTCGCATCGTGTCCGCTGTTATTTTTCCTGCAAATAACCATCGGTCACTTCACTTTTTTACTGGCATTCATCCTTGCCTTCGTTCATTCATCCCTGACAGGCCCATTACAATATCATGCCGCTGATGAACAATGGTATATTCGTACTTCCACTCACATACCCGCACACGTACACACATGCGTATACATATGCATATATACCGACACACGCTCATGAGCACCCGTTTTTCCCTATTGGATTTTACATATATATATATATATACATATATACATACCATTATATGTATATTTTTTTCTTTTTATTCTACAGCGACCTTGAGTTTGTCGGTGTGCTTGCGGATTAATTTTCCCGATTTTGCTTCTAAAACGGCGTTCTTCCGGTCTGATTACTCTATGATCGGAAGCGGTCCTTCCCAACGTTTATCAAATTTACTGTCTCGAATTTCCTTTTCCACATAAGCTTTGTCTCCTACCTTTCCGCCGAAAGGTTAGACTGTTCGGTCATAATAAATTTTCGAGCGTGTCTTTGCTTTGTTTAAATTTTCCCCCGCGATCTCCCGTATCTCGGCTAGACGTTTAATTAGTTCAGATAAAAAGGAATTATAGGACGGGAGTTTGTTATCGTTAGGGAATTGACTCGGCATACGCGCTAACTTCCCATAAACAAGCTCGAAAGGGGTGAAATTTGTCCCCTCGTGAACGCTCGTATTATATGAGAATTCCGCAAAAGGCAGTAACCGATCCCAGTCGTCGTATGTATCGGCATAATGTTTGACGTATTCCGTCGGCACGATATGACTCCTCTCGCGGGGGCCATTCGTTTGTGGACGATAACCGGAAGTCGTTTCTTGTTTGACTTTGAAATTTTTCGATATCTCACGTAGCAGATTACTCGTAAATGCCGCGCCTCGATCCGTTAATATCGCTCGAGGGGCGCCGAACTGATTAAATAATCGTCTCGCTATGGCTTCGGCTATTGTGGTCGCTTTCAGGTCGGGTATAGGTTCGGCCAGGCAATATTTCGACAGGTTATCTTGCATAGTTAAAATGTGTCGGTTGCCGTGTGGGGAGGTTGGAAGGGGCCCTACTGTATCCAATGATACTTTGTCGAACGTGTCGACCGGCGTATCGGTAATGAGCATCGGCTCACGTGTTTTCGCACGAACAAGTTTCTGTTCTTGGCAAGACTTACACCGTCGAATAAAATCCTGAACCTCGTTTTTCAGGTGGGGCCAATAAAAACGTTCCCGAATTTTTCGGTACGTTTTTGTTACCCCTTTATGGCCTCCTGCGAGGCTTTCATGGTACTCGGCGATTATTTCATTCCTGTTTTCCGATGCCGGTACTATGATTTTTCCATAGCACAGGACGATGGTTATGTTTTCTTCGGAAAATAGTTTTCGCAATCGGAGTGACCATTCATCTTTTTGCATTATATCCGTTAGATCCCCGGCGCGTGAAATTCGAAGTGTCTTAATCTCGGTTCGGCGCAGCACATCCCTCAGATTAATTAATCCTAGGTCAATGTTTTCTATACACGTGTCGTGGAAGTATTTTTCTTTTACGACCACGCTGTATATATTAAATTTCCCGTGGGGTGTAACCGCGATCTGACCCACGCGTAAATTTTTTTCCTTTATCGACGAAGAATCAACCATTCCTAGATCGGATAGTAATTTTCCGATCACAGTGGTTAGCTCTCCGTCCGCCGAAACGAAATGGACATAATTATCCCGCACGTAGGTCAGGTTTTCCCAAGTCCCAGTTATGGAGAATTTTTTTCCATCCTTGTTTACATACGGAGCGGCCGAAATCATTTTCTCTCTCTCACGCGCCCTTGTTCTCGCTGCTGGGTAGTCGCACGTGGCTGTCATCCACCGCGTCGATGACGCAACGTTGTTCCCGGGCCGCTCTCGAGATCTCTTGCTCTCGAGACGTTGAGGGGGCACAAGGGGGCACGGATGGAGGTTCAGCACGCGCTGCTGGCAGCCCTGCTGCCTGTGGCAAGGACGCGTTATCTTCCTCCGGAATGTGGGAGAGAGACGTCCGATGATGGCTCGGGGTTGAGCGCGCCATAGGCCTTGAGCCCGGCGCTGGTGTGGAGAATGAATAGCGAGGCTTGGAGACGATCGTCTCGTGTGCGTCGGGAGCCTTTCGCTCTTTCTCTTTCTCCTGCGGCTCCTCGCTCTCATCGTCTGCATCATGTTCTTTTTCTGCGGCGCTAGCCTCGATGCTGGGAGATTTCCCTTGTTCAAATCGGAGCTGCTTTTCCGTCGCTTTTTCGACCCGCTCGGCCAGCTCCCGTATTCGTCGCGATAATTCCAAATCTTGAGTGTCATCGTCGTACGGGTCGAGTTCGTCGAGCACTTCTCTAGTTTGCTCGTCGATTTCCTCGCCGTCGGATATGGGAGCAGGCAGTATTATTTCGGGTGTTCGATTAGAGGTTTCCAAATCACTTTGGAATTTTTCCTCGAGCTTGGCTATGGAGTCATCGAATTTCGCGAAGGAATCCTGCAGAGATTTTGGCAATGTTGCAAGTAAAGCAGACGCTTCATTTTCAGACTTATCGTCTTCGGAGTCGCTAATTCCCGGACTCGTGATTACTGCAACATTGTCGTCTCGCGGCGGGCCCTCGTCTCCCGATGTAAGATGTTCAGGGGCCTTAGTCGCCGGCTTCTTTATCACCGGCGGGGGGGTTCTACTGAGAATTGGCCCCTTGGGTGGTAGCAAGTGTGTCGGCAGCATACTATGACCTAATCGCTGTATAGGCGGAGCAGACACCTCGCCGGAGCTCGTTCCCGCGTCTTCCCCGTCGCCAGCGACGGCGGTTGACGTCACCGCCCTTGCTCTAGTCCGAGTCGCAATCGCGCTCTTATCTAGCGGCGAAGGTTTTCGAACTGCGCGCGTAGAATCGCGTGCCAGCATTGTCGGCAAATATGATGCGTCCAGCTGAGGAGCCGACGCCAGCCTCGGTCTCCCTACGCCCCGGGGGGGCTTTGTACCCCTTCTTGGGCCGGCTGTTAATGGAAGAACCTTGGGAGTTGAAACATCTGAGTCCGAGTCGCCTGAAGTGGAACTTCCCGAGATGATCGGATTACGCGACAATGCATCTGCGTTCGCGTTTATTCGCCCGGGTTTGTAGACGAATTCGTAATCATAATTACGGAGTCTCATTCGCCAACGTACGAGTCTCTTCCCCGGTTCGTTCGTAGACCCGATCCATTTTAGAGGCTCGTGGTCGGAAACTAGTTTGAATTTCCGACCGTATAGATACGGTTGAAATTGTTCTATGGCATTAATGACAGCCAGGCATTCCTTCTCGGTCGTACTATAATTTGCTTTTGCCTTATTTAGTACGCGTGACTAATATGCAATTGGCAGGTCGTGACCGTCGTGTTCTTGACTCAGCACGGCTCCGATCGCTATATCGGAAGCGTCCGTTGTTAAAACGAAGGGTTTAGAAAAATTGGGATATTGCAAAATTGGTTCTCTACAGAGAGCCCTGCGTAGATCCTGGAAGCTTCGATTTTCTGTCCGTCCCCACTCAAAACAAGTTCCTTTCTTGAGAAAGTCGGACAGAGGCCTCGCCCGTGCGGAAAAGTTGGCAATAAATCGCCTATAATACCCGGCAAGTCCCAGGAATTGTCGCACATTTTTCTGATTTTTCGGAGTTGGGAATTTTTTTACGGCCTCGAGCTTTCGAGGATCGGGTCGGACTCCGTCTCGCCCGATAACATGTCTCAGGTACGCGACTTCTTTCCGCAAAAATTCGCATTTGTCGGGTTCCAAAACGAAATTGGCCGCCTCGAGGCGCGCCATGAGACGTCGCACCTTCGTTCGGTGCTCCTCGAGCGTTTTCGCAAACACAACGATGTCGTCCAGATATATGAACATTTCTGTTCCCTGGAGACCCCGTAGAACATTGTCCATTAAACGTTGGAACGTTGCGGGAGCGTTTTTCAATCCCTCGGGCATACGTACGTACTCGTAGTGCCCGTTGGGAGTAGAAAACGCTGTTTTCGCGCGATCTTTGGGATCCATCGGAATTGGTTGAAAACCGCTCGCCAAATCGAAGGTAGAGAAATACTGCGCACGCCCTAGCTGGTCCAATATATCGACTATATTGGGCAGAGGGTAAGCGTCTGAGATAGTCTTTTCATTAAGTTTGCGGAAATCAATTACCATGCGCATCCGCGGCCTACCCTGCGAATCGGGCTTTTTCGGTACAATCCACACTGGGGAATTATACGGGGACTGCGATGGCACGATTAGGCGATCTTCAATTTTTTTCTTGACTTGATTCTCAACTTCGTCGCGATGCACGACGGGAAATCGGTACTGCCGCGTATGAATCGGGAGTTCGTTCACCGTGGGGATGGTATGCGCGACTCTATCGGTACACGGCAATTTATCTCCCGGTAACTTGAAGCGTGCGGGAAATTCCTCCAAGAGGCGCGTAACCTCTTGTCGTTCGAGTTTTGTCAAATCCGACAATCTGAGGGCTTCCAGTATTGCCGATACCCGGTCTGCGGGAGGGGGCACGTCCGCATCGGTAGTACGTTCCTCCCCTGAACTCGCATTGAAATCCGGTTCGCGAATGTCGAAGGGGATCAGTTCCTGCGGAAGAACCTCGATATTTACATCCTCCTCGAGAGTGTTTACGGCGAGAACATGGCAAATTCCGTCCTTTTGGGAAACTATAGCTTCTCCTATAAACAACCCTTTTATCGTATCTATTCTGGGAAGATAACCTTCCTCAGCCCCGGGGTTTGACACCTGAATGCGAATCTGCTCTCGCGTACGGGCTCTTATCCGGTATATTTTCACCTCGGCGAGAGCGCTAGTCGCGTTCACGCGGTTCTCGGGGACAATCGCGCCCTCCACGAACGGCTTCGGACGAATCGGATCGTTCGCGGTTACCAGCGTATTGTGGTAGAAGGAAATTTCCGCCTGTTCCTGCCGCATGTATGGCTTTCCGAGCACGCCGTTGCTCTCGGTTAGGAATTCGTAAACAACATGAAATATGGTTGGCACGTCTCTAAAATGAATTTCTATGATGCCGAGAGTCATCGACCGTTCCTCGGTAGTCCCGCGGTATGGAACAGCTCGCGTCGTGTCGACGGTGAGATCCTCATTAAGCGCGTCTATTTTTATCAGATTTAAGTCGGAGCCCGTTTCGCAAAAGAAATTATCGGTTCCGTGTATAAGCTCCGGAGCAGACAGCCTAATTACAGGGGACTCCTCCTCCGCCTTACCCTCCGGGTCTAACGTTGAGATTATTTGCGGGATTTGAGTATGCGTATGGACGCTTGTTTCGGGCTCGCGTTCGTGTCGTTGGCTAGGCTCGCCGTTGCTTCGGAGCGACGAGCCTGCGGGGAGTTTAAATGTCTCACTGGAAAACGCGATTCGCGATTCCCGCGCGTATCTCGGGAGGCATTATCTTGCTGCTCGGGGGCTTGACGCGGTGCCCAATCGTCGCGGCGATAACAAATGGATTTTGCGCCGCACGCGTAGCAATAGCTCGTCGTGGCGCCATCACTTCGAGGGAAGCAGCTGGACTCGGCTCCGCATGCGTAACAATACCCAGCTACGGCTCCTCGTGACCCGTTGGGGCTGGGCGGTCTCGGAGGTCCCGGCCTGCTCGGCTTTAATATACCCGTTCGCGGTTTACCCGGCGGACCGGGGGATGCTAATCGCTCCCTTGGTCTCACCGGTTGGAAGTATGAGGGCGACGGGGACCGCGATCGTGGGTCGTAAAAATCGACACGCGTGTGCCCGACGAAGGTATCGTCGCCTCTTCGCCGCTCAGACCCGTGTAGATCGCCTGAGCTTTCCAACGCATATTTTTCGGCGATGTCAAAGGCTTCATCAAGATCGGCGGCGCCCTTGATATAAACCACCTCCTTTACGCGGGTGGGTAGGGCGTTGATGAACCCTTGACGCGTGACCCCCGGTAGAGGGTCATCGGCTTCCGCTGGAGGATCTCTTCCTTTCTCCGCTTTCCAGACAGATCGACTACCACAATACAAAATGCAAACTCGATCATAGAGTTGTCCGATCGATTCCTCTTGCCGCATGCGCAAATTCGCGAGCTGAGTGGTACAATAATGGCAATCTTTACCGCGTGTCAGTCTTTTACGCAGGATCTCTATCAGGTCCGCGATAGTGCCGATTGTTCGCCCGACAATGCATCTGCGCGCGTCGCCGCTAAGCTTAGCGATCACCGCGGCGACAAAATCGGCTTCTCTTCCCTCGGGGATAAGGGCTGCCGCGTTACGGACGTCCTGGACAAAATCGTTAAGCGGGATATTCCGCCCGTCAAACGTCGGGACGGTATCCCGTTGATCTCGGAGCGAAAGCCCCTCCACCATGTGGGACAAAGTGACAGATACATCGACCGCTCCCGCCACTGGATCCGGCATGGTTTATGAAATGATTTATGGGGGGGAAAGGGGGGAAAAAAAAAAGTTTGTTCAATTAACCTGAGTAACAAGCGGGTCGATAACTCCGTCGTAATCAAAGGGAATATTCGCTACGACGTGGAAAAAGCAGGATAGCGAAGTTCCTGGGAGATTAATCGAGACTGTTCCCGAGATCGGTGTTACCGATCCTGAGGCCAGTCCCGCACCCGCTGTGCTAGCAGGATAGTTCGCAGTCACAAGCGCGCTTGATTTAATCAGATTTAAACCAGCTCCCGGACTTAGCTTGAATTCCGCCGAGCCGCCGGTGAAATGAGGGCCATACAGAGTACAGCTATTGAAATACCCGCCTAACTCCTCGCGCCGAATCATGACACTTATTCCCCAATTAGGCTGGTTCTTAAAACGTGCCGATAACCCCGTCCTGGATGATCGGGAACTGTTCAACGACGTGGAAGGGAGTGGGAGTGTGCCACAGGGTGATGGTACCAAGGGATTGGATAAAAACCCCGGGAGAAGCCTCGATCGTAATTCTATGGCTTACGTTAATTTCCACCCCTTCCGCGAGAGCATGCAGTTTTACGATGTTTAACTCGTAGCCGAGATCCACGACAAAATTGCCCGAACCACCTTCCAATTGTGGGGCCTGAAGGACTCAATTTATACCGTCCCACTCGGGGGAGGAGTTTACCGGTCCGGACCGCACCATAAGACCGCAAACACACCGATAGACAGTGGGTTATTGACAATGGGTTTGTTTTTTTTTTTTAATATGAACAAAGTTGTTAAGCTCGAAACTAAAGGCACTCGAGAAAAATGCGAAACAGTATACCACCGCTGCCACCTGTTTATTTGTTACGTCCGTGGTAGAGCGTGGCTCGTTCTCGGGCGTAGCAAATCTTTTGTTTTGTTTTATTGGGTGCTTCGCTGCGTCCCGTACGGGCCCGTTTCTCAAGTACCTGCAATGGGAAGAGAAGTGAAAGGGGTCCCATGCACAAATGGAATGTACGACGATATTAGGGGAAAACTCAAAGATATATATATTGCTAAAACTAAATACACACGAAAGATTATTCTATGCTCGCCTCTCATCCATCCATACTACGTACTCACTCTTACGGTTGAATAACGGCGGCTTGCCCGACGGGGGTTCTTAGTTCTTACTTCTAACACTAACTTAGATTTTCCCGAACACGGGTCGTAACACTTTATGGTCTCTAAATATAGTCTCTTGATGTTGAAGAATAATAACTTGCAAACGATAATTAAACAGTAATATGGATACAGAATCGTGAATATAGAACAATGAATATAATATAGAATTGGACACAATTCGCTCTTTTAAAGCCACTACGAAAACACACTCGGAACTTCTGCCGCGATCTCTCTGCACTCTAACTTTGAGGCTAAATCGGGTGAGTCGTTTACGAGATTTACAGATCTGCGCGAGCTACGAGTTGCGGAGATCTTCCGGACCGATCTATCCTTGATCGCCGTTGTGCGGAGACTGATCTCTCTACGCCGCTCAGGGGACCTCACGGATCCGTGAACGGTCGCAGCGAAGCTCAGCCTCCGCAATTCAGCAACTCCGCGGTGTGAATTTCTCGGCACGTACAGCGATTCAGAAATCGCTGCGCGTGTCGCGAACTTCGGACCCGCTGGTTAGCAAAAACTCGAGCTCGGCCGCGACACTTAATATCATAATGAAAAATATATTTATCGGGTTATGCTGAGGGTGCAACGCGTGAGCACACCCGAAGTGTGAAATCACACCGCGGATAAGCTCAGCGGCGCAACCCGACACTCGGCGCATCACGTCCCGATCCCGAGACATTCACGAAAAATGGCACGAAATCGGGACGTAACAGTATAACGGGTGCTCACGATCAATGTTATGACAAATCGATCTGGACACTCTAGGAATCCGATTGACCAATTCGGACGTCGCTAACAATCATCGCGTTTAAGCCCCGACCCGATCGTATGACGCCGAACTTACATCGCCCTTACATGCCCCAGACCAGTTTGAAGTTAGTCTTTTAATCGGAACGCTGTAGATTTCACATGCTCTAGTCACGCCGAAATTCGACCTATACTACACCAGAAGTCAATCTCGTTCGCGATGGCACCTTTTCTAGTCTAATCGTTACGGAAAGTTACTAAGAACGGGCAGGGAATGTTCGCTTGTGAGGGAACTAGTTAATTACACTAGAAGAAATTCTTTTCTGTTTATCGCAGAGGACAGACAAGGATTTTGGAGGAAATAATTAAGATCCCTTTTTACTATTCCATAGTTGAACAAAAATTATCCAGAATAATTGTAGGTTCCCACGAAATGTTGTAATAGAAATCCAGCGAATAGGATGGTTTAAATAACAATGCGTCTCGCGCTCCGCGAGCGAACTCCTTATAATTACTGTAACTCGGGTAATTTTATGAGTATTATTAAGGATGCTTAACACTCACATTCCCAGTCTGTAACAGGAGCAAATGCCTCGTACAATAATTTCCGTATTTGCGCACCTCCTTAAGAGGAACGTGCACTCAAACGGACGGATTCGTGGACTCGAGCGTCTAGGAATTATGGATTGGTGTATCAGAGACGTTTTCTTTTTATGTAAAACAAAAATAATTTTTATTTGTAACGTGACAAGCTCTCGGGTAATTACAAGTTTTACTCTTCCTTGAATTATTTCGTTTTCTTTATTCTCGTTCAAGCTATTTATTTCAGTCGATAACAAAACTTGTGAGAATCGGTTCTTCTGATGCTCGGATCTCATTTCTATTTATCGTAAATAATTTAATTGCTTGAAGTCGGAATATTACGCGATAGAATTTATTCGCGTATGTCGCACTGCGCATGCGCGGTCGGCTTCTTGATCGTCGCTGAATCCTGCTGGTCGTCGCGCTCGGCGGTCTCGTGGTGACGTCACGATACGGCGATCGACGGCTACAACCCGTTCACCTCGCGAATTGCAATTAGTGTTTATTTATGAGATGGACGTTTTTACCTTATTATGATGGTACGTCCGTCTTCAGGGAATGTGAACGTATCCCTGGGTATGCCTTTTTATGTCCTGGGAGTCGTCAAATTATTCCGTGACACTGGAGGCTTTTCTGACGGTCACTTTTGGTCACTTTACCAGTTTCCGCTGAATGTCACTTTTAGCCGCTCTGGTCACTTGAGATTGTTAGATAGACTTGTTTGTCGGTAATGTTATAAACCCGACTTCGGCACAAATGTCATAATTCCCATTTCCACGATTTTATGAGTTCGAAACGGCATGGGTTTAACGAGTCCGAATCGACACCGCTTCTACACTTCCAGCGTTGCACAATTTTCATAAGTCCAAAATTGGCACGAATTTTTATAAGTTCACTGGCCGCGAAAGTTTATAAGTTCTTTTTCGGCACGAATTTTATAAGTTCACTCGGCATGAAAATGTATAAGTCCAGTTTTCACAAAGTTTATAAGTCCAAATCGGCACGGATTTTATAAGTTCACATTGCACAATTTCACTTTTATTTCACTTATTTCACTTTGACTTATCACTTTGTACTGGTAGTCCTTGAGAGTTGTCCGCTGGTAAGGTAGATCCAATAACAGATGATCCTCCGTCGATTACAGGCTCTTTTATACCCCGATTTTGGTCTCCCTCTCCGTCGGTTCTGCAGGGAATTGGCGGGCTCGCGTCTGCGTGCGGTCGCGTGGTTAATTATTTTCTTATTGACTGCCGGCTTTGTTCTTCCTTTACCCTCCAATACCGGATCGGTATAGTCGTGACGATTATCCGGTGTTACCTTCCGAGCTAATGATATGCTCGGTCGGTGCCGTGTGCAACCGGTGGTGTCGTCATTCCTGGCCAATGGGGTGTGTCGATTTTCCCCCGCTTTCGCCTTTCTTCGACCTTGAGCGCGCTTTCGCATCGATTCCGCAGCACAGCGCCGCTGTGCTTCCGAAACCTCGCTAGTGCTGGTGATTGCGCGTGCGCGTCGCTCGACATCGATCGAGCCGCGGCTTGATCCCGTCGGATGGCGCCACTTGTCTCTCAGCGAGCTTGTCCGACGGCTGCCTTGCCTTTTTCTCTCGTGGTCGACAGGATCTCTCGGGCTCTCGCGGTGTGACGTCACCGGGGCCACATGGGAGATCTTATTATGTAGGGAAGTTACAAGTCAAAAGTGAGATTCAGTGAGAATTCGAACACTTCCTTATGGTATACAAATCTGAAAAACTCAACTGCATTAAAGATGCCAACATTCTTTTTGCACAATAATAATGTCGAAAAGTTATTAACGAATCGCTGAAAAAATAGTTCAACAAATAATCAGTAAACCCTTTTTTCAAATGAATTCATTGATTTTCTAGAAGCCACTGAAGCGTGAATTTTCATCTCTCCTACACTACGGCCCCAACTTCCCAACTACCCGTTTTACCCTGCTCGGTACCGAATCTCGGGGCTCGAACCCACGACGAGATTAATGTGGCCTACGATACCGACCGAGCGTAGCTATTCCTATAGGGTAGGGTGGAGGCCGCTTCTTCACACGGGCGTGGACGCCAGGTACCTAGATACCACCACTCAACGAGCGGTATTTATTTTTTTGGTCGCGGTGAATTACAGGAACGAGCCAGGGAAAAAAGGGAAAAGGCGAGGCCGGCGAAACTCCGCCTAGCTCAGCCCACCTGGGAGAGAATGGTAGAGGGGTCGGACGGGCGAGTGACCCAAAACGCCATCATAGCAATAATGAATAGTTTTATTCTTCGTTCATCAACATAACTCTTGCAAACAAGTAGCTAGATAATCTCTTTGACGCAACCTATACCCTCGAAACGCCAACCCGCTCTCGCGACGCACACAGGAGAAGTACCGTGGAATGGGGAATACAGCTGAGGTGGAAGTTAACGCGGAGAAATGCAAAGTAGCCAATGGGGAACGTTCTATGGTCGAGAATGAGATGTAGCCAATGGGGAAAATGACTATCTCCGATAGTGTAAGGTAGTCGATAGGAAAATTTCTATTGTTCGAGAATGTGAGGTAGCCGAGGGGGAAACTTTCTGGTGTCGAGAAGAGCGAGATGTAACCCATGGGGAAGAATTACTATTGTCGAGAATGTACGGTAGCCGATGGGAAAATTTCTATTGTCGAGAACGAGATGTAACCAATGGGGAAAAATTTCTATTGTCCGAGAATGTAAGGTAGCCGAGGGGAAGAGAAATTTCGAAGGAGTAACTCTTAGGAAAACGGAATGTAGCCGAATTCGAGCGGTGGGCGAGACGAGTTCACGCAGGCGCAAATACAATTTTCTAAGTAAAGAACCAGTCATTCAAACATCAACACACATCCCATGCGCAAGAGAGAAAAGAGAGAGAAAAAAAATGAATAAAAATAAAGTAGTTGCGATCGCCAGATAATATTATTCGGAACGTAGCTGGTACAATGTAACGCTGGACGCTAAATAACAAAGAGTCGAGCGCTCGCTAGGATGAAGCTAGAACGCCCGTTAGCCGAGGTAATCGAGAAGTTTCTCGGAACGGGCCGCCCGATGTAAACACGGCGCGCCCGTGACCTTTTACGCGTGAGATAGCCAACGCGCGGCCGAACGGCCTAACGAACGCTCGACGACGCGCTCGTCGCCCTTTGTCTCGCCGGAAGAAAAGTAGCCCAGATAACCGGCGAATTTGCCTCGGCTTCGACGTAACAAAGTCCGCGGAAGGTAGCCGATCGAACTAAAGTTCGAGAAATGTAGCCGATCGCCTTGGCGAAGATGATGAAAGTCAGAATGCTGGTGTAGCAATAAAGTTCGCACGATGTAGCCGGTCGAAAGGAAATTCCCAAATGTAGCCGATCGCATAAGGCGAAAGCGACGCAGTCGCCACGCTGATGTTCAGAAAAGAACCCGCGGAGTGTAGCCAATCGAACTAAAGTTCGATGAATGTAACCGATCTCAAGGGCGAAAATGACGAAGTCGCAACGTTGATTTTCCATATAGAATCCGCGAGATGTAGCCGACACAATACAATCCTCGCAATAATACCCGGAAAGCCGGGGAGACAAGCAACTTATGATGCCGAAAATATAACCGAGAGCGAAATGTAGGAAGCGAAAGAAAATAATAGCAAAGGCAAAGACCAGCGCGAGAGAATCTCGCCGGACACGCTTCGCCAGACCCAACACGTCGCCCGAGACGACAAACGCGAGAAAAGAAAGACAATAAAATGATTCGAAAGTAAAGTAGTTGGGTCATGGCTTAGCATCTCCGGCGAGCACAGAGTACAGAGAGAGGCGGACTCCCCGGGGGGTTATTCGGAAGATTATAGCGGAATTATAGCGGAAGATTCGCGAGAATCTTCTGCTCGCAGCGACGATTGTAGATTTCCCCGGACTCCTTCCTCCCAGGATCCGGTGGGGTAAGATGAACGCGAGAGGAGGCCTCCCTCGCGAAGTTAAGGCCTTTTCCTTCACGGTGGGCCCACATGAAACGCCACATAACTGCACCTCGCCCTCCATCCTACCCTCTTAATCCCCGCAAGTGGAGGCGCCGTGATGAGCGGTCCGCGTCATCCAGAAAAATCACGGGACAGGAACGGCTCTAGGCCGTGTAGTCGAGAGGGACGGGTAACACAGTAGATCGGTCAACATCCTCGTCCCTCCGGCCTCCTATTCCACGAAAGCTGGTGGACGGCTTCCGTCTGCCCGCTGAGCGAAATGTTCTCCGGCCTTCTTAGGCCAATCTCCAATGTGGGCACGACCGAGGGCAACGCTGCCCGACGATCGGGTCGGAGAGTCAAACGACAGTAGACTACAGTGCCTATACGGATTTTTTCAAGATGGTGGCTTTGAGGAGTGGGGTTGTTGTGCAGTGTGCTCGGCCGGGCCGCTAGGCCCGCCGGCTCGCTGCTGGGGTGGTTTTCCCCACCCCCCTTCCCCCTGCGGCCCTTGTAGGGAGGTGGTGAGTGTTCAGGGTGAGGAGCTGGAGGAGATGTTGCTTCTTCAGCTGTCAAGTCCCGACCACCCGCCCCTGGTCGATCACTTGAGTGGCTCGACTTGAGTGTGAACGGAGGGGATGATGGAGAGAGGGTAGTGAAGGGAGGGAGTGAGCGGGGGTCACCACCCCCGCTGGAAGGGCGTGAGAGCGTGGCGAGGGTGTTTGGTGTAGCGGGGGTGAGCTGGCTGGAGCTCGCGCGGGGCCAGCTGGTGACGGTGTAGTGACGAGACGCGCCATGTTAGATTTTGGGGTACGCTAGCGGCCGAGCGGCAGCGGGCCCATCGGTTTGGGGTGCGTGAGAAGAGATGCCGAGCGGTGCAGCGCGTAGACGGTATAGCGGTGGATAGCTGAAGTAGACGGAGCGCACGGAGAGCCCGTGACGATGTAGCAGCGAGTCGCGCCATCTTGGATTCCGGCAGGCGCTGGCTTGCTGCGGGAGGCAGGGCTCTCGCTGTTGCGCGTAGGGTATTTCTCGAGGGTAGCTGAATGCTTTGCGAAAGCTAGCTTGGCCGGGCGGTATAAGGCGTTGAATTCAAGCGCCGTTTTCCTTGGGAGCGCGGGTTCGATTCCAATATGTAGCAATGTTTTTTAAATTTTTCAGCACTTTGAAAATAAACATATGAAACGGGTGAGGGAAGGTAAGTAAAAATAATTGTGTTTCAAATTTTTACAATACAGTTTGCATTTTTTTATTCTTAAATCTAGTTGTACATATATATATATATATATATTAATGTATACTGTTATTTTAATGCGTGAGTAGGGTGGGAGATTCACAACAAAAATTATATTTTAACTGTTTATTAATAATAATATAGACACTGGTGAAAATGTCGCGGATGAAAGAATTCCGCGTGTGTGGAATTTGTCGCAAAGAGAGAAGGAGATGACACTAGTAAAGAGAGTGAGTGAGTTACACCGAGGAATTACACTGTGAATGTCTTTGTGAGTTTTGAGTAATTCCCGTGATTTGAGTGAACTGATTCTCACAGATGACACAAGATAGCACAAGTGTATAATGAGTCGATGAGAATCTAATTGAGTTTTATTTCCGTTGTCTGAATGAGATAGTTCCGAGTTGACGAGAGTAAAACGAACACGTGTGTAATACGCGCAACTGAGCGAAGAGTAATGGCTGCCTCCTGCTATGCCTCGTGGGTCGAGCGAGAGGGACAGGGCCATACCAAAAGGGGGTTCTAATGAGTCCCCTTACTGAAGTGTCGCAAGATGGGCGAAACTCGCACCACGATTCGCAGCTGTCGACAGTCAGAGTTTTGATTGGTGAGACTGAGTGTCTCGCGAATTAATAATTGAACATATACAAATTTAAAAATTATTTAGCCTAGCGCAGGAATGTTGAACAAATTTTTTAACATAGGCTCTACGACCTGTTAACGAGTTCCCAGAGTGTTTATTAATGTTTTTCGTATCAGTCGCCAGCTTACTCATTATACGTTTATGAAATCCTGCGGCGATTCGATCGTTTTGTTTGAGATCGGCGGTGAAAAGATTCCGGAATTGTAGTAGAGATCCCCCGCTACACATATGATAAAGGGACATAATACAAAACTGGCCACACACATCTGAAGAGAGGCTTTGAATCTGCCTGGTATTCCATCGATATAGGGTGCAGTTCTTGCGTAGGCAGTGGATATGGCTGGGTACAAGCGGCGGAATACCGTAGCTGTCGAAGTACGATCCGCGTCCTCGGCCATCGATGTAGATTGCGACCCAGTGTGTTCCAGGGCGCGTGTGGTCGTCAGTGTTCACAACAAGGGCTGTCGGTCTCGTTAACAGAGTTGGAATTTGATCCGCTGCATGAACACTTCGCGAGACTTTAGAGTGTAAGCCCTGCAATGCCTGGCCAATCTGGATCGTATTCATCACTTGTCACGATTGGAGAGTAACAGTCACGTGGCTTCTTTAGATTCATAGATTCCGGTAAGAAGTCAAACTGTTGTATCCGCGTGGCTGTAGGAGGAACGTCGCGAAGAAACCACTCCTTCAATTTTGCAGCGTTGTTTAAAGCACAAGACAGTTCTGGTCTGTTCAAGAGCCCGTGATGCAGGCAGACCTGCGCCGAAGAAGGCAGGTCGTTGAATGATGGACAGTCCGTCTCCTCAAGGTTTTTTATCTCACGCGCTGTCACATTTTGCAGGTATTTCGCTTTTTCACGGCCGCGAGTATAAATGGTTCCCGCAGCCCGTGTGATCTGTCGGAGATTTGTGTGTAGTGTTCTGAGTCCTACGTTTCCTTCGAACCACTCCAGGCCGTGATGATGGCGGGTCGTCCAATTATTCTTAGCGCGCACGGCTCTCGGGAGATCCGTGAAAACGCATGTCGGTGAAGTGATCCAATGCCCGAAATACTCTTTATCAAGAGTGACTACAGCTACTTCTTCAGCAATGAAGAAGTCATCCTTGTCGTAAAACCCTTGAATATCGATGACGTAGTCCATTTTGGTGAAAAAAATGTTATGGTGCAGTAAGTACAACCGCTACTGTCGAAGGATCGCTGCGTACTACCGATGAGCGATACAGATGCATCTTCACGATATTGATGCTGGAGGGGATGAGCGGGGGTGTGTCACCAATTCGTTAGTTTTACTGGTTTTTCTTACCTCCACAAGGGTTCAACCCCTTGAGACGCCTACTTACAAATAGCTGAGGAGAAAAGTGACGAAAACAGTCCCTTCTATCACCCCCACTATTCTACTACACCTTACACGAGTCCTGCTAGGTAGCGTAACGCAGTGGAAGTTCAGTTACAAAATAATTCTCCTACGGTATACATCTAAAAAATGATCCATCCAAGAGTAAAATCTGTGGTATTCACGAGGCGTAACCACGCGTCTCAACGAGGCGGAGCGCGTGTGGGAGAACGGAATAACCACGGCTGGGTACAGCAATCGAGGACGAAGTCTACAACGCGCCGTGACAAACGCAGACAGCATCCAAAACAGCTTCCAAAAATATGCTTCATCCGAAGACGTCAGTATTCCGCTCGTGAAAAGCGGAGGAAGTTGCGGGCATCGGTGAGTAACACTTAGCTTAATAATTGAAGCTTGGAGTCGTAAAAACAAAAAAATAAAACTGATTCATCAAATATGTACATACATTCGTTTGTTACAACAAGCCTGTGAATGTATCCATGAGGACCATCCACGGGGCAGCGAAAAGATCGACACTGAAAAACGAAAAAGGCCAGAAGAAGCAGGGGAGACGAAGAAGAAAAAAGCAATAGAAGTGTTGAAAGCAGCGGAAAAAGTATATGATACTGTGAAAAACGATGATGATGATGATGATGATGAGATGCTGGAGTTGCTGGAGGTTTTCGAGAGATTAAAAAATGAATAAAAACATAAATACGCTTAATTCTGTGTTTACATATTTTTTATTGATAAAAAACCTTGCAATCCTTATAATATAATAATATTTACTAAGCTTATAGAATCATTTAAGCACGCAGGCTTACCCCGAAAAGTCTACCATGACCTGTCAGGATGCGTCGATCTCGACGACATTATCAAATTCCGAGTATACAACACAATTTACAGTACTCAGCAAAACCTCGCTGAAACGTATTCCTACACGCACACTACCGTGTCTCACAAGATTCCAGTGGCCTGCTCTTCCTGCAGAAAGATCGGGTGTTAAATCGAAGCAGTGTAGACAGTTACCATATGGATACGCTTCTTTCGTTACCCCACAACTATCGTCATCCCAAAGTATTCCAGTACCAGATACCAGAGTATGGTATGAATCGGTGTAAAGGCGTTCAAAATAATTAGGTTACAAAGGTTTACTGGGCACCTGTGCACCGGCGACGTAAAGGGATGAGAAATTCAATGAATAGTGGTGAAAATCAAATGGATTCATAGTTCTATCTCCATTGAAGGCTCGATTATCGACAAAGCCCAGTACTATCCATCTCGGAAGCTGGCCAAGTATAACATTATCGAGTGTTTCACCATGGACACCTGCATGAATAGTGAATGGTTTCACTTCGACTCGTGTAAACGGATATTTTGCCGTTCCTCTACTCAAAGCCTTAGCATGTGCTAATAAAATACCAGGGTTAATTTTAACTCGGCGAACAATGAGACTCGCATCGGCAATATGTACCGTATAATCCTTCGCAAACGCATCCAGAAGACAAAAAGCATCTCTCGAACGTATAAGACGAATACGTAGTTCAACACCGTTGAGTAAAAACTTTTCCTGATTAAATATATCAGAATGTAGATATCCAATAAGATCTACCATTTTACCATTCGCCATCATTGCCTGTCGTGTAGCTAGACCTTTATTCGGTTGCACGGGGGTGCTCTACCCTCACCCACGGGGGCGGTTGAAACAGGCTGGGAGTCGAAGGTAACGGTGTATCATCCTCCCACAAACTGGCACCAAGCTGACAGGCTTTTGTCGAGGCCTTATAAGTCAGTAGCGATTCAATGTATGCTCGGTATGCATAGGCATTATTCGAGGGTGATACAGGCTTCTGGTTGAATGATACATCTAGTTGATTGAATAATGAATGCAGAAGATTGTTAACAGGTGCTACTCTGTCGTGTGCGTCAACTACGCCGTTCCGAGGTTGTAGCTTAACACGTAAGCTTAACATAGTATGCGCTAGGTCAATGTATTCGTCACCATGGCCAGGGACAACAAACTCAATGGGAGCCTCATCGGTCAGTGACGAAACGGGTTTATAATGAATTCCTTGAGAACCTTCTATACTTGTCTGCGTTGGTGGAAGCGTGAATAAATCCAGCTCTGATTTCAAGCACTCACAAGAGTGGGCGTGTAGAAAGACATGTTGTTTAGCTAATTATCCAAATACATCTGCAACAGTGCGTTTTTTACGCTTAACAATTTTAGTCTTCTTCGTTCTCTTATTCGCCTTTTTCTAAGACTTTGTTGGTTTACGGCCCTTTTTTTTTATACGATTATCAGTTGAAACTTTTTTCTTTTTTTTTTCTTCGCAGTTTTTCTAGGCTTACGAATTTTCATATATTTCAGAGCTCTAAGCGTGGGAGTACTGATGTGAGGACTAGCGTGACCGAACAACGAATGATGCTGCGGTGAGCGTTCCTGTATTTTTTATCCTGAATCCCGCATGAGATTCTCAAATGTTTCGTCGGCCTTGCGCTTCAAATTTCTCCCACTTTCGGTCATACGGGCTCTGAATGAATCTTTGAAGGGAGTGTTGTGTGCAACATCACCCAATATATTCATACCAGCATGTAGCGCTTCTTTTCCGACAGCGCGAGCGCCACGAGTGAGCAATGGTAATGCACGCCGAAATAAACCACTGAGAAAGCTTCCTAGACCATGGCCTCGTTGATAGAGGGCCCCAATGAAAATGCGGTCAATCCCACCGCCAACCTGACGATCGTAATGATCAATATGTTGATCCATGGTGATGTATTTTATCGTATACGCTTAAAATGTACTGTAGCGCTCAACGTTCTACTCTGGAATGGGACTGGTTTACCAATGTCTGTCCTTATATCTATCTCGATCGTGATAAATTCAGTCCGTAATAAGGGTATATAAATCGGCGGCGAGAATGATTTAGTTTGGGTGGATCCATAAATGTAATTTGTATTATCTACACGTACGATGCGTAATAGAGGAGTCTGCGCATCAACGGTTATATAATTTTCGCATATATCCGTATACACGAATAATTTATCAGGAAGTGATAACGATAAGTTAGCAGGATAATTTGCGATTAATTTCCAATGTTAATGGATATCCTTAATTTTCCCGGGTTGAAAGCCTAAAGCTTTAGAGATCTTATCGTCCAAACATATAAGTTGCGGTTGTTGTACCCCGGGTATTTCCATACCTCGATTATTAAGGCAAGGTCATTGCACCGTAATCGAGGTATGCAGCAGCAGGCGACGACCGCGCGTCGTTGCGAAATAATAACGAAATCCACCGTACAGTCGAGTCAACATTTAGGCAAACGCATGTAACTCGACACCTGACGCAGCATTTCGGCAATCGCGAGCGACTCGGCAAGTAACGCATCAGCTCAGGAATTACTGAGCCAGGTATTAGGAAATTATCGACGATATCGTATTCTACCCGGAAGCGAGAATTGTTTAAACAATTAGCAATCTGACGAAATATCTGACATCAACTAAAATTAAGCTGACGTGCCTGCTCTTCTATCTATATACAGGGAACCGGGAGCAGGCACCCACCAGTCTCTTCGGAACTCCTGATTCTGTACGGTTGGTTACGTTCCGTTCGTTACGTTACGTTCCGTTCGTTACGTTACGTTTACGATTATTTGTGCAAGGGCACGCAATTCGGTAGTAAGTGATACTACTAGTTCGGACAAGTTTAAGTTCTTCTACGGGAAGACCAATGTACAAGGTGTACTCGATACGATTGGTAATAAACTCTAATAAACATTGTTGTAATAAACAATTTGGAACATTTCTCCAATAAACTGTAATAAACATTGTTGTAATAAACAATTTGGAACATTTCTCTAATAAACTGTAATAAACATTGTTCTAATGAACTATTTGGAACATTTCTCTGATAAGCAATAATAAATAATAAATCGTGCGACTACAATTCTCTTGGGTTCTAACCCTTAACTGGATAAATCCCGAATCATAAGAGCTAACGGCTCTCCCGCAGAACCCAGAGTAGCTAACTGAGTTTCTGCGGATATAACACGGTCGTACACATTCATCTATAATACAGCTATCAGGTATCCGTTTTAGGCTTACGATCCCGCCAATATCCTCATTATATTCGAGACGAATATGGTCTTTGAATATATCCGTTTCATCAATGGTGTCGATTAGTGCTTTAACACTAGCGTAAAGCCCAGCAGGAATTATAACCTCGTGAGTTTTTGGAGGTTTAATATATTTTCTCTTGCGGGTGTTAGCAGCATCATCTGATGTAACCTCTTTACTGAACGGGTGTGTAGGAGGGTTGCTGCTACCCAATGATGCGAAAGTCTTCTTGGGTTTAGGTCTACTGTAAACCCATTCGTGAGTACTACAAGCAGTAATTGGGGACGCCGTACCGTGAGGTTCATTTGTCTTATCTACATGCAGAAACGTACGGAGAAATTAAATTTCCATTAAGGCTACGACCCATTCTCCAGGCATCTTCAATTGTTTTGGAAGCTGCGTTATATAGTGTGTCACCGTATTATCGGGGTAGTATTTCATACTACTGTTACTCGGTAGCACGAGATAAAATTGATCTCTCATTTTTTAGTTGCACTACTACTTGTTCACTATATTCGTTGCGGGAATCCAGGAATTAAACTTTTCGGGGTATCCTCTCCAGCTAACAAAATACTGTTTATTGCGACCTTCCCCTTTAGTCTTGATGATTTTCTTAATTAAAAATTCTTCTGTGTTAATTTCCTTCTCTACAACGCTTAATTCTTCTTCATAGAAAGAACCGTCAATTTCTTCGTCGTTCAAATCAACCAGTTCAAATATGGGTGGTTGTCTATTTGTAATAATCTTGTGAATCTTGAATATTCCTTCGCTCCAGCGAGCTCCGTAACCTTTCTCGAACGCGGACTTTGCTTTACTGGCTTTACTGGGCTTGTACTTTGCGTACAAGCTCGCCAACCTTGTTAGGCACTTTATGACACAGTTTGTATCGTTTCACCATATTTGCGCGTGCCATCGCCGCATTGTACAGCGTCACGGCTGCCGGCTGCATCTTGATAGTAGAGTGTTTTGTATCATTGTAAGCTTGGACTATAGATTGTAATACATCGAGATAGCGCCCTGTATTTTTATGTGTAAAATATCGCCACATCCGCTCCTTTAATGTTCTGTTGAAACGTTCTACAATAGCTGCTTTGATATCAGGGTTTCGGGACACTCGAAAATTTATTCCACGGCTCTTCAAAAATCGCTGCAAAAGGCTACCGACAAATTCTTTACCTCGATCTGTCTGTAGCCATACAGGCGCTCGAGCACTGCTTCGAGAGAGTATTCGTTTGAACCCTTCTGTAGTTTCTGCACAAGTTTTATCACGTAGCGTCTCAACCCATGCATACTTACTGAGAACATCGAAAACCACTAAAAGATAAACAGAGCCGTCATTTTCATTTTTAAGAGAACGCAGATCAACGAGGTCACCTTCCCACACGTCATCGATATTATGGACAGTGTAATGTCAACGCGGAAATCGTCTTCGTATAGGTCTGTGTAGTGTATAAGGATCCTGTGTTCTCAGCCAGTTAGTCACATCCTCACGAGGAATTTTCTCTTTATCAGCCGCATGAATTAGATTTGGGGCTCCGGCGTATCCAGCGTGATGCGTCGGATCATAATAAAACTTCTTTAATATATCCATTCTATTTTTATTACAGTTTCAATGTTTTCCACGATCGTATTGAGTCACTAGTAGGAGTTCGGCGTCTGTTACCTGATAAATTTAAGCTATTCTGTCTTGTATCCGGTGTATTGGGATTTGACTTTGCCAAGTTTCGTCTAGAATTTAGAGGTGTGTTGAGATTCAGACTCTCATACAATAGGCTTGTATTACCGATAAATCCACGAGGGATCCCTAAACGCCGGAGTTCATTTCCAAATTGCTCACGACCAATAGCCCGCACAGTTTTTCTATGGCGTATAGTATCATTTACAAGATCTATGATGTTCGATTCTTTTATTGGTTCACCGTTGATATGAACCACTCCCGATTTATCCCACGTTAGAGTGGTGTTGGAGCTGGCATGCGAATGACTCAACAACTGCTCCGCTTGTCTTCTATATGTTTTTGGTACACTAGCCACAATAACCTCGTCAGATATTTTCTCAGTTTCGGTAGTTGCTTGTGCAGCTTCCTCAGGTATTTCCTCGACACGTTTGGTGCTTACCGAAGAGGCTGTGGTCATTTTAGGTCGTCGCTCCTCATCGACAAAAAACTGATAGCGTTGTAAAACCTGCTGATAAAGTTTCCACTTCTCTCGTTGGTTCGTAGGCGTCACTGAGTGAAGTATTTCGTCCATCTCGGTATCGAGCCTACCGATCATCGTACCTGGTGTCTGAACGGAGCGTGTTTGCTCTATCTGCTCGCGCAATGGCATGACAGCATCTTGAGGCACTAAGACCATTTGTTTGCGTGCTGCATCTCGTCAATTAGATGTAAAAATATTAGATAGTACCGTACCTATGATAGGAAGAAGAGGTAGTAAGAACCCGCTTCCCTGCTGCACACTTACGCGTTTTTTCTTCTTCCAGCCACCAACTTCATTTACGAGACGGCGTAAAATTTTGTTATACTTAGACAGTTTTATTCGTTTACTCTTTTTCAGGGGGACTGTACCATTTAAAGTATTAAATGCGCACTCGCAGATAGATCGAACTCCGTTTCTGTCTATTGTGCGTAATAGTGATGCACGCTGCTGTTTATCCAGATGGCATAGAGCGTGTAGCAAGATTATATTCTTTTTCCCGATCGAAACTTTAGCAGTTGTTGATGGAGCCATAGCAGAGACTCGAATGATGCTCGTACATTCGTTACTGTCTATTTATACTTGACAAATTAGCGAGAACCGGATCCTCGTTTTGGCATATGTACAAAATTATGAGTATCATCAGGAAAAATGCAAGTGCGGAATTGACAATTATCGGGGGTAGATTGTTTCAAATCTAGCAGCAAATAACCGTGTGGTTTTGACGTCGCATCATGGTAAGCTTCTTGCAAAAATTTCGGGTCTTCAGGATAAATCCACGTGCAAGATGCGCGATCTGTGCACGATCGCGAGGATTTTTAAACGCTACGATATAATTCTTGTTTAAAGAAATATCGCGCCGTCCACGACCCTGGTGAAATATATTTTGCGTTATAAAAATAACGCTAATATTTTTATGGTGACTCCCTTTTGTGAATAAATCTACTATCTCGCCGTTTGAGGACTCGCGCATTAGATTGTCGATTACTATGAGTTTTGGTCTTCGATCACCAACAATATCTGAATTTTGAGGTAGACCTTCCAAAAATTCGATATTTTTACCATAATCCGTATACCCGTTCTGCCATTCCGAATAATAAAAAAGAATACGAGGAAATTCAACATCAGCCATTGCTGAAATATTTTTTTTAAACTTTTTTACGAAGTATGTTTTACCGCAGCCCGTAGGACCGGCGATAATTGACGTCCAAGGGTGTTTCCAGCGCGGGTCCATATTAAATAATGAGGGGCGATAGGGTTTGGAAGTATTATGAAACGTTTCGATATTCCGTGGGAGCGGAATATCGAACTCACGATTTTTGAGATCGTCTTCTTCCAAAAGGAAGGTAAGAGTTGGGTACTGGACCGGCAGGATAAGGTGTGGAGGACGGGATTTCGCGCCACATGAGCCCGATTCGAGGAGGCAGCTAGATTGCTGACCCCTCTATAACGCACTCTCTATAAGGAGGATCGACTCGCAATGAGACGATAGCGTTGATTAACGCACTCTCCATAAAGGAGGATCGACTCGCAATGAGACGATAGCGTTGATTAACGCACTCTCCATAAAGGAGGATCGACTCGCAATGAGACGATAGCGTTGATTAATGCACTCTCCATAAAGGAGGATCGACTTGCAATGAGACGACAGCGTTAGTTACACGCTTGCGCACGTGGCGGAAGAGAACTAGGAAAGTCAAAGGATTTCTTCTGTCTTGCAATTCGGAGACTAAAAGTCAATCCGACGTTCAAGGCCGAATACTATCCTCTGACTGTGAGCCTACTGTGCTCAGAGATGCGTATGCCGAGACATACGTGCTTACGCAGTCTAGAAAATAATACGAGGCTCCATTAGGAGTTACCTCGAAGAGGACCTAGAGGATAGGACAGGCAGAGCCTTTATGGCCATCCCGGGGCAGTCTCGCTTGCGAGAAGCGGACGCCAGCCGGCCATCTAGCGGCAAAGTGCCAGACTTTGCCGGGGGGGGTCTGTCTCGTTACAATAAATATACATCGATTATAATTCAACATTTATTTGATATATACAACAAAAAAAAAAATACATTTATAAATTTTATCAGAGAGAGTCGGTTCGGTGTCCCGAGTCTCCAATATAGTTCTCCATAACAAAACCTGGGGCACTGTTGTCGAAGAGACGTAGCGATAAGTCGATTTCTGGAAATAAATACAAAAAAATTAATAAAATAAAATATAATAATAAATGATGCTCAGAATACCGCGTATTGTGATTGCCTCCATCGACATCTCAATCATCTCCGCCACCCCGTGCGCTGAGTTACATGCAGAACAAGCTTTGGAACGTCTACACTGTGATTAAACTAATCCTCGTAGTGCATTATCGCGGTTATACATACACACGTCGGAGAAACTTGTCCAGACGTATGATAGGAAAAAGGGATAAAAATAGTACAATTAAAATCTATCATGTTTGACAAAGATGAAAAACCATTTTTTATTCGTGTAAAAAATATACAATGCCGTATGTATAATACTAGTATATAATAATATACACTTAATATATCATTAATTAACATATATATAGGGGTGTATAATTCACAACCACCAGTCAGGGTACAAATCGTACATATTCGCTGCCAATAAAATTAAAAAGCTATGTTTTTTACAATTACTTTAATGTACTTATTCTATGTAGCCATACGGTAGGGAGTCGTATTCGCCCCATCGGCGCCTCTTGATGAGTACGGGTTTACACGTTTTCGTCTCCCGCCGCGTGACTACACGATGCAATGCATCCCGTCTTATAGCACTGAACTCTACGGATATATTCGTACCAGGCTCTTTTACAAATCGACAAATGGAGTCAAAATTAATTTTTTCACCGTTTTGTAATTAAGCCCAATCCCTTTGACTTTACAGGTGGCTATTTCGCGAACATCAGAGCCCTGTACTAAACATCCGTAAAATGTCGGCCCTCCCGAGACGAAACGTTTAATAAAACTCCCCTCGTCGTAATCAGCCAATGCATTTCTCTTATCACCGAGGAGGTTTCCTAGAGGTGGATTGTATTCCCCGGCGATACCGCTACTTATGTATATACATGAATCTGTATCGTAGTAGAGGACGCGCTTTTCGAGTTTTTCGAGATAAGAATACAGCTTTAAGCGAGCCTGTGCTGTAGTATACGCAGCGACTACCACGTTCACATGGGGGTTTAGCTTCATGCTCTCCACGGTCTTCGTCCAGCAGACGTACATCATTTCGTTGTTCACGAAGATAATATTATTAATCTCGCATGCTCGATCCGTTAACAGCTCTAGCAGTCTCTGACGGGTGGTGACAACCTCGGTCTTCGGGAGATTTTCACGCTGACCAAACTTTCCCCAAAATGAGTTCAGACAAAGTTTCGCTACAGATCGCAACCCGGGATTTTTCTCTTCACGATCGAGTTGGATACCCTCCGTCTCGCGAAAGCTGTCGAGGTACGCGTCGTGGCTCGCAGGCGTCGTACACGCTGAGGGCCAGCCACTAGCCTCCTGCTTTATCTTCAGCCAGAGGCTTATGTAGCCCCCAAAGAGACCGCCCGACTGACTGGCTCGGTCGTACTGCTCGATCTCGTACTGCCAAATCTCGTGTACAGCTAAGACCCTGTACCCTTTCTCGACAGCCTTGAAAAGCTCGCAAGATACCCGTGTACCCTCAAAAGCTCGATCTTGTTTGACGTCATGAGGACACGCCCCCTGGTACATTTCCTCGCAGCATTTTCGACATAATGCAAACATTAGTCGATTATGCATACGTATGGGAAGTACCGGATGATACAGATTTCGAGGCAGCAATACGGTGCATCGTACTAGCTCTTCAACACGTGTCAAATCTTGACTGGGTCCGACGATTTCGCTACAAGTATCGGCAGTGTATATTCTCGGGTGACCTACGGGAAAACGACCGTACTTGCAAATATAGGGGTACAGTGAGCACACGTCAACATAGTGGATTTTTCACTGCCGCTAGTCTTGCAATAACTACGCGTGTTTCCCGTACGTCCTCCAAAGAATGCTTCCAGCGGATTTAAAAGCTCGTCAGTAAGAATCGCGTGACGGTTCACGAAAGAATTTATTGCAGGGTTTCTCCTTTTAGCTGAGCATATTCGCACTCCCAGATTTCATGCAGCGTGTACCCCAACGATTTTATACGCTCGGAGGTAACTAATGTTCGCGTAAGCCTGTCGTTGAAGGTCGTTCCGTACATTTCCTCATCCCGCCTACTCTTATCGGTTTCATTTGTCACAGCCATGGAAGAAGCAACCATGAAACTGAAGAACCTGTTCTACACCGTCGGTCGATTTAAAGTAGCCGTCTACGCGAGTACCGTCAACAAGCTTGTGTTCGCGACCCTGACCCGCGTGATCGATTTGGACATTAAAAATATGTTCGCACCATAGTCGTCACTCGATGGCCACTGCGGATTGCCGATCAGACCGACGATACCCATTCCGAGGCAAAACGGAGATTTTGTCGTCGTCCAAAAAGTTTCGACGAAAAACTTTGTTGCACGCTGAAGCTATCGTCACAGCTTCCGCAAATAGAGATACTTCACCGTTCTCTATAAAAATTCGGCGAAAAGCAGCGCACGCCTTTCGCAAAATCGTTACATCGGTTCGGCAATAATCGACGATCTCCTTATCAAAATCGAATTCGTATCCTGAAAGACGCTTTCTGTCATGCCAGGCTATGAGTTCAGAGCGGTCTATCACCGATAGTGTATTGGGAGAGTAGTCTGCGAGGGGTGGAAGTGGCTATGAGTTCAGAGCGGTCTATCGCCGATAGTGTATTGGGAGAGTAGTCTGCGAGGGGTGGAAGTGGCCCTTTGTATCCACGATTTTCCAATTTATTAAAAAGATGGGGAAATGGTCCCTTGAACACGTTTTCTCCTAAGCCAAAGGCTTTTGGGAGTTTGTGAAGAGACATGTGGAAATAATTCAAGCTGTCAATAAACTTGACTTTATCGACTCGCATTTCCATGATACTAGTTCCATTAGTGATCAATTTTGGTACTTCGCGCTTCTCTTCGACGATATATTTCAGAATAAACTGGGCGTCTAACCCTTTTGCGTTATGTGCTATACATATAACCTTGCCGGCATTCTTCCTGTCTAGTAAAACATACTCTACAAATTCCGCGACAGGGACTTCTCCGAAAATTTGTTCACCAACACTACCGCACAGACTTCAATCCCACGAATCATCATCTTCATCGATGCGCTCTGTGCAGCGCTGTTAGTTGACACACAGGTTTACTTCGTGCAGATATTGGTTCGGGACTCCTTCGACTCGGCGCTCCTGCCTGGTCTCAAAATCGTAAAAAATGAATATATCCGGATGATTCGATTTTTTTGCCGGACGCCGCGATGCCATGAAGCAATTGTGATTTTCAGGGCGCTTCTGTTTACAAGTTCTACAGTAAAACTGACCACATTCATGTTTCGCGGCGTCTTTCTTGTACACTTGCCGTAAGCATGTTCGGCACGTCTGCAGCATATCGCATAATCGCGATTGGGGTCCATGCGAGCCGAGCATCTTGTGCCTCGCGAAACAGTCATTGCCGCGGAAGAAGCGCCCGCAATCTTCACAACGTATCTTTACGACGTTTGCGTCGCATGGCGGGCTAGTCATATAGTAGGGACATTTCTGGCCGCACTGATGACCCGTGATGCGGTCGTACGCAACACCGCATGGAGGGCAGAAAAACGAAACACCGGCTGCCACGGGGAGATTTAACACCAGACCGTAGTGCTGCTCCTGAATATCATGCAGCAGATAAATACTATGCTCGACTTTTGGAACACAGCGTAGCACAGTATCGATACCGTTGAACAAAGCCGGTTCACTACTGCCGAATAACTCGATATCAAATAATATTAGTGCCACCCCCTCCCACGCAAGCACCTCCTGAAGAGCCTGTAGCTCCGGTCTACCGCAACCCCTTGCAGGAACTTCTATGTTCGCTGCCCTAACTAATTCTTCAGCCAGGATTTTTTGGAGTGCCGATCTACTCCGATGTACATTATCCCAGCGTTTCTGGAGCACACCCTGCCTGATCTGGCTGCGCTCAGCGTACACCTTACCTACCACGATGCCCCGCGGGAGACAGAGGTTGTCATCATTTTGGAATTTAATTACCGAACGCTTCGCCCAAAAATCGACACGCCTGACTTTTTTTTCGGCCTCCCGGAACCTATAGGCATCGCGATTACATTACTCGTTATGGTGAACGAGTCTTCGATGCTGAACCCGGCAGCACTTTGCAAGACGCTACTAATAATCGTGAATAACTCCTCGAAATTAAAATCTGCAACGGGTCTATACGACATGCCTACGCACATGCGACTCGCTACCACTCACGTATGTGTAGCTCACGTATCGCGTCCTCTAACCACGATACAGGGTTCATATTCTCGGAAGGTTCGCGGATTCTTACAGTTAATACGGTCCCTGTAGCCTTAAATCTATCGAACCACTGTCGGGATTCAACGCGGTGTGTGATCTTTGACTCACCGGATAGCGATGGAGCCGACTGCGGGCTTGCTGACGGTCCTGCAACGGGTTCATCTCCGAGGTCTCGATCTACCTAGGATGGTGGTGGTGGTGATGGCGATTTAGTCGCGAGGTTCTCGGGTCTGGAATCCTCCATCAAGTCGTCCCCGAAATGTGTGGAGTTCGCCAAAGACCCGACGAACTCGTAGCCCCCGCCATTTTGAAGCGGCGAAGGTGTCCTCCGTCGCGAAGGTCATGCGATGGGCTCGAAGGCCGACCTTTCTAGAGGTGACGGAGACTCCGAAGGCGAGGAAATGTCGACGATTGACACGTCGAGCAAACCCCGTTCTCCTCCTCCACCGATCTGCATGGAGTTCGCTACCGGCTGGACGAACTGCCCATCCCCGTAGGACAGCTCAGTCCGCGAGTTGTCCAACTCGCCGCCATGTCCGAGGATGGAGGACTCATCAAAATCCCTCCCGGCGTCGTCAGACTCCAGTATTGATAAGTTCGCCGTGATGTTGGCGAGTTCATATTCCAGAGTCATAGAAACTGAAAAATAAAAACTTTTAACTTTTAACTTTCGACTTTCGACTTTCGACTTTCGACCTTCGACCTTCGACCTTCGACCTTCGACCTTCGACCTTCGACCTTCGACCTTCGACCTTCGACCTTCGACCTTCGACCTTCGACCTTCGACCTTCGACGTTCGACCTTCGACCTTCGACCTTCGCCCTTCGCCCTTCGCCCTTCGCCCTTCGCCCTTCGCCCTTCGCCCTTCGCCCTTCGCCCTTCGCCCTTCGCCCTTGGCCCTTCGCTCTTCGCCCTTCGCCCTTCGCCCTTCGCCCTTCGCCCTTCGCCCTTCGCCCTTCGCCCTTCGCCCTTCGCTCTTCGCCCTTCGCTCTTCGCCCTTCGCTCTTCGCTCTTCGCTCTTCGCTGTTCGCTCTTTGCTTTTTACTTTTTACTTTTACACGTACCTTCGTCTTCCCATGGAATATCGTGAACCTCTGCTGTGGCCCTCGCATCGTTCAACCTGGCAGTCGCCTCCTGCAACGCTCGTTCGGCGGCCCTCACAGCTGCGGCTGCATCGTATCGCACTGCTTCCTCATTCCGAAGGGCTTCTGTAATTAGTAATACATATATTTCATAATTTGTAAACGGAATTACACAACCTGGCACGAATTAAAACAACAAACACTTGGACTACACTTAGGAAACCGTGCAACATCGTCGCGGAGTGCTGCAGCATCCCGCGAATTTTTATACGTGGATCCGTTGACAGCCTGGCACACTATCTTCAGCACCTCATAGCTTTCACTAAATTTACCCTCGTTGTACATATAATGTGTTCTTCATACCCCTTTCGGGAACGTGGGTAAATAATTCGAATGGTTTTATCTGTTAACAAAGAATTTTTCTTATTTTCCTCCGTTTACAACTTATAGCTTACAGTAATTACAACTTAATGGTAAACCTCACCTGTTAACAAAGAAACAACATTCAATGTTTGTTCTCCACAATGTTCTTTCTCTATTAACTTATGATTAATCGACTTCTTTCACCTCTTTTACAATTTTCTCTCCACGTGTCTAATCTTACATTTTTCTTATCCCTTGCCCAGTCAGGTGCCTGTTTTACCTACCCACACTTTGTGTGGGAAATTTAAAATCCAATTGACGGAATGCAACCGTACATACATTTTAATTATCTGAGCCGTAGTTAGGTGGTCCAGGAAGCATTTGACCCGCCTTCTCAAAGCCGGACCTCGAATGCACTTTATCATTCGATCTGTCGACTTTAGCAGCAACCCCTCCACTACTTGCGTAGGGTTGACCGCCAAAACTTTCACAATCGCGATAATAATGGCACGAATAACGGCGTCAGCCATTTTACAATCTATTTCATTCACTCGTCGCAGAAGAACAAAAAATTGCACAAAACACTACGTCAACAAGATAAACAATGGAGATGTGGGCCGTTTGCACCGGTGAACGAAACAGAATAGTTTTCCGCTGAAACACTTAGTCTTATAGTTTTTCTTTCGACCAGCAACCCCCTCTTCCACTGTACAAGTTCGGAGTGATCATTGGTGACAAATTGACGCCCACCACGGTCTTCTACCCTAAAACTCCGTGACTCGAGGAAAAATCCTTCGAGTAAAGGCTGTAAAATTACTATTGTTCAAGGTAGCTTACGCCGAACAATCCTCGGTGCGGCCCGTACGCTTCATGAGTTTTATTACAGCTACGCGTCATAATATTACAGTCAGCTGCACCATCCTAACTGTTGTAAAGTCTATCGCTGCATTGTGATCGAGTTTTTCGCGCGTTTTTATTTTTTATTTCGTCGTTGTACATGTTTGTCCTTGTCTCTTAGTGTTTAACCAGAGAATGACTGTTGAACCTGGAAATTTCCGTGGGGGCTGGGACTCGATAGCTGCGCAAGCCACCCGCGACGCTCACCCCCACTCAAGTTAGCAGCATCTTTGAGGCGTGTCTTCACCCCCTTCTCCTCTAAAAAATTGCGTCAACACAGCTCTAGCTGACGTCTCGATCTCGAGTCATTACGTCTTCAGTGCTTGAAGCGCTCAGGCTTCCTCTTAAATATCATAGAAGACATACTGAAAAAAAATAAAATGGAAAATTCTACCACCGTTGTGAATAACAAACAAAAGGGTGACTCGGTGCATCGGTTACTGAAACGGGCTCTGGAAAAAGAGGACAAGCCACTTGAAGAAATTCCGTGGCGGCCATTAAGCCAGGCCATGATATTAGCCACGGCGTACAACTTAAATGCATCAGGCAGTAAAATGGTTACAATCGGACTCGAACTAGTAAACGATGAAGACTTCTAGGTAGCAATAAAATTCTGTAACCGTTACTCAAAAGGAATTTCACTGTCTGTGGATGAATGGCGATAAATGTCCGCCCTGGGACCCGTAACTGACCGCTGGATTTTTAGCTGCGGGCAGGTTGGCAAGCTAAAACCCAAATCGCCGCCGCCTATACAATCGCTCGGACGGAGGATACTGCGCTGTACAACTGTTTACAACGAACAAGCTATTGTCCTCGCACTTAATGAATCAGAACACAACGAACAGAGGCGAGCGAAAAAAGGTTTTCCGTCAGAAATTATCATGCAAAAGACGACATACAAGGGACTAGCGAAGTTGATTCCTTGCATCGATCGTAGGATCCGACTGCTTTCTGAAGATCTCAACATCGTGAAGAAGCTGAAAGATGAGCTAATCAGCCACATCAGCTGGAAGGTCGCGAACGACGATTGGTCTATGATCGACGAAAAACGATTTTCTGCGGAGGGAAAAATCAGGAATTACTATACGTGTACTATAATAGCGCGTTTCAAACTGCAGCATTTACCTACGCAGGAGGATGAAGAAATGGATGAAAAACGCTACTTGATCGGCACCGAATTAATGGGTCTTCATCACGAATATCTTTTCCGTAAAGTGAGAGCGTGTACAAGAAATGCCTTAACGGAAAAATATTGTAACGAATATGTAGCTGACTATTCGTTGAGACACACGATATTAGTTAGGATTGACAATAGACGGACGAACAGACGATCGATACAAGATCGATCGTCATGTAAAACAGTCTGGACTGACACGTCTGACCGAACAGACGTGTGAAAGCTCGTGCTCGGGATATTTAGATGCGATTGTAATAATAATATCCGCCCCCAAACTAAATACGCGCGTTGTTCATTTGCTCGGTCGTCACAATATATACATTGGAGTTCAAATTTAAAAAAATAATTTTTAAATTTGTATACATTAAAATATATATATATATATATATATATATATATATATATATATATATATGTGCAACTAGATTTAAGAATAAAAAATGCAAACTTTATTGTAAAAATTTGAAACACAATTATTTTTACTTACCTTCCCTCACCCGTTTCATATGTTTATTTTCAAAGTGCTGAAAAATCAAAAAAACATTGCTACATATTGGAATCGAACCCGCGCTCCCAAGGAAAACGGCGCTTGAATTCAACGCCTTATGCCGCTCGGCCAAGCTAGCTTACGCAAAGCGTTCAGCTACCCTCGAGAAATACCCTACGCGCAACGGCGAGAGCCCTGTCTCCCGCAGCAAGCCAGCGCCTGCCGGAATCCAAGATGGCGCAACTCGCTCCGTCTACTTCAGCTATCCACCGCTATACGCGACTCGTCACTACACCGTCACCAGCTGGCCCCGTGCACGCTCCAGCCAGCTCACCCCCGCTACACCAAACACCCTCGCCACGCTCTCACGCCCTTCCAGCGGGGGTAGTGACCCCCGCTCACTCCCTCCCTTCACTACCCTCTCTCCATCATCCCCTCCGTTCACACTCAAGTCGAGCCACTCAAGTGATCGACCAGGGGCAGGTGGTCGGGACTTGACAGCCGAAGAAGCGACATCTCCTCCAGCTCCTCACCCTGAACACTCACCACCTCCCTACAAGGGCCGCAGGGGGAAGAGGGGAGGGGGAAAACCACCCCAGCAGCGAGCCGGCGGGCCGAGCGGCCCGGCCGAGCACACTGCACAACACCCCCACTCCTCAAAGCCGCCATCTTGAAAAAATCCGTATAGGTACTGTAGTCTGCTAACGACTCCCACACAGCCTGCTAAAACTTATTAGGACACACAAAAATGCAGATCGACACCGAAAAATAAAATAAAGTAAAGCAAAATAAAAATAAAATGAAAGAAAGAACCCTCTCGGTGAGCCGGCGATCGAGCCCATTCGACGAGTGGCGTACCCGGAGCCGTAGATCCGGCCCACTGCTCGACCAAAAACCGTGCGGTGTGACGAGACGCGAAATGTCACGTCACACCACATACATTTTTACAGAATTTTCTATCATTTTTGAATTTTCCGTTTCTGAAATCTTTTTTAAGGCCGTAACTACGGAACGGTTAGCGCAATGGCCTCGAAACTTTTTGTGTATACTGTAGAATCGTGATACTGAAACATATCCGAAATTCATGCCTCGACATCAAATTTTTAAATTTTCGAGAAAGAAAAGTTGAAATGATAGAAAATTCTGAAAAACTTCATGTGAATTCTGAAAAATCAAGGAATACATTGAAAATGGAATAATAAAAAGTTGTCCGATTTTTTTAACCTATTAATTTTTCGAGTCATTTGTTAATAACTTTTTGGTATTATAATTATCCAAAATCAAAGGTTTTGATATATGTAATGAGGGGAATTTTTTTTCGGATTTTTGGTATGTCGCGAAGCACTGAAATTTTGATTGCATTAAACGTTTGGTTACGAATGTGTGTGTGATGCATCCTTAAAGCGGTTTTCACAGACGTAATCAGATAGGTCTGCAGAATGATAAAATAAAATAATTAAAAAATCGATTTTTTGTCACACGCGTACGAAAAGTCCCGCTTTTCGTGCCTGTATAGTGGGACGAAAGTGGCGCTTTCTAGCAGAGGATCCGCGAAAAATGCTGTAGATACTGATTTTATACGCTAGTTTTTTTTTCGCACATTCTAGCTACTGTGGAGGCCCTGCATTACATATAAGAGGACGATTCGAATAAGAGAAATATATAGGTGACATTAGCGCAGTGGTTAACGCTCTTACTCAGTAACCGATTAATCCGGGTTCGAATCCCGGTGATCACCATATGTTTCCTCTCGTCGATACTTCGCCCGTCTACCTGCAATGCCAATATCTACAAGTCCCCAAACTCTCCGCTCGATCATTACATGGTGTCAGAAGTTTTCGGGTCAAAAACAACACGTCCACACAACGCATCTGAAGCAACCACGGTACAACTCTTAGGTAAAGCGGCATGAGACACAGTCCTAGAAGCCCGCATATATAGGACGGCAACGCAAAGCGAGAGTAGCAGCCTAGGCGCGGGAGACGACGCACCGCTCTCGTGTCGCTCCGTAATAAGAGTGTGCTATACGGCTGAGGTTGCGATAAATAATCGTATGAGTTGTTTTCTAATGGGAGTTGGCCTCCACGCTGCGGTTAAGAAAAGTTTTTTCTTATCTTAATAGTGGTCTAATAAAGACAGTAAAAGGTGTTAAGTGCCGTGGATTGTGTCGGGCTTGTCCCGGACGGTGAGAACATCTAAGATGGCCGACGATAACGATAACGGTGAAATACCTGAAGTGAATTCGAGCGAGCGAATCGTGCAAACGAACGAGCAAGTGAATATGTCCGCGCGTGTGCAAAACTGTGATAATCCGAGCACGAGTACGGAAATTGAAAGCAGCGATAAAGAGGTTTCCGATATCCCGCCGGGTGAGAAGAAAAATAGCCATAAAAAGAGACAGGTCAGGCCCCCGTCTATTTTACTTGAAGGAGCCAGTACAGCAGCCATTCGGGCTCTTTTTACAACATTGGATTTCACGAAAAACCATGTTTTTTTTTTAAAAGCAATTATTGATAAAGTAGATGGGTCCTTGAGCCACACGCTCATCGCGAAATCTAGTCCGAATTTCGAAAAGCTAAGAAATGCGCTCAACGCTCAGGGAGCTACTTTTTACACTTTTACTCCGAAAGAAGTGAAACCAAAATCATACATTATGAAAGGAATCCGAGGCTTCTCGGAGGACGAAATCAAACAAGAGATCGAGGCGATGAAACTTTCGGGAGTGACGATAACCAGCCTTACAAAATATATATACGACAAGAGGAGGTCAGGAAGACACCATCACCTTATCCAGCTGACGAGCGACAGTCCAACGGCAGAATTGTTTAAGATAAAGGCGCTCGCGTACCAAAAAGTTTTTTGGGAGAAACTTAGGAAGCCGCTAGTATATAAATGTCGGAAGTGCCAGAGAATAGGGCATGCTAGCTCAAACTGTAAATTGGAATTCCGCTGTGTCAAGTGCGCAAAAAACCATGGTCCTGGCAAGTGTGCGGGCGACACGGAAGCAGAAAAGGAGAATCTAATGTGCGCTAATTGCGACCAATCAGGACACCCAGCGTCATACAAGGGTTGCCCGTATCTGAAGTTTGCTCTTTCTGTGAAGAAAGAACAAAAACGAGCGCAACAAACAACGGTACACGACAAGATAAACAACTTGGCAACGTTCGTCAACAAGAACACCTTCTTCGCCCAAGCTGTGAAGAAAAACACACCGCAATTCCGGCCAACGACTATTGAGTTCCAGCTAACGGAGACACATCAACATCATACGACAACACAGTTTTGCGCCGCTACCCCAAGACTCAACGAGCATACAACGATTGACAATCAACAACTGAGAATGCAGGAGCAGCAGCCGAGTTGGGTAGAGGGTTTGAAAAAAGATTTGGTTGCAATGTTTGCTGGGCAAATTAGAGGCATTGCGAGCAAGGTCTTGCTCGCAATGCCTCTAATTTGCGAAAACGCTAGAAAGATTGAGTACATCTTAACAACAATCAACAATCCATAATGGCCGACACGCCATTAGACCTATCACAACTTAAGATGGCTGCAATAAACGTTAATTTAATTATTGCTAATTACAGACGTCTGGAGCTTTCCGAACTTGCATAAAAATACGATCATGATGTAATATTAATATTCGAAACAAAACTTAATGCCAAACACAAACTAGCTTTTGGAGACTATAATTTTATTAGGAATGATAGTCCAAATGCAATACAAGGCGGCGGAACCGCGATCTTAATAAAAAAAGAAATTTTGTATGAAATCTTAACTACCCTTCCTCGGCTAATAATTACATTCTGGAATACTGTATAATCAAACTAGACACGACAAGCCCGAGAAATATATATGAGACATTCCATATCAATTCAGCCACCAAAAAAACAAATCCCAAAAAATGTGTGAAAATCAGGTTTAGCGGTACCAATAGATACACCAAATTTCAAATTTTTTGAAAAATGTCCTGTCGAAATATGCCCATTTTTTCATTTTTAATTTAATCTGTAATATCTCGGGAACGATTAATCGTATCGACATCTGCAAATAACGAAAATTTGCGTTTTTTCTTGGCCCACAAGAAGAAAATTGATTGAGAATTAATTATGTAATTTCAGTCCACATTTTACGGCAAAATCAACGAAATTATTTTTTTTTTTATGGGAAGGACTTCGGATATCGACATCGAAAAAATTGCTTTAAATTCTGTATCCGTATGTCGAATTTTTGGTATTTTTTTTTCATTAGATACCCAAACGTTCACAAGTTATGGCAATTTGAAAAAAAAAAAACCGTTTTTTCTGCGTACAGACCCACATTTTGGATAAATCCCGATTTATAGAGAACATAATGTTCGAAATGTTATAGCTGTTTAATGTTGATTTTTTTAGCCGTAATTGACGGTACAAAATTAAATTGGTAAAAGAGCGGTATAACTCGTTTTATCATCTTATTTAGCATTCGATAAGGGGGACTTGGAATTATCTGCCTAAAATACGTGTTACTTATTTTCATACGTTAATGTTTAAACATTTTTCATTTATTTTCTTCGTGCTTTTGAATTTTTTTATTTTTCGCGTTTTCCACTTAAAATTTTGTTTTTTTTCATCAGACTTTTTTTTTTCATCAGATAGACAACGTATCAGGGATTTTTTTTAAATAACTGGGATGACCGCCATTAGCGGGTACCTGAAAACAGCCGCGTTGTGGCACGAAATACGACGAAAATGTAGTTATCCTATGCAATTATATTAATCTAAATAACGTTCCACCCTCATCACAAAAAAAAATTATTGAAAAATAATTTCGGCATATTTCGGCTGGGACATTTTTTAAAAATTTGAAATTTGGTGTATCTATTGGAACCGCTAAACCTGATTTTCAGACATTTTTGGGATTTTTATTTTTTTTGGTGGCTGAATTGATATGGAATGCCTCATATAATATAAGTGTTTATGCTCGTAATGATAATAGACACCTGTTTACAGATGAACCGAATGGTTTATTCGAGAGTCTGCGATGACACCAAGCCAATAATTACTATATCATAGCGGGAGATTTTAACGCGCGAAGGAGAGCCAGGGGGAACCGAGTTAATAACCAAAGGGGGTTATTTGGCTCAGTGAGAGATCAACCAAGAAATAAGATTCAAAACAAAAATAGTTACTCCGGCCCATCCAACATATAAACCAGCTTACTCGTTCTTGGATATCTGCCTGCTTGATTCAAGACTGAGAATAATGGATTACATAGATGATAAAATAAATACCTTGGCATATGATAGCGATTATGCTGCGATCTCTCTCACCGTGAAAACAACTGAAGATTGGGAGCAACCCTTTAACCCATTAACTTTCAAACCTCGACGTAATTTTAAAGCGACAGATTGGTCTAAATTTTCCAAAAAAATTAATGACAGATTGGATCGGCAGATTCCGGAAGATCGTAATCTGACTATAGCGGAAATTGATGAGAATTTGGGAAAAATTAATTAACTAATATCCAAGACGATTGAAAGTAATGTCCCGACATTTAAGAACAATAATAGCACGTTTAAATATTTAAATAAAAAAATCATCAAATTAAAAAAAGTTGAAGCGTCCATAGTCACAATTTTGCATAAACTTCATTTGCAAGACCCGTTAGCGAGGCGGCAAATTACGCAGGTGGCGGAACAAACTTTAAGCGTAATAAGAGATTTGATTAATCGTGAGTTTAAATGAGCTTCTGACAAATACTGAACTCGACAAATTTTGGTGACGCAGGACGGGCCGCCCACGTTCTGTGAAACTCGGTGGATCGGTAGTTCGTCGATGGATCCGCGTAGAAGAGTCGGGTGAAATCAGGGTGCCGGGTCTGGTCCAGTATGATTCCTTTTTGTAGCACGAGTGATCGGCAGGAAGCTCTCCCTTCGCGTGCTGCCGCCTACGCAACGATCGGCGATGATCGAACGGCGATCGTGAGCGCCCGCGTAGAAAAAAGTAGTATGGGAAGGTGCATTAAATTGAGTATGGGCGGAATATGGGAAATAATACCCGAAAGAATATTGGGAGTATAATCTGAACATGGGTTTTGTTCAGTTCCCATGTTTATCCCATACACTTTTCCAGATTCTTTACCAGCCATCGCGTACGACCTTGAACATATTCATGCCAGTAACCCCACACACTTTTCCAGACTCTTTTCCAGGCATCGCGTACAGCCTCGAAAATGTTTGTATAATCAATCCGATACTCTCTTCCAGAATCTTTCTCAGCCATGGCGTACAACCTTGTACGTGAAGTGTATGGGGTTGATTGCCCGAAAGTTGCCGAGGTCGTACGCAGTGACTGGCAAAGAGTCTGGAAAACTGTATGGGATGAATCTGGGAACTGAACAAAACCATATTCAGATTATACTCCACCCAATATTCTTTTTCGTATTATTTCCCACATTTGACCTATACTCAATCTAATAGACTTTCCTATACGACTTTTTTCTACGCGGGCGCTCTGATGGGATCTTTATAATAAGATACGAATACCCAGTCGCCTTAACTGAAAGGGACAGAGTTTTAGCTCGAGGTTTCCGACAGGCAGTGAATCTGCAGAGTCGGGTCAATAGCAGTGCGAAATTACTGTATAGCAGATATACATTGTGATGTCGCGGATGGCGGTTTTTATATTATCTAGTTTTTTGGGCAGCCAACTCGGCCACAGAACGCGGTATTAGGATGGAAGGACTCGGTAAACACTGTGGCAAACTGCTTAAGACGTTTAATTTAATAAGAGCTGCAGCGGTACAGAGTGAACGCACAGAAATTCGGTGACTTACTGACTAGCTAGCCTAGGTGGAGGGTCGCACTTATAGATCTATCCCGTGGGAAAGTTCAGATAGTGGGAAAGGAATTTGGGAGTCGGAAAATACTGGAAAAGGCAGATATTTCGGATTCCTGGAAGGTGGTCAGTGGTGAGAAATAGGGAATGCGATAGTCGAGCATAGGATTGTGTATTTTAGGGGAAGATAAGGAATAGGCGTTTGGAGCCTTCCAAGAAAAGAAGGGACGCACGGCGATGCGACGAGCGGAGACGGCGGGTGGAGAGGTATGCACGACAGCTGCAGTTGTGCGGCGGTCGCAAGGGAATGAAAAAAAGAGGGTGCAGATGGGATCGTTGTTACAATATGTACCTGATTATGGTTTGAAAACGAGATGAAAAGCGGTCATACGCTCTCGGCGTCGATGTAACGCTCCGCGGAGTTGAATTGATGCGCCAACCGGTCATGTGCACGAGGGAAAATGTTCACTACTTCGCCGCGGTTATAAACACGTGTAGCTCCGGCTAGGGCTGGGAGACGACTGGGGCGAGAATCGCGAGACGCGCGCACACGAGGCTGACGAATCGATCTCGAATCGATCGAGGCGAATCCTATATTTCCGGCGCTCCGGATAGCGACTGGCCACACACAGGTGGCGCTCGACGTGTCGCCGACCATCGGGCTACACGCTTAAAAATCTTTTTTTAAGTACTTGGCGTCGAGACGCTGCCACTTCTCTTAATATGCATGATTGGTGCGAACAAACCTCTTCAACTACCGGTAGGCGGCTTCTACATTTTTTCGACAGAAAGTTTCATGAGTGTAAACATAAGTGCGCCATGCAAATGCATTCTGAGAGTTCAATGCTCTATAAAATTAGCTACGCTTTGCAGGTAAACTTCTGTCAGCTATGTGTCCTTGTTACGTTGTACAAGGTGTTCTACGAATCCAAAAAAAAGTTCCGAATATCGTTCTGTTCAGTAATTTCATTGTGAGGCTTGCCTTTCTTCATCCTGAATGCACGAGGGCTATGTCCATGTTAAATCAACATCAGCACAATAACGAACAATAAAAAAATTATTGTCGGCCTGTTTCCACAATATGTGCGCTTTATTGTTATGATGTTGAAATCTGCACCATCTGGAAGTTTTAATACGCGGTCAGTTGCGAACGATCGAAGGGGAAATTGAATGTACCGTGGCGTCGGAGAAATAAATGCAAAGTCGTAGCTGTAGGGTGGAGGGAAAGTAATAATAACATAATGACATAATAGCAGAAAGAATATCGGGAGGAATATAAACTCGCCGTCTGAGCGCATATGTAATTATTTAATCAATTTCCAATGCACTGCGGGGTAAAGTTTATTTTGCTATTTGAAACTGTCTTGTACAATGACTTTATTCTTTCAGTCTTACACCTGTCTCCGAAGGAGTTACTAGCTTCTTGCAATGTCTGTGAGTGAGCTTTTTTAGCATTGGTAAAAGTTACAGTGCTTCGTAATAACGTTAATTTGAACTCCTATGGGGCTTTCAGAACAATTTCGAGGAAACGAAAGAACTGTGGGATTGGTATAAGCGTATCTTTACCGTTGCAGGGGTATGGCCACTGCAATCGGCCAATCCGACATTCACATTTTGGACCGTATACTCTTGTCTACAATTCGTCATGGATTTTTTATACATGTTACACGTAGTTGACGATTTGGACATGATTATGAGCGTCGGGGAATTAACATGGGTCGCAATGACAATTCCAAAGTTGATAGTTCTGAGATTTTCGCGGAAGTTGGCAAATCTATTGATTAAAATACGTGATGAGATCAATGGCGAACACCTCAAGAGCATTGAAGAAAAGGAAATATATTTGGCTTACAATCACATGGCTAAATCATTCATTAAAGTATTGGGACCATTGACGATCGTCGGTGTACTGTCGCATTACTTCAGGCCATTTGGATTCCTCCTAAGAGCTGGTAACTGCACAAAGTAAATGTTGCAGGATAATCCATTTCAGCAAGTCACAGTGTCATGACATTCGGCACATCTAGTTATTACACTTGTAGCAAAAAAAGGACTGTAGTTTTTATACAGCCACATTTTAGATATGTACCCCATTTTTATACATCATTAATATATTTAATGAATAATGCTGTAGTGCTACTATTCAATGAAAGTGTACCTCTCATCCTGCCATTTCGGACCCATCTCTTCTTCGATGTGAACAACTATTTCACTTTGTCGCTCTGGTGGATTTATCAATTCCCCATGATGTTTGTAAATGCGTTTCACCCGGTGAGTCTCTGCTTTGCGGTCTTCCTGATTTTTCATGCCTGCGGACAATTGTCGGCTCTGGCGATTAGAATAAGAAATCTTGGTCTTGAACTTGGAGCAAAGACAGAGGGCACTGAGGCAACCTTTCGACATATAGTGGAGACGTATCACAATATCACGGGGTTCGTGCCTGTACTTTGGACTCGTAACCCATGATCGCGACAATTAGTTTGATTATTTTTGGGAATTTATGCAGCACAACAAACGATATTAACGACGTGTTCAATCTACTTTTCTTGGAAGAACTGTTCATGACCAGTGTCATGATCATACTGACAAGTTACACCGTTATTGTGGTAGGGTTTTCACTTCCCACCCACCGAAATGCATATTGATTTGTTAATTGAGATTTTTTATTCAGAAATTTGACTTCTCGGACACGACTGCACTCTTTTCATATGCTGTCTACACTATTATAATGTTTACATTAATTTATGGTTCTTGCGTTGCGGGCGAATACCTCATCATGGAAGTAGGACGAATACGTTAAGGAAGCGTGGGGTCAATTGCATCACTGGCACATATGATTGCTGTTTAATTAGTAGTAGTAGTAGTTCAACTAGTATACATTCATTGGAATGATACCGATATGTTCGAAAAAAGATATTCATCGTTACGGTAACAAATTCGGATTTCCCAATTTCTAATTTCTAGCCAAACTGTGCGGCAACCACAAATGACGACGGTTCCCTTTTTATAATCCAATCTTTCGGAAACTTCGTCAAGAAAATTATAAAAGTATCACTAAAACATAGGTCATAATAACGCAACCGCTGCCTAAGTAATAACGAGTCATTATCGATAAGAGTAAGGCTCGACAATTGGAGCATCAACTCGGTAATTGACGAGTCAGGTATTATGTAATCAGAGCTTCTCCGAAATCTATTCAAAAATGGAGATTTTGGAGCAATATTTGTTTATACCAATATCTGGAACAATTAAACTTTAAACGAGGTTAAGCTGACGTGCCTGCTCTCCCATTGACATATAAGGGAGCAAGAACAGGGTCTCATCAGTCAGTAATCGACTCCTGAAACTGTGTGATTGCTTCGGTTGGATTCGAGCAACGAATCTTTATCAGGACAGTGCAACAGATCCGTTGTCGAAGCGGAGTTCGCCAACGACTTGTGAATTTAAACGGTCACTCAATCGTCTAATCGTACATAATTGCTTTAGTAAGTATGCTCTGTCATCACTTATTAAAACTGAAATGTTCTTTTGATGAACGTTCAGTTTTTCTCTTAGGTTCCAACCCTTATCGTAACAATCCCGAAATCTATCGAAGTAATCCTTTGATCCCGAAACGCAAAGCAGCTACCTGAATTTCGGCGGTATTCGGCGGTAACGGATATTAAAAAAAAAATCGTCTTCCCGAATTATTGGATTACTACGGGGTCTCCCGGACTACCTAATAGCTTGCACACATGTGTCCAAGCTCGCGGGTGTAAAGCTAAGAATAATCGAAATATTCATGCGATAAGATAAATAAAAGTGTACTTTCTTTTCTTTTTCTGTTAAAATGTTGACCCAAGAGCGAATTACAAATTGGTTATGTCTTGGCGCAGTTGGCAATTTTAGCTATGTTGCCAACATTGCCAGGACTGGCACTCATTACAGTCAGTTCTGAGCAGGTACAGAAACATCCCTGCTTTAATGCTGGACCTTCTTTGAATGATCATATTGATCCATAGTTCAATCGCTAGTATCGGCCCAACGTCATCAAACAAAGTTGACCTCATGTTGGCTGCCGATGTCGCCAACGTTGAACAAAAATTATTAATAATCAATAAAAATGTATTTATTAATCTGCGTGACTCTTAAAAGCTTTTTATCATTCTACATTCGCTTTTTATCTTCACACATTGGAGTCATTCGAACACATTTTTTAGTCGGTAATGGGGACTCGAACCCGTGACCCCGGGACTACTAGTTCACCCTCTTACACTCTCTTTTTCGAATCTTACATATAAGCTGCATGTCTCCTGTCGTCTATATAATATTAACTAACCAATTGTTTTAAATGATCTAATTTTTATTGTTTCATTTTTTTATTCACACTTTAATTAATGATGTTTGCGAAACTTAGGCTCTCAGCACTACAGTACTGTAGATAAAGACTATAATAAATGAATTTGGAATAATAAAAAAGCATTCAGTAGTCGTGCAAATTGAAACAAAATTTCGTTATTCACCAATATATTGTGTTGAACGTTGGGTGAACATCGCTAGCGGGTACACTGCCCGTCATTGATGCCTGGCTTTCTTGGATATCTTCCTCGATGTCTTAACGGAATTGAAGACATCAAGCAAGCTATCCAACATGACATCGGTCGTGCTAAATGTCTTCCCTGATATCTTCGACCCCGTTAAGATATCGAGGATGATATCGAGGAAGATATCGAGGAAGATATCGAGGAAGATAGAAAAACCAGAAAAACCAGGCATCAATGACGGGCAGTGTACTGGCCCAACGTCATGCATCGTCATGAGCGAACGTCCACTTTGTTTACCAATAAAATAACAAGAGTACCAGCACTCGACAAGTTTTCTACGCAGACGACTGTCGGCCGTTCAAAACGTACTCGCTACGGTTGACAATTTCAATGCATGAGAACATACTTTACAGACAAGTTCACAAAATATATAGCCAACGGTAACACTTTACTCAAAATACTAAAATAGAATTGAATGCGGAGTAAATTTTTTCACTTTGCAGGAAAAAGAAATAAATAATCGAGATTCAGCTCCGTTCGATAGAAGTTGAAGCGGAAAAAAAATAATTCGGAATTTTGATATAGCCGTATGTCTGAGGCCGACACCTACGCACATAGTACGGAAATATTTCCGAAATGGTTCGAAAATATTTTTTTGGAATATTGAAAATATTTTACCAATATTACAAAATATTTCTGATGTTACGTCCTGCGAATTTTCCGAAATATTTCTAGGACATTTACATCAGGCAAATGGTTAATTAACCGAAATATTTGAAATATATTAAATAGCTGAAAACAAACATTGGAAAAATTGCCATTGTTTAATTTGTCGAACTCAAAGTTTCGATAAATAAATAATATACTAAATGGAAAAGTCATGCATTGGTAAAAATAATTAGCCTTCAGGTGAGTTAGGTTGATGTACAGAAGCGACTGTACATCACAAATCAACTATATGAAACTGGGTAACCTAAGGCGTAAAAATGCAGATAAGGATATCGGCAGAACGCTCCTCACAGTTATCAAACATAGGGCCTGCTTGAACGGTACGTGTAGCGATTGGCGCGATGCTGAGAGCGGCCGTTGGGCGTAATGAGTGCAGCACCTCCTGGACGGTGAATATCGATGAATGCTAGATCATCGTCATAGTCCAGGAGGACCATAGTTGAAATATCGAATGAAGGAATAAATAGAAATCAAGTTTGAAACACGAATACACGGAATTAGCATTGTATTTTGGGAAATGATTAACAACAGATTCGTAAAATAAAATAGAGCCAAGCCTGAGAAGTAAAAATTAAGTCATATCGTCCTGACAACATAGAGAATAGAAGGTAAATAAAATTATGATGAGGAATAAGTATAAAAATAGTAAATAATAAACAAATAATCAAATAGGGAATAATGGGGAAACTAAAGAAAACTGCGGAAAATAGAAAGGAAATGTAAAACAATCAATACTACAATTCAGAGAAATAATCAAATTAATGTTAAGTTAAAAATGTATGTCAAAAATGGTTAACTTTGCAATGAAAGCTCGTATAAATATTCAATTTAACTTAGTTCAATAATCCATTCATATGATTCCGAATCGTTCCATCAAATTTGAGTATATTCCTCCTGAAAATCATTTTTATCATCGAAATCATCTATCTACATCGTTAAAATCTAGGAAGGACGTTCATTTCTGGAAGTCGATCATCATCATCATTCAATTCTGATTCGAATATTCATCCATATTTGGGAAAGACCTTCCATTTTCGATACCCATAAACATCATTCATCGTTCGATTCATCCGCTCATTTATTCTGAGGTAAACCTATTTAAATCATATTGAAAGTCTTGGAAGTTATCATCTACTTTAGAAAAATCCATTTCCTTTGAATAATTATCTATCAACATCTATCGGCTAATTATAATTTGTCAACATTTATTTGCTGTTCTCGAAGGCTAAATTATTTTCATGGTCAATAGATATTCGTGTAGGTCAATTTTATTTCAGCTATATCATGGCGCGTTAAAGTATTAGGATAGATCGGGAGAAAACAGTGAGTGAGCATGCTAGTGAGTTGTCGCGGGTCGTGCGTCGAGTGCGACGTGCGAGCGCGATAGCTGGGTATCGTGTTTCGGACTACAGAAAGAGTTAGCATCCAGAATTTTGTTGTCCAGTTTAAAATCGTTACTTAGAATCTAGTCAATTCGAATTTTTAACCGCGAATTAAATTCCGTCAACATCAAATACATACTCTCTAGGCGGTTCGAGCATGGGCTTTCGTGTGAATGTACCTGCATTAAAAACAATAAGCCAAGTGAGAGGGTAAAAAGTGGTCTCAGCGGGAGAGGAAGAGGTGCTAAGGCCGTGTCAGTGTTTGCTAAACAAAGCTTAGCAAACTATGAGTGGCATCCGCCTTTTTTAACAAAGGCTGGATCAACGCAGTTTAGATGAAAAGTCGAGAAAAAAATGGCGGATGGAAAGGAGAAAGACGCCAGCGATGTCGGCAGGGTAGAGCCCGATGTTAGCGAGATCCCGAGAGAGCGCTGGCTGATAATACAGTGAAGACCAGAGACAACATAACGATGAGCGGCTCGGGGCCCATCGATGGTGAATCGAGTGAGGGTCACACGAGCTTGGACCTAGCGAAAGTAGGGGCAGGAAGTACACTGAAGAGTCGAGGAAGACCGAAGAAAAACGTTTTACGAATAGAGGAAAAGGGAAACGTCAACATTTTTAAGTACCTGGAAAAAAAGGGCACAGCTTTCGAAAAAAGCAATGAACCGCTACGCTCGCCGGTGCGACGAGTGGTGGTGACCAGATCGCAAAGGGTACCTGACCAGGAACGACACGAAGAATCTTTCGATGACCCGGGCGAGGAAGAAGACATGACGATAGTGGAAGCAGACGAGGGAGAGCAAACGGTATTCGAGGAACGCGAGCGAAAAAACGAGGATCTCGAGCAAGAAATAAGTGACCGTGAGTGAGAAAAGGAAGAACAAAGACGCCGTTTCCACGACACGCAGCAGTGAACAGAGTCGCAAGAGGGTCTGTACGAAAGAAATACGAGCGGGCTGGGGGAAAAAACCTGCGCGAAAAGCGTTGGCAACACGCCATCGAAAAGAGAGGACGCACAAGGTGCTTCTCTTGCTCCACAAGTGGTTGCGGGAGAAGATATTAATTGAATAAAATACTTGTTTAATAAAGTGGAGTTGTGTGTAAGAGAATCAGAGCGAAGAATGGCACAGATGTGGAAGACTGAGATAGTTAAGTTGCGTCAGGTTAGAGCGTCATCACCGTGCCGCTGTGCAGACATGGACCAAATAGCGGGAGAATTGATGGAGGAAGGGGATGGCTGGAATCTGCAGAGAAAAAAGAAAGAAATAGAATGTCCCGAAACGAAAAAATTATACTTGGAAAAAAACGACGAGCTACAAAGGGAAATAGAAGGAAGAAGGGTTGAAAAGAGGGAGCGAAAAGAGGAAGAAATCAAGCAGCTAAAAGAAGAAATTAGCCGGCTGATCAGCGAGATGAAGCAGCTGAAAGAAGAAAAAGCACAACTGGAAAAGCAAAAAGAGCAATGGAAAGCGGCAAGCAAAGTCCGAGAAGGGGAAAGGAAAAACAAAAATTATGGAAATTACGGAAATCACGGAAAGAAGCGCACTGTAAATTATCAAAATGCTTACCTAGCCGGCAAGGAGACGAACAGATATGGTGATAATAACAACGGTGAATGCGGAAACTACGAGAGGGACGATCACACGGAACAGCTGACACGTGAGGGAAGCACTGCGCGAACAGCAAGGCAGAGAAACGATGGAGGAGGCGGCTGGGGACAGGAGCAGAGCAACAACCCAGTGGAAAATGGGGAAGCGACACGTGTCCAAACCTGGACGAAAGGACAGAGGCCGAAGGCTATGAACAAACACCAACTAGAATGGGAAATGGAAGAAAGGAAAAGACGTAAAAGGAACATGGTCGTCAGAGGGGTGAGAAATGTCGGTAACGATATCGACCGAGAAATTGAACACCCGCTAAAATCGAAGCTGTCAATTGATCTACGCATAACGAAACTACAAGTGGAAGCAAAAAAGCGAACAATTGCCAGGAGAACGCAATTGAGGGGAACAGATATCTAGATCGATGATGAGTACACACCGAGAGAGACCGAGGTGAAGAACTGGCTAATAGCTTTTCCGTCCGGAGAGACATGAATGAGAAGGAAGAGAAGTTAAAGTGGGGCATCTGAAAATTATGGTGAACAACTCATGGTGGAACTGGAATGAGGAGCTGGGGGACATAGAGCGAGCAACTTTTCGTTACTAAAAAGGTGAACAAGCGAGAAGGGATTCGAGCGGTGACTTGGAATATTGCGGGGGTACACAAAGTGATAGAAGCCTGGGAGTTTTGGGAATTATTCGATTTAATCATGCTTCAAAAAACGACCAACACAAAGTTAGCCCCGCCAAAACGGATTTCGAAATTTTGTTTTTATCATTCGCTTGGTCGTCGTTTGGTTATGTTTGGTAGGACATTAAAAGTGTTTGGTCATTAATTATTTTTTTAAATAACAATTATAAATATTTCATCATTAGTTAGCCCCCCTCCATTAACTTTTGACAGGTTTTTTTTTATCGTTTGTTCGTCGTTTGGTAAGGTTTGTTAAAATAATAAAAACGTTTGGTCACTTATTTGTTTATTGAAATACTTAAAAAACTATATTTACACAATCGTCATTCCAAAATCATAGTATGGCTTCGATCCGTTAGGTGACGCTTCCTGTCAGAGACCATTGCCCCGTCGGCGGTTTCGTTCCGTCTGTACAAAGTCAGCTATGCAAGTTTAATTAAAAAAATTTTAACACATACTAAACCATTGATGGTTGTTTCATAGTGATTGGTAGTTTAATTAAACCGTTTGGTAGTGAACCGTTTTGCCTTATTACTTGTCTTCGTGAGTAAGTGGGTATTGGGCGATAATCCGTCGCGCCATTTTTATATATATGTTATTGAATTAATGGAGCAGAGCAAACCTATGGCGATGATGACTCTTTGCGATCGACTGATGTTTGAGACAACGAGGAACTGTATAATCGCCTTTTTTACTACAGCGAGCGATTTGCAGAGGTTATTATTTTCTTCTAATCATTTTGATAACATTTGCGATACATCGACGGAATGTCCCGATGGAACTATACAGTTTTAGTAATATCAATGTGTGTCCAATAATAATCAATAAAGTAAAGAAAATATGTACAGTTATTTATTAAATTATGTTACATTTTCTTCCATAGATCACACTTAAATTATGAAACACCGACTATACTTCAATTATAAAAAAATTTAGCCCTCCATTTCTTGCAGCACTCGTTATCTATATAAAGCTACCGTGATCTTTTAGAAAAACCGAGAGATACGCCTATGTTACTTCGGAATATTTTTTAATCTCCATCATGTGCCTTATCATTTTCATAAATTGCAACATCAATTGTACCGCATATTTGAGATCTAGCATTAACAACGTTATTTCAAAATCTATCGAATTCGGCCTATAAGGCTTGAGTTTCTCGATGACTGCGTTGAAGTCGTTTGTCGAGCTCGATTTTTGCATAAGTATTCCGAAGGTCGTGAGATCGTGTAAATCCGAATGAACCAACAGTTTGCGATTCTCTTCTTCAGTTCTCATTTGCGATAGATCGAACTGAGCGATGAAGGCGGATATCGTTATCGAGAAGAAAGACGCGGCTTCCGGTGCTTTCGGAGCTGCTTCCTTCGGCTTATTCCGTTTCGTTACGACATCGATATGGATCAGACTTTGCCAAGGCGAATTCGTCAGTGAGGACATAAACATAACGAAGGATTAGACATAGATATGTAAATAAATGATGAAACGATTGTTGTAACTGTTTCATATGCGTATAGAGAATCAACGTAATCAATTGAATCAACAATTTTACAACATATTTTCACTGTTTTTTAGTGAAGGAATAAGTATTACTTATTACTTCACTCATTGAAATAAAACGTTAGTTACTCTTATAAATATAGTTAGGAACCATCAAAGAATCATTTCGATTAAGACAATATTGTCAGTATACAAAAGAACGTAAAAACATTGTCACCGTACACGCATTTTTATACTTTTTTTTTGTAAGATTAGATTTCTAAACTTTTATTCATTCGTTTATCAAACGTAAAGATATGGATTTATATCGTAGCATATCAGGAACTTTTACAACATATTTTTACTTTTTTTTCGATCATAGTCCTATTTATCATTACTTCACTGACTGGAATACGCTATTAATAAGTAACTCATATAAATCTTATATAAAACTTATAAATGTAGTTAATAATAACTTATACATGTAGTCAGTAAACAATAGAACGTTACAACATTCTTTTCGTTCAAACATTTTAATACATTTTTCACTGATAAGCGTAAAGGACTGGATTTGTATCGTAGCTTCGCAGATAACATACCACAGAATCATATCTCGGTACATGCCATCGTTGACATGTCTTATGTCTGAACTAGAAGTAAATAAATTATGAAACGTAGATAAAAACTTTGCGTTGATGTTTACTCATTCAATCAACGCTCTTTAAACACATTCGTACACATTTTCAGGTAACGGAGCATTATAGGTTGCATATCACAGAATCTAGCAATTCGAAACCAGAAACTAATTGTACATTTTGTCGTAGAAATTGTGATTACACAACGTGTAAATAGATGTGAGAATTAGAACCGCGACTAAACACTTCTAAACACAAATTAAACGAGTTCGCAGTGCAGCTTCAATACATAGTTTTTATACCTTTATTATATAGATTGCAGCACTCGGTTGTACTTCGCTATCCTCGCCGCACGATATGACTGCGTCTTTCAAACCGTTCCAACATTGCCAGTGACCATCGACTCTTCTGCAGTACGCAGTGTAATGGTCTGACGAGAAATGCACAGTGCCGGCAAGTCTAAACAAAAAAATCATAGTTAAATATAAACGGCATAACATGTCAAAATAATTTCATCAACTTGATCGTACCTGTAGTTAACACCGTCCAGCTGTATTGCAATTGGAATCTCATTTAATTTGCATCGCATTGGCCTAGGGGATTCGATGCAACTAACGTCCAGTTCGATAGAAATATGACAGTTAGCTGTTTTTATTTCCGTTCGCTTCCCTAAACATCTTCTTTGAGTACACCTCAGAGTAATGACGTATGACTGATAATTCAGCGCTTCCTCTAAGGCATTCATGCCTTTATTTAATAAAATGTTATGATTGACGGTCAAAACTGCCTGTGGAGTTATCGCTGCATCACAGTGAGGTCTTGAACATTTGTATTTTTTTAACACACTAGGTTCGTCGTGGTATAGTTTCTCCCACAGGCGGCTTACATTATTGGTTGCGTCGAGGGAGATCGAACTGATTTTATCGCCGATTTTGGTTTTTTGCACTATTTCCGATATAGGAATCAACAATTTTGCTCTTCGTTGATAAACTTCCGCCGTCGGACCAGTCTCGGCGAGACGTACAATAAACTTTGCTACTTTATTTGGCACGCCACCGATTAGGTCCTGCAAGTGGATCTTCAAAAATCTGTCCACACGCAATGGCTCCTCATTATGTTGGTTTTTAAATCGCTGAAGTAGCCTTCCACGTAACTCGATGTTGCGTGCTCGTTTCCGTTAGGCACGGCAACTCCACTCCACAATGGAAACTCCTTTGCGAATTGAAGCAGTCTTTCAGCATATGTTGGCAAATAAAAAGCGCTCACATCGGACCCTAACTTCTCGAATTCCTTAGCACTCTTCAATACATCTTTGAGCCAAGCCGTTATGCTGTTGGGGACGACTTCCTCCTCCTCCTCTTCTTCTGGCAATTGGATGTTATCAACACCGTCATCGTCATTCAGTTTTTTTTGCCTTCTCAGTTGCTTTCGGTTACAGCGTCTTCATCAAACTCGACACTTACTCTTCGCACTGCAATAAAATGCTTTAACTTTTTCCTCGCGTCTTTTGGAGTTTCGAACCTCGCGTCAAGTCGTGTGTCCTCATGGGTGTGAACAGCGACGATGGACGTTAATGACAGTAATTCTTCAAATTCTTCGAACGTTTCAGCATCGACCATGAGACTGATGCACCTTATAAAAAAGCCGCGTACTGCTGGATGATGGACGGATCTGAAGCACTCCCATTTGGTTACAGCTTTCATGATATGAGCGACATCTATCCGGAGATGTGTTACCGGTCCCGGAATATCTTTTCTTCTCAGCGACACAGCTAGAAAACGGTCGTTGACATAAGATTTGATTGTCTGATTGTTAAAAGCCAAGCACATGCCACATAAAAACGATCGCCCATAATCAGACACGGCTTGCATTGGCGGACGAGCACCATGCCGCATCCATGTTCTCAGCCAGTACTCTACCAGCCCTGTGGTATGACTCTCGGATAGTAGCTGACCAACGGATAGTGTAGTTTTATCAAAGTTAACGACTATCACGTACAGAAAAATGTGCCCCGTTTTTGTACTATCCGGTCGTTGTAATTTTTGTACGATGCTTCCGGTTGCGTCGACACTTATTATTGATCGCTTGACTAGACGACGATATTCGTTGTACGCATGTACTTGTGGTACGGTCATGTAAATAGTGAAGAAGGGATTAGATGCAACTCCCTGCACTGTTCCGACATATGGCGGAGTAACCTTTATTGCCTCGATTGTTCGTATGAGATCTCGACTATCGCTCGGTGTAACTTTCAGTAAACTGTGCCGAGTTTGCAAGGAAATCAAGGCAAAAATCAAATATTCTTGTCAGAGTCCTGGATCTTTGCTTTGTTACGAGAAAAAATTTAGACAAAAGTCAGAAACGTTTGCTTATTGAGCATTAAGATGGCTTAACACGCATGGAATTGAGAGATGAAACCTTAGTAACCTAGGTGATAACTGATAAGGTATTGAATAGGTATTGGAATGTTGTTGTATACAAGTAAGCTAACCCAATATAACTCTATTAATCAACTAAACGAATGATTTTACTTATACTTTTGATAATAATTTTCGATGATATTCGAGGTTAACCAGGATTGGAGATAGACGTGCTCAGCATCTGCAGAACCGAACGGAACCGTGCAAAGAACCAAATTAGTCCAGCATTTAATGAGACATTGTTTATCGACTTAAAAAATGGTTTTACTTACTTGTTAAGTAAAAGAGACGCTCGGCGAGATTTGCACTTGCGTTGAGCACCGGGAACTAAATAGCTGGCGAGGTAGCGGCCTGTGACAGGAAGCGTCACCTAACGGATCGAAGCCATACTATGATTTTGGAATGACGATTGTGTAAATTTAGTTTTTAAAGTATTTCAATAAATGAATAAGTGACCAAACGTTTTTATTATTATACCAAACCCTACCAAACGACGAACAAACGATGAAAAAGAAAAAAAAACTGTCAAAAGTTTATGGAGGGGGGCTAACTAATGACAAAATATTTATAATTGTTATCTAACAAAAATAATTAATTACCAAACATTTTTAATGTCCTACCAAACATAACCAAACGACGACCAAACAAATGATAAAAACAAAATTTCGAAATCCGTTTTGGGGGGGCTAACTTTGTGTGGGTCAAGAAACGTGGCTGGAAGAAACCAATGAGATAAAGGTGCTGCAAAAGCTTAGTAAAGAATATTGTTGGACAACCAAAGTGGCAAATAGAGATAATGTAAAAGGAAGGGCGAGCGGGGGCCAATTGGTGGGTATTAGAAAAGGAATGAAAGATAAATGGAGAGTGAAGAAATGGAAATTTGGGCTGACCTTAAAAACCGAAACGAATACTAAAGTGGGAAGTAAGCAGCGATGGATTGTCACGGTATACAATAATGTGGGATTTGGGGAAATCGAAAATTCGCGGAGGGAGGTTGTAGATAAAGGAATAGAGATGGGGGCGGGAGTAATAATTGCTGGGCATTCAAATGCGAGCATTGGTACAGATAAAGGAATTGTGAAGGTAGAAAAAATAATACGCGATGGGCAAAATTCTTTTTGCCCATCGCGTATTATTTCTTCCACCTTCCACAATTTCTTTCAGACATCAGACCTTCCTTTCAGGCTCAGAGGACATGACAATCAATACGGAGGGCAAACAATTGTTAAAGATGTGTGAAAATCTGGGAATACTTGTAATAAACGGCAGGAGAAAAGGGGATGAGGAGAGAAAATTAACTCACGTCGGCGCGGAGCGAGGAAGCTCGGTTCTCGACCTGATACTCGAACGCGAAGACGAGGAGGACGGTGCGATTGAGACAATGGCGGTGGTTCCAAGAATTGAATCGGACCACCTGCCGGTGACCATGAACCTTAACTATGGAAATAACACGAATCACAAAGAGGGGACAAAATAAGAAACGGAAAAAAGAATACAGACACTTGCGGGAGAAGCGGGGGGGGGGGGGGGGGGGGGGGGAGGAATTCATACAGGAGCTGAATTTTCACTGGGAAAATAGCAGAGGGGAGGAATTGGAGGATGAGCAATGGGCCAAACGAAAGAAAACGATTTGGACAGCAGCCGAGAAGTCAGAAACGGTCAAAGAAGTTAGAGAACAGGCGAAGAATCCACCCTGGTACAAGGGCGAGTGTAAAGAGCAGAGAAAAAGGGTATAGGATAGTTTAAGATATTATCTGTGAAATAAAGGGGAGACGGCAAAGAAATGACTAGCAGAGGAAAGGAAAAAGGTAATGTATCTGACAAAAACAGAAAAGAGTGGTTTTAAAGTCGGTGGAAGAAAGTAAGGAAAAGTGAGACTATGGAAGAATGGTGGGCGGCAATAAGGTACTACAGGCCAAGGAAGAAAAGAAAAGGGGTAATAAAAGCCAGCAGCAATAGGTAAAGCACTTCGCAAAGCTGCTAGATGCTGAGTGCCAGGAAGGTGGGGAGGGAAGGTGGGGAGAATGACATAGCGTCAGTTGAAACAGGGTAGGATGAGGAAATTAGGGAACAGGAATTTTTGAAAGCGTTGAAAAGAATCAAAAATAAAAAAGCACCTGGCGAGGACGCGGTGCCAGCGGAATTTATCAAAGCAATACCACCAGAAAGAAGGCACGAATTTCGGACAATTCTTAACATGATTTGGAAAAAAGGAGAAATGATAAACGGCTGGGAAATTGCGAGAATTTATTCAATTTATAAAGCGGCGGACGAAGAGGCGGCGGATAATTACAGAGAAATATGTTTGAGAATTGCCCGCATGAGATGTAGCGAAACGGGTAGGGTGAAATGAAGATGGCCACAAAAAATTATAATAAGGAAAATAAAAGTTGTGACGGACTCTTAACCGGGAATTTCGGCAACCGGCTCGAGCCAGTCGTCCCAAACATAATGAACCCAGTTCTACTTCGCGTTCCTTCAATCCTTTCGGTTGGGTGCCAGGTGATCGTTTCTACCCCGATCACTAGGGGTTTATCATGGGGGGATCATGTGTGTGAAGTTAGCATATCAATTTCTAGCAGATCAACAATAAATTCGAGTTCCATGTGCATGCAACCGAGTTCTATAGTTCCTGATTGTTTTTACCAATAGTTCTGGCGATTTGACGTTAAAACAGAAATTTGGAAAAATGATCTGCTAACTTCCCGTAGCAGATCATTTTCTAAAAAGATTATTTGATCCTACATATTTCGATGAGCCCGACAGTTCTGGCTATAACAGAACAATAGTTCTGTAAAAAAAAAAAATCATGAATTTATAAAAATCACGTCTATATCTGTACCTCATTAATAAGTTTAGGCATCGCTCGCGGTTCTAAAAATAGTGATCGTTCTCCTTTGTAATTTCAATAAAATTCGGAGCTACTAGCCATCGAGAATAGTTATAAATAATATTTATCAGAATTTCAAGGATACAATTGTAATTATACTGCATCTCAGGAGTGAGTTCCAGCCCGATCACGGTTCTAAATGAGAGTTCTGGTCTTTTTGCATTATAATGAGGAGAATTCTAGCCACTACTACAATTGCTACTCGTCGACAAAAAAAATCAATTATAAAAAATTGTTAACAACACATCCGATAGATGATCGTGATATCCTGTATCTCAGGTGTGAGTTTTGACTCCGTTAATGGTCCCAAGCGATGGTTATAGACCTCCTACATTATAATAAGGAAAGTTCTAGCTACGAGCCATCGCCAAAAAAATTACAAAAAATAATTATCAGCATTCCGATTATTCGGCACTTCGATAATTATCAGCATATCGGATGAATGATTGTGATGTGCTGTATCTAAGGTGTGAGTTCTAACTCCATTAATGGTTCTAAGTGCTCGTTCTAGACCTCCTGCATGATAATAAGGAGAGTTCTAGCCACTAGAAACCGTGAAAAAAAAGATAAAAAATAGATATCAGCATATCCGATGGACGATAGTGATACGCTGTATCTCAGATACAGTATGCTCAAGTTTAGCGTTACCCGAAGCCAATGACATGGACGTGTTAAGTGAAGGCTTCGTTTTTTTGGTTTTCAAATTTTTTATTTATTTTTTTGGTTTTTTTTTTATTTCAAATTTTTTTTTGCTTTTTTATGTTTTTTGAATATATTTTCTTCGTGCATTTAGATTTTGTCTTTTGATCTTATGATACTTTATATATTTAAATAAATGAGTAAACAACGGCATAGATAACATGAACATGAGTAAGTATAGTTGCGTCCTGAAACGGTTAATAACCAATAACCTGCTGGTTATTGGTTTAACCGGCGTTAAACCAAAAAGTGCAATCGCATTTATCGGTTCTAACCACCAACGTCCACTTTTCATCGCCGCAAATAGCATACCTTAACACATGGGGATGTATTTTCGTACAGGCATTTGCCAGCTCCGGTTTTTACGCGTGTCATCATGAGTGTACCAGTATACGCCTAATAACGCATGAGCGATGTAATGCTGCCCCTCCGGATCCTCAGAATCCAAACAATCTACGACACCCAGCAAAGGATATAATTTTTTCCCGATCTGTATATTTTTCGGAATGTTTTCTAGTGTGTATTTAAGAGTTTCCATCGACGTTGTGTCTGTGTTCTGATAATACGGGTCAGTCAAGACGCTCGTCTTAATAAGTATGTGATAGCAGTATGTTTCGATAGCTGTAATCTCGGATTTGCACTTATAGCACCTCCTTCAGGTTTTCATGCAATCGTTTATTGCACTTTGGGCACGCTTACGATATCTCAGGCCCCCCAATTTGATGGTTGTTTCTTGAAATTTTAGCAAAAAAAAAACGATTTGCAAGAATAAAAAAATGTCGATTTCGGCTTAGTTTTGGCGTAACAAGTGATTTTACAAATATTTGAACACACGTCAGATGTACCGTTCATAATAATTATATATAATAATCTTCGTGATTTTCTGACCCCCTCTTTTTATTGTATTTTCGAGTAGCGTCCGTCCGGAGAACGATCGATATGAATGCCAGACCGGTGCCCCATGCGCCAATCCGAAAATATTTGGTCTCAAAGTTGAATTGTTTTTTGGTCTTTTCGCCTCTCGCGATAATTCGCGTGCGAAATATGTCCATGTATGCACGCGTGTGCATGCGAGTACACGCGAGCACTCTATCGGAAGTATTTATTCCCTTCGTGTGTTGAAAAAAAATAAAAAAAAATCGGCATTTATGTGTATTTTACAACTTCTGTGACCCGCTGTTTTTTGTGCTTCTGGGTGGAATACGGGCCAAATTTGGTCATTTTTTGCGCTCTCAAGTTGCATTCATCTGAGGAACAACGAATATGAGCGCTCAACCGCCGCACAATGCCTTAATTCGAAAATATTAGCTCTCGAAGGTGGATCGAAGCACTGAGGATATTTTTTTTTGTCCCTCGAGTCATTTTACGCGCGAAATGTATCCATTCCTACACGCCTGTGTATGCAAGCATACGCGTGTATTCTATCGGACGTATTTTGTTCCCTCATATGCTCTGAAAAAAAATACGGCTTTTCTGTGTATTTTAGAATATCAGTGAGATGTTGTTTTTTCATGTTTCCGGGCGTAATCCAGGTCGAATGTGGTCATTTTTTGTATTATTGAGTTGGATCTGTCTGAGGAACAATAAATGTGAGCATTGAACCGCCTCGTTACGTCTCGATTCAAAAATATTTGCACTCGAAGTTGGATCGAAGTGCTGAGGACACTTCACGTTCTGGCTTCGCGAGCCGTATTACGCGCGAAATGTGTGCACGTGAGCGCGCGTATGTATGCAAGTACATGCGAGCACTCTATCGGATGTATTTTCTTTCTTTGTATGCTCCGAAAAAATTTATAATTATAGTTTTTGTGTGTATTTTACTGTTTCGGTGAAATTTTGTTTTTCGTCTTTCCGGGAGCAATACGAGCCAAATGTGACAATTTTGGGAGTGCGAGATTTATCTGCAATTCTGCAGGGAACTGCACATTTTTAATAGTGCTAATTCCTTCGGGAAGGAAAGCAATTTTGATCCGTATGTAACATTACCATGTGCAGTCGGCTCTAATGTTTTTTTCACTGAAAAATATATCATAAAAAATGTCTATTATTTTCGATACTGACCGCGGATGTTACATGGTCTTAATGTCCTCTGCAGAACAGCTCCTCCGCTGGCTGTCGCGACAATAATTCAAGAATGATTTCCTATCTGGTGGGAGGGTATTCGAGAGTTACTCGTTTGCTAAATATATAGGTTTTATAAATGAGTTACTGGAGAATCAGCCCTTTGGTCTTTAACATTCAGTAGCACATCTGTGGGGAAGATCTTAAATGTTCTAATCATTTTAAGTCATCCAAAGCATTGGGCCACGTTTTTATTAACACTCAAAATTGTTTAAAAAAAATTATGATCGTTTTTCAAAATAAGTCAAAATAAGCGCCCCCCCCCCCCCCCGGATTGCATCCACAGCCGACTTACCCCCTTACTGTGTCGCATTCGCAGAAGCACAGGAAAACTGCGGAAAACCGGGTCATATACAGACGGTCTGTCCCCAGAAACTGGTGTTCCTACAGGAATCATCAATCTCCAAGAAAATTGCTTCTCGCGTCACGATCCGATGCGCCAGCCAGCGCGCGGCCTGACGGTCACCCATCCAACTACGGACCGCGAGTGGTACTGCTTCAATTTGGGGGCCGCCAGAGCCGCACACCAATCATGCACCGATCGCTGTAGGTGCGGACATTCGCTCTATGGGAACAGATTTTTTTTTTCATGAAAAGATAGTATTTCTAGTATCCGTCGGGGGGGAGCTCCGCCCCCCTCCCCCCCCCCCGCGCCTTATCCGCCCGCCGTCCCACCACGCCCGCCACGAAAAAAGACAAAGTCAAGACAGAGACAAAAATAAAAATAAAAATAAGAATAAAAATAAAAATAAAAATAAAAATAAAAATAAAAATAAAAATAAAAGTAAAAATAAAAATAAAAATAAACATGAAAATAAACATGAAAATAAACATGAAAATAAACATGAAAATAAACATGAAAATAAACATGAAAATAAACATGAAAATAAACATAAAAATAAAAACAAAAAAATAAAAACAAAAAAAAACAGGGCTCCGCCCCCGAAAAAAAAACTCGGGGGGCTCCCCCCCCCCCCCCCCCTCCAAACCCCCCGCGTCGTGACTGCGATCCTAATATTTTTTAAAAGAAAGAAAAAAAATTGTTTGCCATGAGTTTGTGACTGATCTGTTCGACTGTCCCGATACTTGAACCAATAGAGAGTCATCACACCGAATACTCACTATCACTCGTACACACATTCTCATCTTACCACTCGTTCTCCATCATACAATCGAAATTTTTTATCAGTTTTTGATTGTATCGCAGTGAGACATTGCTCTACATTTCACGCATTGGAACACGTCGAAGGTAGAGAGCGAGAGTAACTGGGGATACTGCGCCCGCCGTATGGTCCCACTGCTCGCTACGCTCACGATCCCCGGTGTTACCACGATCGTGACGTACTAACTACCAGTCGGTCTTTCGACGAGATTATACGAATTCTGTAAAACCCTACTTCGTTCTTGATGAATTCGAAGCACCCGTCTCTTCATCCCAAACTGGAAAATTTTTCTATTTTTCACTCCTTTCCACCTCTTATTGGATCTTCGGCTGCGAGTCAGCGATTTCTCGAGCAAATCGGCTGTATTCCTTCAAGGACGAGCACACCGCCACGATGTTGTAGTCTGCCGATGAGGGTCGAAAATACCCAAAATGCAAAGTTTGGATGGGTTTGGCGATGTGCTTCATGCACATCAAAAAAGGCGAATAACAAGATAAAGAAAGGAGAACAGGTGTGCCGGAAAACGGTGAATCCGAGTCACGACACGTTCGTTGACGGACGAACGTGCCGCATCGGAATCAACGACATTGTCGCCGTCATACCTTGCTTCGACTTGAAAATGCCAGTGACAAAAGTCATCAATCATGTGCGCTGGGCGCGCAAGCAGGGATGATTCGACGGTCAGCAATAGCACGATCAACGACTATTATTCCCATTGCCGTAAAATAGCGGAAGTCATTAGCAACAACAGCGAAGTAAAGCTCGGTGGTGCTGATAAGACGATTCAGATAGATAAAACTTTTCTGATGAAAAGAAAGTACCATCGCGGCCGAATAACCGAGCAAATGTCGATCACCGTTCTCAGGATATATTGCAAGGAGGACAAAACGGGATTGTTTTTTCAAGTTGATGGTAAGAGTGAGGCGGCTCTGTGGCAATTGATTAAAAAGCATGTGGATCCGGAAACGACGACGATTTGCACAGATTCTGCAAAGCAATACCACGGCGTAGAAAAGATGTTTTCCGACCAATGCGTGCACTTGACTACAAATTACAGCAAAGGCGAGTACGTTGATAAGGAGAATCCGCCTAACACCATCAACGACTTGGAAAATCAGAACAAATTGTTCAAGAAAGCAATCGTCTGTCGCCGATCCACAAAATTGCTTCACCAATATATGGCGCTGCATTTTTACAGCCAAAATAACCTCGAAAAAAGTTATACCGACTGTGGTTCGCAGATGATGACTTTTTTCGAGGACATTAAAAAAGTATATCCCGGCTACGTGGACGGCAAAAAAAAGGAGGGCCTGTACCTGAAGGAAATCGACATTCCTTCGGTCGAATCCGAGGACATAGCCCATCTTTTGCCGCCCAAACGTTCGCGCGACATGATGATCGAGGTGTTATGTCCTGAGACGGTACTCAAAGTCCGCTCGCCTCCAAAATCTTTCGAAGCATCGCCGACAATCGGAGCAGCAACGAGGATCACGAGAAGCCCGAGCATGTCGGTAAGGCAGAGCGCTCCAATAAGAGGCTGATACCCGGGGAGTCGGCAGCCGGGAGCGGCCTGTCTTACCCCGAGACGCACGCGCATTTCGGAGCACGCTCCTAGCACGCAGGTATTGCGTCAGCTGCGCATGATCGCGGGAAACGAGGGAAGAGGAAGGCTCCTGACGTCACATTGACGTCATACGGGACGGAAGGGGACTCGAATCCGTGCCGTGTGCACACACGTCGCTCCAATATAAAAGGCCGTCTTAAAGTCAGGAAGGACACTCTTGGACGAATAGTGACTCCGATCACTACCGAGATCCCTTTCCAACAAGCATCGGCGACTTTCTCTGGGGACAGAGATAACTGCTGCTGTCTTGATCACCCCTTTACCTAAAATACAACGTCGGCGACTTCTCTCGGGGACGGGAGAGACTGCTGCCGTCTGTTAACCCTTTACCTAAAATACAGCGTCGGCGACTTCTCTCGGGAACGGGAGAGACTGCTGCCGTCTGTTTCCCTGGGCAAGCTTTTTCTTTTTATATATATTTTTTTTGTTTAGCATTTATTATAGCGTGAATTTAATTACTAAGAGATTTCTTTTCTGTGATCAACGATTGATTTAAATATAATTGAATAAAGCGAACAAATTTAAATTGACATTTCGAATCAATTTCTGTGTCTCGAATTTTTATTTACAGCACCTGCCCTCACCAAAATTAAAAAGTGAGCAAAGAACTCACGTAGCGTAGATTTTGGAGCAAAGACGCATAAGACTCCAAAAAGCGAAATGTTACAGTCCTGATCAGCTTTTTCCTGCATCTACGGTCAAGGAGATTTCTCTCCCTATTACACGTTTATCGCATGTGACGCTTTATCATGACAGTGCCTCTTTTGAATCTAAGCTTTCGAAAATTTATTCAGGGATGGGCTGAGAATGCATGCAGAAAGAATATAGGTCGATGATCACTATGTGGTTTTTACTGTGGCTCGGTTTTTAATTCTACTCAATGCGTACTACGATGTTTACTACGCCGAACTGATACTAAGCGGTTTATTCAAGAAAAGAAGTGCGATTTCCGGTGCGACCGGTACAATTTCTCCTGTTTTACAGTACAGGCCCTTAGCCTCGCAAGATTTCTTCCAAATAACTCCCTCGATCTCCTCGATCGAGTCTCCATATACAATTCCGCAAACAGTTTTGATATACAATTTCAACCTTTATTTATCTGTATTTATATGTATGCCAGCGATGCGCCACAGTCGCTTCATCACTGTCGTGTGCGTGTGAGCTGCCGGGGAGTACTCCACGCACGTGGGGGGTCCGCCATCATTGTTTTAACGCGTGTGTGTCGGTGTTGATGTGTACATTGATGTTCGTGTGTGTATGTATGCAGTTGGGTGTGGGTAGTTTATGCCTTTAGTTTGCGTATTGGCGGACTCCCGACACGTGCTCGAAGTAAATATCCCGCGACCAACGGATCGTGTCGCTTATCATCAGCCTCCTCATCATCGCCGCGTATCGCGGGTTGATGTTGAGGAGCCTGATGACTCGCTCGTTGGCCGGGTCCCAAGCGCCGAGTGCACCGACCAGGAAGGCGTCCACCATCACCGTGTAGCCCTGCCGTACGAGGTTCTCCGCCAGGGGGCGATAATGTTCTAGTTTTCGCCTCCTCGCATCCTCGAACGCTTCCTTTCGATTCTCGAACGGAATGGCCACGTCGATGATGACGGCCGTGCGGTTCTGGTCATTTCTGACGAATCTGTCAGGTCTCCGTCCCGCGACCTCCTCGTCGACCCCCTCGACGCGCTGGTTGACGCGCACGATACCAGGGGCATGGGAGGCGGCAGTCAGGCGGTCTTGGATACTATTGTGCCGCCTTTGAATGGCGGCCGCGTGGGGGCCGCAGTGGCCGATCACATGGGGCAAGGATTCAAGGGGAGCCCCGCATCACCGGCAGCGCTTGTCTCCATCGCCCCATCGGATGGCCCCGTTGAGCGGGAGCACATCCAGCCGCGCGCGGTGGATAAAGCGCCAGTCGGCGAAGCGGGTGTCTGTCCGTCCCTCATAAAGTAGTTTGAGACAGATGTGAGGGACGTTACCTCGAACACCTTGCCCTGATCCCTCTTATTGAGCAGCGTGCCTCGGTAGTACGAGGTCACCGCTGCTTTCAGTCGGCCGACTATCTGCGACCGCGCTCCCGGCGGGATTATGACCCACCTGCCGCCGGCACTCCGGCACTCCACCGCCAGCTCCCGGTGCGCCTCGCCCCACCGCCACGCTGCGTCGATTTTGTCTTTGCTCCAGGCCGTAGCTTTCCGCGCCCTCGACCATACGGATGGTGGACCTGACGAGTTAGGCCGCCCGAACTCCCCGGTTAAGTCACCGGACAGATATCGGACGATCTCCTCCTCATTTAGAGGCCTACCAATTCTCCCCGAGACTGTCTCCCTCAGACGGTGCCAGGCCAGAGTCCTCACCACCTCATCCCCCGCAGTTAGCATTTTAAATGCGTGGGTGATGGTCAGGACATCGGCCATGTCTTTCAGCGGGAGGAGTCCCCCTCCACCCTGTTTGGGTAGGAGAAAGACCACCTCCGCGCTGGCCCTCTGAGGAAGATGTAGCCAACCCTTGGCCATTCTCTTGAAGAGCCGGTCGGCCTCCTTGAGGGGTCCCTTCTTCACATCCGCTCCTCGGAGACAGAAATCAGGCCGCGGCAAAATGAAAGTTGCCACGGCGTCGAGTTTCTGCCATGGTGCTAAGGGTGAGCAGTCCACGGCCCGAAGGTCGGACAGCATCTTCTCGATCGTCGCGATGGGGGTCTGGCGCACCTGAAATCCGGTGGGGATGCCAAGGTGCTCATACCGCTCCCCATCCCCCAGCCGCCTCAAGTCCTCGCCCTGGAGCCTGAAGACGGTCGGGCGGACCCTTCCTCCCCCCTGCCTTTAAGATGTAGTGTGGAACATTTCCGGGGGTTGAAGGAGAGCCCCACCTTCCCGGCCGCAGCCTCCCCCCTCTCAAGGAGGGATCGCATTCCCTCCGGGGAGTCCGCGATCAGGGCTGTGTCGTCCGTGTAGGTTAAGTTGTTAAACGTTTGGGTCCCAACTCTATACCCCACCCCCAGCCCGTCTATTGACCTTAGCACGGGCTCGAGGGCGACGTTAAAGATGATGGGACTCAGCGGACAGCCCTGCCGGACCCCCGAAAGGATATTGATGGGTCTTGTAGGCCCGTCGGCAGCCCGAACCTGCGTAGCAACGTCGGTGTACGCGGATCTTACTATTTTTCGCGTGTTGTCGGGCACCCGGTGCTGTCTGAGGGCCTCGTGTATCGACGCGTGGGGGACCGACCCGAATGCGTTCGTCAGGTCCAACCACGCGACGACCACCTCTTTACCGTGTTTGCCCGCGTCAGCCAGGATCTCCTGCAGCACGAAGTTGTGCTCGTAGCATCCCTCGTACGGCAGGAAACCCTTCTGCGCGGGACTTATACGCTTATTTGTCAGGGCCCACGTGGTCAATCGGTCGGCGAGCAGGGCCGCTAGCAGTTTCGGGAGAGTGTCTCCCATCGCGATCGGCCTCCAGTTGAAGAGATCGTCCCTGTCCCCCTTTTCAAATAGGAGGACCGTGGATGATTTTTTCCACGCATTCGGAACGATCCCTAGGCGAGCTACTGTATTGTAGATTGCCGTTAGCACATGGCACCCCGAGTCGGCCCTCTTTAGGTCTCTGTAGGTTATGCCGTCTGGGCTGGGGGATGAGTTGCTCATCCTTCCGACTCTCTTGCCAACCTCTTCGACCGTGAAGGGCCGCTCCAGGGCGGCATCGCTGGCCTCGTCTGCTGGGTCCTCTGGGAATACGCGGGGGAGTTCCCCGCCCGGCTCCCGTTCCCGGGGCATTTCCCTGAAGTGCTCCTCGGTGGCCGCCTTATTCACTTCGCAGTGCTGGCGGGCACCGAGGAGCACCTCCTGGACAGCTTTCCGCCTATTGCTCCGGTACAGTCGCTGGATGCGGGTCGCCTCCGCCTTTGCATCCCCCGCGGGAACCCTCTCTTCCCTGTCCGCCGGCCTCTCTGGGCGAGCTCCGTCTCCCCTTCCTCTCCCACCACGTCCGCCCCGACGGCCGCCGCCCCCACCCCTCTCCACTCCTCTTCGCGTCGCGAGTCGACCCATGAAGGCGGCCACCTCGGTGGCCACCTGGTCCAGTTCTTCGCTGTTGTTGGCCCCTCTACACGCATCGATCAGTCGGGCCTGTTCCTCGCTCGGCTCTCCCGCCCTTCGTCTACGGCCATAGGGGCCGTATTCGGGGGCGGGGGCCGACTCACCAGCCGCTGGTCTCTGCGGGCGGAGGGGGACTCTAATTACTTCGCTTCGCCGGGTCTGGGGGCGGCCGCCCTTTGGTCTTGCCTCATTTTCCTCCCCCACTGCTCCGGGCGCCGTTCTCCACAATGTTGCCCAAAGCGCTCGCGTTCGGGATGCCGATATCGTTAACGCCAGTTGCTGGAGTACTCACTGCCCTTGGCGCGTTTGCGTTGTTGTTGTTGCGTCTCATGGTGGCATTCGTGCGAGTGGCAGGGAGGTTCGAAGATGACGCCGCTGTTGTTCGTTGCCCTCCCCTTCCGGCACCTCGTCCCCCGCCGGTACTGTGCCGTCCACTCTCGGGTTCGGTTCGTTGTTGTCCGATGTTTGTTTGTGTCCGCCCCGCTCCCATACTCGCCCTCACGTTCCTCGCTGCCTCAACCCTGCCTTCAGTCCTTCTCTCTCGTTCGGACGCTGTTGCGGCGCTTCGCCTCTGCCCCGGTGGTGGCGGTGGTGGTGGTGGTGGTGGTGGTGGTAGTGGTGATGGTGGTGGTGGTGGTGGTGGGGATGGTGGTGGTGGTGGTGGTGGTGATGGTGGTGGGCGCGCTCGGGTTGGGGCTGCCGTCATGACGGGGCCCCCACACATGGTGGTAGTGGTGGTGGCCGTCGTGAGCGTCGCCGCCGAGATCGTCGTCGGGGGGTTAGATCTTGTCCCCCCCTCCGGTGTCGGTGTCGGGGTTCGCCGGTTGGTTGGGGGGGCGGGGGGGGGGGGGGGGGTGCTTGGTGTTGTTGCCCCCTCACCTCCTGTTCCGCCTCCCTGGTTGGCGTTGGGGGCCTCTGGACCACTTGGGTAGCCTCCTCAGGCCCTTTTTCAGGTGTTCCGCCTTCGGGGGGGGGGGGGGGGGGGGGGGGGCTGCTGTTGTTGCCCCCCTCACTTCCGTTTCCTGATCCCCTAGTGGGGATCTTCTCAGGACCTCGGCATATGATGTTACTGGCGACGCTCCGGCCGGGGGGGCCTTCGCCATTGGTGTGAACAGCCCCGCCAGCCTCACCCCCGCAGATCTTCTTCCAACCCCACTTGATGATGGTGTGGGGTTGTTTCCTGCCATTGTTGATGGGGTGACGTCCCCCCTCTTCTGCAGCCTCTTCGCCCGCACCGACCTCATCACCCTGACGAACGGTGGGGTTGGAGTGTGCGGGGGGGGGGGGGGGGACGTCTGGACGGTTGGGTGGTGTAGCTGGTCCCGCCGGTGTTCTTTTCTGCGCCCACATTGCCATCAGGAGGGGGGAAGCCCTTGCTGATGCCGTGGCCCTGATACTACACTCCGCGTGGCCCTGACATACCGTAGCAAGGCTGTGTTATTAGATCCCTCACGGTCTCGCAATGATGGCCGCCACTAACTGAAGGCTACCGTTATCACCAGCTGTCAGGTTCATTGCTCTATACCCTGATCCTCTTTAAGAAAAATCTAAAATCTCGGCTTCTAAGTTCTTAATTATCACCAATTTAATCTAGTAAAACCCCGATCAGTTATAAAATGTCTCTGAATGATTTTTAAAATAGTTAATGGTTGCTCAAAGGAATAAACAACCATAAAAGCGAAGAAACAAAATAAAATAAAATGTTCGGAGACAAAAGGGCGAAATAAAGTATTTGGATTTTAAATGATTCAATGACTTACGGTGATTGTCAATGAATGACACGTGAAAATGAGTCGAAACGATTAAAATGGATGAATGATGTTGATTTTTGGACTCGAAATTCCTCCTTCCTTCCTTCCTTCGTTTTAAGATAAAATTCGCTGAGTCAACGATGGATAATGAATAAATGTTGATGATGTTGAATTGTGAAGGTGATGAAATAATTTATCGTTGAATTCTGATTTAATTATTCGATGATAATCCGAAATATTTATTTGATTTTTAACTTGAACATTCAGACTCCAATATTGTATTAAATTTTAACTGTATTGATATAATATTCCGCGAGAAGTCAATGACTCGAAGACAATAGTTATTTTTCACGAAGACAATAAAGAGGTGACGATTCGCGAAGTGATACTGTCACTAGTGGTTCCGTCCGCCAAAATGAAGTATGTGCTAGTGGTACTGTCCGCCCTAGGAGGTGCCTCTTTTATTGTTTTGATCGGGGGGCACCCGCGTCACCAAGTTGTCCGTTGCATCAGCTGCCCCCTTCTTTGGTCAATATCGATCGGTTTTGGCGTCTTCCGCAGCTTATTTTTATAATTACAAAATTCTGGTTTTTACAGTCAATTTCTAAATAAACAAATTACTCTGATGAATTTCAATTTAAATAATAAGATTTTACAAATTTGAACGAAGTTTCTACGATCCTTCTGTCGAAAGTTGGAATCCCGATTTATGAAATTGTTACAAATATTAACTATAAATTCCTGATTTTCAACGGATAATTATTTTACTTTACTTAAATTAATAATGATGCCTCTAAATATTTTCCCCAGATGCTAATAACTAATTCCCTGCTATTGACTATCTTATTTTACTATTTTATGGATAATAAAACATGATTTAAAAATATTAATTAATTTCTCTGATGATTATAATATGGATAATGTATATTCTTCAATTTTTATAACAATTTATGTTAACGACCTGACCCATTTTATATTTAATTCGTAATTCTACTGGTTAATTACTTTATTTGTTATTTTCTGACCAAATTCCCATGTCTGTTCCATTTTAACGTTGTTTCTATTAGCAAGGTTTGAAGATGTTTTTAATACTAATTTGAATAATTATGCCCCGAGAGGTGCTGCACTCATTAGCGCCGACGGTGATTCTTTTAATCAGTCGCCTCGAGACAGTCACACGGATTCTCTGGCTGCACCGCTGTGTGCGTATGTGTATCACTTCGTGCAATGTGTTGGAGCGATAAGGCTCCGTCTTCTGATGCGTACAGCTAAGGCTTCGGATTGCCCTTTCCGGTCTCAATAAAAACAATGGGATCCTCGGGTAGCCTAAGGCATGCTCGCTACCGATGATACCTCTCCAGCAACCCGAATATTCCCTTGCGATATTTTTCAGTTACGTGACTTGTTGCTATGCCAATCACTGAATAGAATCATTCGGTGTTGGCTGACGCAATAATTAATTAATGAACACGTAATTACTTCTCAGCGATTACCTGTGTTCTATGCATTTCTATGATTTTCTTTTGGTTTATTATTGTTATCATATTATTGAATTTTGGTGGAATTTTTTTTGGTCAAAAATTTGGAGGAATCGATTGACGTCGCAACCAATAGCTACGAGGAGCAGGAGCAGATGTAGGGTGTTCCCGATTGGAGGGATTTAGGGTCGTCGAAAATTGCGGAGCGATAAGTCTTCGCGTCGACAGTAATACATTTATGATAAAAATGTATTATTGTAGACGCAAAAGCTATCGTAGACGATACGATTTTTTGTTCATAGGTGTATATAAATTCATTTCATATACACCGATGAAAAAAAAAAATCGAGAACACTTATAAGGAAGGCTTGGAGTCAAATACTGCGGAAGTGACGAGCTGTAGAGACCTAATCCTTGTTAGTGTTCCACACCCGCACACACACACACACACACACGTACACACGACTGACACAAATTTCGATTTCAGGAAACTCATTGTACCGTAATACTTTGTTTTCGCCCGAAATCGAACACACACACACAGACACACGCACGCACGCACGCACACACACACACACACACACACAAACAAACAAACAACAGACACAAGGAATACCAAGCAGACAACCTCCACGTGGTATAATCTGGATAACGCTAATGGTCTGCGGCCAGCCGGCAAGAGGAACGATTAGAAATCGTTGTCACGAACACATCCGGTGCCCCTATTTTTGTCGAAAACGACGAGTACTAATACTCGATAACTCGATTTCAAAAACATGTACATATAATCCTTCTAAATGTAATTCATTTGGTAGATATTATCAATAAAAAGTAATCAGATTTACGTACCACGGAAATTTTTTAAAAAATCGTCTTTTTGTGTTAAAAAATTGTCATAACTTTTGAACTAAGCCGAATTAGACATTTTTTTATTCTTGTAAATCGTTTTCTTTTTGCTCAATTATCAAGAATCAATAGTCAATTTGGGGAATCCGAGACATCGTAATCTCCTCCGGATGTTGTGGAGACATGTCGTATTCTTCAAATCGATCGTTTGCCCTGGTTAATTTTTCATGAACAGCGATACGAACTGGCATGACTTGAATTCATTTCATTATAGTCTCATTGTATTGGTCTTAATATTTTTTTTCGGCTTTTTCCATGATTTCTTGATCTTAGCGTAACTGGACGTTTATAGGTTTGATCTAATTTAAGTTAGGGCAGCCTATGCAAAGTCACCGCCTATAGTCTGGACGGCCCCCACCAACACCTATTGTTTCGTGGTAGGTAGACGTCAATTAGCATTATTATAATAAAGGATAAAAGGTCAACTCGCGTCTGGATGTTCTGAAAAGCCGCTTCTCGGCGCTTCTCGGCGCTTCTCGGCGTCTCTCGGCGTCTCTCGGCGTCTCTCGGCGTCTCTCGGCGTCTCTCGGCGTCTCTCGGCGTCTCTCGGCGTCTCTCGGCGTCTCTCGGCGTCTCTCGGCGTCTCTCGGCGTCTCTCGGCGTCTCTCGGCGTCTCTCGGCGTCTCTCGGCGTCTCTCGGCGTCTCTCGGCGTCTCTCGGCGTCTCTCGGCGTCTCTCGGCGTCTCTCGGCGTCTCTCGGCGTCTCTCGGCGTCTCTCGGCGTCTCTCGGCGTCTCTCGGCGTCTCTCGGCGTCTCTCGGCGTCTCTCGGCGTCTCTCGGCGTCTCTCGGCGTCTCTCGGCGTCTCTCGGCGTCTCTCGGCGTCTCTCGGCGTCTCTCGGCGTCTCTCGGCGTCTCTCGGCGTCTCTCGGCGTCTCTCGGCGTCTCTCGGCGTCTCTCGGCGTCTCTCGGCGTCTCTCGGCGTCTCTCGGCGTCTCTCGGCGTCTCTCGGCGTCTCTCGGCGTCTCTCGGCGTCTCTCGGCGTCTCTCGGCGTCTCTCGGCGTCTCTCGGCGTCTCTCGGCGTCTCTCGGCGTCTCTCGGCGTCTCTCGGCGTCTCTCGGCGTCTCTCGGCGTCTCTCGGCGTCTCTCGGCGTCTCTCGGCGTCTCTCGGCGTCTCTCGGCGTCTCTCGGCGTCTCTCGGCGTCTCTCGGCGTCTCTCGGCGTCTCTCGGCGTCTCTCGGCGTCTCTCGGCGTCTCTCGGCGTCTCTCGGCGTCTCTCGGCGTCTCTCGGCGTCTCTCGGCGTCTCTCGGCGTCTCTCGGCGTCTCTCGGCGTCTCTCGGCGTCTCTCGGCGTCTCTCGGCGTCTCTCGGCGTCTCTCGGCGTCTCTCGGCGTCTCTCGGCGTCTCTCGGCGTCTCTCGGCGTCTCTCGGCGTCTCTCGGCGTCTCTCGGCGTCTCTCGGCGTCTCTCGGCGTCTCTCGGCGTCTCTCGGCGTCTCTCGGCGTCTCTCGGCGTCTCTCGGCGTCTCTCGGCGTCTCTCGGCGTCTCTCGGCGTCTCTCGGCGTCTCTCGGCGTCTCTCGGCGTCTCTCGGCGTCTCTCGGCGTCTCTCGGCGTCTCTCGGCGTCTCTCGGCGTCTCTCGGCGTCTCTCGGCGTCTCTCGGCGTCTCTCGGCGTCTCTCGGCGTCTCTCGGCGTCTCTCGGCGTCTCTCGGCGTCTCTCGGCGTCTCTCGGCGTCTCTCGGCGTCTCTCGGCGTCTCTCGGCGTCTCTCGGCGTCTCTCGGCGTCTCTCGGCGTCTCTCGGCGTCTCTCGGCGTCTCTCGGCGTCTCTCGGCGTCTCTCGGCGTCTCTCGGCGTCTCTCGGCGTCTCTCGGCGTCTCTCGGCGTCTCTCGGCGTCTCTCGGCGTCTCTCGGCGTCTCTCGGCGTCTCTCGGCGTCTCTCGGCGTCTCTCGGCGTCTCTCGGCGTCTCTCGGCGACTCTCGGCGACTTTTATATATAATTAATAAAAAAGCTGTGATGCTACAGAAAAATGTCTTCTATTATTCATGAAATAAGTTCGATCCTCAAGTTCCTAGCTTCTATTGTGGACTCATTTATCTGCAACTCATCATCGCTTATACCATTTAAGTAAAAGTTCCTACTCACCCACGTAATTCCCTAGTGTTTGTCGACTCGTTTCTCGTTCCTCGTGAATTATAGATGTGTCTTTAAAGATTCTGTACTCTAGCTTTTTACGGTTCGATGCAGTTCTTATTTACTCCGAATGGTAAGAAATACCATTTCAGCTGACCCAGTTATGCTCCAGTGGACTACCATTAAAAACGAATAGAAAACGTACCACTTGTTACGTCTCATTGACGTGTCAGTGAACCTCCATTAATAACAAATGAGAGAAAGTACCCCGTGTGAATTATCTCAGTCATTTGGAATTGAACTTCCTTTGATGACGAATGGGAAAAAGTACCAGTGGAATATTCCCAGGAAATTGTCATTGGTCTGCTATTGGTAACAAATGGGAAATGTACCACTTAAAATTTTCCACTGATTTGCCAGTGGAGTCCCATTAAGAATGAATGGTAGAAAGTACCGTTTCCATTTTCCCCATGAATTAACATTGATTACTTTTTGATACCATTCATTACCATTTAACGCTCAATGGAAAACGTTGCCAAGGGGATCACCGACAATCTCGGATTCATGAAGTTGGAGTGGTCTTAGTTTTGGGGAGCTTAACACTTTTCGTCCTCGCAAAATGGGGCTTCCGCTCGTAAATGTCGCGCCGACGGCCCCTCGTTTGTTACTTGCACTTGACCGTCTCCATCTCTTTCAAATGGTTTATTTCTCTGTCGCCATCCTTCATTAAAAAGGGGAGAGGCGGGCTGGGTAGTGAGATTCTTATGTAAATTCTCGTGGCACGTCGTTATTTGTAATTCATAATTAATGGAAACTGCCCCCAGACGTAACCTCATTGCAATGTTTTTGATGTTGTTACTGACATTTCACTTTGTGCGCATTATAGTCGAAGTAGAGGGTCACAGTTCATAGATTAACCTTTTTAACGCTTAAAGTGAACCTCTACTATTACGTCCCGTCGAGCTCTCGGTGAGTCTGAGCTAAGGGAACCGCAACGGCGGTCGGTGGGAATAACTGATTCCAGCGTAGCGCGTACGCTTTTTATACTAGATCGGTCCTATGCTTCATATGGAGATATTTTTAAGTCTATTTTTCCTGGAAAACTAGCTTCGAGGGAGTCGAAATGCGCATACTGCGATTTTCGGGTGTCATTGCGGTACCAAAAGGCACCAGTATACAATTGGCACGGGGTTTAGCCCCTAGAAAATAGAAAATACAACTCCCGCATCGATGCGACAGTTCCCCTGTGTTTACTTGAGACGGCGAAGTGCCGAGGGATATATAGTTCCGCGTAAGCGTGCCCAACTCTTTGGAGTGTGTGGACCCGTGGCAAGAGGTTGTATATGTTAAAAATAAATCGTCTTCTAGGCGGTAAATTATGTCGAGATGTAACACTACCAAAAAGTGCATTCATACCAGAAACTACCGAAGTGGAAAATTGTTCCAATTGACCCCACTCTTTCACATTATTTGACAATCTTTATGTCCAATATTTCAACAGTTATTAATCGTGAAACGTATACTTTATTCAGAGTACGAATGTTTATGAAGCATATTACCAGAGCCAGTGGTACGATCTACCGGACACGTATAAAAAACAATTGATAATATGCATGATTGGTTCAAGCAAGCCTATTCATTTACTTGGAGGTACTTTCTATATTTTCTCATTGGCCAGTTTCACAAATGTAAGTACAAAAAATTGGCTTAACCCTTAATCCATGCAGCGTTAATCTCATCTTATCTTTACCCTAAACTCAGGCTTTTCAATAGACTTCACGCGTCACTGTATCTAAATAATTAATATGCAAAAAGTGCAGCTTCGGTTCATTTCGATTAAATGCATGTTCTTACAGGTACTCAAAACAGCAATGAGCTATGTTTCACTGCTACGTACATTGATATGAAGAAATCAGGTAGAAAAAACAATGCATTTCAGCATTTGTTCGTATGAATAATCCAATAATAAAATAGCTTTATGTGGTGGTCGATTGAACTTTTGTAGGTGATGAAAGTGTTCCGTTCCGCGTTGAATTCACCTTTCGTAATATTATGTTATGTTTATAGGAAGCGACTAAAAACTATGATACGTGCACAAAAAGTTACCCTTTTCGTGCGGAAAACACTAATTACTTTTGCGCATATTTTGCAGCGAATCAAAGTGTCGCCGTTGGGCATGTCTTATAGCTACAACAAGTTTCGGGCTCGGAGCTCCTCCGGGCCTCCGGGTTTGGGGGCTTCGCCCCCAAATCCTCTCAAAAATGTCATTTCGAAGGGTCTTACACACTAGATGCGCGTTGCGCTTTGCGCTCCGTATGTGGATGCATGTCGCGGGAATAATTGAAGAGTTAATAAATTGGAATAACTTCATATGAACTTAGTTTGCGAGTTAAACAATAGAGCTATCTCTATTGAAGTAACTAATTATAAAACAGAAAATGAGCAGCAGCTGGAGACTGATAACGAATAGTATAGTTGCGGCGATAGTACGTACCGTTACCGCATCTTTACCATTTGTTAATTGTCGTAGTTACTGTTTGACGTAGAAATTGCACCACAGCAACACGCAAAATACTTAGGAACACACCTCGATCAAAAACTCAATTACAACTACCACTTGCAACAGTGTAAATCAGCAATGTTAGCAAGAGCCTCTCACTTTAGAAGCATTACTTTCAAAAATCGCAAACTTTACACCAAACAGCTTGTTGTACTCCGGATAGAGTAGTAGCACCCTATTAAAGGGCAATAATATATATATATATATATATATATATATATATATATATATATATTTGTTATTGTTCCCCGCTTCTCAAAGCTACTACTTATGGCCTTATAGCGGGTCGGCTCGGTTGATGCGTAATTACTGAGTTCTCTATTTCACTGTTATGTCCAATTCTGTTTTTTGTCCTTACGCACCGAGCCAGTCCCCCCATTTTTGCGGCTGTAGCCGACTTGCCCACTGTATCGTATTCACCTTAGTCTTATAACTAAAGGCATAGGGAAACTGCAGAAAACCTATGCCGATACAGTCGGTCTCAGATTCACTTCACGGCATCGGAGCTACGTTCAGGTTCATCGAGAATGTAAACATAGACTACAGCTATGTACTTGTGACACACACGGACAAGTACGCGTGTGCCTCAAGCATATATCTGGATCTGTCTCCCGCCCATAGGCAATAATATATTAATATGATATTAATATAATTCATATAATAATGTAATAATGTATTAAACATTATTATACATTTTCGTGCAACAATAGAATATTATACTATGTTCGTATAATAGTATGATATTATAAAAGAGTCGTATTAATATATCGTAGTATATATTATGGTACTGTAGTGTACATTATAGTCCGGACAGCGGTGTCCGAAAAGTGGAGCGACTCCGGTTGCAGAATAATCGAGGTGTGCAGCGGCATGCGACGAGCGCGCGTCACGTGCTGCTACATACCTCGCAACCGAGAGCAGGCACTCATCAGTCTCTTCGGAACTCCTGATTCTCACGGTTGACTACGGATACACCGGTTGCGAGCAGGGCTCGTAACTCGATAAGTAGGTCGTGAAAATATTAAACTCTTATCGGGAAAGATTAACACCCGATTGTCGTTAATTGAGAAAGTCTATCAAGCGTACAAAGTGTACTGGCGGTTGGTAATTCAAAAGGACAGAAGAAAGCATAAATCGAGAATTTATGGTTGCAAGATAATTATATATTGATGATAACGGAGCATTAATGGATAAATTGATTAAGCGATTATGGATAAATCCATAAAGCAGTATTAAAAAATCAGTGAACAAGTTAATGAAGGGTTCTAGGACTAAATTTCTGCGAGAAAAGCCGCCCGGACGAAATCTCCCCGGACAAAATCACCTCAGACATAATTCCCCCCGGACACAATTCCCCCGGACATAATCCCCCCCGGTCAAGGTTTCCCTCGGTAAAAATTCCCATCGGCAAAATTAGCCCTGACGAAATCTCCGGATGAAATATAGATAAAAAATAAAATACAGATAAACAATTAAATATATATAAATAATAAAAATAGGAGTTTCAAAATGCTTATAACAAGGAAAATAATAGAGTAAATCAGGGTCATTAGCGTACATATTCATTGAAATCGACAATATTTTGTACAATATCCGATACATAAATTATTAAATTAGATAAAAAATAAAATATAGATAAACAATAAAATATATATAAATAATAAAAATAGGAGGTTCAAAACGCTTATAACAATTAAAATAATAGAGTAAATCAGGGTGATTCCCCTACATATTCATTGAAATCGACAATATTTTGAACAATACCCGATACATAAATTAAAAGTATACTTATGGATATACGCCCCTCTAGAAATCGGATATTATATAAGTGCAAACTCGATTATTTACACTTCAATAGAACATTTTCCGGTACAGTCGACTTCACAAAGACAAATTTTGGGCAATCCCCCGAAGACATTCAAGTACATTTGATGCGTCGAAACTTCCCACAACGGCTTCGATCCGAGCATCGAGATCGCGATATTTCCTTTTACGAGGCGCAGCTGCAGTGCCAGCGTTACCCTGCTCGTACTCCATTTCAACAACGCCTTGCTCTGATTTTAAAAGATCAGTAAATTTCCATATGGACAAATGATATGCCTGAGCCTTAATATTAAAACCATTATGCCATCCTTCGACGGCATTATTCGTTCGAGCATCGCCATCGATTACTGACTGGTAATGATTCCACAATTCAGGCTCAAACATTGGCCCACGACGACGTTTGTTTCGACGAATTACACCCACCCACGTAGACGCGAAATAATGGAGAATCGATTTCAATTCGGTCATATTTTCCAAATAAAATTCGGAACTCGCCAGCTCGTCAAACGCAAATTGCACGAACTCGTCCGGTACGAATGCCAACGCAATCAACATGCGTACGTTCAACGCGAACTCGCCATCGTTATTATACAGCGCCTGTTGTCCATATTCTTGAATTTTACGCCACACGCACTGGCTAAAATGAAAGAGGAACCCCTTGATCTCCGCATCGGGAAAAACACGTTCGACCGCATGAATAAATGCAAGTTCGAAATCGACGACGATTCGCGAAGGCGAAAGACCCGGTTCTAATTTTTGTAGTTCCTCTAAAATCGTAATGTACGTTTTTTTGGTACGATCGGTAGCCAGTACGTAGACGAGAGGCAACACTTCGCCATGGACGAGTCCGTGGATCGTGTACAACTGATTAAAAATTCCAGGCACGGTTTTGAAAGTGCCATCAGCGAACCATATAGCACACGCCCGCAACATCTTTAGATTTTTCTTCGTGGCAAATATAAGTATCCGATTTCTCGTCGCGGAATCGTAAATCAAAAATCGCTTTCCCTTTATAGATGACTTATAACTATCGGGCACAACCAAATCACTTGCCGATGAAGGAATTGGCGGAGCTGGATTACAAGCAGCACGCACACGCCTTGTAGATCGTTTCAAACTCTCAACGGTTGGTAGATGCGCAACGGCAGATGTCAACGCCCCAGCGATAGCCGATGACACGATTAACGATGTTGGTTCTCGACTTCTCTCTGCATTTTTGCGAATTTTTTCACGAATCTTTCGGCCCTCAACTCGCCCTGCCTCTCCAGCATGATTATGCTCTGTTTCTTTCAATACAACACCTACAAGAGACAAAAATAACAACAAAAAAACTATTAGGCAATGCAAAAATAACGCATACGAATTTTACTAATTTTAATAATTTATTAAAATACGAAATTTAATAATTTATAAGTAACACGCAAATTTATTCAAATGCACTTTTTAATATACGTAAACATATACTCAAAACAAATAACAACACTTACCGCTCCGTGTGTTTGTTGACGTATGACACGATCCACGACACGTGCCTTTATATAAAATGCAGCGCCAAATAAATTTATTCACACCCTCTGAGTGCATGTGATACATGTATCCATTATTAATTAAAAATTTTCCTCCTTTCTTCTGACTATCGACAAACTTTAACGGCATAACGGACACTTCAAGACGATACCAAGGTAGCGATTTTTTTTTTTTTTTTTTTTTTATAGAAGGAGTGTGGAAAATCTTCAAAAAGACACACGGGAAGGGTCCGCACTTCCCGAGCCGTGTGGGATTTGTACCCACTAAAAACCACACACCTTTCCTTCTTGGTCCAAGTCCACCCCGGAACCGCTTTCGCATTACTTCAGGGTGGGACCGTTTCTTCGCTGAGTTCAGCGCCTACTGTTCTTCATGTTTCTATGGCTGTTGTATTGCCAGGTTTTCGTCGAGTTTCTTTTGACGTAGGACCGTTTCCGCGAAGGTGGCTACATCGTCCCAGTGCTTCTCGCTTCTTAGCATTACCTCGACCAAGTTATCGGGAGTAAGCCGACCTGTTTCCAGCTCTAGCCGTGCCCTGAGTTCGGTAAAACGCTCGCACTCGAAGAATGTATGCTCTGCGTCATCTCGATCGGTTTCGCAGTACCTACAATTGGGGTTCTGTACTTTACCTATTCTGTGCAAGAAGTCTTGAAAGTACCCGTGCCCAGAGAGGATTTGGGTCAGGTGATAGTTTACCTCCCCGTGTTTGCGATCAGCCCATACTCTCACTCGGGGAATGAGCCTCGCTGTCCATCTGCCTCTTGCGTCGTTTTCCCACCGTTGTTGCCAGCACTCCATGGTGTTTTCTCTGGCCTCCGCCTTTGCTACCGTCTTCCCTACTTCGCTCGTCCTCGCGAAGATGCTTTTCTTTTCCAGCGCAAGCAAATCGATGGGTATTACCCCTGCAATTACGATAGCGGCGGGTTCTGAGACGGTGCGGTATGAGCACGCGATCCTCAAGGCTCCTCTGTATTGCACTGCTGCTATTCTCTTCCTATAGGTCTTCTTCTTTACGGCGTCTGCCCATATCTCACTTCCATATAAGAGGATGGACTGGGTTATTGACATCAACAGTCGGCGCTTGCTTGGTCTTGGTCCGTTGACGTTGGCCATGAGTCTACTTAGCGCAGTTGTTACTGCAGCGGCTTTGTCTGAGGCTGTCCTGATGTGCTCCCAAAAGGTCAGCTTCGAGTCCATCATGATACCCAGATGTTTTACAGCCAGGTTCGTTTGTATTGTCTCCGCTCCGACCCGCAACGTCGCTATTCTCGGGATCCTCTTCCTGGTGATCAATACTAGCTCCGTCTTTTGCGTTGCCAATTCCAGACCATGGGTCTCCATCCATCCATTTACCAGTCGCATGACTTGGTTCAATTTCCATTGAATTTTCTCCATGTTTCGAGCGGCAATTACTGCTACTAGATCGTCTGCATACCCCGACAGATACGTGTGCTCTGGCATTCTCATTCGCAGAATACCGTCGTATGAGATGTTCCAGAGGTCGGGCCCCAGAATGGATCCCTGGGCGGCTCCAGCCGTTATCTCCTTGTTTCTAGTGCCGTTTGTGGTCTCGTACGTCAGCACTCTATCTCTCAGGTAGCTCTTGATGATCCGCAGAAGGTATCCCGGCGTTCTGAAGCTTTCTAGAGCTTCGATCATATCGTTCCACCTGACCGAGTTAAAAGCGTTTCTAACATCCAGCGTAGCTAGGAGAACGACTTTCCACGAATGGCGGTTCCCGCACTGCGCCGAGTTCACGGTTTCCACTATCTCCTGGACTGCGTGTATTGTGGAGTGACCTTTCCTAAAACCATGCTGCCTCGTTGACAGGTCTCCCGCCTCCTGGATAGCTGCGCTTAGGCGGGGTTTTAACAGCTTCTCAAGAAGTTTCCCTGCTGTGTCCAGCATGCACAGGGGTCGGTACGCTCCTGGGGTTTTCGGGTCGCCTTTGCCCTTGCTGATCAGTACTAGTTTCTGTGTTTTCCATGTCTGAGGAAATTGGCCTTCCCTGAGGCAGGCGTTATACATGTTCAGGAGCGCATCCGGGCAGGTGCGGGCCACCGCTTTCAGCGCTTCTGTCGGGATCCCGTCGGGTCCTGGGGCCTTCCTGTTTTGTAGGTCTTTCACCGCCGCGCAGAGCTCCTCCATGGTGAATGGTGGTACTTCTCCGATTGTGGTTCCAGCGTTATCGTCCAGCCTTACCGGGTGGGTAGGGAAAAGCTTGTCGACGATGTTGTCCATTACCTCAGGTTCGATTGTCTCGCTTGCTGGGAGTGCGCCGAGTTTACGGGTTACTATCTTGTATCCCAGGCCCCAGGGGTCGTTGTTCACATCCTGGCAGAGTTCTGTCCATTTCTGAGACTTGCTCCTGTAGATGGCTCTCTGCAGATCTTTTTTGTCTTGCCTGTACTGGTTGTCGATGTTCGTTATCTCCCTGTTCCCTCTTCTTTTCCTCGCCCGCGTTGCTCTCCGTCTACTCTGCAGGCATTTTCTCCGGATATCTGCTATTTCCTCAGACCACCAGTAAACAGGGCGCCTGTTGTTTCGTCTTTTCTTCCGGGGCATTGACGCGTCGCATGCCCGTTGAATCAGGTGCAGCGTCGCTCCCACTAAGCTTTCCAATCCGTTGGGTCCCTCAGTTCTGTCGTGCAGGTGCGATAGGGCCTCCCATCCATCCGATATCGCCCTGTCGAATTTTCTTTCATCTAGCTTTGCGGCATTCCAGCCCGGCTGCATGTCGGGGCGCGCTGTAGTCTGCAGGTTCCTTACTATGCTGTAGCCAATATATTGATGGTCGCTGCCGGTGTAGTCTTCGAGCACTTCCCAGTGCTGCACTGTTGCGGCCAGGCTTTCCGAAGCCAGGGTAATGTCCGGTATCGTTCCTCTTTGCCCGGGTCGCCTGAAGGTTGGCTTGCTTCCTGTATTTACTACCAGTAGTCCAGTCCTCGCAGCCATTTCCAGTATCCGCTTCCCTCTCGAGTCTGGTCTAGGCATTCCCCATTCAACCGCCTTCGCGTTGAAATCTCCCGCTACCAGTATTCTACCTTCTTCTTCGCGTATTGCGTCTTCCAGGAGGTCCAGTTTTCTTTGAAATTCTTGGATTCCATCGCTGGGGGTGAGGTAGCAGCTGACATAGGTGATGCCTTTGCTCTTTACCCACACGAAACCGTCGCCCGCCCCGGAATTGTCGACGGGGGTTCTTCCTGGGTGGGTTATCCATAGAGCTGCTGTACCCGAGGTATCGGAGAACCATGCTGGGCCGTCTCTGTCTTGATATTGTTCGCTGATTATTAGCAGATCGACTCCCTTCTCAGTCACTATTTGTGATAGGAGGTCGTTTGCTGTTCTGCTTCTATGAAGATTCCCTTGAAGAACTCTTATCATGGTCGATTCTTTTTTTTTTTGTCCAGCGCCCAGCGGAAGGCTTTGCAGGCACCCGACCCCGGTATGTGGTTGAGGGACTCCGGTTGTTCCCTTAATCCCGCGCATACGACACACTGCGGGCTTTCCGTGCAGGAGGCTGCTCTGTGCCCTTCCTTTCCGCATTTGTAGCAGAGGCGGGATCGATCCGTTCCTTTACAATCTCTAGCCTGATGTCCGTATCCCAGACACCTGAAGCATCGGGTGACTTCGATTCTCTGTCGCACCCTGCTGTTGATCCACCCGATCTTTATTCGGGAGGTTTCCAGGAGCTTGTTTCCCACCTGCTCGTTTATCTGCACAAATGCCATGACCTGTCCTCTCCCGTTCACTTTGGTAATTGAGACTACCATGTCTCCGTCTTCGTCATGTAGCTCCCGTTTTAGGGCTTCCTCTACGTCCTCTTTGGTCGTAATGCCGTCGAGGTCCACGAGTTCCAGTGTCATTCTTGGTACCAGGTTCCTCACCGAGCCGGTATCTCCTAGCGTCGCCTTGACCACATCCGCGAAGGCTTGGAGGTCCTTCGTTTCTTTGCCGAGCTCGAGTAGGAGGTCCCCATTCCGAGCCTGGCGTATCGCCCGGATGTCCGTTTCGGTATCCTCTGGTTTGATTTTGGTCCTGATGTCGCGGAGCACGTCTGCATAGGACTTGCCATCCGCGGGCTTTATCAGCAGCGCATCTGGACGTTGGCGCTTTTTTGGCCTCCGTTGTCGCTTTTTTTCCTCTATGTTCTTGTCGGCTTTGTTGTTGCCACCTTCGCCCCGTGCGTGTCTTTGGGGTGTTGAATTTCCCTCCGATTGCGGCCTCTTCGGCTTGTGTGCCCCTTTTTTCACGACTTCAGTCCATTCTGCCTGTGCAGTCTCCCCTCGTCGTCTCTTGTCCTTCGGGGTCGCAGCCTGACTTTCGGCAGGGCTTGTTGCCGCCCGCTTACTTTGCACCGGTCTGTTTTTAGGCGTATTCACAGTCATGTTAAGGCCTTGAGCCTGAAGCCACAACGCGTTTGCTAATCGGCCTTGCACTCTCTTCCTCAGCGTTCTCTCCTCGTTGAGTTTGTCCAGCGCTTCCTTTACCTCGTCGAGACCATCTTTGATAGTAGTGCTGACATTCTTCTGTCTGTCTGACGCTGCCTTCATGCTGCTCGTCACCTTCTCAAGCTGTTGGATTATGTCCTGGAGGGATCGATCAGACTCCTCGATTTCCTTTTTTAGCTCGGTGGTCAGCTCTAGCATACTCTTGCTGTTGGTTTTAGCGTGTGTTTGGTCCCCCCCAAAATCCTTGGGACCGGCGCCGACCATCGGGGCTTTCACCCAATCGGAATCGGCGGGGAGATTGTAGCCGGGGCTATTACTCCCTTGGGGTAATTTGTTTTTCCCACACTTTTCCATCGCTGGTTTCTTTTCGGGGTTCCTTCCCCTAGTCGATTTTTTTTTCTGTCCGCCCCGGGGGTTTTGTTTCCCCGGAACCCCCATTTCTGGTGGGCATCCCCTATCCGCAACCCGGGGAGGCGCCCGATGGGGGGAGAACTGACAAACTCCCCCGCACGGGACCAAGGTAGCGATACTGACGATACAGACGATGTTGATGACACTCACATTGAAACGATACTGAACAGCGACAAACGCTCTCCGGACCGCAGAAGTAAACACACTCGTCGAATGACTCGAAATTGCTACTCATACCAACTATCGACGATTGTACGGCCGAACGATCATTGCCAACATTATAATACGGTCTGAGAATTTTAACTAAAATGAACTTTAAAAAAATGTTATACACATAATTTTATAATAATTATTATATTATGTGTCATTTGGTCATATTTGTGCGAACCCCCCACCTGGAGTTGTGCCCCCTGGATCCCAGCACATTTATGTACTGTCATATAATTTCGGAGATTTTATCCGGGTGAAATTTCGTCCCGGAAAATTTTATTCGAGGGGGATTTTGTCCGAGAAAATTTTATCTGAGGGAAATTATGTCCAGGGGGAATTTTGTCCAAGGGAAATTTGTCCGGGGGATTCTGTCCGGGGAGATTTTGTTCAAGGAGATATAGCCCGGATACCCTACGCGCTAACGGCTCGCGCACAGAACCCAGATTAGCTACCTGAGTTTCTGCGGCATAACAAGCTAACCAAAATTTATAAAAGCATATACAGACAAATCATCGAATATGGCCATCCGTTTTTCTCAACTGCAAAGAGTGCGATTTAAAAAATGAAAACGGCTGAAGCTTGCGCACTTAAGACGCTCAACGCGTATTCGCCATCCGAACAATCCTCCGCACAACCCGCCAATTACACTGCTGTACTCAACAACAGGAATCATCCCAATAGTTCAAAGATCCAAGGTGCTCACTAAAAATTTTCCGTAAACCAGATCGATAATATCAAGGCACTATGTACGCAACCGCTTCAACATGTTACGCGCAGACACAAATTTTCCACACACACAATGTACCAACAACTAAAATTAGGGCCAACAAAAGAATCGCGCTATAAAATCGACACATCTTTTAATCGTAATGTAAGAAAGGGGAAAAAATTAGAAAGTCCTTCCAAATACCAAAGACAATCCCGGGCTGAAGGATTCAGGTCGATGGCCCTTCGCCAAAGTGTATAATCAACATAGGAATAAAACGAATATAAAGAGAGACTTGTATAAAAATTGTTAAGCACGGGCAATAAGCCTCTTTTAGTACTACTATCATTATAGGTAATCACCATCGTAGAACATTCAAGGGTTTCTTCACTCGCTGTGCAAATTTGATGATATATTTGATGACTATGCTGCAAATTTTAAGACTTTCGGTTCCCACAAACCAAAGATACGACACCACTCGGAATCAAATGTGAAAATTTGCTTAAAAAAAGCTGTCGTTTTAAAAGGTAATCCTCAGCGCAGGGGTTTTAAGATACTTCCATAGATCTTGTGCATACTTCGCCGCTGGAAATGTTGCTTCTCTGTAAATTTCAACTACATCGGTATTTGAAGTCCAAAGATACTCAGAGGTACGGACGTCCGAGGGATCAAAAAATGTCCAACCCCTTCGCAGATGAAAAGGACTATGTAGCTACAATTCTTTTCATTTCAATATCCATAATTAATTATATATAAAATGCAAAACAATTATGAATAAATATAAGATAAAAAATAATATTTTCAATATTTAAACATATAGCCATACCGCTACGTGGTGTATCGCTACTTCCTTGTCGACTTCAACAACATCAAAATCATCGCTCTGGGCGCACCGATCATGGAGAAGTCGGAGCTTAGCGATGCCAGTATCAGATCCGATGACTGGCACCCCTGGACCGGCCTCAGCCACTACCTTCTGCAAGCGAAACATCGCGTCATAACGCGAATGAAGCATCAGCGTCGTGGCCGTTCGAATATTAATTTCGCGCGTGCGATAGTTCGCGACAATCGTAGGGCGTCGCCAGGTACCGAGGCTATTGTAGATATTCGTAAGGTGAGGGGAGAGCGAGACCGCGAGAACGATTAGCGTGGATCACTCGAAGACTCTCGTCGTAGCTTTTGTGGTGCAAAGACGTATGCTCGAGTGCTCGTGATAGCCAGAGGGATTACTTCGTAATTAACGACCTGAACATCGGCACCAATTTCAATCGAGATTTAGGAATTTTCGGAGGGATAGAGGGAAGGGTCTTCGAACTTTTGTCACAACATCAGTCTCTCATCGGTACGACTTTGGCTCGTCCTGGGACTCGCGTAATCAATTTGTTTTTTTCATTTACATTTATGAGTGTGCGCGTCATTCGTCGCATTTTTGCCTGGGACTATGGGTACCGTCCCAGGCAAATCGGAAGTTCTTCACCCGGGTGGAGTAGCCAGCTTAGTACGGATGGCCTCACGTCGCATTTTATTAACTGAGTTCGAGCCTTTGAGACCGCCATTTTCACTTACATTCACGCGAGAGATCCAATCAATAATCGGGGCGTGCGCTTTTCGGCTTCGTACGCGTAACAAGCTCGTAGGCTCAGAATCGTGGCAACGGCTGTCGATCGAGCATCGTGTAGTAGATAAATAAACGAAGTCGGACCCGTCGTCCAAATCAGTATTAATAAACAATTGTCACAACGGTACCGGAAGTGATCGCTAGACTAGTGGCGGCTCGGCAAATATAAGACCTGCACGCCTCGTGTAATTGTCCTAGACTTATCGCACCCTTCCGAGGAAGTGTCTATTGAGACTGTACCGCGCATGTAATTATACCGTGACACGGTCACGGTACAATTACATTCCCAGCGCAAATATACCGTCATACCGTACGCGGTATGAGCAATTATATCATATAATAATCCGAAGGTAGCTTCGAGTCGTCCTAATTTTTCCATCATCGTTCTTTTCGTTGGACCTACAGTCGTCGAAGTTACCCGACTTGTGCGCACATCGGACAAAACCAATCGGATTCTTTTCTTAGGGCACGCGTTATCGATACGCACTAGTAACGGTACTAAAGTTCCTATTCCACGCAGACGATTGCTATGTCAGTGCAATTCTTACGACAGTTCTCGCAAGTACGCTGCTTCAATTTCTTTTTCCCGCAAACTATGAATTCGAATTCTTTAAAAGCACGTCTGACGAAATACCTTATGACATTGTTAACGTCCATTTCATCTGCCGCAAATGAATCTCACAAGTTCAATAGATTCAAATTCAAATTAGTGGGTTTGAGCTTGTATTTCCCTTCCAAGACCTTTATGAGAATGTCATCTTGAATGTGCAGCCACTGGACTATTTGCTTAAGTTGCATGTGGATCAGTTTCGCTACGAAATTTTCGCTACTTCGTCGGTCCGGTAAAGACTGACCCAGGTAGGCCGATATCGGTAGTCACCTTCGATTTTTAAGGACGACCTCTGCCAGCTACACGTCGCTGCGAATCCTCTACACAATTGTTCATGGCTTGATCCTTCTTTGATGCACCGATGCTCGTTGAATTTCCGGGATTGCCCTTGTCTTAGCTGTACATCGATTTTTAAACGGAGTCTTGGATCGCGGAAGGCCGATAACGTTAATCGTTTTCGATCCTCGAGGGCGACTTCTACCAGTTACAGTACGTGGCATTTGTATTTTATTCGGATTGTACGTTGATGATTCTACGTCACTGTTATCAGGATCGTTCCTTGCTGCATCGCTCGCTGACGAAATTTCGTTGTTAGCCTCTTGTGAATCACCCAAAACTTGATGATTCTTTAAGTCAGTAGACAGCGAATCCATCTGTTTATTCGAACTGACAGTGTTGAAATCGGTGTTGTAGATGTTGGGATCGGTGTCGAGGTCGGACTCAAAAAAACCTCCATGCCAACTACGCAATCGAACAGCTCCTCAACTGCGAAGCTATTCAGCAATGAATCCGGAAATGCATATTCTGAGCAATTAGGAGGCACGTCTTTATGCGCGGCCACACCTTTTCTTTATTCGGTTTTTTGTGCAGTTTCGAAAATAGGGGCGTCTTCCGATGCACTCGACGATCTTCTTGGAGTTTTCTGTGGAGGCTTGGCCATGGAGGCGCTCTCTGCTTCGCTCGACGATCTTCCTGAAGTTATCTGTACACGCTCGGCAATGGAGGCTTCATCCTCCGATATGCTTCTTGATCGATTTGACCTACGATTGACTTTGTGCCCCCAGCCTTCTGTCCATTTTTTCGTTAGCTCCTTTCGTTAGCTCCTTGGCTGGCGTGGAAGTCAAGAAAGCCGACTACCGCTTTAGAACAATTTTCGCCGACCGATCTATCTTCGTTTTAGGACTCGCTTCTGCCTCTACAACAACAAAATTGTAAAAAAATTGTACAATATACATTTTTTTCTTATTCGATTAAGCACAAAGACCGTTTCATACCAGAATCATGGCTGCCAATCTTTTTTTCGAGTTCATGGTTGTGATTATTCTCGAATTTTTCGATAATGAGATGAGTTTTGTTGAACACCCCAATAACTAATCGTGCCTTTCATTCGGTCCTGAAATTTTACAAATTAAATTTAGTATTGCTGCATACATAATATACTTGAGACACGTCAAATATGATATTTGGGCTATAAGAAGCCATATTAGTCTTTGTTTGGTGACCGAATAACTTCATCTTACGGGCATATGAAACACCTTTCTCCCTGCTGAACAGGGGCATGGTCGGTAACAAAAACTGCAACTGTCTTTTTTCGAGGATCCCATAAATCGGGGGTCCAAGGGAACTGGGATTCCACTGCAGGGCTGATAGTCTCAGAGAAATCCCTTTGAACCCTCGAGTTTTTACACTCTCGAAAAAAGGCCATCACACTTTTTTTTACCGATCGCATGCCCTTAAGATATGATGTAATCCTCCACCCACCTGCCCCGTGTCCAGTTGTTAATAAAAACTGTACTGAATACCGTTTTGAGACCGCAGAACGCCAAAAAAAATAAAATTGTCTTTCCCTCCATGGGCTGATTCCTGAGACAATCTTTTTTCCGGCGTTCTACAGCCTAAAAACGGCATTCGGTACAGTTTTTGTTACTAGAGGCGATATTTCACATCACCTCAAGACAATGTGAACAATTCGGGTTTCTCTTCCACCCGTATAAGTTTCAAATGGTCTCACGACTATTGGACTTTTCTGACTAAAATTGAACCTTATCGGAAGATGATGTAACACAGTATGGCCCGTGGTTTATTTCCGTCGAAAACGATGTTAACTAAACATTCCATTGTACAAAGTAACGCTAGATCCGGTTTATATTACATCTATAATACCGTGTATGGGACATCCTGCGATAATACACTGTAAAAAAAATTGCTTAAAATTTAATATACATGTATATAAAGCTTGGATGCATATACTGTATATTAATGTTCATATACGTTCTTGGTTGAAATATAAAGTGTTGGCATATTAATAATAATGTATTGTATTGTGTTGATGTAATGTATAACATGGCGAATTTTGCCCGTTACTTACTCGACCGTTTCAGCTTGCCCATTGACTCACTAGGCGATCCCATAGAGCCTAATTGTTAAGAGCGACTTTTTGAAAAATTTTATTCGATTGAAACAGTCCATGTGTTCCGCGCCCCGCGTAAAAAAAAGTAGTATGGGAAGGTGTATTAAATTGAGTATGGGTGGAATATGGGAAATAGTACGGGAAATAATTTTGGGAGTGTAATTTGAATATGGGTTTTTTTCAGTTCCCAGATTCATCCCACACACTTTTCCAGACTCTTTCCCAGTCATCGCGTACAGCCTCGAAAATTTTCGATCAATCTATCCCATACGCTTTTCCAAACTTTCTAGAAAAGTGTATGGGGTTGATTGCTCGAAATTTGTCGAGGTCGTACGCGGTGGCTGGCAAAGAGTCTGGAAAAGTGTATGGGATGAATCTGGGAACTGAACAAAACCCATATTCAGATTATACTCTACCCAATATTCATTCCCGTACTATTTCCCACATTTCACACATAATCAATTTGATAGACTTTCCCATACGACTTTTTTCTACGCGGGGCCTCGGGCAAGAGAGCGAGGCAAGTAGAGAGATTCGTCGTCGGAAAACAATGGAGAGTCGTCGCTGGACCAGAGATTCTCATCCCGGAGAATTACGGAAGATCGAGTCGCCTATCCCTGCTGTCTGAGTCGTTATCGAGGCGATCTTTGGAGTCAACATCCCACAACATGTGTGCAACGTCTTTATCCCGTCGGGAGTGCAGCCGTCAGGAGTCTCGAGCTGCATAATTATTAATGTCCCCGGCGTCGCGTTTCGTTGGAGATTGAGTACCACTGCGAGACGGAATCACCTGTGTCTCTCCCGTGCGGCTATCAGCGTTACGCTGTCGTGGGAGAGCGTTGACGAAATCCTGGAAAGGGCCGAGGATGGACGAATGTAAGATCGCTCGATTTGGCAGGGGTAGGGACGCGTTAACGAGAGCGATCGAGGTTCGATGCTCTGGGCACTTTCCGTTGGGTTCACGAGCGAGCTGGTCAGCGGGAGAATTTTTTCCGAATTTTGCGACAATGTGCTAAAATAGCGTCCCGTCATCTTTCGCCGCGGGAATAGTTTGTCTTGTGCCGGTGAGCTTTTTCGTTCCGGGGTTATAATTGTGGTAGCGTCGCGTTCTTAATGTTTAAAAATGTACATGCGTGCGTGCGTGTGTGTGTGTGTGTGTGTGTGTGTGTGTGTGTGTGTGTGTGTGTGTGTGTGTGTGTGAATCGGACGTGAAAAATTCAAAACGCTATAACTCGAGATCGCGTTGACCGATCAAGCTGAAATTTGGCACACATCATGTATGATCAATAGTCAACATTTGGTCGAATTTCGTAAAAAAAAGTTCAATTGATTTTTTTCGTACGCCATTTTTCATTTAGTAAAAAATGTCGGTTCGCGCTCAAGCACTAACAATTTTTTAGCTATCGGGCGAAAAACGCGTATACAGGTAGAATATCATCACCCGATGATCCCATTGAAATTTCATGAAAATCGATACAAACGTTTAAATTTTATGTAATTTTGAATTTTTTGAATTTCATGATTTTTTTTTAGACGCATTTTTTTCGTATTAAATATTCATCTACGTATAAAATAAGTGTCAGATTCGTGATCAGCGTGAAAAAATAAATGGAATTACAGTCCCGGAGCGACAACTAAGGCAAAAGTTTCCTAGGCATTTTTATAGCCAAAATTGCAAAAATGAGTGATTTTAGGTATTTGTAGACAACGATTTCTTTGCTTTCCGATGGCATCGCGGAAAAACCCAGGTGCCTATCGTGATCTACAGCAAGACATACACAAAACGATGGATATGACGGATTATTAATACGGATGATTAATTTCTCGAAACGTTCAGCACATTATGCCTGCAAACGAATCAACTGCATCATCAAAGACAAGGACCTCAGAGGTATTCCTCGATGTGCCTGTGTATATTTGCCTCGTTCACACCCTAACAATCTTTTCGTGCGAGATTACCATGGATAAAACGGACGACTCTAAAGAAATACACCACGAAATCACCCAAAGAGATAACACAACAGCGAACGTGACAAAAGGTCGTCAAGTAAAAAGTCAACGAATATAATAGGCAATGAGAAAAGAATTCAACGAAACAAGTGTTTGAAAGCACTTCAAAAATTGGCTTATAGCTCCTCCGAGAAAGAAACTGCTCCACTGGCAGTATTAGACTAATTTAACAAAAATTGACATGGCAATAAAGAGGAATGAACGTGTTATATCATATAGCATGACATCGGGCAATTTGTGCAATCGAACTAATTACGGCCTAGAATATGAAAAAACCTCTTAAAAATTAAAAGATTCTTCCAAAATGACGTTTATCAAAACATTTTAAAAAAAGAAAAATATGTGCATCAAAATCTAAAAAAAAAAAATCGAAAAAAGTTAAATCAAACCAGCCAAGTAGTACATACAAGAAAATGCTTTAAAAAAGATGTTTATCAAAACAATCTAAAAAAAATACAAGATGCAAAAAATCTTGACAAAAAAAAATTTGGCCTTGTCACGTTCTGCGCAGCGAGAATTTTTTTTAAAAAGTTTTCTCGCGCGGATCAAGACTATAACTTACGATCAAAACGCACGTTCGGGCTCGTCAGCGCGGGATTAACTGTCAAGGTATCGGAATACACAGGATTTAATCCGTTGCCTTTTCAGTATTTAATTTCCCGTATTAATTCTTTCTATGTCGCGCCAACCGCGGCGTTATTCTATGCGACGCGGCCGCGCGATATTTTTCTTGAGAGTCGGGGGCTCGAGGGCATACGAATGTCTCCTCTCGCCTCTGCTCAAACGAGGTGCAATTTCGCTGTCTTGCAGAAATCCTCCCCGGCTCGGCATCCGACGGTCGAGAGATCGACGGATGCACGAGCCGGGGAAATCAGTACCGTTTAGATACTGAGAGCGCGAGCTTGTTCTTCGAAGGAACTCCTTGATTAGCACCTGCAAAGTAAAGTAAATCTCGAGGGAACACCCCGGTCTATTAGAACTCGAGAAAGTCGCGAGGGCCGAAAGGAGCCTAAAGAGTGTTGCAACCCGCGGTAGTCAGCCTGATCGTGCTAGGTCATAGTAGCTTCAACTAACGCCACGAACAATACTGTCGTGTAGCTTTAAGTGTGTGTACGGAACGAAGGAGTGCGAAGAAGTGTAAAAAGTGAGAGAGAGACGGAGTGTGGAGAAAGGGGGTCCGCAACACACGTAGTAACTAAGGAATACATTGTAAGTATGAGCGTATGTGTCTGTAAGTGAATGTGCGTGTGATCTTGCCGGCTAACCTTATCATTCTTTTTGTTTTAACGAAATAATCAGTCCAGAAGCATTTAAACTAAATTGCATTCAAAATTATCGCGTGATTTATTTGGTGACCTGCGCGAAACATCGGGAAACGTCCTGTAAAGGACGAACCGGTAACGATCCCGAATAATAAATATAAACTCGTTGCGCTTCCCGCGACGTTGTTATTTTGACGTACCCAACGCCCGTACGTCACAGCCTGCCAGTTTTTTTTTACAATTACAGTTACTGCAGTTATTACAGTTACGTCCCTCTCCTTCGATTATTTGAATGAACCATGTCCGACAGCTATTGGAAGAAAACTGGCACGCCAAGTTTTTTTTTGTCAAGATTTTTGCATCTTGTATTGTTTGTTTAGATTGTTTTGATAAACATATTTATTGAAGCATTTGCTTGTATGTACTACTTGGCTGGTTTAATTCGATTTTTTTTTTTTTTTAGATTTTGATACACATATTTTTTTTTATTGTTTTGATAAACGTCTTTTTGGTAGATTTTTTTGTTAAGGCACTGTTTTGATAAACATCTGTGTTTGCGCCTTCGCTAACGCAACACATTCACACTAAACGTAAATGGTCGACGGTTCCGGTCGACCACCTTTTCCACGTTATTTTTCGTGGGCGAAGAGGATGTTGGAAGGATTCGGAGAAACACTCAATCGAACACGTTTATGAGGTTTTCATCCACTTTCACGTTTATTTCGATATACATATGGATGGGATCATGTAGTCTAAATTTCGGAGAGCACCGAAAATCAATATAATAACCGATTGGCGTAATCGCGAGGCGTAAATTCCCGATTACCGGAGTGGTTGAACGACATGCGTAACGGAACGCTCAGTTTCGACTACTGTCTCATCGCTCGCGAAACCAATACCTCTTAATACCCGGGTGTGAAACCTGTGAACCCGTCGCTGAACGGAAGCTTTTGCCGATGATACCCGTGACGCAATAGCTATAGTTACCGATCAGCTGCTTGTTGTGTGGTACGCGCTCTATGGCGTGAACAATTTGTTTTGGCAGATTTTTTATTTTTTAATCGATTTTTTTAATAGACATATTTTCTGAACGAGAATACAAATTTTAAAAACTTGTCGTACCTTTTTACTTTTTTGAAAAGAAGTATTTTTTGCTTTGATTTCACCTATTTTTTACGTCCAGGCATGTAGTTTTATTGATTATTACCAACATGAGGGCAATCCAGAACGAAAACACTGTGTATAGTAGCTAATACGATGATGTTGCGTCGCGATCTCTCGATGGAATTTTATTTTACAAAATTCACCGGGGATCGTCTCGTAACTTCCCTGCTGATGCGTGTCCCACGGGTCGAGCGGTGCGTTTCGCTAGGCATTCGGGGTGTCATTTAACACCGCGGCTGCCCTCGCAAACGCGCTGCGTGACCCCAGGATATGCCTCAGCATAAGCGGATACCGGCAAAGATCAGAATAAGTTTGGCTCGTGGGACGCGGACTCCTCGGCTTGTTCGGGACTTTAAATTCCTGCACACGCCGTGGAGCCCGCGCCCTGCGACGCTGAGTCGGAAAAGAATTTGATATCTTTCCTCGGCCGTCCGGGCCGTGAAAGATTCCCGGATCGGGGAACAAAAGGCAGTCTTTAGGCACCAGCGAATCCGTTCAAATCGGTCTAGAGCACTCCGCGTGCTGTTGCTACACAGGTCTGGGAATCTCCGCGTTAACTGCGTCGCTCTGTTCCAGCGGCAACCGTAGAGTGCGAAAGTACCGTCGAAAGTGTGTTCCGCCGTAGCGTCAACCAGGCGTGTATAAGATAAAAGCGAGGTAAGGACGTTACCCTCGAAACATTAAACTACAAGGACATACTAAGGACCGTAAGATCGTGGTTTGTGGCTAAACCCTCTTGTAGTGCACGACTCTAAGAACCCCGGCCAAAGGGATCAATGTGAACCGTGAGTAACGATACAGCATGGGAATGGAAGGATGAGTGAGAGTATCGCCGCTATTTCTTGATAAAAATAAGATTGTACTACTACATCCAAATCATTAATCATTACTCTCAGGAATTGCTATTACTGTCATTATTATTCGCGATTTTTAATTATTATTTTTGGGAATTATTATTATTATTACCCGAAATAAACCGTGTTGGTATACGGAACTATTGTTAATCATAATTACTAATAATATTCTTGAAGCATTATGGATTATTATTATTACCAGAAGAATTATCGGCAACCTTTTATTTCGATCACTGTGATTGTATCATTGAGAATACACGACCCTGTGCTTGCCGATAGAACCTTGTCCGTTGGATTATTCGGGAGGTGACCTTAGCCTTTTCAGGTATTCGAAGACCGGGGCCCGTACGGTACGGAGCAGAGATATATATCCGGCACGTAACAATGATATTGTTTGAGAATTGCCGTTTGAGATATAGCGAAACGGGTAGGGAAAAATAAGATGGTCACAAAATTATAATAAAGAAAATAGATGTATATTTTCACAGCAACAATAGTACACACAGCTGCACAGTACGCTGTGCAATGAGTAGAACCGATAACAATTGCCGATATAAATCCCGAGCTGAGCCGCCACCATTATATTGATTCGAGAACCAACTGGGTGAGCTGAACTGTGCGCGACTCGACGCGGCACGCACCTGTGGAGAGCGCGAGTCTCTCCGGCGAAAAGGCACTCGGCACTTGCCGAAAGAATAAACTCGCCTTGTGCTCCGGATGAGCCGAACGATATCTCGAAACCGATAATATTTACTTCCCGTGTTGATGTACCAATGAATTGAGCAGACCTGTTGAGGTTTTACAGTGAGAAAACCGGTTGTAAACGGCGATCAACCCGAGCGCGTGGTGACCCGTGTCAGCCATTTGCCGTAGATGTGCGCGATGCCTGTTGCACACGGCACGTAACCCGTGCCGCCTCGGATGAGAGCCGGTGCACGTGCATCGGCAGCGCGTGTCGGCCTCGCCGGACTCGGCCGGGAGGTGCTGCCGAGCAGCGGCCGCTCGAGCTAGCGCACGTAGAGGCGCTGATTCTCGAACAGATATATATAAATAAAATATCTTGAAAACTAAACGATTCACTAAAAATTATATATTACAATGATGACATTTTTTCAACCTGTTATCCATCGGTGTTCCTTAAGGCATGTGTCCGCGGTCATTAATAAAAACGGTTATTGACTTTTTTCACGGATGCTTTCATCTGCGGTCAACAGAATAGTGTCATCGAAAGCTATAATGTAATCTGTCTTCGATGACACTTTTCTTTTGACCTTAGATATAACCGTTCGTGAAAAGGTTTATTACAATTTTTATTACCGACCGTGGTGTTTCACCTGCTCTTAAGATGGTGTTGTACAACCTTTGGCCGACTCAGTGCCTAGTTGGTAATAAAAATTATACTGAATGCCGTTTTGAGACCGCAGTCCGCTAAAGAAAAAGAAAATTGTCTTTCGCTGGAGAATCGACAGACGCAGGGAAAGAATTTTTTTTTTGCTCGGGGTCTGCGGTCTCAAAACGGCATTCACTACAATTTTATTACCAGCTGTGCACGCGGTAAGTGCGTGGGAGGGTGCTCCACATCATCTTAAAACGCAAACTTCTCTTTTATGCAAATTTTTTTCAAATATACAAAACTTTTACTCGCAATTATGTATGTATCTGATACAGCTTTTGTGCATCGTTTTCAATTGAAAGATAAGTTTTGCATCGTATTTGGAAAAAAGGAACAATTTACAGCAGCTTTTTTATTTTTGTTACTTTTGTTTGTGGATTCCGTCACTGTGTACTGTACGTATATGTATACATGTCGTTGAAGCATTCGATTCGCAAGCCCCGGTCGCGAAACTTCGTCATGAAGCCCAATAACTTTGAACGATTAAAATAATAAAAATAAAATCCTTCGGTCCTTCGGGAGTAGTAAAATTGTTGTTGAAATTCAATTTTATTGGGCAGGTGACGTTACAAGTGTAGTCTTCGATATAAATTATAACTATAGTATTTGTGGTACAACATTTTTACTCGTAATTACGTAAATTTTTTTTAATTTCCACATTGCTTCCCCATAAAAGTTGATAATAGAAATTTTCATACCACGTCCTTATAATAGTTGAAACTCCAAATTTTCGCATGGCTTTCTCATAATATTTCTTTGTTCACGAAGTTTCCTTTATGAGGAAGCCAAAAATACAGAAAATGCTTTCTCATCGAAGAAGCTTTATGAATAAAGGAACATTATGAGAGAGCCATATGAAAATTTCAAGTACCGACTTTCATAAGAAAGCGCTATGAAAATTTCAATTTTCGACATTTTTGATTTCTTTTACAAATGTTTGAAATTCTCTCAAGATTGTTTTAAGGGTGTTTGTTTGTTATTTTTAAAGATTGTTTAAAATTGTCTTCCAATAGACATATTTTTTTTAACATAAAAAATGTTAAGCACTAGTTGTACCATTTCTGTTTTTATTTTTATTTTTTGTTGATCAACATTATTTTTTATATAAAATATAAAATAGTCTATTTGCTTAATAGTCCTATCACTGTTTTTGCGCTATATATTGATTTAAGTAGAACAGGACCATCGTTCTGTTTTATTTGGACTTATATTGGAGGACATGGTTTGAGTGCAGAATTGTCCTATTCTAAGCTTTGGCGCAGATGCAATAATATAACATTTACCTGTTTTGGATGGTGACGAAAGGCTCCTCCGACTTCTAAAGCAGTTGCTCTTGATGCTCTGGACCTTCGAAGGCAGCTGCATCAGGATCAGAAGGTGGTTTTCATCATGCATGGCTAAAAAATGATCTCCCTCGCACGATGGGTAAAGACATCTATTGATCCTAACGCAGTACCTCTGAGGTTCCAGGGCATCGAGGACATCTGTATGTAGAGCTGGACATACCTTTCGTCACCATATGCAACAAGTACATTTATAAATTATGCATTTTCACTGCCGGCCTTTGATTGTATATTCTCTTCATATTGTTCCCGTCAACGAGGGGAAATGTTTCAAATAGAATGCCAGCATCGTCAGGAAAAGATTTATTCCTCAGTTTGGATCGGTGAATAAGTTCATGTTTTCTGACGGGGCGTAGATTCCATTTTTTTAAAACTGTGCCATCTTCCTCTCAAATATATTCGTGTAACATTTCATCTTGACGAAAGGCACCTCGGACTCCTTAAGTAGCTGCTCTGGACATTTGAAGGCAGCTGCGTCAGGATCAGGAGGTGATTTTCCTGATGTGTAGCTAAACACAAACTTATCTCTCTCGCATGATGAGTAAAGACATCTTTTGATTCTGACGCAGCGTGTCAAAGAGCGTCTGAAGTTCCAAAGCATCGAGGGAATCTGTATGTGGAGCTGCATATGCCTTTCACCACTATATGTAAATGTAAATTTTCACTGCGAACCTTTAATTATACATCGACAGGAGGAAATATCTCAAATAGAATCCCAGCTTCGTCAATAGAAGATTTATTCTTTTACTAACGCATTTACTTATCAGTTTGGATAAGTAAATGAGTTCATGTTTTCCCGACAGAGCGTAGAATCCATTTTAAAAAACTGAACCATCTTGCTGTCAAATATATCAAATGTATTCGTGGAACATTTGACAAAAGCAAAAATAAAACAAAACTTTAAAAATAGGTTGGTTATAAAAAGATCGAAGAAAATTAACTGTACACGTCCAACACATAATCAAAAGAATTAAAATGTATGATGTATTATTTTTATTATTTATTCACGGAAAATAAGTTTTCACTTTCTACGTCTGCTTATAATATATTTATTTTTTCAATTTTTTTACACGAATCTTTTTTATTGACACTGTTACGCACAGTTTTTTATTTTACATTCAGGTTAGGGGTGGACACTTTCACATTTTTTTTTTGGTTTCTTCAATCACATATCACATCGTCACATTTGTTTCCTTAATAAAAAAATAATAATTTCGTTTTTCCGAGCGATTAACCGAAGCGCGAAAATTGCTGCGCTGATGCGAATCCGAGAGAGATGGAAGATGAGTCAGCTGGAGGACGCATGCGCAGTAGACGCGAGAACTCGCATCACAGGATACTTTTATAATATTTTCGCACCTCGTGAGGGATACGATACCCGTATCACAGCCTCCACGTAACAGTTATGATCGTAACTAGGCGTGTTGGAAAGCTCGTGTCCTATATATAGCATAAAAGTCGTCGTCTATATATATCATAAAAGTGTCATCGGGATTCCGATCCGATGCTTCGTTTTCGAGAAAATCGAGAAGCGAAAATCCCCTTCCGGCTTTTCGAAGTAAGTATACTTGGTGGCGTCTCGCTCAACTTGCTTACAAAATCTTTTTTTCAAGTACTTGGCATCGCGACACTCGCGCGTTTCTTGATTAATGCAAAAATTAAACACGTCAAAAAAAGTAGTTTTCTGGTCGACTTTGCAGACTCGTTTTTCACATTCCTCGAGTCATGCCAACGTCAAGTAAACCTAAGAACAGCAAAGAGTTTGACACGGCATCGAACGATAATCTATTCAGCTGACAGTGCAGAACACAAATATGTCGTTGTCCGCAAGCGGCCGTCCCCCCCCCCCCCCTCCCCCCACGCGAGACCACCTTCCTGCTCAATCCACGAGCATATTAATTATAAGGAATTAGCTTAATACACGGAATTAATAATCGTATCACCGTGATCACGCGCCGGCCGTTGTAAGATAGATTTAATACAGTGCAGAAACGGTTGAATAAATTCACGCAAAATATAATAAAATATTAAGAAATAAACATAAAACACAGATACGCAATCAAATGACTAGATATATGGAGATTTATTTTCGGACTATCTGCATTTTCGTCCCGTAATTTCGTTCTAATATTATCTCAATTTTCTACAGTTCAGTCCATTTTAAATTCGTCAATTAGAATTCACCCACAAGAAATATTATAACGAACAAATGATTCGCCACAAGGGTGACCAAAGTACAACAAAAGAGAAAAAAAATATATAACAAGATAAATTGGATACACCACAATTACCGGTGATCGACACTCTTCATTCCCATACATCCATACCCTAACTCTTGATTCGCGTCAGTACCGCTCGGACACTCGTTCCATACTTCGTCGACAATATTATAAATGCTTTTCGGCAAAATTCACAAAATTTATACATAGGTACTTATCTCGAGTGGAGGTCAAGTCAGATCCCAAATTAGCGAAGGGATGAGCTGCTTTCTCCCTGGGGTTGGAAATCTTCGGCTGTATATTTGCACGCCTTTTCATCTCTCGGCTGGCCGATACCGAGAGCACTTGAGAATTTTCCGAAACCGCCTCGATGCGTCCACAGTGTTCCAATTAACCCACATTCGTGGCTATGACGAGGTGTCCAGTTCGGCGATCCCAGGGAGAAAGAGGCCGAGGACTCTCTTCTCGCGGTGAGGTGCCTTCTGACTCCCTCCTCGTGCGACGCAATTTACGTCACAGTCACGACTCTACTCAATTGAGTGTCCGAATTAGCGCGGTACCTTTCGATCGTGGTATAACGAATCTTACACCGTATATATATTGTGACGCGGTTTTTTGACCTCGTCACAAAAGCGAGAACCACATGGACGAGAGCGGGCTGTCACAGGCTCTCACGGCGCACCGTTCCATCTTCTCGGGCAATTCCGTGGGCTCAGTATAGGTTCGGCGTATTATTATTAATTTAAGCGAATCGTTTTCATGTGCAACTACTGCGGAGACCGAGAACTCTTCGAATAACCAAGGGAAGGACTACCGATGCGAGACAGCGAAACGCAGCATCGGAGAAGTGATGTACTGGAGCCGTACCCTGCTTCCGGGCTACATTATCAGAAGGACGATTTTTCCTCATCTTGCACCCAGATACTCGTCATCCCACCGATCGGGGACAACGCAGCAGCGACCAGCAGCGACCATTTATTTGGCTATCGCCCGCCCTTTTCGTCGTATCTGCGATAACCCAACAGCTGACGGCCGCTATTCGAAAAGATCTTCGTGCGCGCCGTACGAAAAGGTGTAATTGCGAGGCCGCCCTGCAAGGCGCCAGTTACCGGTACGCTGGGTTATGGGAATTAGAGTAGGAGCAAGGGAGGGGGTTGTCGCGATCCCGATCGATGAGCGACAACCGTTTTTCGGGGATTCTCTCGCGAACGGTGTAGCGTGACGGTTTGGACAGCTCACTCCCGGACTACCGCCTCGGAAATCTACGCACCCGTGTCACGAACTCTGTAACTACACCCTGTTTCAAAAACATGCAGTAAGCTCTCCCGAGCAGTATCACGACGCACCCGAATAGTGCGTCTTCAAACACACACATAGGCTCTCCCGAGCTGCATCTTGGAGAGAGGGTAATACGCGCTCCTATGCATCCGAGCGCTACGCGTTAAATGAATCTGGTAGGCCCTCTCGGGCAGAAGCCACTCCCACCAGAAGCATACAGAATCCCCAAACTAGGATACAGATTTTTTTCTCTAGCCACGCGCATAGCAACAAGCGGCCCTCGGTGGCACGCGACACTTGCCGACGCTGCATAAGGCGGAACGCTTTAATCTCGCCGCCGCACTGCTACTAGAAGGTCAACGGCACCCTAATTTCTTCAGACCAACACGTGCCTCTCGAGCGCATCTATGCACACTCTCTCAGTTTTTCCTCCAAATAATATTTCGGTGGTCATAACTAGTAGAGTCTATGTGACGCTTGTCCACTCTATACTAGACCAAAAACCTCTAGGCCCGCCTAGACCAAAAGAGCCGCCGCTACTAATTCTTTTTAAAATATACTCTATTAGAAAAATGCATTAACCCCACCATGCTACACGACTAACCACAGGAAGCATAGGGAACAAACTAGTATATAAGCTAACGCTTTTTCGGCTAGAGTCAGTTATTATACCAGCCTCGTAAGCTGCAACACCTACGTTTTCTGTACGGAGCGAGCAAGGCTCTGTTCGACGATAGTCATCGATAGCCCTGCGCGGCTAAGTCTCGACGCTCTTCCGGAGCAGCCCTGCGCGGCTGAGTTTTAACGCTCTTGTGGAGTGTGAACTAGTCAAGTATTCGCAACACCTGTATCGACGCACTACGACGTTTAATAAAGATACATATATATTGTGAGTATACAAAAACAGTTCTACAACTCTTCGTATAATCCTGCATGCTCTTCGCCACGTGCTACAAGACTCATAGTCTCAAGCACCCTGTCAGCGCATCGTGAATCCTAGGCAGTAGAAGGCGAGGTCTCCGTCCCCGACGTAAAGGGCCAACGCCTTGACTCGAAAGAGAGACCGCCGTTACGTTCACTCAGCGCGAACTCAACCTGAGCTCGTCTGGACGTAACACCCGAGCAACCAAGGAATTTTCGAGCGTCCTTCTCGTCCTTGGATCTTAGTTCTCGATACCGGTAAGCCTTTCGCAACCGATTGTATTTTAACAGTTGGACGTTTAGTATCGCAGTAGTTGTCCTTTTTGCATTCGTTATTGTGTTTGCCGTAATTGACGTAAGACTCGGTCGCGGCGTCGGGCACCGTCTCAGGCTTTTCGGTTAGCCGTACGCGTTGGATTAAAATCGCGTCGGGAAAAGTATTAGACGGGCTCGCGTCGCCTGTGTGTAGTTTCTCTGCGGGATTGGCCGGGAATCGCGAGGGTTTCCATTTTGGTGTGATTGCGTGTTTGTTAACGGCAAGACGTGCGGGTCTCTGCGCTGTTCTTTCGCGATTGACGAATTTCGAGGCTTCGGTCGACGGCGGTAGCTGTTCGACGGGCAAACGGCGAAAGAAAAGCGAGAACGGCGAGAGTTCGTATAACCCCGGCTTCTCCGGATACGCCACGTATTTTCTAGTGCAATTTTGCCTGCACCCAGTACCGGTAATTAAAAGAAACGCTGCTCAATTCGTGTGTTTCCCGCGTAGGCAGACCCTCACGTCGTCGCGCGCTCGGGTTTTTCGTCGGCGAGCAAGTGTCCCTCTGACCTTGTCGCGCGACAGCGGAGACACACCGCCGATCGTCGATTTTCGTTTCTTTTGTTATCGCGTATATTTTGTGTGTGAATGTGCGAGCCGACCGAATTTAGTAGGGACTCAGGAATGTCGCGTTATTTATTGTATTTCTCGCTATTCTCGTGGTTCACGTAATTATCTTATATTTTGGAATTTATTTGCATTAGGCCGTCCCTCTCGTTAGTGAACTGAGTAGCCGGCGGGAGTGTAGCAGGGAAAAATTGTACCGGGTAGCCTGTGAGGATTTTTGATGGAAAAGAGAGCGAGAGACTAATTTATTTTATTTGCACTGTTTTCTTGCTTAAACTAGATTTCTTTTTAATAAATGATTATTTTTGTCTCTCTTAATGTTATGTTGCGATAATCAATTCCATTTCCACTCAGCTCGAATTCACCGGACCGCCCCTCTACCATTCCCCCAAGGCTGCAGCTAGCCGAGCGCAACCTTATCCTTTTCTTAATATCTTGGCCGATCGGGTCGCACACCGTGTGCGGATGGCTCCCACTTTTTAATAAAATATACACCGATCGAGGACGGGGTTTTGTGGTCAATTACCGGTAGTGGAGGTTTCAGGGATTTTGCCCTCCACCCGGAAATTTCTCTCACAATATAAAACACAAAATACTTTTTTTCAACAAAGTAAAAATGGTACGCTAAGTGCTTAAAATGTGTTTTCTTATTCAATAATATAGTTATCAAAAGATCTCTTTAAAAAAAATAATCGAAAAAAATAAATGATATGTCTTACTTTTGTTCGAATACTTTTTTCTAAAGAGTTTGTTTCGATAACTATAGTAGCGCGGCGAAATTTCTGTGCCGTAATTTTCGGCCCACTTACTAGTTGGTATAATAGCATATTTAGATAGATAGATAGATAGAAAATTTATTAACTTAAGTAACGACATTTTTATGCACGCCGGGACGAGAGCAACGGATGGGAAGTTCGAGTTGAAGAGTCGAGCCGGGAAGGCGTCGAATGGAACATCGGTTTGGAGAGTCCTACTTCCCTGCTGTCAGAGTCGTAGACGATGGGAAGAAATTGTTCACCAAGAAGATTATCGGTGCATCGGAGCAGCGCATTGTCACATCATTATTTGCAGCCGTCCGGCGTCTCGGGCTGTGGAGAAGATTCGCCGGGAGTCTCCCGGCACAGGGACTTGAGTACCTCTAACAAGAAAACTGTTACGTCTAGACGAGCAAATAATGAGTTTATTTGGTGACGATCATAAAACTCGTGGTCTCGCTTTTGGGTCAAGGCGTTAACCCTTTACCAGGGACGGAGACCTCGCCGTACTACTACGGATTTACGAAGGATTGTTGACGGATGGAGGTAATGAGCCTCTAAGAAACTGTCAGTAGGCCCCGATGGTGCATGCAAATAATATTTTAAACATTTGTCGTTTACTTGAGATATTCACGATGTATTATTGAGCCGGCGATTTCAAAGTACAATTGTATGAGTTTGTTGAGACAATTTTTTCTTACTAGATAATTTGGCAGCGAGCTCCGACTCTTGTCGGAGAGCTCCAATTATCGTCGCAGTGCTCTGCCGCGCTGGGCCAGAGTCTTTCGATGCAGAGCCTTACTCGCTCTTTGGAGATTTCGGAGATGTTCATGCTTCGCTGGTCGTAGAATAACTGATTTGATTCAGAATTTTGTCGTCTATTTATACTAGTTTTAACCCTAAATTAGGGCTAGTATTAGTCAGTAAAAATAGAGTCTAGAGAGTAAACAAGTTAAAAAATAGAACTTTTCGGCGAACCGGAAGAAGTGGAAGGGTTTTAGTATTTAAGAAGGGAGGGAATTTAGAGAGCAGAGCGTGTTAGGAAAGTCAAAGAAAAAGGCCATAAATCTCGGCGTGGCACGCGCGAGGGAGCGGAGCCGTATGCGTGTGCGTCTGTGTAGGAAATGCAAGGGAGTCTCGGCGGCAGTGCGTTGCAGCGTTGCAACGTTCCCAGTAGTGTCAAGGTTCACATTTCAGTTAAAGAATTGGTTGAGGAGTTGAAGTAAAGATTTCGTGAGAGGAATTACGTAGGACATAACGGAAACATTCTCAGGTGACCCACCCCAATTTCGATATTTTTTATATATGTTGTAGAACCCGAAAATCTAAGGGACACGTATTTTTTTTACGTACTGAGATTCATATCTAGGTGGTGAAACAGCCCCTCAAGGTTTGGCAAAAATCGATCTTTTTTATTTTCTGATGCAAGCACATGGCGGATTTCAATAAAACTTGACATAAATATATATCGTGTTAGCAGGATCCATAAACGATACCATCCGACACGGGAACACCCCTTTAAGGGTGTGAACTACCCTTATCTACATTTTGTTGTTGTTTTTTCAGCGACAAATAATCCAACCGAAATACAAACTGCATCCCGTTAATGCTTGCATTGAATAAGAATTTACATGTTTTTGGGTTTTTCCCATTACCATTCTTTGACACTGTTACGTCTCAGCAAGCAATCTATTATTTCGAAACTTGTGCTATCGTGAGCCTCAGAGGTTGAGGAAGTATTGACTTGTACGCAATTTCGGAGGGTTCTTTCTCCGAAATGAACAATAATTCCGTTCTACGCAGTAACTGATAGTATGTTTTTAAAATTGAAAAAAAACAAACAGTTTTAAAAGAAGATAGTATTAAAAGAAGCAGGTGGGCGATTCGGGCCCATGGTCAAGGAAACATTGTTTTGACCACCAAATGTGTTTCTTCTGGCATCGAAGTCTGCCAAGATGACTTCAGGTAATGATTCAATCCACTTGATCTAATTTTTATCATTCCAATGTATGCATTGGCCATTTTTAACCATGCTTCAAAATTGCAGACCACTCAAAACATGCCTGACAGAAGTCTTTTTTCGTAACGTTGGACAAAAAAGTATTCTTCACTTGACTCCTGGAGCGGTCACTGCAGCAATGTTATCGGAGAAATAAAAACTGCAGACAAAGATGTTCTGTCGATGGCCATACCAAAAGGAACTACCGGACGAATTCAACTTTTAGACGTTTATAGTTTTAGAGTCTGGCCAAATTTTGTGAGGCGTATCTCTGACAACGTGATCTTATACAATTACGATGTCAATCTTTATTTGCGAAACAATGTTATAAAATTGCAATCATTGGTACACAATCAATTATCTTCTCCTAGGTATCGAAGTCTCTTTCAATATGCATGGTTTAAAAGCGGTTACGTGCATAATAGATTAGAAGTTTTCTAAAGCCGGTCGAATTTGCCTTCGAAGAATCATCGGTTATGAAATGTACAGTTTGCGGGGCAGTAGCAATGATACGATGGTCTTAATGTAAAGAAGCACTTTGTTCCAAACAATTTTTCCACGATCATCACAATTGCCATAAATATGAACCATGAAATAATTTTTTGTGAAGATTATTTGGATTACATTATATTTTGTAAAACATTCACTCCTAATATATTTGTTTGCTTTCCGGACAAAATATTCTTCAAGTATTTTTACATATTCACGATGTAGAATCTGTTGCGAGGCAGTGTCGGTAGCATAAGCTTTGTATTTGCGGACTAGATGAGAATGTATGCATTCGGAACGAACAAAATTTCGTTGAAAACAGTGTCGAAGATACAAATGTTTGAATAAAATGATTATACGACGAGAATCGGTATTGTGCATACTGCCTGCCGTTAAAATATATTTACCGCGTCAAATAGTGATTTCTGAAAGAGCACTCAAAACATGTGAACTGTTGTTTTTTTGTAAGCATTAACGTGATGACATTTTTTATCCCAGTCGGATTAATTGTCTTCGAAAAAAACAAAAAAACAAAAATTTCAAAGGTAGTTCTCCCCTTTAGGAACTTGCCAACACGAAATATCTTAGTACCGAGGGGGATAGGGAGAATGGTAGCGAGCAAGAACACGCGACGATACTCGGGGCACTTCCCCGTTGCGAGCATGAGTCAGCGGATCATAATTACCGAGTTCGTGTGCGAGTATGATTCCAGGAAAAAAGAAGGAAGACGGCATCTTGATCTGGACAAAGAAATCTGGCAAAAAAATCTGTGGTAACAGCAACGTATATGTTGCTATGCCACAATTTCCAATGAAACTGTAGTATTCTCAGAGAGAAATAATATAGTATAGAAAAAAGCAGGGCTGCACACTGGAATTGACTGGAATATTAAAAATTCACCGTAATAAACAAACAAAAATAATAATAATAAAAATAAACAAACAAAAGTACTATAAAACAAGATGTGGAGACGGTATGCTCGAGCCCAACAATAGCGTCACGATCCCTGCCGTACCGACTCCAGGCCAGATCCCCATGCTATCGGAGTATCGACAATCCCGACTCCTAGTGACGGCCGCCGATCGAGACGCCGAAAAGCTCGTGCGTCACCGGTACGCGGCAGGGGTACCCAGTAGGGCAGTGTGCACATAGCCAGACGGGTATAAAAGCCGCACGGAACAGCGAGAAGGACACTCTTGATCCGGCAGTTCTCTGGGGTAGGCCTCTCTTTAACCCATGCACGGCAGCAAGCACGTGAACTTGGTACGTGATAACTCAAGGCGGGAAAACTTCTGCCCGAGCAGATCCCGAAGAGCAAACTTTTGACCTTCGACTCAAGATATCCTCCGGTTAAAGGAACCTCTCTCTAAAAATAAAATCATTTGATCTCTACTAAAGCCTAGTTTTAGTAGACAGAGTCCCGTCGCTAAGAGGAGACAAGGGCGATCTCTCCGTCAACCCCGGGATTCCAACGGAGCAACCCACAAGAAGGACCATCAAGAAGATACCACCCCTTAATTTTCTTCTCCCGCTTTACTGTTTGGAGCGAGCCCAGTCAATATAACAGTTTTCTTTTCCATACAGCCTTTTCGAACACCAGGTAAAAATAATTAGCCTTCAGGTGAGTTAGGTTGTTACACAGAAGCGACTGTACGAAGCAAATCAACTGTATGAAACTCGGTGACCTGAGGCATAAAAATGCAGATAAGGATATCGGCAAAATGCTCCTCACAGAGAGCGGCCGCTGGGCGTAATGAGTGCAGCACCTCCTGGACGGTGAATATCGATGAATGACAGATCGTCGTTATAGTCCAGGTGGATCATAGTTGAAATAAGAAATAGAGGAATAAATGCAAATCAAGTTTAAGGTACGCATACACGGGATTAGCATTGTGTTTTTGGGAATGATTAACTATACATTCGAGAAATAGAATAGAGCCAAGCATAAGCACGAAACATTAGCAAGAAGTAAAAAATTAAGTCATATCGTCCTGACAACATTACAGAATAGAAGGTAAATAAGATTATAGAAAGGAACAAATATAAAAATGATAAATAATAAACAAATAATCAAACAGGAAATAATGGGAAAAACTGAAGAAAACTACAGAAAATAGGAAGGAAATGTAAAACAATTAATACAACAATTCAAAGAAATAGTCGAATAAATGTTAAGATAAAAATGTACGTCAACGATTGTTAACTTCGCAACGAAAGGTCGTACAACTTTCGTTGAAATTTCTTCATTAATTCTCTCATTAATACTGGACTCTGGAAATCGAACTTCAAAGGAAAACGAAGAATTTGGTCAGAGAACCTGGAATATCAACAGCTAGACAAATTACCCGTTTCTGCCAAGAGCTAACTTATCAACTCAGTCGGTATATCAAATCTATAAGGAAACCTGTTTCAAAACCTAAAGAGATGTAAGGCCAGGGTAAAATCGATCTAGACGGGATGGGAGAGAAAAGCCGCAAAAGGTGTTCTATGATACCCAGCGCCACGCCACTACAAGGCGTTAGAAAAGGCAACCCACTCGAGCCAACTCGTTATCCGTCAAGGTACAAGTTGTTACGTCCTGTGAATTTTCCGAAATATTTTGGACATTTATATTAGGGAATTGGTTAAATAACCGAATATTTGGAATATATTAAATCGCTGAAAATAAGCATTGGGAAAATTGCCATTGTTTAATTTATCAAATTCGAAGTATCGATAAATAAATAAAAGGCCAAATGGAGAAATCACCCAGTTGGTAAAAATAATTAGCCTTCAGGCGAGACAGGTTGATGTACAGAGGTGACTGTACGAGGCAAGTCAACCGTATGACAGTCGGTAACCTGAGGCGGAAAAATGCAGATAAGGATATCGGCGGAGTGCTCCTCACAGTTGTCGAACATAGGCCTGCTTGTACAGCGCGTGTCACGATGGGCACGATGCTGAGAGCGATCGTCGGGCGTAATGGAAATCAGGTTTAAGGGACAAATGCACGGGATTGACATAGCATTTTTTGGAAATAATTGATAATAGAATCGGGAAATAAAATAGAGTCAAGAAATAAGGGAAGAAAATTGAGGCATATCGTCAGGACAACATTCAATACAAAAGTTAAACATTATGTTAAGAAAAAAGAATAAATATAAAAATAATTGAAAACTAATAAATAATCAAATAGCAAATAACAAGGGAAAATATGGAAAATTACGAAAATAGGGAAGAAATGTAAACTAATAACGCCGAACTTCAGGAAAGTAATCAGATAAATGTTAAGATAAAAATTTATGTCAACTAATGTTAACTTCGCAATGAAAGGTCGTGCAGCTTTCATTCAAATTTGTATGATCATAAAATTCGCGATAAAATTTAAGTAATAACAAATTGAGATGTCAAAATTATTGTGAAACTACGAAATGGATAATACTTAATTAGTATCAAAGAAAGGAGTCAGGTGATGAGAGTGGCGTGACGAGGCGCGGGTGTGACAGCGGTGACGCGGGGGTGTCCGGCACCGAGGTTATTTATTCTCGCGCCCACCGCCCATTCGGTACTTCTTCGTGACCGGGGCACTGACTTCAATCCTGTTTTGTACTTAGAATATTTGACAAAGGAATTAGCGAATTATCGACTTGTAGACTCTTGAAATCAATATTCAGTTTAAATCAGTTTAATAAATCATTCATATCTTTCCAAATCATTCCATCAAATATATTCCTCCTGAAAATAATTTAATCATCGAAATCATCAATCTACATCGTTAAAATCTGGGAAGGACGTTCATTTTTGGAGTCTATCGTCATCATCACTCGATTCTGTATCGATCAAGTATTCGGCATTTTGGAAGGACGTTATCTTCGGAAATCAGTCATCATCATTCGATTCTGATTCGAATATTCATCCAGATTGGGGAGGACGTTCTATTTCGATATGGTTATTCTTCATTTATCAATCGAATCATTTGACCAATCATCCTGAGGTATAACCATTTAAATCACATCGTAAGTTCGGAAAATTCACCATATACATCTCAAACATTCATTTTTTTTCCTCCTGGATATTCAAATGTCAATGTTTATTTGTCACCGTTAGTTCGTTCTCCTGAAAAGTTAAAATATTTTCTTGGACAATACATATTCGTGTCGGTCAATTTTATTTCAGCTATGTCAGTGCGCGTTAACAGTAAGCGTGATAGCGAATCGTCGCGAGTCGTGCGTCGAGGGTGACGCGCGAGAGAGTGAGATAGCCGCGTATCGTGTTCCATTCAAAAGAAAGAGGTAGCATCCAGAATTTTCTTGTCCCGTTTGAAATCGTGACTTAAAATCTAATAAATTTCAACTTTTAACCGTGAATAAAATTTCCTCAGTATCAAATATATACACTCTAGACCCTATCCCAAATTATTTTCCGAAAGGTTAGGTTCAAAACAGGGCCAAAACCTCGATAAAGCGTCATCTCCGAATAACGTGTAAAGGGAGGGTGTAAATTCTCCTTGACCGAGACGGAGTGAAAATTGCTGATCGGGACGTAACAGAGTATTGATTAAAAATTCCGTAGATCCCAAAGGTCGTGAGTTCTTCCGTACCATCGTACGGAAAAAACTATGACTTCAGAGGGCCACGGTCATCGATCGCCGGGGGCCCAACTCTCGACACGTTGCCTACAGCTCTCGGAAACCCATTAAGAGCCTTAAGGTTCAGGGCTCTGACATGCTGAATTAAGAAGAAACGGCGCTACTAGACAACGAGATTATAGAGTGACGCAATGATAGAAACGAAGTATTCCGCCCCTCTATTCAAAATTCGAAGAGGATATTTTTGTTCAATATTATTCAATTGCATCAAAAACCACTTAGAAGAATTTCCAGACGAAAGACAAAGATGAAGGAAAATACTACGGATGGTCCTGCAGGTGAACTATTTGAATTTAACTGACATAAAATTAGACAAAGTATTTTTTTTTATTTGTTATTATTTAACGTCGCATCAACTGCTATGGTTATTAGCGACGGGACCTACTATTTTTCCTTTAGTGGGAACCGTACCACTTCGGGGGTTACTCAATATGAGTGAACGTTAATTGTACTTTTGGATGTCGGTAACAGTCGGCCTTCTTGGTTTGCTTCACGGCAAGGAGCTACGTCACGTCGATTACTGGCTGTGAACATTGGACGTCTACTGACATAAAATGATAACGATTACCGGTAAATGAAATCTTTTATTCGACGACAACTACAGACTCGACCAAGAGGAAACCGGGCAAGCCCGGAGAAAAACCTCCCACCAAAAATATAAACGCGCGGCCGACACAACCGTCGACCCGCCCATTGACAAAGAAGTTCTCCCGAGGAAACGCTCTCTCGACAATCCCGAGATCTCGCTAGACGCCCACACACGCACGCACACCGAATTATCGTGACGCGGGACGGTCCTCGGTACGGCCGGCTCAAGACTCGACAAACTTACACAACCCAAAGTCGAACAAAATATCCAAAAACAGATAGAGTACAAGGATAGCCGGTCGACCGCCCGCAACAAACGACACAAAAGGCAATCCCCGTGGGTACGATTCCGAGGGGCTTGAACACGCAATTGTTTAGACAAAATTAACAAACGCGACGGCGCGTCAGAACACGGTGATATCGCGATCTCGACGGGTATCAGTGAGGCCGACCCGATGGCTCCTACGGCGGCCTTCAAGCCCGCTTCCTTTCGGAAAGACCGATTCCCGCGCTCGTCGACGTGACGGTAATGTCGCAAACCCGACTAACGGCACTGGCTCGATACAAATAAAATAAGACAATAATCTCCGGGACGGACACGCTCACCAATTTTCCGCAGTCTCCGGGCGTCGAACACGCTGACCGACGTCCCGGGCCTCCTTGACACGCTCGAATCTCGGGCCTTGTTCTCGTCACACGTCCGATCGCCGTTCCACCTCAACGGAGATTGCCCCGAGTAGCCGAACGCTCTCGCTCTCGTTGGCCTATCCCTACCCGGTCTAATCGCTCACGTTTCCGCATCCTCGGTACATTTCGCTGATCGTCGCCGATTCTCTGCACCCGCGCGCGTAGTGTAACGCTGCTAACTGTCGTGGCGGGTGCATAGGTCCTCGGCCCGGCGACGATAACTTCGCACGTCGATTCTTGCCGACTGGACGAATGATTTTCCTCTTCGACGATTGCGATGACCCTTCCCGAGATGAATGCAACGGTGCATCTTCTCCCGAGGCCCAGATGAACTCCTTCGGACCGGCTCGACGATCCGGGCGGATATTTTACCCAGATCGGACTTTCCTGCGACTCGGACAGCCGGGTAGGGACTATACTGTCAGCGACGACGACTCGGTGAAGCTGCTCTCGGCGGCACGACTCGTGCGCGCTGTGTTCTCGACGACTCGGCGGCTGTTCCTCTCGGGATTCCTTGTCGCGGGCTCCCTCGACAACCCAGGATTACATGAAATAAATTCGAATGCCGTTAATAAAATAAAATCCCTAATCATAACTGTACCGGCGGAGCCACCCCTGAGCTGCGACGGACGACGGACGGCCGTCGACTAACAAAATTCTCGGAAATCAGCGCTGGGATATTCTTAGGTAACGTGGCCTATTTTTGCCACGTTACAGTATAAAGAATCAGGTACGAAGCCTTCCTCTTATTCTCGACCCGAAGGTCTCTCGCCCATTAAGAGCAAACTCAACAAATTTCCCTCTATTCTCCGTTGAAACAGCTGGCAGGGGGGAACTGGCTTGAAAAAATGCTGCTGTCACCAGTTAAAAATCATTGACCAGATGGACCTACCCTGCCCTACATCGGGTAGCGACTCACCAGGTTGGGCTTTGAGCGATCCGACCAGGGTTGAATCCTCCGAAGTAATTTCCAGCGGGGGCCGCGTGGAGGCGGAGTCGTAAGCACTTGCTCAGTCCACTAACAGGTTACCCGGAAAACATCCAGGCTGTTGTCGGGGGAATGAAACCCCACGTAGCTGCCTTGAACAAGTCGTAAACATTACGACCCCTGCGCAGTTCAAGTGCAGCTGCAAATGCTGTATGAAAGAAAGGTTTATTAGTTTTCAGTGACCCTGCTTATACCACTCGAATGAATGGGTGATCCGAGGTTACGGCCCTTCACTCATTACCGAGAGTTCTGACACATCCCGGTTGAGGGGTATCAGAAGCTAACAAGAAGGAAAATTAGACCGCATAAAATTTGTACAGGAATGGAATTCGCCCTAAATATTTTGAAGTTCCTCGTCGCATAAAAGAAACGAACGAACTCCCTAATCTTTCAGATGAGAAGACGAGACTTCGTCCGGACTCGTTCCTCTTCGATCTTCTTCTTCTTCGTTCTCCAGCTTCTTCGTGCTTCGTCGCACCGCGAGATTCGCCGATCTCCCTAGTCTACGCCAGCTCAGCGAGCTCCGCCTGCGCCTTTAGCAAAAGGCACTGTCTACAAAAATTGGAGGAGACAGAGAAAGCCTCCTCAGACGACACCAAATGGCGCGCAGCTTCTGGCCATACTCTGTCCCCGATTACCTTCCGCAGAGCGACTCTCTGCGCCTCGAAGTGTGGATAATCAAGGAGAAAATGCTGCGATGTCTCCGGCAAACCACAGCGGCAGTTCCCTCCGTGCACAAGATTAAAAGACGCGAGTCGCGCCTAAAAATTCCCATGTCGGGTGAGAACCTGCTTGCTGTAATGGTTAGTTCGCAGCCAATGCGCCTCCGGCCTATCTCGGATAATTCTGAAGTAGGCGTGTGTCGTTCGACCCTTGGTTGAAGAATCCCAATGTGTCTGGCACATCACCAACGCCTGCTCCTCTATGCGTTGAACCGCATGTCGACAATTATTCGCGATATCAACACCGTTTATCCAGGCGTCCACGCCTATCTTAATTTGATACCTGACTCTACGTTCTATGAGCAAAATATCAACGGGAATGGCTCCGGTAATAACGCACAGCGAATCCCACGACGACGTTCTATACGCGACCGTGGTTGCCTTTAGTGCAATATGCTGGGCCAAGCAAAGAACCCTCATGTCATGCACGTTGCAAAGATCCGCCCATCCTGCAGCAGGGTAAGCTACTATCGGGAGGAAGACTCCGCTGCAAACTGTCTTCAGCGCCGAGTAGCGCAAACTCCATCCCGAACCTGCTATCTTACCGAGTTCCGTGAAGAGCTTTCCTACCTTGTCGCGCAAATACCTACAGTGGGTTTTAACTCCCATCTCCTTGTCAAAGTGGACGCCCAGGTACCTTACCGAGTCTTTAAAAGGGATCATTGTGTTACCTATTCTTATCGTCGGGTATCTATTTGCCGAATTTGGCCTAACTGCCTGTTTACGTTGCCGGTCGGGACGGTTCCCGCCACGTCTACGTATCGGTGGAGGTCGAACCCACACGGTCTTGAGCAGGATAGCCTCCGTCTTCCTCGCGGAGAGTTCGAACTTAGCCTCGCGAGACCAACTGACAATCGCGTTGACGATTCTCTGGCCCTCGATTTCGAGCTCCCTTCTCGATTCCCCGCTTACGAGGACCAGAAGATCGTCCGCATAATCGATGAATCGGTCAGGGCGCAGCTCCTCGAGTTTCCGAAGAAGCGAGTCAAACATAATGTTTCAGCATGCCGGACCCAAGACTGAACCGTGTGGGCAGCCTTTCGTGGCACGCTTGTAGACACTTTCTTCCCCCCACGCGAGCGTTACTTGCCGATCTTGAAAATAGCTCTAAAGCACTTTGTAGATATTTGCAGGACAGTCTGTGATGCGCAGCTCCCTGTAGATCAGTTTTCACCATACGTTGTCGAATGGTGGACGATGGGATACTCCCTCCTCTATCACTACGCGCATTTTCATTTTTATCAGTTTTTCGAATAATTTCCCTACGACGGATAATAGGCAGATCAGGCGATAGGACTTAGGGTCCTTCTCGTTTTTGTCCTTGCCCTTTAGGAGAACTCTGAGGGAGCCCTCCTTCCAGGCTGCGGGATAAATTCCCCAAGCAAGACATGCGTTGTACAATCTTAGTAGCTGACCGGGGATAATTCCACATGCTCCTTTGAGGACTTCGACCTCGATGAGGTCGTGTCCGGGAGCTTTGCCGTTTTTGAAAGTACGGCACGCCTTCTTCATCTGACCTTCGGTGAATACTTCGGCGTCCTCTGTGTCAATCGGTCCTTGCGCTCTTTGGCGCACCGCTCGTGCCACGGGCTATCTTCCTCCTCCCGGTCATCGGGGACGTGCGTATCGAGAAGGCCTCTGGCGGTTGCTCTCATGTCCATCGTAGTCTCTTCGCCACGCCGGATATTGCTCAGCACTTTCTGAACTCGGAGTTTATCCGCCTGGTGCTTGTATACGAAGCCCCAGAGCTCCTCGTTCCCGTACGACGTGACAAAAGCCTTCTAGCTGTCACGTTTTGCCTTCTTCACCTCGTCGCTGTATTCTCGCAAAGACGCGCGGTACACTTGCAATTTTTCGAGGCGCAGAGGCTGCGTTCTCTCCCTCTGATACGCTCGCATCTGCCTGGAGACCAAACTCCTCTTGTTGGTCAATTCTCGTGTCCACCATGGGTTGAACTTCCTGAAGCGCTTCTTGCGGGGCATAGACTCAACACAGGCGTCCTTCAGGACACTCGTGAGGGTCATAGCCATGGCCTCCACATCGTCTGCCGACTCAATCGCAAGCCCCTCCAGCTCCCTCCTATCTCTCGACAGAGCTGTTAGGATCTCGGCGAATCGCTCCCAGTCTGCACGACAAACGTCGAACCGAGTAAGGCCGACCCCCGATCTCCCGCTGCGGCCTTCGGCACTTGCAACCTGATGTCAATCGCCCTGTGATCGCTGGTCATCTACTCCGGTCGAACCCTCCAGTCTCTGACAAATCGAGACATGGAAGGCGACGCCAAGTTGACGTCGATGTACGACTCTCCCCTTGTCGTCGAGAAAGTTGCCGGTTGACCAACGTCGTTCAAGATATCTACACCGAAGACTCGAATGAGCTCCTCCCGTCTGGTACCTCTATCATCGCTCTCCTGTGGTCCCCACAGAGTCGATTTCGCATTTGCGTCTAACGCCACTATTACTCTCTCCCTCCTCAGAGAACGAAGCACCGTATCGAGATGTCTAAGGTGCAACTCGATGTCGTCCTGATATTGGAAATAATGCGAAACGACATAGAACGAGAAGCCGGGTAGCTACACCTCCGCACAGACACAATGTGTCGTGCTGCGCTGCGAGACGAAGAGCATTTGAAAGGCCGGATTGCATACCACTGTTACGTCCAGCGTAACGAATAAATTTTCTTTATTATTTGTCCTCACACTGAGACGGGACTCAGAAAATAAAATAAAAAGAAGGAACAAAAATCGGTCAGATAACCTGAAATAGTAGAAAACTAGATAAATGACTCGTTTCTGCCAAAGCACCAACTTAATGAACTCAGCCGGTACATTCGATGGGCACAAAAGGACGGGTCAAACTTGACCGTCACAAATCCAACGGCATGGTCAAACAGATCTGGACAAATTGTAGAAAAGGATGGCCGTCAAAAATGGTCTATGACCGCTAGGGCCGCCTCTTTTTGGGGCGAGTAAAAGGCCAACCCGCTTGCGATACCTCGCGACCGTGTCAGGTGCGAGTATCGACGAAACACTCACAGATCTAAAAAATCGTTAGATCTTCTGTACCATCGCCGGGGAACCATTTGGGGGCCCGCAGTCATCTGCCGTGGGGCCGGATCCCCACCCAAGCCAGTCGCTTTGACCGGTTGTCCGCAGCTTTATGGAAGCCCTTAGGGTTCCCAACTATCGATAATTCCGATGTTCCGATGTAAGCTTAGCGCCTCAAGGCCATGAGATTAGAAAGTCACGCCACGGTAGAAACGACTTGCCACACCCTTTTTCTCAAAACTATGGGAGAGAATTTTCGCAACCATTTTTTCTAATAACTATTACAAGAAAAGCAGTCTAAAGGAGCCTTCAAACACAAAAATGAAGATGAGGAAAAATAAAAAAGACAGATCCATAATTAAAAATATTCGGAATCCAGGTTTTGGTAACATAAGCGACATACATTTTATTTTACTCACTATAATCTTTTCTTCTCTTCATTTATCGGTCATTTCCAGTGCATGAATTTATTAATTGATCCTCTCCTAACCCATTCATCAATTTCCTAGAGTAAACCCACCGTCAAACAGACTTTCAATCATTTCTGAAACTGAAGCGAACATTTTTATCATTTTTAATTCTCCGGAAACCATAAAATCGAATCAGGAGGGATCAGAAGTTCAGAAAGTACCCTACGACCTTAGAAACGACAGGCATTCCTGGGGCCCTATCCCAAGCAATTTTCCGCAAGGTTAGGCTTAAAAATGGGCAGTTGTTACCGCGATTAATACCGGGTGTGGTGAAGATCGATTCTCATCGTTCTGACCAGAGAGTGTTAATAGAAACGGGGCAACAGTTGCATAAAAACTTAGCAAAATAAAACCATCGACAGTTTTGACGTGACACCACCACGGATGCCCAGGCTCTTTCGCTCCTTACTGCAGCGACTTGTCCTGCAGTACCTAATCCAAAGAGGTGTGTGCCGCGTCTGTCTTCTTGATGTAAGGCTCCTGCAACAGCAGGATGTCGAGACGCTTTTGGCGGATGAGTTCGCGCAAGTTGCCGGTAACTACCTCGGAACGCCTCGCGTTTAGTTGTACAATTCTAATTCCCATGGTACGCATCGGGTCGACGTTAGCATTAGGGGGATCGTCGCGAGGGTTGTTCACGATCGCGGGTCTATCCTGGGCTATTACGCGTTCTACCACGAGTCTGTCGCACCTGTCGAGGACGATTTGAGCCACGCGGGGCTCGAGACTAGCGGGTCTTTTTGGGGGGTCTTACTACTACGTTCCCCGTTCCAGCGGTCTGGACCGGGAGCCTATCGCATCTCGCTAACTCGACACTGACGGCATTACGCTGACTGCCAAAGCGTCTTTGGTCAGCGACACCCGTGGGACCGCAAGGAGGTGGACCCTTACGAACAGTTGCAGGCTGAGAAGCAGTCAACCCCCCCCCCCCCCCCTCCGCAGCCACACGGGTGTGCGGCCTCGCGACGGTGTCAGCAACTCCCACTTGTGCCGCGCCTGGCTGCCTTTGCTTGGCCAGGCGGACACTCCTACGCCCATTCACACAGTCACATTCATACAGAGTTTTTGAACAGTGCATTTTTGATTCCACGCGCAAGGTTGGAAATAAAAGTAACACGGTGGTGCAGAGCCGTCTTGCCCCACCCGGGAGGATTAAATACGGTGTCGGAGGCCTCCAACCGTCCTAACCACCACGCTTAAGACAAAACTAATAACCCCCTTCTGCCATGAGACCCTAGCCACGTAGATCGAGCTTAGTCTAGGGTGGGGGCACTGAGTCGCGTCAGTTGGGCCGTCTATAAGGAGAATAAAAGCGTATTAGCATTAAAAGCAGTAAAAACGTATAACTAGGATTATTTCTTTGTTTATTTTATTGTTAGTGTCAGTGTTAGTATTCGTATTAGTAAAAGAGTTGGTATTGTGGTTAGTTGATATAGCGCAGTGTTAGTCTTATTAGTAGTAAAAGTAAACACAACACCAATAAAGCAAGAGAATAAGAAGATAGGGAAAGGAAGAAGAAAAAAGAGAGAAGAGAGAAGAAAAGAAAAGAAATAAGAGAGGGGAAGAAAAGTGAAGCACTCACACACACTAACACTCACACACACACGAAACAAGAACACATTCTTGTTTCAGGAAACAGGAAGATAAGATAACGAGGGAACAGGGAGCATAAAAAGTAAAGAGAGAAAAACAAGAAATTCAACAAAAGGGGAGAGTGAAAAAGAAAATAAGGGGAGCGATTCGAAGCGAACGGGTCGAGTCTAACGAACCAACACGAAACGAGACGAAACTGAACGAGACGAATTTAACCGCGAGAGAGATACGAACGGTGTCGAGAGTATAGAAAGGACAGAAGCGGAACAAAACGAGACGAGACGAACCGAAACGACGCGAACCAGAAACGCAACGGATCGGGCAGGACGAGACGAATTTAACCTAAACCTGAAAGAAAAAGAGTTAGTACCTAAAAGTAAAGAGATTAGTGGACCCCCCGGTTCCGTCACCATCGATGCCCAAGGACATCGATAGCGCAGGGCCCGGTTGGGGTTTCGCGGTCATTGACGTCGCCTTTTCCCATCCCCGAGGGCATAGGAAAAGTCGACGCTGGAGACCGCTAAAGGTGGATAGGAGAACCTGTGGAAGAGAGAGATTAGTAGACCTCCCGGTTCCGTCACCATCGATGCCCAAGGACATTGACAGCGCAGGGCCCGGTCGGGGTTTTGTGGTCATTGACGTCGCCTTTTCCCACACCCGAAGGGATGGGACAAGCCGACGCTGGAGACCGCCGAGGGTGGAAGGAAGTATGGACGTTGGAAGGTATGATTTAGTGCATGTAAAGACGTTCCATGCACCAAGCCCCGTGGGCTCGTCAGTGCGCAGGGCAAGTGCGGGCAGGGCAGGTGCGGCACGAGCCGAACCCGCCATTCTTAAGGCCAAGGGAGCGGGGGATCCCCGCCCATGAGTGTCGGCATGTGTCGATTCGTCATCTGCATCCTGACTATGACATGATGCGTCCAAGGTCGAAAGAACTCCGTTTGGATGAAATCCACTTGACATTTGTCGGCACCATGTGTCAGATCCGACACCCCAGCAGGCCCCCCAACAACCCCCGGCCCGCCAAAGGACGAGAACAACCCGAACAACCCCCAAGAGCAATCGGACCGCCTTGAGACAATGGGTGGAAACAGCGATCACCCGGTGTCCGAAGATCACCTTCTAGAAGGGAGGCTACAAGACTTGACAATCAACCAGCTATGAGACGCCTGCTGATGCCCATTTGGGAGCATGCGGGCGTGTGGGACCACCGGGGTAGCGTACTTTCGTTACGGCTACTCCAGCACTCCCCCGGATGGGGTGACCCCCATTACCTGCAGTCTCGATCGCCAGTAGATCCGGACAGTGGGAATCACGTTAACCCATTCATGCGCGTCACTAATTAGATGACGAGGCATTTGGCTATTGTTCTGTATCTTTCTTATCCTGTCCGGCAAAACGGCATTGCTGCCGCCCTCGGACAGGAGGATTACCGGAGGTTAACCCTCCCGTAGGGTTTAAAACTTAACGACTTGGCCTTCTGGCCGCTCCGCCACTGCCAAAGGTCCGCAATAACGGCATTAGAAAAATTAGTTTTAACAGACTCCCTTATATTAAGGGAAAGCGGCATTTCGCCACACAGAAGGTGTGCCCAGGGAAAACCTCGTGGAGGTAACCACCCGACTTGAAGAATCGCTTTGAGGCCGTGACGTGTCTCTTTGTGGGAGGCCGTGACGTGTCTCTTTGTGGGAGACCGTTTTGTGTCCTACGACTCGCACCGCCGAACTGGCTAGTGCAAATTCGTTGGGCTCTTTCTTATTATCTAGATGGTTAAACATTTTGCGACTGATGCGTCATGATTTAAAATTCGTTTAATATGTTATGTGTTGTAAAATGTCTTATTTTTGTATAATTTAAGGTAGTGTATCCTTTATTTGTCAGTTGTTTCAAGATGTGTTCCTTGTACGTTTCCTCTCCTCATGCGCTATTGCGCTTTCAAGCATTTCTGTTGCCTTTCGTGTTGAAGTATCTTGTGTTCGTGCATAAAATGTATATATTGCTATTTATTTAATCTGTCCCCGGTCAAAAGTTCTTGGTTTCGATTGCATTTCAACTTGAGCACAGCTTTTGGCGCCTGGTTAGTTTCCTTTATAGTTGTTTTGTTAATGGTCGTCAATGAAGGCATTAGCTATCTCGATAGACGATCTTAAAGCCATCATTGCGATCGTTATCATATCCCCTTTGGTCATTCCCAGTTTCTTGAGTGCAGCCTTGGTCTTCGCTGGCATGGCACCTCTGCTGCCGACGACGATAGGCCACTCTGCTCCTTTCGTTACTCTCTCGATTGTTCCTACTAAAGCGTCGGCCGTGGTCTTGTATTTCTATTCTTTCTCCTTTGCGGCATCACTAAGGTTAACGTTAACCGGTGACGAGTACGCGGTCTGTCCGGTAGTTCGGATGAAGGGTCAAGTGGGATTGCGGTTTGCGAGGTGAGAGAGTACGTTTGAAGGTTTTGGTGCCCCTAAAAAGGGCCGTTTGGTCCCGGGGTTTGAACCCGCTCCTATCTCCTCGTCAGTTTCGCATCGTAAGTGCGCGGTCGTTAGACCGGGCTGTTCAGTTTAGTCCCTAAGGGACACGGTCAGGTTGAGCGTAAGGGGAAGCCTTCGCGTCTAATTCCGGGGGTGGTAGGTCCCGGACGTGGTCGGCTCTTCCAGTGGCTCGGTGGGTCCAGGCTCCTTGGGTGCGGCGCGAATGCGCGTGGGTACGTATTCCGGCGGGACTCGCTGAAAGACGCCCGGGTGGTGGCCCACACCGTCGTAGACCGAGGTGTACTGCTCGGAGGGATGATAGTTCGTGGCCCGAGGAGTGTTCCCGGCGACCTCCGCCAATACGTCTAAGGCCCCGAATCCGGGTAGCGGTGGTGAACTCGGCCCTCCGGCGAAGATGGCGGCGGCGCTGGCGAGGAGATGCAGTGAGCTCCTAGAACTGAGATCGCTGTCCGGCGACCAACACGGACCCGATTGGTTTCGCTGCCGTTTCCCTGAACTGGCTAGTGCTGGAAGGGAGAGTCCCACCACGGTCTCGGGCGTCTGGCCGAATAGGTTCGCTAGGGATGCTCGGTTTTCTTGGTCCGCAGTACGAGGGTTGGATACGGGCGCTTCGATCGGGCTCGGCTTCGCAGGCACCTTCCCGTACAAACGCTGCCACAGGCCGTGCAGTGACTCGGGCTCCTCTATGGACGGGCGGGGTGGTTCGGGTCCGACGCAAGCGACTCGCTTCCCAGGGGCCTCCAGGTACACCCTGGGAGTTACCTCGCGGAGTGAGAAGGTTTTTATCCCGGAAATCGAGCCTCCCGTTACCTCCGGACGGACGCTACCCTTCCGTGGCGGATACCACGGTTGAGCGCGGATGGAGACTGGTCGAGTGACGGCGACAGGAGATGCGTACCCTCCACCCTGAGGTCCGCGTGGCGTCAGGCGCCGTACAAGGAGCGGTTCCTGGGTAGCGTACTGGAAGCAAGGGAGCTCCAATGGAGACGTTCGTTCCGCTGTCCAGGGGAAAAGTCCCCGTCCCACAACGTCCACGGTGTTGGGGGTCGGCCGTAGTCGCGGGTGGAAGGGCCACCGGCGTGGGTCGGCTGAAGCGACGTGGGTGATCCTCACGGTGACGTCAAGGCCCCGCTCCCTCAGCTCCTGTGTGAGGTCCGCCGCCCTTGCCTCTAAGCGCGCCTCCGCTCGGGCGGTCAGGCGTCGCTGATAGCACCGATTATTCTCGGCCCGCGGCATCCGTTCGACCGACGTCCGGCACCGAGGAAATACGAGCCCTCAGGGGGTTTTTTCCGCCTTGCGGCAGGCTGGCCGCTCTTCGGCGGTGAGAACCGCTCTTCAGCGGTGAGAACCGCTCTTCAGCAGGGTCGAGAACCGCTCTTCAGCAGGGTCGTGATCCGCTCTTCAGCAGGGTCGAGAATCCGCTCTTCAGCAGGGTCGAGAACCGCTGTTCAGCAGGGTCGAGAATCCGCTCTTCAGCAGGGTCGAGAATCCGCTCTTCAGCAGGGTCGAGAATCCGCTCTTCAGCAGGGTCGAGAATCCGCTCTTTAGCAGGGTCGAGAACCGCTATGCAGCAAGATTCGTTCCGAAAGAAACGGATTTTTGGAAAGTCGGTGGAGGCAAGGCCACGGGCTATTCCGGTAGGTCGGGTCGTCTTTAGGAGGAGAAAAACGTGAGAATAAAACTTTTCCCCAGTCGGAGAGTGGTTCGGTTGGGTAGAATTCTGATTTGTTCGTGGAAATTCCCGGCTTCTTATAGCCGCTCAAGTGCCCTTCCGCCTGCGAGAAACTAGTCTCAAATCTCCCTCTAGCGGCTAGTTTTACAGTCTAGATCTATCGTCGGGGCCCGAGCGCACCGTCGCGGCGTTCGGCAATTTCCGTGAACGCTCGGGTTCTCGAGTCTCGACCAAGTGTCGAGCGTGTGCGCGGCGACGGTATGCTATAACCTCCGCTGGTGCTACGCGTGTGTTTTTTTTGACAATTATTATAATTTCAAAATAGTTTTACCGTAAAGTGAAGTGAACGATGTGTGGTTGGGTAAATCGCACATCGCTGTGAAATAGTGTGTGTGAGTGATAGCGTTTTTACAGGTGTTTTTTCGGCGAATCTTTACGCGAGCAACAGGTGGCTACGCCGGTGCCGGATTTCTCTTATTGGTAAGTACCTTTTTTTTTTAATTTAGCATTCGGAGATTCTCTCCTGAGCGAAAGTATTTTCACTCTTTTTTCTAAAACGATTTTTTTCTAATGTACATTCTTTTTCTCTGTTTCAGGTTCCGGCGTGGAGTCACCGGGAGCTCCGGACGGATGGTCCGGCGTCGAGGGATGAGGACAGATGGTCCACGACAGTATTCCATGAGTGAGTATCTAGTTATTAGTTTCTTTATCTATTTATGGCTAGTCTTAATTATTGATATGTATTTTCTGTTTCAGGTTACGGCGAGGTAGCGGGTAAGCCGTTACCTCGCCCGGCGTCGTCGGAGGGGCCCGATTCGTCGGTTCGTCGTCGAGGTTCCGTCACCCAGGTAGGTATAAATGTTACTAATTTTTTTATTTCTTTTATGTATTTTTTTCAGGTGACGGCGAGGCAGCGGGGAAACCTCCACCTGGCTCGACGTCGCCCGAAGCTCGTCTTGGGGAAACCTCGTGGCCTCGTCGGTGGATCTGCACGTTACGGTGAGTATTATTTTGATGTACTGTTTTTTTTTATTTTTCAGCATACTAATTGTTTCTGTTTCTCTTTTTCAGGTGCAGGGTCCCGGTCGAGGCGACGAGGGAATCGGTTTGACGCAGGACGAAGGCAACGGCCCTTCGTCGTATGGTAAGTACGTAGGATAGTAAATCTATTTTGGTTGATTATTTACTAATAGTTGTTTTTTGTTTCAGGTTTTCAGGTTTCGGCGAGGGAAAACGCCGGTCGGCGTACAACAAGGTACGTGCAATTTTCGTACCTAATAGTGACGTCCGCGACGACCACCTCTTCGCCTGTCTTGATTACCAAGTCAGGTTTTTTCAATTCACCGCCAACTCTTATGGTCGGCTTGGTGAAAACCGCGTACCTCCTTGCGGCCTTCTCAGCGATGAATTTTTTAATTTGGTAATGTCTTCTTTTTCTTGCATCCTTGGTATGGATCGATTGACCTAGTATATGACTCAGCGTTTCTGGTTTGTCTTTACATTTGCGACAGTTCACGTCCAGATGGCTGTCTGTCCGCCCGAGTACCACTTGCGTGCCGAATGTGTTGGTACGCATTCTTATGGCATCGCACAGTCGGCCTCCTTGCAACAGCTTCATGTTGGTCAACGAACAATTTCCAATTTTATCATTTCTTAAATCGTTGACTCCCTGTCCTTGTGAGGGCAGATTTGCCCAGTTATCCGTATCCTTCTTGGAGGTGCGGAATTTCATTCTTTGGTACTCCTCCTCATTTTCCGGCAGTCGTGCGCCCAGGGACAGTGCGCACTTCCTCACCGCGCCTTCTAAATTTCCCCGGGTTCCTGCTTCCACGAGTACCTGGTCCTCCGATTCACTCACTCGTACATGGCTTCGGATTGTGCCCAGCTGGACCGTCCGCTCAAACTTTATCATTCCCAGACCTCCTCTCGACTTCTGCGTATAGAAGAAGCCGTTTGAGGTTAAGCTTACGAGATGCAGGATGTCTTTGATCTCTTGCCTGATTTGTTGATCGAGCATTTTCACAGTGCCCTTTGCCGGTTTGTTGTTCGTTAGTGAATAGATGAACCTTGGCAGAATGTTGTTCTGGATTATATCCAGCTTCTGGAAGGGCTTTAGCTTTAGCTCCCTTACGTTTCTGATCGTTTTCATGATTGTTGGCACCTCTGACCCCATCATCAGGACTCTCCATGGACCGATTTTAATGCCCAGGTATTTGAGACTTTCGTCTGGCTCGACCATCGGCACTTTTTCTCTCCCGACGTATAACTGGAGGTCGGTTATGTACCATGATTTTTGCTTCGGCTTTATCTCAAAGGTACTGCATTTTTCTGCCGACAGCGTCATACCAAGAATATTTAGGTATTTTCGAACCTTGTTAAGTTGAGCCTCTGCCTACTCTTTGTTACGTCCTAGGAGGACTAGATTATCCGCGAACGCTAGTATTGAGGCGTGCGATTCGCCAATGTCGATGCCATGGGTTTGTTGGCTTATGTCCTCGATAAACTTATCCATTGCTAGATTGAATAGCAAAGGCGAGAGAGGATCTTCCTGTTTTACTGCCCTTTGGAGTTCTATTTTGACCACTCCGTCGCTTCCTTTAATGGATGTTTTACATCCTGTGTACATACTTTCACCCGCAGGGGGTGGACAGGGGGGTGCGCCGGGCTGTGGGCTGGTTCGCCACTCATGTTCCTGGCCGCTGCTCAAACCACTCGGGCTTTGCGACCCCGCGGTTACCGAGCTCGGGTCTTCTGGAGACTCGTTAGGGGGTCCGGGTTCTTTGCATTGAAAATGCTCCTGGTCAACTAGTCACCTGTTCGAACGGATTTGATAAATCCACGACCATTTTCGTGAGCCCTGTTCATGCGGGGGCATGAAACTGTCTTCGGACAGCTCTTGCGTACCGCTTGTTCGTGCAAGCGAGAATGGAAGTGGTGCCCCGCGGGCGGCTCGCAAGTGCTGCTTGGCGGGGCTTTTTGAGTGTCCACTGCGATCTGGCTAACGATTTCTCATGCTATGTCGCATAGTTGTCCTGATGCGTGTGATCGCAAGGACGTAAATAAGCAGACCCGGTCAAGAGACCTCTGGCGAATTCCCCCACTGTAAATGTCTGGGCGCCCATTTCCAGGCATTTGAATATGGCTCCGTCGATGGTAAATGCAGTGAAAGGAGACCATAGGTGAACAAGCCAGGAAGTTGAGACCGACGAGAAGTGGAGGGCTCTCGCTTTGGTTTACCCCGTGTGGCACCGAACCACACGTGAGACAAAAGGAGTGGCTTAGTTTCACTCGTCAGTTATGGTACCCTGGGAGAGGTGGCAATCGAAGGATTGTTCACCTCTATCAGAGGAGGCTTTCTAGGGTGGGACACTGCATCGCACAAGGAAGTAGGTGGGAAGTACGTTGCGTTTGCTCGTAATGGGCGCGAGACTCTCAAGCTGAAATGACGGTTTTGTGCCAGATTTCTTATACAATAGCTGTACATACTTTCGATGTACCCGCAGAGATGTGCGGGTACCGCTTTTCGTTGGAGACCCGGCTTTATGCTCTGGTGGGGTATCGTGTCAAAGGCTTTAGATACGTCGAGTATTGTTACAACCCCTCCGTATCCTGCCTTTGCGGCTCCTATCGATTCATGCAATACGATTATGTTTAGGCTACATCCATCCTCGGCCGTGAAACCTTTTTGCCGGGGGGATTGCCTAATAAAGCGCCGTAGCCTTTGGTCGATTAGGGCCGAGAATACTTGTCCCATCATCGATCCCACCGTAATCGGTCTCCAGTTTTTCACTTCCCCGACGTTTTTCCCAGCTTTGGGGATGAGCGTCGTCCTGTTTGTTTTCCATGCTTTTGGGAAGTATTTTTCCTTCAGCAGGATGTTGTGAAGGATAGCCAGTACTTCCGGCACTCCTTTTTGCGTTAATTGATTGTGCTTGATATTGTTAAGTCCTGGCGCAGACCCGTTTTTGATCCGCCTGATCATGTCCCTAATTCTGTTAGGTTTTACGGGATTTCCTACCTCGTTTATACCGCGAGGTTTGGGGGCCGCCCTTGGCCTTTGGTCTGGCCCAGGCTGGCTCCATAGATCGTGGTATAGCTCGGCTATTGCCCTCGTTTTTGGCGGAACCTGCCGCATCTTTATGTATGTGAAGTAGCCGTTCGTTGCTATCTCAAGGTTTGCTTGCTGTTCCTCCTCTCTTTGTCCCTCCGGGGCCAGCGCTGGGGTGATGTCCCTAACGAGGGATTCTAGAGCCGGGTATAGCTCGTCTGGGGAGTCCTGCAGCACCTTCCAACAGACTCTCAGTTCTTCGCCTTTTTCCCCGATCTCACATCCTTCCGGGATTTCTATGTCCCAAATTTCGTTTGACATGTCCTCTGACCATTCTCTGACCATTCTCTGTTCATTCTCGAGGAGATGCTCTGCCTCTTCAGCACTCACGTATTCCTCCGAACTTCCTTCCTCTTCGACCCTTCCTGCTTCAGGGTTTTCCATGATCGCAGCATTGTTTGCCTCTCTTCCTTCGGCCGCTTCTCTCTCCTGTTTCGCGGCCCACCACAGGATGCGTCTCTTGTCGCTTATTCGTTTCGCGGTTTTGTCAGGAAAGTATTGTACCAAGAATTGATTTATTTCCTGACGTCCTCTATGCTCTTGATCGAGTCTCCTTAGGCGTTCTGTGTCCTCTTTAGACCAGATGTAGGTTCTCCGCCCGGGTTGTCTCTCTCTTGTCAGGGCTTCGGTTTTTTTTTGTTTTTTTTGTGGCCATACCAGTTTTGTAGTCTTGGGAAGCATCTAGCGCACCGGGTACATTCCCAAGGAACGTTTATTTCCGGTGTTGTTCGCGTAGATGCTTACCCAAGTCTTTTCTTCTAGGTAGGCCATGTTTAGCCCCCGGATTTTGCACATTTGACACTTTGTGGCGCCCTGTAAAGGGACTCCAATCTCGATCTTTCTTAGTCAGCTGCCACTGACCTCCTCTTCATCGTCTGTACGGTCATAAATTAAGACGACGACAGGGGGCCCGCTTGCCCGCCCCTGTTGGTCGCCGGCGTTGGGTTTCCTAGGCCCTGCGCAGTAAGGTTATTTTCGCTCAAAGACCTATCCATGATTTGTTTTTGAGCTCCTTCACTTCGGGCGCCTCGGTTTCCAAATCATTTCCATTCGTGTCCGTTGTAAGCCGTGTTCTTTTCCCGAGCCACCAGCGACGCTGGTTGTATTTGGGCCCCCTTCGAGCCTTGTTTATCCTTTTAGTTCCTTCCGGATCTTATCCGTTTCGTATCCATTCCAAGCCATGTTGCCTTTCCCGTGCAGTTGCGGCGATGCCGCTCTCGTGATCAGTTTTTGATCCTTCTTTGCCCTCTTGTTCCGAGGTTTACCCGTTTCATGTCCGTTTTCATGCCCTGTCGTTTGCCAATTTCCGTCCGTGCAACTATGCTGACTTTGTTGCGCTTTGTTCATTTTGATGTTTCTTTCGGCGGTGGGTGTTTCCATCGGTTTTTCACAGAGGCGACTCTTGGTTTCACCCGAAGGCTACTCGTGGCGGGACCCGAACCGAAGTAAGAAGGGGTCGCTTGCTGGTCATGACTCTGGACCCTAAGGAGACATCACCAAGAAGATGACGCCTCCTTAAGAGAGTCATAGTTTCTCCCGCCGTTTACCCGCGCTTGCTTGAATTTCTTCACGTTGACATTCAGAGCACTGGGCAGAAATCACATTGCGTCAACACCCACGAGGGCCATCGCAATGCTTTGTTTTAATGAGACAGTCGGATTCCCCTAGTCCGTGCGAGTTATGAGCTGAGCGTTGAATGGCGGCCGAAGAGAACGACCAAGACGGCGGGAACCGCTGAAGAAGGCTCGCAGCAAAAAAGATCCGCGGGAGGGGAAGGCTCGGGACCGAGTTCGGATCTGCGAGGCTCGAAAAAAAAACCACCCGCGAACGAGCAGCCTCAATTCCCGAAACATCGTTCACCTCGCTCAGGCCCGGCACGTTAGCCAAACCCGCTTCCCTAACAAGCCCGACGCGCCCCGCTCCTCAGAGCCAATCCTTATTCCGAAGTTACGGATTCAATTTGAAAACTTCCCTTACCTACATTAGTCTATCGACTAGAGGCTTTTTACCTTGGAGACCTGCTGAAGATATGGGTACGAACCGGCGCGTCAACTCCACGTGGCCCTCTCCGCGTTGGAGATAAATAAAACCAAGCAATATTAAAATTAAAAACACCAGGCACGACTGAGTGTCGTGCCTGGTGTTTAAACAGAGCGTGTTCGCTCTATCTGCTCACGCGACGGCATGACAGCATCTTGAGACACTAAAGCCATTTTCTTTGCGTGCTGCATCTCGTCAATTACGTGTAAAAATATTCGACAGTACAGTGCCTATAATACGAAGAAGAAGAGGGAGAAAGAACCTGCTTTTCTTTTGCACAATTACGCGTTTTTTCTTCTTCCAACCACCAGCTTTATTCACGAGGTGGCGTAAATTTTTTTTTTGTTAGACGGTCTTAATCGCTCACTCTTTTTCAACGGGACTGTACCATTTAAGGTAGTTAATGCACACTCGCAGATAGATCGAACTCCGTTTCTGTCTATTCTGCGTAATAGTGATGTGCGCTGTTGTTTATCGAGATGGCATAGAGCGTGCAGCAAGATTATGTTCTTCTTCCCAATCGAAGCTTTAGCCGTTGTTAATGGAGCCATAGCAGATACTCGAATGATGTTCGTACATCCTGTAACGTCTATTTATACTTGATAATTTAGCGAGAACCAGATCCTCGTCTTGGAACGTATACAAAATTATGAGTATTGAGACGGATGGTCGGTTGCGGGTGATCAATGATCGAACGGATGAAAATGTAAAATGTAATTGCTCGTTTATTAGTCGTAGCGTATTATTCGGGAGAGTGTACCGTACCGAAGTCTGAGCTGGACTGACGCTCGGAGGTGCGAGGCTGAGGGCCTCGGACCCCGTAACAAAGTCGCGACGGATTGTCGCGACGCCCGCGATAAGGGCCTTCTCACGGCTCTAAGCCATGCGGCCGGATGCAGATAACCCGGGAGGGCTTCTGCGAATGAAACGCAGCGGAAAAATAATACCGCTGCGAAGAAAGGAAATTATATCGGTGTGATAGAGGCTGGAGCCGTTACACTCCCCCTCCAGAGAAAACGATGCCCCCGCATCGGATGTTGAACAGAATTTACATTTAATAATTGTTGTTAAGTGTGATTCTATATAATGTAGCGGGAATTTTTACCTCCCGTACATTTTAGCCCCAACTCCCAATGTCCGCGCTCCCCGCTCGATCCACGGCTTGGCTCGGCACCGAATCTCGGGGCTCGAACCCACGACGAGATTTCCTAATGCCGGCCGAACCAGGCCGTCCCCGCGTGGCAAGGTGGAAGCCACTACCTCGCACGTGGTTGGGCGCCAGGTACCTCGGTACCACCGCTCGGAAAGCGGCAATTTTATTTGAGTCTCGCGGCGAGTTACGGGGCGAACGGGGGAGACAGGTAAAGCGAAGCTGGCGAGACTCCGGCTAACTCAGCCCACCTGGGAGAGAATAGTAGAGGTGGTGGACGGGCGAGTGACCAAACGCAATATGCAAAATAAATAATTGTATTCGTTGTCAAACCATATAATTTTTCGGGGACTAAATCGTTTGCTAAATGGTAACAAATAGGAGACGCCGCCGGAGGAAATAAACTAGTGCCGACCTTAAATGTAACTAGAAGGATACGCTGTTGCCGATATTAAATGTAGCCAAAATAAAGATAACTATTGCCGAAATCAGTTGTAGCCGAAACGAGGTAAACTATTGCCAAAATCGGGTGTAGCCGAAACGAGATAACCTATTGCCAAAATTAGATGTAGCCGACGAGGTAAACTATGGCCAAATAATAGGATGAAGCCAGAGGAATTACACTATCGCAGGAAGTTAAACGTAGCCAGGGAAAATAAACTATTGCAAGATAAGGGGATGTAGCCAGAGGAATTATACTATTGCCGGAAGTTAAATGTAGCCAGGGAAAAATAAACTATTGCAAGATAAGGGGATGTAGCCAGAGGAATTATACTATTGCCGGAAGTTAAATGTAGCCAGGGAAAAATAAACTATTGCAAGATAAGGGGATGTAACCAGAGGAATTATACTATTGCCGGAAGTTAAATGTAGCCGAAATTAAATTGCCGGAAATTAACTATAACCGAGACGTTCGATACGACATTTACAACGACGAATACTTAATCCCAAAAATATTCGAGAAGATACGCGAGGACGCAACGAAAGAGGGGAAAGACATGAAAAAGTTGCGATTGCCGGAAAATGTTATCCTAAATGTAGCCGATTCACCGGTACGCTGGACGCGAGATAAAACAAAAGATACAAACGCTCGCTAGAACGAAGCTAGTACGCCAGATAGCCAAAGTAACCGAGAAGGTTCGCGAAACGGGTCACCCGATGTAAACACGGCGTGCCCGTGACCTTTCTACGCGATGCTGGCCATCCCTTTGTCTCGCGGGATGTAATTTAGCCCACGTAACCGGCGAATTCGCCTTAGCCCTGATATAATATAATTCGCGGGATATAGCCGAACGAATAACGTAATACTTGCCAATGTCAAAGGCGTTAGGACGGGGTACGCGACCGATTAGATAAAGAAAAGATGGCAAGAATAGCCGAAAGAAACGCGAATAGACTGATTAACACTAGTAAAGAAACGCAAGAGAAATAAATTGGCCAAACTAAATATAGCCGAGGAACGAAACGAGAAACAGAAAGAATTGACCAGACGAAGAATCTAGCCGGAAATGCTTCGCCGGACCCATTAAGACGCCCGAGGGCCTAAAAGGAGACAAAGAAGCTACGCAAAGACAAAAGGCAATCAAGAAAATCTCTACACCAGAATTCTACAATAAAATTGGGTCCGGTTTTGGCATCGCCGGCTGGCACGGAGCACAAGAGAGAGACGGGGGCTTACCGGTGTGTGAACAGCCCGGGAGAACACTCGATGAAAACACTGCCACTTGTCACCGCACTAGATCCACGACTGCTAAATAAATTAGCGGCTCCCGGGACTGTGGGCACTAGCGCTACCCCCTCTCTCTCGACTCCCGAATACTAGCCTATGCTAAACGGCTGGGACGTCGGAGAAACGCTTTCTCCTCCGGCCGCTCCCCGCTACCCGCGAGAATCTTCCGCTCGCAGCGGTTATTGTCGATGTCCACAGACTCCTTCCTCCCAGGATCCGGTGGGGCAAAATGAACGTGAGGGGAGGCCTCCCTCGCGAAGTTAAGGCGTCCCTCTTCCTCCGCGGTGGGCCCACTCGGTACGCCACATGACTGCACCTCGACGTGCATTTTTCCCTCGTAATCCCCGCTAGTGGAGGCGCCGTGATGAGCGGTCCGCGGCGCCCGTGAATTCGACGGGACAGGAACGGCTCCGGGCCAGGTAGTCTGGAGGGACGGGAAACTCAGTATCTCGGTCATAACCCGCGTCCCTCTGGCCTCCTAGTCCGCGGAAGCAGGTCTCTCGCTTCCGCCTGCTTGCCGAGCGGATTCTTTTCCGGCCTTCCTAAGCCAATCACCACCGGGGAACACAGCCGGGGCAAAACAGCCCGACGGTCGGATCGGGAAGTCGCAAGACTCCTCCGTGGCCTATGGGAAACTTTGTAGCACCACAACAACTAAGAAAACAGATCGGCGAACTATAATCGAATAAATAAAATAAAATAAAATAAAATAAAGAAAGTTCCCTCTCGGTGAGTCGATGACCGAGCCCGGTCGACGAGCGGCGTCCGTAGGGCCGTAGATCCGGCCCCCTGCCCGACCAAAACCGTGCGAAGTGACGAGACGCAAAATGTCACGTCACAATAAATTAAAAGTTTTTTTGGGGGTTTTTGTTTTTATATATTTTCATTTTTGTGTAGATGTGTTATGTTTTGTGTTTTCTTTCTTGGTTTTATTTCGTTGGTTGTTGGTGGGTCCTTTTTGTTGTTTGAATTAGTTTGAATTGTATTATGAGTGTGTTTATGACTATTTGTTAGTGTAAGAGGAGGTGATTGTTGTGTGTAAGGGCGTTTCGTTTATTCGTCGGGTTTCATTGTGTGTCTGTGTCCATTCGTCGTTTTTTGTTTGTTGATAGTTCTGTCTTTAGTTCGGCGAGGAAAATGTTCGAGGTGAGCTTGTTTTTTATTTTCCGGAGGGACTCCAAGTTTTGGGCGTCGATCCACGTAAGTACGCCTTCTATCGTTAGTTTTGTCGGGTCGAAATTTGTTTTGTTTTCGTCGTCTGTTCCGTTTTTGTCTGTTTGGGTTGTTGCGTCTTTGTTTTTGTCTAGTTTTTTGTTTGCGTTGTGGGTATCTATGTTGTTTGTGCCTTTGGCTTCCGTGTCTTCTTCTGTGTCCTCTTCTTCTGTGTCTTCTTCTTCTGCGTCCTCTTCTTCTGTGTCCTCTTCTTCTGTGTCTTCTTCTTCTGCGTCCTCTTCTTCTGTGTCCTCTTCTTCTGTGTCTCCGTCTAGCGGTGGTGGTGATCCCTCGGGTGTGTGTGGTGTGTAGTCTGGTGGTGGTTGTTGTTGCTGTTGTTGTTGTTGTTGTTGTTGTCTGTCGTATTTTATAATGTCGTGTTGCTGATCGCGTAGCTGTTGCTTCAGCAAATAGGCGACGCACTTATCAGTGTGCGCCGTCAGTCGGTTTGTTGGGAGCACGCAGCAACATATCGGACATCCCGTATGCCGCGATCCCAAATTTGCCATCCGTTTTTGTAATTTAGCGTAACATCTGGCCGTATGGTCGGCCAACTTATTCGCCTTTATCCACTTTGGGCAGAGGAGGCATTCGACTTTTGTAGATGATGGTGTTGATTGCTGACCGTCCATTGTTTTTTTTTTTTTTTTTTTTTTTTTTTAATTTATCTGTCGGGTATGTATGTATTTGTTTAAATGATACCAAAAAGTAATGAGACGAAGATAATCGTTTTAAGCCATGCATAATGTGGTTAAATTTATCTGTGTGCTGTGTGGTAAAGAAAGTAGTGTATAGAAGATTTTTTCTTGGTAAAGGTATATGTAGATGGATAAGGATATATTGGATTATTATTTATTATTATGATTATTTTATTTTTTTTGTTAATTTATCGCGTTTTTTTTTTTTATGGTAACGCGTTGCGATCGTGGTATGTTAGCGCGTAGATCGGTCTACGGGCTAGTTGGGGTGGATGGTCTGTGATAATAGCGACCTCCCTACATTCGGTAACCGGTTGTGGTTGAGTCTCGACCAACTCTATCGGTTGTCTGTGATAGACAACGGTCGGTTCGGGAGCCTCATCGGCTTGTTGTCGTGTTGTTGTTTTTCGTTTTTTCGTTACGCAGGATATAATTTTGTATATATTAGATATTTTTCCGAATAGAGAGAACTTCCATCCTACTGCTAGCAGCAGAATGATTGAACCCAAAGAAATTCCGCTGTACTTTAATATGGTTTCGAGTGTAGAGAGTCTATGGTTCATGTAGTGGGTTTTCGAAATTTCTCTTGCTTTTGCTATAACGGCTTTTAATGCTACTTCGTTTTTTGTTAGATCGTCGTGTATTGAATTTGAATTTGATGGCCTGTAAGAGTTTCTGTTTCTGTTATGATTTCCGTGTAGTTTATGTTTTCTATGTTTTCCATTGATTTTTGTATCATTGCTGTAATATTCAGAATCGGTGTGTGTGCGAATTTTATTTCGATTGACGATTTTATTTCTATTGAAGGAGTTAGTGTTGTTGTGCGAGTTTTTACTCGACAGGTGGGTTCGATTTGTAATATTCCAGCGTTTCCTATTGTTTCGATAATTGATTCGTGGTTGTCGCAAAGAAGGTATAAGTTTTCGGGTTTTGGAGCTGCGAATAGCCATGCGTTTGCGTTTCGAATTTGTTTCCAGTAGGTTTGTTTCAGTGTTTTTAGCCTAATATCGCATCATTTCGAATCGCTGAATTGGGGGTTAACGAGAAGTTGGAACTCGCACTCAGTTTCGTCGTTGATCTGTGCTATCGGGTAAATTTGTTTGCAGATGTATCGATTAACTGCGAATTTACATTCGTCCTCGCTTTCCAGGTTAAAATAGCTGCTAAAGTCTTCGGAGACTGCGGTATATCGAATTGCTGGTTTGATGTTCGCGAATCTCGCGCCTTTCGCTGCCGAGAGTTGGCGTACCGGAACTGATAGATGTTGGTATAGTTTGTATTATGTTAGGTCCAAAAGAGGAATTTTAATAACGTAAATAAATCGTTCTCCGTTATGGAACGCTGTGAGCTCGATTATTTTTGTTAATTCTGGTACGTATTCCGCGCTGAGTGGTATAGGGAATATTGTGTTTGGTGTTGATTTTCGGATCGCTTCTGCGCTAATCAATATCTTTTTTGCTGAGAGTATTTAAGGGTGTATTTGTCCCATTTTTGCGAAGAGTACTGCAGTTGTCAATGTTTCTAAATCGATTTCGTACTGGATGAGTGTTTCCTCTACCAGGCTGGTGTATGTTATGAGTTGTTGGATTATGTGCAATTCGTATTGGAGTGTTGCTTGTTTCAGTTCGATGTCTTTTATTTCTGCGTGTATTGTATCCGCTAACTTGATGATTTGGCTTTGGGTAAAATTGAAACCTGATTTAATTATGTGTGTTTGATTTTGTACGATTTCTGCTAGTTCGGCAGTAGTGTTTGCTAGGGCGTTTATTTGTGAATCTATTCTGTCTGTATCCTCGCTGTCCATTGTTCCGAAAAGTATTTTACTGATTTTTCCTACGAATTCTAGTGGTGCGCGTTTTTTACGCTTTTCTGCTGGGTTGAGCTCGATTGATGGTATTAATTCTTCTAATGTTGTTTCCGCGTTCGCAATGTTGTTCAGTCGGGCTTGTACGTTTTGTAGTTGACCTCTTGTTAGGCAATGTCCCCTTAATGTGAAGCAAAATGCGTTGGCGGCTCGAGGTTTTCCTGTATTTGTTGTCGTCTGGACGTTAATCCATGTGTGTCTATATACGTTATTAGCGTCCAGGTTGTATGGTATGAATGAAGTGTGCCCAAAGATTCTGAGTAGAGTCCAGGGTTTTTCGTCAGTGGTGTAATTTTGAAGGCGTCTGGTGCGGACGCCCTTACGTAATTGGCGTGGCATCTGCAACATATGCCAGTTTTATTTTATCTACGTGTAAAGTTTTTGTCGTATTGTCGTCTAATTGTATTTTAATGTTGCGTTTATTCGGAATTTCTACAATTTTGTATGGGCCTAGCCAGTCCTTATCGAATTTACTTGTTTTGCGTTCGTTCTTTGCGAGAACGAGTTGGCCTATTTGGTATTCTGGTTCGACGGTTCTTTTGTCGTAGTATCTTTTGGTTCGTTCTTTGAACTTCATCGCTTTTTCTAAAGCGAGTTCCTGAATGTTTCTAAGATTTCTCGTTAGGTCTGTCATATAGTCGTCATAGGTTATGATTTTTTCGGGCGGTGGGAACGCTGAAGGTGTTCGAGCTCTCCTACCAAATACTAATTCGTATGGGGTGAACCCTGTACTTTCGTGTATGCTGATATTGTATGAAAGTGTTGCGAATGTAAGCAGTTCATCCCAGTCTCGATTACTGTCGATGAAGTGCTTTAGATATTCCAGAAGAACGTGATGGCTGCGCTCGATTGCGCCGTTCGATTGTGGGTGATACGCAGTTGTTCTGTGTTGTTCTATCTGGAATAGTTGCGTGAAATCTCTGAACATTTCCGACATAAAGTTCGTACCTTGATCGGTTAATATCGCGCGAGGCGCACCGAAAGTTGATATCAAGGTTGTACGGGGTGCTCTCGCTACGTCTATTGTCGTTTGATGTTTTAATGGTACTGCTATACTGAATTTACTGAATAAGTCGAGCATAGTTAGTATGTATGCATGCCCGTTTTTTGTTTCGCGTAATGGACCTACAATGTCAATGGCTACTTTATCGATGGGTTGCGCTGGTGTATCCGTAATAATCATCGGAGCTTTACTTTTTACTCGGACCAGTTTGTTTTTCAGGCAGTCGAAGCAGTATCGAATGAACGTTTCTACGTCCTTTTTTAATCCTCGCCAGTAGTACTGTGAGATAATGCGCTGGTAAGTTTTCGTCACGCCTTTGTGACCTCCGACTGCGGATCCGTGTAGTTCTCTGATGATGTTTTGTCTATTTTCCTGATCTGGAACGGTTATAAGACCTTCGCATAGCCTAACGGTAATGTTTGAGTTAGTCGCGAGTACTCGTAGGTATCCTTTGATATTAGACCACAAAAATGTATCGATGATTTTTGGGTCTTTGGATAGAGTACAGGATGTGATTTCGTTTTCTACTAGAGTCTGTACAAGATTTTCTAGACACTTCTGAATCGTGAGTGTACTAGTAGCGTCTGTCGATTTGTTTTTGCAAATCATCGTAAAATATCGTAGCGTTTTGTCGCGTGTGACGAAAATATGTCCGATTCCGGGATCGGACTGCCAAAATACCGATTGGGTTAGTTTACCCTTTTCCGCAAGTATTTTTGAAACCATTGTGTCCATGACACCGTCGGCTGACAGGAAGTGAGCTATATTGTCTTCCTGCGCTAGGATGTTTTCCTGCGTTACTACGATATTGTTTTTTAGTTGTACGTCTTCTGTTATTGTTGATCCCCTTGTTGTTGGTGGAGTTTGTAATGTTAGACGTTTTCGTTGATATTGCGATGGTTGATATGCTGAATCGTTGTCAGAATCACTTTCTGAGGATGGCGACATTTGATGGTGTTGGTTTGTTAGTTTTTGGTTTGATATGGTTGGTCTCGATTCGTCCGATTTCGAATCTGTTGTTTCGTGTGGAATCCACGTTGGCGATCTGAATGTTGGCTCGATGTCCATTGATGGTGTGCTGTCGTCGATTTGCTGTGAGCACCTTGGTGTGGCGATTGATTGTTCTCGTGTGTAGTCGTCAATTTGCCATGAGCACCCTGGTGTGGCGACTGGCTGTTCGATTCGTGGATCGATAGTTTGTTCTATCGATGGTGTTTTATCAGAAATGTCCGTGATTTTTGAGTCCCAATATTCCTGTGTCGTTTCAGGTGACATCGGCACAGGTGATTGTGTTTTTAATTGTGCATCCTCAGGATCCGGTTGGGTTGGGGTTTCTGGTGTTACATCGTTGGTATAAGTTACTCTGGAGTCCCAATATTCTGTTGTTAATCGTGGTGATGGTTGTGGATTTGAGTCTGAGGATGTTGAGTGCGGAAGTTGAAATCGGGTTTCTGTTTCTCGTTGTGGATTTTTGGTTTTGCGGGTGCTGCGCGTAATTTTGGAATCCCAGTATTCGTCTGTCACTTCGGGTGACAGATTCTCAGGATCGTTTAAGTTTTTCGTAGCTGGTTGATTTTTGGATTGAGTATCCGGTACTTTCGGTTGTTTATTTGCCAACCTTTCGCTACGTCTAGTCGGTTCTTTTGGCGTCTTTTTCGTTCGCTTTTTGACTGGTTCGGGCAATCGTTTCTTTGATTGCTTTGATTTTGTAGTTTTCCGAGATTCTAAAATTGCGGGTGGTGAACGGAAATTCGGTGGTATCGTCCGTTCTCCGCTGTTTTCGTCTTTTTGTAGATCGTTGGATTTTTGTGTCGGAAGTGAAGGTGGTGACCTAAAGGTCGGCTGGACAGGTGGTTTGCCAGCGTTCTCGTTCTCGGATTCCGTTTCGTATTCCGTATCGTTTTCCTTATTTTTCGCCTTTTGGTTGTCGTTTTTGTTGTCGGATTTATTGGTTTTTTCGCTTTTGTCACCGTATAAGTGGCCGGTTTCCCCATCAGGGCTGACTTTTTCGCGAAACTCGCTTTTGTTTTGCTGCGATAAGCTTTTTGTTTTTTGTGGCCTCATTGGGCTCTTTTCTTTTTGTTGCCTCGTTGGGCTTTTTTCGTTTCGTTGCCTCGTTAGGCTTTTTTCGTTTTGTTGCCTGGTTGGGCTTTTTTCGTTTTGTTGCCTCGTTGGGCTTTTTTCGTTTTGTTGCCTCGTTGGGCTTTTTTCGTTTTCTTCTTGTTGTGCTATCTTCTATATCTGTATATTTATATTGTTTTTCTGTACCATTTCGTTCCCTAATTTGTTTGCGCGGTCGTTGCCTATTTCCTTCGTCGTCCGTTGTATCTACTGGACGTTTGGAGAGTCGCCATTGTGGTTGCGTATTCTCCTTTGAGTACAGCTCTTCAACTATTTGCTTGATTGGTTGAATGAGTTCGCCTTCGTTGTCGGATAATTCCGAGATTGATGTATCGGTATCTATTATTAAATCGTTTTTTGTGGGTACACTCTCCGTTTTTTGTTTTGATGTTGTCTTTTTTGGTGGTTGATTCGTTTGTTGTTGAGTTTGTTTCTTTGTTATTTGTTCCGTTGGTTCGTCGGGTGTATCCTGACTGTTTTCCTGTATAATACGCTTTTTCTTCGGCGCTGGATTCCCGGAGCCCGTATCAGTTGTTGACCGATTGCGAGTCTCGGGTGATGTTTTAGGAGTCAGTTTTTGCTTTTTTGACTCTTGGTTCGCGACACTTTCCGACGAGCTTTCGTCGCGTTGCCTAATCGGCATAATTTCTGCAGGGTTCCTCGACAACGCGTTGGCAACTACGTTTAGTTTTCCGGGTTTGTGTACGATATCGTAATCGTACCCGTTCGGGATTATTTGCCATCGTTGTAGCTGTTGCGGGATATCGGGTTTGTTTTTTATGTACGTTAACGCTCTGTTATCCGTGACGAGCGTAAAGCGTTTTCCGTATAAGTACATTTTGAAGTACTCTACCGCATCTACTATTGCGAGTAATTCTTTTTTCATCGCGTCATACGCGATTTCGGTTTTTTCAATGCTCTCGAGTAGAACGCTATCGGATGGTCAAAGTCGCCGTGTTTTTGGCTAGGTATTGCGCCTATGGCGTAGTCTGATGCGTCTGTAGTGAGAGTGCAAGTTTTATCGAAATCCGGATATTTTAGAACTGGTCGTTCGATGATTCTTGCTTTTAGGTACTCGAATACCGATTGGCATTTGTTTGTCCATACAAATTTCTCGGACTTTTTCAGTTATACGGTTAGTGGAATAGCAATTTTCGCAAAGTCGCGGATAAACCGTCGGTAGTATCCGGCGAGTACGACGAACTGCTTAATTCCTTTTTTGTCTTTCGGTATCGGGAAGTTTTCTACTGCGCGAATGTTGTGAGTATTTGGTCTAACGCCATCTGAGGATATTATGTGTCCCAAATAGGTCACTTCTCTGTTTAGGAAGTGGCACTTCTCTGTTTGTAGCGTTAGCCCCGCTGAAGTTAAGCGTTTTGCTAAGGCTTTAAATTTGTTTTCGTGTTCCGTCATGTCTTGTGCGTATATTACTATGTCGTCTAAATAGAGGAATAAGTCTGTGCCTTGTAATCCGGATAGAACGACATCCATCAACCTCTGAAAGGTTGCTGGCGCGTTTTTGAGTCCGAATGGCATTCGATGGTACTCGTAATGTCCATTCGGGGTCGAGAAAGCTGTTTTATGTTTATCAGCTGGGTGCATCTCAATTTGATAGAAACCGGACGCCATGTCGAATGTTGAGAAGTAACGGGCGTTACCCAATTGATCCAATATATCGATGATATTTGGGAGTGGGTACGCGTCTGGCGTGGTTTTATCGTTGAGTTTTCGAAAATCTATTACGATTCTCCATTTTTTGTTACCTTTCGAGTCCGGTTTTTTGGGAACGACCCAAACTGGAGAGTTGTAAGGAGAAAGGGACGGCTGTATAATTCCCTTGTCTAGCATATCGCTGACCTGATTTTGTATCTCCTTTTTGTGTACCTGTGGAAACCTATATTGTTTTGTGTTGATTGGTCTGTCATCCGTTGTATGGATCTCGTATTTTGTTAGTGTCGTATGACCTAGCCGATCTCCGGGTAAACAAAATAGATGTTGGTATTTTGACACCAATTCAAGCACGTGGTCTCTCTCTGTTTCGTTTAGGTGATCCAGTTGTAAAAGTGCTCGAAAGGCTTCGAGCCTGAATTGATTATCTGATTGTATCGAGCATACTTCCGCACGATTCTCATGCTGAGAATCGCGGTGGTCGCACAATGTGAGATTGTCAATCGGTTTTTCCGAGATAGCCTCTACTGGGATTAGCTCGAATGTCGGAATTTCTAAATTAATTTCGCAATTGTGCGAATTAATCGCGCAAAGATACGCGATTCCGTTGGTGTTTTTAACGAGCGCGTTACCCAAGTTGCACGGAATAGCATTCTGATGTTGAATGCGTAGGATTTTCGCGATGGACTTCGCAAAATTTTAGTCCGTTATTGTCAGTTATTTGCGTAAATCGTACTTTCGCTTTTTCCGGGCTTTTGTCCCTAGTTTCCGATTTATCACGTTTTCGTCCCTGGTGTACGTTTCGTCTACGTACGAGTTCGTTTTCGATATTTAGCGCTTCGTCGACTGCGCTGTCGAGAGTTATGAAATCTTTTTGCATAATAATATTCGCAATTTGATCGAAAAGACCTTGAATGAAGGCTTTTATGACGGTTCGTCGAGCTTCGTCGGTGCGGTTTTGTAGATATTGCTGCTGATTTTCTGCTCGATAGACTTCTTTGAACCTATTTTCAATTCTAGTCGCGATTTTTCGCGTGCGCGTCGCGTAATCAAGTGCCGACTCGTTATAATTTTGCGAATTTGATTTTAGTTCGAGTTCGAGGTCCGATAATTCAACCGGTTTTTCGAGCGCATTTCTGAGATCTCTCAGGAGTGGCTCTAATGCGTTGTACGTTTTCGCGTCGGCGATATCGGCGGCGACTCCCGACAGTTTAAGTTGGATGATTTCGAGGAGCTGCGGCTGATCGTGCTCCGAGATGATTTTTGCTGCTTTTTTGCAAGCGCGCATGAAATCATTGAGCGGTATGTTTTTTCCGTTAAAACTAGGTATGAGGTTTTGTACATCGCGGAGCGTTATCGAGCTATTATTGTTCGCCATCGCGAAGTATGTTCGCGACGGGAGTCGCTCAGTAGACAACGCTCGGCGATGAAAATTATATCCGCCGTTTGCTCGCGCGGGGCGCTGAGGCGGCTCTGGTGGAGCAATTTTGGTGTAGTTGTTGAACTACCCAAGTAATTAAAAAACAAACTTTAAATAAATTTTTTGTTGTGTTGCTGCCGTCTGGCATGAGGCGCAATTGGATTTTTTTTTGTGAATATATGTATGTCTATATTAGATATAATGTATGTAGATATTTCGTTTTTCTTTCTCTTTTTCTTTTTTTTTTCTAATATGTCTTTATTTTGCTGCCATCCAGTCTGAGGCGCAGCAAAAAAAAAAATTTTTTTTTTTTTTTTTTTGGATATGGGTTATTATTAATATCATATATGTATTTTGTTATTATTTTTATTTACTTATTTATTTATCGTGTAACGGCTCCAGCCTCTTTCGCACCGATATTAATTTCTTTCTTCGCAGCGATATTATTTCGCTGCGTTTCATTCGTAGAAGCCCTCCCGGGTTTTCTACATCCGGCCGCACGGCTTAGAGCCGTGAGAAGGCCCTTATCGCGGGCGTCGCGACAATCCGTCGCGACTTTGTTGCGGGGTCCGAGGCCCTCAGCCTCGCACCTCCGAGCGTCAGTACAGCTCAGACCTCGGTACGGTACACTCTCCCAAATAACATTTTACGCTCCGACCAATAAACGAACAATCACATTTCACAACTTCATCTGTTTCTTAACCATTTATTACCCGCAACCGACCATCCGTCTCATGGTGTCAGAAGCGGATTACCACGCAAACACGCCTACATAAAAAATAAAAAAAAATATATATAAATTCTTTTTTTCTTTTCTTCACTTTTTCAAAAAAAAATTTTCACCCGGACGCGACAACCGTGCTCGAGCCGTGCTCGCACACAAAAAAAAACAGTGCAACAAAAAAAAAATACACACACAAACAGTGAAACGTGAAAAAAAAAGCGACACTCAGCAAAAAAAAAAAAAAAAAAAAAAATACAGTGAAAAGACACCAAATAGTGAATAGTGACACTTAGTGAAAAAAAAAAAAAATACAGTGAAAAGACACGAAATAGTAAATAGTGACACGTAGTAAAAAAAAAACAAAAAGAAAAAAAAATACAGTGAAAAGACATGAAATAGTAGAATACAGTGAACAGACGCTAATTAGTTAATATATTAAACATTAAGGCGACAAACGGTTGCACACAAAAAAAAATATAACAATAAAAGTGTCGAGTGAGCGAGCGACGTTCGGAGTTACCGACGGCCGAGGAAACCCTCGCGCAGCAGCAGCAGCCGCCGACGTTACCACCAGCGAGCCGTCATCGACCGCGGCATCGATCCGCCACGGCCGTGATCCGCCGCACCGACGCGACTCACCCGCCAGCTGTCCGCCATCGTCGACAATCCGATACAGACATTTTTCAGTAGAAGGAAGGAAGCAAAAAAAAAAAAAGAAAACCGAGGAATAAAAAAAAAAAAGGGAAAACCTATAATCCATGCGATTATTATTCGCAATCCTCGTGGCAACGTGAGTACCCTTTATCTAATTTATTTTAAGTTTTTTTTTACCTATTTTATTTAAAAAAAAAAAGAAAAAGGAAAGAGGAAATTTTTTCCCTTTCACGACCTCACGGGAACCGAGCGCCGACACGCGACGCGTGTACAAAGCGTGCGACCGCTAAGGGTGCGTAAAAAACAACAAAAAAAACTAACTAATATATCCACACCTTCCCCTACAATGAATAAATAAATAAATAGCAATAATAATAATAAAAAAAAAAAAAAAAAAAAACCTTTAATAAAAAGGGAAAGAATTTTTTTTTTTTCTCTCTCTCTTCCTCTCTCTGTCATTGGAAACACCAATGACGGAGATAATTAACGATGATAGATAAATAAAAAATTTAAAAAACAATAATAATAATAATAATAATAAAAAAAGAGAGAAGAGAGGAAATTATTTTTTAGCGCGCCTCATTCTAGACGGCAGCGAAATTAAAAAAAAAAAAAAACATACATATTAATAAATAGAAATAATAAAATTAAAAAAAAAATAATAATAAAAATAACCGATATCCATATATATACACACATTTACAAAAACAAATAATAAGCAAAAAAAAAATAATAATCCCAGACGCGCTGCACACAAGCGGCGGCAACAGCATCCGATAAATACATACATATATATATACCTACAGCAACAAATAGCGATAATGGTAATAATAAAAAACAAATAATTCGATAAACAAAAAAATAATAATAATAATAATAATAATAATAATAAAAAATACAAAAAAAATACATAATACATATTAAAAAAAAAAAAAAGAGAGAGAAATACAAAAATTTATATTATTTTGTATTTTTTCCTAACGCGCCCCACACCGGATGGCAGCGAAACAAAATACCTACACAAATTAATAATTACTAACGATAAATAAATAAGTAAATAATAACAAAATATATATACATATATAATATTAATAATAACCCATATCCAAAAAAGAAAATAATTTTTTTTTTTTTTTTGTGCGCCTCAGACTTGATGGCAGCAAAATAAAGACATATTAGAAAAAAACAAGAAAAAGAGAAAGAAAAACGAAATATCTATATACTATGTATCTAATATAGACATACATATATTCACAAAAAAAAAATCCAATTGCGCCTCAACCCAGACGGCAGCAACACAAAAAAAGGATTAATTTAAATTTTGTTTTTTAATTACTTGGGTAATTCAACAACTACACCAAAATTGCTCTACCAGAGCCGCCTCAGCGCTCCGCGCGAGCAAACGGCGAATATAATTTTCATCGCCGAGCGTTGTCTACCGAGCGACTCCCGTCGCGAACATACTTTGCGATGGCGAACAATAATAGCTCGATAACGCTCCGCGATGTACAAAACCTCATACCGAGTTTTAACGGTAAAAACATACCGCTCCATGATTTCATGCGCGCTTGCAAAAAAGCAGCAAAAATCATCTCGGAGCACGATCAACCGCAGCTCCTCGAGATCATCCAACTTGAATTGTCAGGAGTCGCCGCCGATATTGCCGACGCGAAAACATACAACGCACTAGAGCCACTCCTGGGAGATCTTAGAAATGCGCTCGAAAAACCAGTCGAATTATCGGACCTCGAACTCGAATTAAAATCAAACTCGCAAAATTATAACGAGTCGGTGGTTGACTACGCGACGCGCACGCGAAAAAACGCGACTAAAATTGAAAATAGGTTAAAAGAAGTCTATCGAGTACAAAATCAGCAGCAATATTTACAAAACCGCACCGACGAAGTTCGACGAACCGTCATAAAAGCATTCATTCGCGGTCTTTTCGATCAAATTGCGAATCTCATTATGCAAAAAGATTTTATAACTGTCGACAGCGCAGCCGACGAAGCGCTAAATATCGGAAACGCACTCGTACGTAGACAAAACGTACACCAGGGACGAAAACGCGATAAATCGGAAACTAGGGACAAAAGCCCGGAAAAAGCGAAAGTACGATTCACGCGAATAACTGACAATAACGGACTAAAATTTTGCGAAGTCCATCGCGAAAATCCTACACATTCAACATCAGAATGCTATTCCGTGCAACAATCACGCGAAAATACGAATACACGCTTTAACAGCCGCCAATACCGTAACAACTCACCGGGTAATTTCAGAAACAATTCTCGCGGAAATTTCCAGTATAACACTCGTGGCGGTTACCGAAATAACTCACGCGGTAATTATCAGAATAATCCGCCCAACTACTATCAAAACGAACCACCCGGGAATTATCAAAATAATTCACGAGGGGGTTTCCGTAACAATTCACGCGGAAACTATCAAAGTAATTATCAAAACAATTCCCGTGGAAACTACCACAATAACCCGCGGAATAACTATCGAGACAATTCACGCGAAAATTATCGTGATAGCACGCACAATTATCAGAGTAATCTACAACAAAGCAATTCGTGGGATTACAACTACCAAAATAATCCACAACAAAACAATCCGCGAGATCAAAATAACCGAAAGAATTCGCAAGAGCGTAATCATCGAAATAACTCACGCGACCGAGATAATTGGGATAATTCGCGTGACCGAAAGAGCCGAGACAACTCGCGAGAAAGACAGAACCCGAGTAACGGTCGAAACTCGCGAAAATCAGACCACCAGTCGAACCTCGATGCAGCGCAAATCGAGCAGATTTTCGAGCGCCTACTCCAAAAAAACGAGAGATCCGCCTCTCGCGACAGCGCGACGAGAGGTCGGACACCGGAGCGCTCGTCAACGACAAATTAGTAAAAGACGCAAACAAGGCGCAAACCGAAACCGAACCTGTAAAATATGTAGGTACTAATCATGTTAAAAATATAGACGGTAGTATAACTATTAAAAAAGCGACAATCAAGTTAGGATTGTCGCGCCGGCACAGACCACCAACGGTGACCTTAGAGTCCCCAAATCTATTCACTAATCAGGCTTTGTTTCTCGCCGACACTGGAGCGGAAATAAACCTGTTAAAACAATCATTCCTGGGCTTGCGTACGGAAGTAGATCCGACGCTAATATACGAGCTTAACGGAATAACAGACGGAACAGCAAAAACACTCGGTAGATGCTACCTAAGAATTAAAGAATTTAAATCCGAATTCCACCTAGTGGAAGACTTTTTCCCGATTACACAGGACGCTATACTCGGCGACGTCTTCTTCAGGGGGACCCCAGCCGATATTCTTTATAGCGAAGCCTGCATAACATTCGATGGCTATCGAATTCCGTTCGAGAGCTTCGAACGAGTAACAATACCTAGCAGGTCAAAGCTCATTGTACCTGTCAGACTAAAGCCAACCGATCTCGAGGAGGGATATATCCCAAGGATGGACGTAGGCCATCGTCTTTACTTGGGTAACGCGCTCGTTAAAAACACCAACGGAATCGCGTATCTTTGCGCGATTAATTCGCACAATTGCGAAATTAATTTAGAAATTCCGACATTCGAGCTAATCCCAGTAGAGGCTATCTCGGAAAAACCGATTGACAATCTCACATTGTGCGACCACCGCGATTCTCAGCATGAGAATCGTGCGGAAGTATGCTCGATACAATCAGATAATCAATTCAGGCTCGAAGCCTTTCGAGCACTTTTACAACTGGATCACCTAAACGAAACAGAGAGAGACCACGTGCTTGAATTGGTCTCAAAATACTAACATCTATTTTGTTTACCCGGAGATCGGCTAGGTCATACGGCACTAACAAAATACGAGATCCATACAACGGATGACAGACCAATCAACACAAAACAATATAGGTTTCCACAGGTACACAAAAAGGAGATAGAAAATCAGGTCAGCGATATGCTAGACAAGGGAATTATCCAGCCGTCCCTTTCTCCTTACAACTCTCCAGTTTGGGTCGTTCCCAAAAAACCGGACTCGAAAGGTAACAAAAAATGGAGAATCGTAATAGATTTTCGAAAACTCAACGATAAAACCACGCCAGACGCGTACCCACTCCCAAATATCATCGATATATTGGATCAATTGGGTAACGCCCGTTACTTCTCAACATTCGACATGGCGTCCGGTTTCTATCAAATTGAGATGCACCCAGCTGATAAACATAAAACAGCTTTCTCGACCCCGAATGGACATTACGAGTACCATCGAATGCCATTCGGACTCAAAAACGCGCCAGCAACCTTTCAGAGGTTGATGGATGTCGTTCTATCCGGATTACAAGGCACAGACTTATTCCTCTATTTAGACGACATAGTAATATACGCACAAGACATGACGGAACACGAAAACAAATTTAAAGCCTTAGCAAAACGCTTAACTTCAGCGGGGCTAACGCTACAAACAGAGAAGTGCCACTTCCTAAACAGAGAAGTGACCTATTTGGGACACATCATATCCTCAGATAGCGTTAGACCAAATACTCACAACATTCGCGCAGTAGAAAACTTCCCGATACCAAAAGACAAAAAAGGAATTAAGCAGTTCGTCGCACTCGCCGGATACTACCGACGGTTTATCCGCGACTTTGCGAAAATTGCTATTCCACTAACCGTATAACTGAAAAAGTCCGAAAAATTTGTATGGGCAAACGAATGCCAATCGGTATTCGAGTACCTAAAAGCAAGAATCATCGAACGACCGGTTCTAAAATATCCGGATTTCGATAAAACTTGCACTTTCACTACAGACGCATCAGACTACGCCATAGGCGCAGTACTTAGCCAAAAACACGGCGACTTTGACCATCCGATAGCGTTCTACTCGAGAGCATTGAAAAAACCGAAATCGCGTACGACGCGATGAAAAAAGAATTACTCGCAATAGTAAATGCGGTAGAGTACTTCAAAATGTACTTATACGGAAAACGCTTTACGCTCGTCACGGATAACAGAGCGTTAACGTACATAAAAAACAAACCCGATATCCCGCAACAGCTACAACGATGGCAAATAATCCTGAACGGGTACGATTACGATATCGTACACAAACCCGGAAAACTAAACGTAGTTGCCGACGCTTTGTCGAGGAACCCTGCAGAAATTATGCCGATTAGGCAACGCGACGAAAGCTCGTCGGAAAGTGTCGCGAACCAAGAGTCAAAAAAGCAAAAACTGACTCCTAAAACATCACCCGAGACTCGCAATCGGTCAACAACTGATACGGGCTCTGGGAATCCAGCGCCAAAGAAAAAGCGTATTATACAGGAAAACAGTCAGGATACATCCGACGAACCAACGGAACAAATAACAAAGAAACAAACTCAACAAGAAACGAACCAACCACCAAAAAAGACAAAATCAAAACAAAAAACGGAGAGTGTACCCACAGAAAACGATTTAATAATAGATACCGATACATCAACCTCGGAATTATCCGACAACGAAGGCGAGCTCATTCAACCAATCAAGCAAATAGTTGAAGAGCTGTACTCAAAGGAGAATACGCAACCACAATGGCGACTCTCCAAATGTCCAGTAGATACAACGGACGACGAAGGAAATAGGCAACGACCGCGCAAACAAATTAGGAAACGAAATGATACAGAAAAACAATATAAATATACAGATATAGAAGATAGTACAACAGAAGAAGAAAACGAAAAAAGCCCAACGAGGCAACAAAAAGAAAAGAGCCCAATGAGGCCACAAAAAACAAAAAGCTTATCGCAGCAAAACAAAAGCGAGTTTCGCGAAAAAGTCAGCCCTAATGACCGGAAAACTGGCCACATATACGGTGACAAAAGCGAAAAAACCAATAAATCCGAAAACAAAAACGACAACCAAAAGGCGAAACGTAAGGAAAACGATACGGAATACGAAACGGAATCCGAGAACGAGAACGCTGGCAAACCACCTGTTCAGCCGACCTTTAGGTCACCACCTTCACTTCCGACACAAAAATCCAACGATCTACAAAAAGACGAAAACAGCGGAAAACGGACGATACCACCGAATTTCCGTTCACCACCCGCAATTTTGGAATCTCAGAAAACTACAAAAATAAAGCAATAGAAGAAACGATTGCCCGAACCAGTCAAAAAGCGAACGAAAAAGACGCCAAAAGAACCGACTAGACGTAGCGAAAGGTTGGCAAATAAACAACCGAAAGTACCGGATACTCAATCCAAAAATCAACCAACTACGAAAAACTTAAACGATCCTGAGAATTTGTCACCCGAAGTGACAGACGAATACTGGGATTCCAAAATTACGCGCAGCACCCGCAAAACCAAAAATCTACAACGAGAAACAAGAACTCGATTCCAACTTCCGCACACAACATCATCAGACTCAGATCCACAACCATCACCACAATTATCAATAGAATACTGGGACTCCAGAGTAACTTATACCAACGATGTAATACCAGAAACCCCAACCCAACCGGATCCTGAGGATGCACAATTAAAAACACAATCACCTGTGCCGATGTCACCTGAAATGACACAGGAATATTGGGACTAAAAAACCACAGACATTCCCGATAAAACACCATATATAGAACAAACTACCGATCCACGAATCGAACAGCCAGTCGCCATACAAGGGTGCTCATGGCAAATTGACGACCACACACCGGAACAATCAGTCGCCATACCAGGGTGCTCACAGCAAATCGACGACAGCACACCATCAATGGACCTCGAGCCAACATTCAGATCGCCAACGTGGATTCCACACGAAACAACAGATTCGAAATCGGACGAATCGAGACCAACCATATCAAACCAAAAACTAACAAACCAACACCACCAAATGTCGCCATCGTCAGAAAGTGATTCTGACAACGATTCAGCATATCAACCATCGCAATATCAACGAAAACGTCTAACATTACAAACTCCACCAACAACAAGGGGATCAACAATAACAGAAGACGTACAACTAAAAAACAATATCGTAGTAACGCAGGAAAACATCCTAGCGCAGGAAGACAATATAGCTCACTTCCTGTCAGCCGACGGTGTCATGGACACAATGGTTTCAAAAATACTTGCGGAAAAGGGTAAACTAACCCAATCGGTATTTTCGCAGTCCGATCCCGGAATCGGACATATTTTCGTCACACGCAACAAAACGCTACGATACTTTACGATGATTTGCAAAAACAAATCAACAGACGCTACTAGTACACTCACGATTCAGAAGTGTCTAGAAAATCTTGTACAGACTCTAGTAGAAAACGAAATCACATCCTGTACTCTATCCAAAGACCCAAAAATCATCGATACATTTTTGTGGTCTAATATCAAAGGATACCTACGAGTACTCGCGACGAACTCAAACATTACCTTTAGGCTATGCGAAGGTCTTATAACCGTTCCAGATCAGGAAAATAGACAAAACATCATCAGAGAACTACACGGATCCGCAGTCGGAGGTCACAAAGGCGTGACGAAAACTTACCAGCGCATTATCTCACAGTACTACTGGCGAGGATTAAAAAAGGACGTAGAAACGTTCATTCGATACTGCTTCGGCTGCCTGAAAAACAAACTGGTCAGAGTAAAAAGTAGAGCTCCGATGATTATTACGGATACACCAGCGCAACCCATCGATAAAGTAGCCATTGACATTGTAGGTCCATTACGCGAAACAAAAAACGGGCATGCATACATACTAACTATGCTCGACTTATTCAGTAAATTCAGTATAGCAGTACCATTAAAACATCAAACGTCAATAGACGTAGCGAGAGCACTCTGTACAACCTTGATATCAACTTTCGGTGCGCCTCGCGCGATATTAACCGATCAAGGTACGAACTTTATGTCGGAAATGTTCAGAGATTTCACGCAACTATTCCAGATAGAACAGCACAGAACAACTGCGTATCACCCACAATCGAACGGCGCAATCGAGCGCAGCCATCACGTTCTTGTGGAATATCTAAAGCACTTCATCGACAGTAATCAAGACTGGGATGAACTGCTTACATTCGCAACATTTTCATACAATACCAGTATACACGAAAGTACAGGGTTCACCCCATACGAATTAGTATTTGGTAGGAGAGCTCGAACACCTTCAGCGTTCCCACCACCCGAAAAAATCACAACCTACGACGACTTTATGACAAACCTAACGAGAAATCTTAGAAACATTCAGGAACTTGCTTTAGAAAAAGCGATCAAGTTCAAAGAACGAACCAAAAGATACTACGACAAAAGAACCGTCGAACCAGAATACCAAATAGGCCAACTCGTTCTCGCAAAGAACGAACGCAAAACAAGTAAATTCGATAAGGACTGGCTAGGCCCATACAAAATTGTCGAAATTCCGAATAAACGCAACATTAAAATACAATTAGACGACAATACGACAAAAACTCTACACGTAGATAAAATAAAACTGGCATATGTTGCAGATGCCACTCCAATTACGTAAGGGCGTCCGCACCAGACGCCTTCAAAATTACACCACTGACGAAAAACCCTGGACTCTACTCAGAATCTTTGGGCACACTTCATTCATACCATACGACCTGGACGCTAATAACGTATATAGACACACATGGATTAACGTCCAGACGACAACAAATACAAGAAAACCTCGACGCCGCTAACGCATTTTGCTTCACATTAAGGGGACATTGCCTAACAAGAGGTCAACTACAAAACGTACAAGCCCGACTGAACAACATTGCGAACGCAGAAAGAACATTAGAAGAATTAATACCATCAATCGAGCTCAACCCAGCAGAAAAACGTAAAAAAACGCGCACCACTAGAATTCGTAGGAAAAATCAGTAAAATACTTTTCGGAACAATGGACAGCGAGGATACAGACAGAATAGATTCACAAATAAACGCCCTAGCAAACACTACTGCCGAACTAGCAGAAATCGTACAAAATCACACACATAATTAAATCAGGTTTCAATTTTACCCAAAGCCAAATCATCGAGTTAGCGGATATAATACACGCAGAAATAAAAGACATCAAACTGAAACAAGCAACACTTCAATACGAATTGCACATAATCCAACAACTCATAACATACACTAGCCTAGTAGAGGAAACACTCATCCAGTACGAAATCGATTTAGAAACATTGACAAACGCAGTACTCTTCGCAAAAATGGGACAAATACACCCGGAAATACTCTCAGCAAAAAAGATATTGATTAGCGCAGAAGCGATCCGAAAATCAACACCAAACACAATATTCCCTATACCACTCAGCGCGGAATACGTACCAGAATTAACAAAAATAATCGAGCTCACAGCGTTCCATAACGGAGAACGACTTATTTACGTTATTAAAATTCCTCTTTTGGACCTAACACAATACAAACTATACCAACACCTATCAGTTCCGGTACGCCAACTCTCGGCAGCGAAAGGCGCGAGATTCGCGAACATCAAACCAGCAATTCGATATACCGCAGTCTCCGAAGACTTTAGCAGCTATTTTAACCTGGAAAGCGAAGACGGATGTAAATTCGCAGTTAATCGATACATCTGCAAACAAATTTACCCGATAGCACAGATCAACGACGAAACTGAGTGCGACGTCCAACTTCTCGTTAACCCGCAATTCAGCGATTTGCAATTGTGCGATATTAGGCTAAAAACACTAAAACAAACCTACTGGAAACAAATTCGATACGCAAACGCATGGCTATTCGCAGCTCCAAAACCCGAAAACTTATACCTTCTTTGCGACAACCACGAATCAATTATCGAAACAATAGGAAACGCTGGAATATTACAAATCGAACCCACCTGTCGAGTAAAAACTCGCACAACAACACTAACTCCTTCAATAGAAATAAAATCGTCAATCGAAATAAAATTCGCACACACACCGATTCTGAATATTACAGCAATGATACAAAAATCAATGGAAAACATAGAAAACATAAACTACACGGAAATCATAACAGAAACAGAAACTCTTACAGGCCCATCAAATTCAAATTCAATACACGACGATCTAACAAAAAACGAAGTAGCATTAAAAGCCGTTATAGCAAAAGCAAGAGAAATTTCGAAAACCCACTACATGAACCACAGACTCTCTACACTCGAAACCTCATTAAAGTATAGCGGAATTTCTTTGGGTTCAATCATCCTGCTGCTAGCAGTAGGATGGAAATTCTCCCTATTCGGAAAAATATCTAATATATACAAAATTATATCCTGCGTAACGAAAAAACGAAAAACAATAACACGACAACAAGCCGATGAGGCTCCCGAACCGACCGTTTTCTATCACAGACAACCGATAGAGTTGGTCGAGACTCAGCCACAACCGGTTACCGAATGTAGGGAGGTCGCTATCATCACAGACCATCCACCCCAACTAGCCCGTAGACCGATCTACGCGCTAACATACCACGATCGCAACGCATTACCATAAAAAAAAAACGCGATAAATTAACAAAATAAAAAAAATAATAATCATAATAATAAATAATAATCCAATATATCCTTATCCATCTACATATACCTTTACTAAAAAAGGACCTACTATACACTACTCTCTTTACCACATAGTACACAGATAAACTTGGCCACATTATGCATGGCTTAAAACAATTATTTTCGTCTCATTACTTTTTGGTATCATTTAAACAAATACATACATACCCGACAGATAAAACAGAAAAAACAAAACAATACCAACAATGGACGGTCAACAGTTAACACCATCATTGATAAAAGTCGAATGCCTCCTCTGCCCAAGGAGGATAAAGGCGAATAAGTTGGCCGACCATATGGCCAGATGCTATGATGAGCTGAAGAAACGAACGGCAAATTTGGGATCACGACACACTGGATGCCCGATATGTTGCTGCGTGCTCCCAGCGAACCGACTGACGGCGCATATCGACAAGTGCGTCGCCTATTTGCTGAGGCAATAACAATATGATCAACAATATGATCAACAACAACAACAACAACAACAACAACAACAACAACAACAACAACAACAACAACAACAACAACAACAACAACAACAACAACAACAACAACAACAACAACAACAACAACAACAACAACAACAACAACAACAACAACAACAACAACAACAACAACAACAACAACAACAACAACAACAACAACAACAACAACAACAACAACAACAACAACAACAACAACAACAACAACAACAACAACAACAACAACAACAACAACAACAACAACAACAACAACAACAACAACAACAACAACAACAACAACAACAACAACAACAACAACAACAACAACAACAACAACAACAACAACAACAACAACAACAACAACAACAACAACAACAACAACAACAACAACAACAACAACAACAACAACAACAACAACAACAACAACAACAACAACAACAACAACAACAACAACAACAACAACAACAACAACAACAACAACAACAACAACAACAACAACAACAACAACAACAACAACAACAACAACAACAACAACAACAACAACAACAACAACAACAACAACAACAACAACAACAACAACAACAACAACAACAACAACAACAACAACAACAACAACAACAACAACAACAACAACAACAACAACAACAACAACAACAACAACAACAACAACAACAACAACAACAACAACAACAACAACAACAACAACAACAACAACAACAACAACAACAACAACAACAACAACAACAACAACAACAACAACAACAACAACAACAACAACAACAACAACAACAACAACAACAACAACAACAACAACAACAACAACAACAACAACAACAACAACAACAACAACAACAACAACAACAACAACAACAACAACAACAACAACAACAACAACAACAACAACAACAACAACAACAACAACAACAACAACAACAACAACAACAACAACAACAACAACAACAACAACAACAACAACAACAACAACAACAACAACAACAACAACAACAACAACAACAACAACAACAACAACAACAACAACAACAACAACAACAACAACAACAACAACAACAACAACAACAACAACAACAACAACAACAACAACAACAACAACAACAACAACAACAACAACAACAACAACAACAACAACAACAACAACAACAACAACAACAACAACAACAACAACAACAACAACAACAACAACAACAACAACAACAACAACAACAACAACAACAGCAACAACAACCACCACCAGACTACACACCACACACACCCGAGGGATCACCACTAAAAGAAGACACCGAAGAAGAAGACACCGAAGAAGAGGACACAGAAGAAGAAGACGCAGAAGAAGACACAGAAACCAAAGCCACAAACAACATAGATATCCAGAATACAAACAATACAAACAAAAAAACCAGCGACGCAACAACCCAAACAAACAGAAACGGAACGGACGACGAAAACAAAACAAATTGCGACCCGACAAAATTAACAATGGAAGGCGTACTCAAGTGGATCGACACCCAGAACTTGGAGTCTCTCCGAAAATTAAAAAATAGATTAACATAAAATATTTTCCTCGCCGAACTGAAAACGGATTTAAAAACAAACAAAAAACGACGATTGGACACAGACACACAATAGGACCTGACGAATGACGAAACACCCTTATACACAACATTCATACTCCTACTTTAATAAATAACCATATATAAATAACCCAAACATAAAACATAACTACATACATAAACACACACGCGACACGCGTCGCGCAGGCCAAGGCCCAAAAAAAAAAAAATGAGAGGAAAAAAAAATACACGAGGCCCCTTTATTTTTATAAAAAAAAGGAAAAGAAAAGAAAAAAAATCTTTTTTTTAGTTTATTTTTTATTTTATTTTCACTTCACGGTTATTTCTATTTTTGTTCTATTTTTAATCTTATTTTATTTTTATTTTATTACTTGTACCTCGTTTTCTTCTCTATATATATATATATCTTGCTTATTTTTTAACCAATACACGCTTCTTTTTTATATAATATCAATATTCGTGTTTAATCATTTTACCCATTTCCAGAAACAACTTCCATCTTTCGCCAACAAACCACATCCAAATAACATACCTAACCCACTAACCACCACTAATCAGATCTTAGAATGTTACAGGCACAATATCATCAAAATTCCAAAATTATAACCTAAACTTCGAAAAGGGAATGTTGGGACAACAGAATGTTTATACCAGTAACCAATGGACAACCAGGAAGGAGGAACCGAAACCTACCAAATATGAACAAATTTGACAAAAGGAAAACATAAAAAAAAAAACAACAATAATTGGATCTCATCAACGAACAGAACAGGACAACATTTTAATTTTTCTCAACCATTTTGTTTTAAAACCAAATCTAATCCCATCCTACCTAACTAAACCATTTCCACTAACACGAACGAATAACAGTTTGCTTAGATTGTTACAGATCAGCATAGAAATCAGCATCCACTACCTAAATATATTCAACAACGAGAGTGTGCCGGAGGAAATATAGAACCGAGGGAAAATAATTAAAATAAAACCAAACTCGGACGACAACAAAAAGGACCAACCAACTACCAACAACTAACGAAACAAAATACACAAAAATATCGAAAGTACACAAAAAATGAAAATATAAATGAAAAAAAAACAAAAACCCCCCAAAACTTTTCATTTATATAGAATCACACTTAACAACAATTATTAAATGTAAATTCTGTTCAACATCCGATGCGGGGGCATCGTTTTCTCTGGAGGGGGAGTGTAACGGCTCCAGCCTTTCTTCGCACCGATATTAATTTCTTTCTTCGCAGCGATATTATTTCGCTGCGTTTCATTCGTAGAAGCCCTCCCGGGTTATCTACATCCGGCCGCACGGCTTAGAGCCGTGAGAAGGCCCTTATCGCGGGCGTCGCGACAATCCGTCGCGACTTTGTTGCGGGGTCCGAGGCCCTCAGCCTCGCACCTCCGAGCGTCAGTACAGTTCAGACCTCGGTACGGTACACTCTCCCAAATTACGACTTTACGCTCCGACCAATAAACGAACAATCACATTTAACAATTTCATCCGTTTCTTAAATCATCCATCACCCGCAACCGACCATCCGTCTCAATGATACAAAAAAAATAATTCAATAGAAACAGTATTCAATAATCGATAATAGACGGTTCCAAAATAATCACTGGAAAATGGCTCAAAAATGGTCGATAATAAACGGTAATAACGGGGGCGAAGTAATTGAAAAAAGATATTCGGGGCGACCTTCAGGGAGTTATGGGGACTTTCAGAGGGCTTTCTGGGAGGGAGAGCGGGTCAGACAAAAGTTGCACGAAAATCTAATACTGAACTAAAAATGGGCTCGAATGGGCGCCAGCTACTTTCTCGGTGTAGCACCGTGACGGTCCGTGCAGACGGCACGGATCTTTTCTCAAAAAAAACGAACTCAAAAAAGGACAAAACTCAAAACTTGAAAGAAATATCTCTGTCGCAAAGGACTGGCGGACTAGCTCGGGAGAGGACACAGGGGGAGGGTACACGAATCCGACGGCCGCTTATAATATTACCTCGGTCACTATTCATTTACACAAAACAATGTCTGAAAATCTTAAGGGAATGGACGGGATAACTTTTCCTAACTAAACTATCACTTAGAAAGGATTTTACGCCGCTCACCACGCGCGCGATCACTTTTTGCTCGTGTACGAAAATGGCGACCACGTGTCGACCACGAGGCAAAATCTTTCACTAATATTTTCTATGAAATCAGGGGGTACTCGGGGAAGAACAACGGGTCAAACGGGTCGGGAAAAATTCGGGCAAAAAGTTACGGTAAATTCGGGGCTCACTCAACCAACACTCGATACAATATTTTATAATTTTCCGGTTCGGGCTTACAACTAACGACGCCCTATCTCACACACGTCCACACGTCACGCGGCTCGGCTCGGAGTAAGGGACATGGCGGGGTCTTCTTCTTCGTCGACGTTGGCGCTGGTGGTGGTGGGGAGCGAGAGCACCTGTGCGTCAGCGTCGGTCGGTAATCGGACTCATGGACGGGCGTTTTTCTTCCGGTCTACGGGAGGTGGCGGCAGAGGCCCCGCTGGATCGTCGATCGATGCCGTGCGTCGGTGATCCCAGCGGGCGGCAGGCAGACGGGCAGCGGCGGCTTGTCGGCGGGCTTTTCGAGGCGTTTTCGGACAGTCTTGTGGGCGGCTTTTTCCCCTCGTCCACGATCCTCCTACCTTCCTCGGCGCCAGCACGTCGGCTCTCGTCCCTTGCTGATCATGGGCGGTCGAGGGGGGGGATTGTCGATATTGTCCTCGAGTCGCACACGACATTCACACAGGGGTTAACGGGAGGGAAAAAAACGGGAATTTACCTGCTACCTTACACAAAATAAGTCGAAGGAAAAAGTGTAACAAATGTCCGGGTCTAACGTTCTGTGAGCAGCGTGCTCGAGCCAAGTTGAGGGAAGGGCTTGTGACGTGCCACGTCACAATATATTGAGACGACTCTCAATTTCCGCTCCCCAATTAATGCTGAATCGGAGCCGCCAGGATCCATGTAAGAAGCACCGAGCGCATCGGTAAGGGAGAGCACACCGGAGAGAGGCATATACCCGAGGAGTCGGCGGCCGTGGAGCAGCCTGCGTCACAGCGAGACTCACGACGCGCTTTGGAGCACGCACCCAGCACGCAGGTATTGCGTTAGCCTCGCTTGGTCGCAGAAGACGGGGAAAGAGGCAGACGTCAGACTGACGTCACGAGGCAAGGAAGGAGACGCAAAGTCGGGCCGTGCGCATCCAGCGTTCCGATATAAAAGGAGGCCCGGACGTATACAGAAGCACTCTTGGACGAACAGTGACTGAGCTCACTACCAAGACTCCTTCCGCACGCCAGCACCAGCAATCTTCCCTGGAAACGGGGATTACCGCTGCTGGCTGGGTCACCCCTTTTACCCCAAAACAGCGCCGGTGACTTCTCGTGGAGACGTGAGAGACTGCCGCCGTCTGTTAACCCTTTTTCCGAAGGCAGCGTCAGCGACTACTCCTGGAGACGGGAGTGGCTGCTGCCGTCTGTTTCCAACCTTCTTTCAAAAACAGCGCCGGCGACTTCTCCTGGAAACGGGAGAGACTGCTACCGTCTGTTTCCTTGGGCAATCTTTTTTCTTTTTGTATTTTTTTTATCGCAGTTATTTTAGCGCGAATTTAATTACCAAGAAATTTTTTTTTGGGTGATCAAGGATTAAATGAATTGTATTCGAATGAATATAAAATTCAAATTGACGTTTAGAATCAATTTTTGGTCTCTCGAATTTTTATTCCACAGCACCTGCCCTCACCAAATTAAAAGTTAGCCGAGAACTCACATAACGTCGCTTTTGGAGCAAAGACTTGTAAGACTCAAAAAGTGAAACGTAACAATATTGTGACAAGACGTCCAGCTCGTCCGAAGGCTGCCGCAACCCTCCGACGAACCGAACCTCTGTACCGCGACTTAGCCGTAAGCCGCCGCCACGAAGACCCCGGCCCGGCTCGAAAGCGAGCCCACCAGCTCCGGAATCTCTCGAGCCCAACAGATCGCCGATGATACACCTCCTGGCCTCCCAGGACGAGCACCAAAACACTCGACCCGCACAGTGGACATACCATGGGGGCCGCCATGACAACTCACAAACGGCCGATCGAGCGACAGGATCGACCGAATATCCCGCGTAGCCCTGGGGGAAAAACTGCTCCCCATTGGCTGAAGATCCGAGGCCCTGGGCCATCAATCTCGAGATCTATCGGGACCCTGCGGCTGCTCTTGTCAGCCAATCACAACGCCCTGCGTCCACCGAGTCGACTAATCCGGACCTTCTTGCCAAAAAGAGCACACGAGGCAGCGATCGACGCCATGTTCGACATTTCGTGACCAGCTGTCTTGTGTGAACGTGCGAGAGAGTGTCGAGCGAGGAAAAATTGGAAATTTGGATAGGATAAGGATTGTAAGAGCGCTGAGTTAGTACCGGTGTTGTAAACAATTATTCCGTGAACCGTTCTATATGAGAAGTCCTCCCCCGTGAGTCGTTTTTGGTCAAGAAATTGTCGGAAAACCAACCGTGGGATTTCCACGTGCGTAGTAGCCTCCCGGCTCCACGCTTTTTCGATACGACCCCCTTATTACCCCCAGTTGAATTATATAGAACCCTCGCGGTGTTGCGGCAGTGCCGTCGCGATGTATTTCCCCAGTATTAAATTAGGATTGCAATCATCAATAAATCACCGTAGGCGAACGGGGCAATAATTAAGAGCGTCGAGGTCGGGAACCTCGCTACCCTGAGAGATATTACCCGAGTGTCACGGTAGTCCGAGTGAGCTTCCCCAGTATTCCCGTGTTTCCTTTTTTTTATATTATATTACGACCGTTGTCGATTGAGTTGTGGAGGGTCGAACTCATACTGTAACGCCCTGAGGCGAGTGATGCGGAGATTGCGGTTTTGCTGTCCGAGCCAGAAATTATTTCTTTAATTCGCATTTATCTTTGGGTGATTATTATTATTATTTTCGTTTCCGAGATTTCGACGATAACCCGGGTCAGCGTCGAGTCAGTTGCCAAAGAAGGCTTGTTTCGGGCAATGCTGAGAGCCCTTTTATCTCTTTTCCTGCGTTATAATTATTCAACAGTATTGTTATTTTGTTATTTTGGGACGGTATTAGTATTTTGTTATTCTGGAACCTCATTGGTACTTTGACGCCCGGTTACTGTACCGGTCGTTTAGCCAGAAGAAGGATGAGGCGCCCTAAAATAAATCGAATCGCCGCAAAGACATCAAAATAAAAGTCATTGCTTTTCTTTCTATTTATGTCGGTTGTTGTTTAACTTATACCTGACCCTTCACCCTCCCCATATCCATTATAATGTATATGTATTGTAACGTGGCAAAATTGCCTCGTTACTTAGAAAGTGTCAGGACGCTCGTTTGCCTCGGGATAATAGCCAATGGCCGTCCGTCGTCCGTCACAGCTCAGGAGGGGCTCCGTGGGTCCAGTTCGATAGGGAAATAAGGTTTTATTAACGGCCATCAATTTATTCCATGTAACCTCGGGCGGTCGCGTGACCCTGCACCGCACCAGCGGAGACGAGGGCATTCCCGAAACCGGGACATCTGGGAAGCAAAGACGCCGTGCTGTCAAGCGAAGGACGTCGCGGGTACGCGAGGCGAGAGGAGTTCGCTTTGTCAGTGCCGAGTCCGCCGCCGCTCGCGAGAGATTCCCTGCCCGGCTGTCAGAAGTCGCCAGCATCGTTCCGTCCGAGAGGTCCCTTTACCTCGGATCGGAGGGCCGGTACCGAGGAGTACATCTGCGCCTCGGGAAATGTGGCATCATTTAACCCGGCCGGGTATCGGGGAAGAAACTTCAGTTCGAACGGCGAAGATCGGTGCATTGGAACCAGCCGCCGTCCCGAGTACTCGTGCACCCGGCGCGACAGTAAGCAGCGTCACGTCGAGCGCTCGGGTGCCGTAAGTCTGCGATGATATACGGAAATTACCGAGGATGCGGAAGGAGAGGCGATTAGGGCGGGCAGGGATAGGGCTACGAGAGCGAGGGCGTTCGGGAGCTCGGGGCAATCTCCGTTGAGGTGGAATGGCGATCGGACGTGCGACGGGAGTGGAGCCGAGATTCGAGCGGAGCCAGGCAGGACGAATTCGTCTTCCAGCGCGTTTGAGGCCTGAGGTCTGCAGGAGGATCGGTGAGCGTGTCCGTCCCGGGGACTTTTGTTCTTTATTTTATTTGTTGATTGTGTCGAGTCAGGGCCGTTAGAAATATTGCGGTAAAGTATTCACGCCGACGAGCGCCGGGATCGGCCTTTTCGAGGAGGAGCGGGTTGCAAGGCCGCCGTAGGAGGCATCGGGTCGACTTCACCGATACCCGCCGAGATCGCGATATTGCTGTATTCCGACGCGCCGTCGCGTTTGCTAATTTTCGGTTCTGTAATTAAGCCCCTCGGGGTCATGCCCCCGGGGATTGTCGTCTGTGTGTCGTTTGCTACGGGCGGTCAACCGGCGTTTCATGAACTTTGTTTGTTTCGGGCCATTTTGTTTGTGTTGGATTGTCAAGTCTCGAGCCGGCCGTACCGAGGACCGTCCCGCGTCGCGATAATCTGGTGTGCGTGTGGCTGTGCGAGCGTTGATCGAGATCTCGGGACTGTCGAGATAGCGTTTCCTCGGGAAGATCTTGTTTGTTGATGGTCGGGTCGACGGTTGTGTCGGCCGCGAGTTTATGTTCTTTTTTTGGTGAGAGGTTTTCCCCCGGGCTTGCCCGGTTTCCTCTCGGTCGAGTCTGTAGCTGTCATGGAATAAACCATTTTAACTGCTGACAATTTTTGTCATTTTTTTCCCGGTCTAGCCGAGTGCCCCTAACCAGCCCGCTCTACCCTTGAGGGAGGCAGCAGCGAGCCGGGCACCTATCTATCCCTTTCCCTGGCGCGAACGATCGCGCCTGGCGCCCAAAAAAACTAAACACAGGGAAAGGGTATCCGAGGATCGCGGCCGTTGGGAATCCGTGTCACAGTATATTTAATCCAATAATTATTAACTTAACAAAAGGAATAATTCCTGAAATAAATCGACACGTGTAGACTACTCTCATCTAGAAACACTCGCACCTTCTTAAAAAACGTTCACCGAAAAAATGTAGCAAAAAATCAATGTTAGGAAAAACCATCTCTCGGTCCACCCCATAAATATCCCGCGGCTCACCACCGCATCGTCAAAGGAACAACGCGGACGGCTTTGGCGAGATGCTCGAAGCCGCGACTTTCAGTGGAACGACGATAGCGGCGGCCTTTAATTACGGCAAGCATGATAGCGTTCGATGTCGGTTCCGAATTAAAAAAGAGGTCTCAGGGCATAAATTCCTAGCTGAACGGGCTCTCGATAAGCCTTCAACACGACTCCCTTCACGGAGGGAAATGATGAGTCAAACACCGAGACCCTCACCATTTCCCCGAATGCCTATAGTTAAGCACCCATCGACGAAACAGAAAACCCGTCTCTTCACACATCACCCCTTTTTTCTTTATCCTTGCACTTCCCTTTCGACATAGCAACTATTTTCAATGACATTTCGAGGAAAAGCACACATGATCAAGGGATTACTCCCACTTATTTTAACCTAGAAAAAGGGTGTGATAGACCCAAAAATCCTGTACTCAGGGCACGGTTCGTTCGCCAGTTACCATTATCCGATTGACGCAGTTGTCGTCGTTCGTTTACGTTTTCAATTAACGAAAATTTCCTTTGTTCAATCACGCAATCGTATTTTCCATCACGGAAAGCTAAGGAAATTTTTTTTTGTCCGAACTCCGGGTTCGAGAATCATTGTTTGATTCATTTTGTACCATTTCGTGAATTATTTAATTCGAAATAAAACTCATTTCTACCAACGAAATCATCGGAAGTTCTACGAAGTATTCCAATATTGACGAAAACCAGCAGTGAAAAACGTAAGCGACATACATTTTATTTTACTCATTATAATCTTTTCTTCTCTATGTTTATCGGTCATTTCCAGTGTATGAATTTATTAATTTGTCCTTTCCTAACCCACTCGTCAGTTTTCCTGGAGTAAACCCCCCGTCAAACAGACTTTCAATCACCTTCAAGTCGAAGCGAACATTTTGGTCACTTTAAATTCTCCGGAAACAGTAAATTCGAATAGGGAGGGATTAGGAGTTCAGAAAACACCCTACGACTTTAGAAACGACAGGCATTCCTAGAGCCCTATCACAAGCAATTTTCCGCAAAGTTAGGCTTAAAAATGGCCAGTTTTTACCGTGATTAATACCGGGCGTGGTAAAGATCGATTCTCATCGTTCTGACCAGAGAGTGTTAATGGAATCGGGGCAATCGTTGCGTAAAAACTTAGCGAAATGAAACCATCGACAGTTTTGACGTAACACCTTCACCGCCTGTCTGATCTGCTGATCCAGCATCCGAAGTGTACCCGCCGCCAGCCGATTTGCCACCAAGGAGCAGACAAACCGGGGTAGGACGTGCACCCGGAGGAGATCAACCTTCTGGACAGGTTTCAGCTTCAGCTGCCCTGTGTTCGCCACCGCCTCCAAAATAGTAGGAACCTCTGAACCCTTCAGCAGCCCCCTCCATGGTCCGAACTCGACGCCCAGATAACGCAGAGTGTTCTCCGCCCCTACGGCGGAGACACCCACGCCACTGACCGTCAAGCCCGGATCCCTCGTGTACCTGGCCTTTGCACTATGAGACGAATATCCGGGGGGGGGAGGCGAAGATCTCAAAACTCCCTACCGGTATTCGGACACAGAACCCCGGACCCTCGATCGACTAGAATTTTTGTATTGGGCGCCAGCCGCACTCAGCGTGCGACACGATCGGTACTGATGGTACAAAAAGAAAGGCCAAGGCCGCGCTGCGACTAGCTGCAGCCTTGGGGGAATGGCAGAGGGGCGGTTCGGGAAAAACTCAGCTCGGGTTAACGAACAACAATTAAAACTCTCAACACCGAATTACGAGAGACGGGTAATGAGAACAATTTATTGGGAAGAAAAATTAATGCTTGAATAATTAGACTCTCGCTCTCTCTCTCAGTTCTCCAGACTTAAGGCTACCCGGTACATAAAATCCCTGCTAAACTCCCGGCGGCTACTCAGTTCACCGTCGGAAGGGATGGCCTATTGCCTAATGCAAGTACAAATCGGGAAATTTACAATATTCGTAATCAAAAAGTGGTCCTCAAATAATCAAATCCAAATATTCCTCCAATAGCACAGCCCTGGATCCCTACTATAATTATTCGGCCTACTAGGCTTATTCGACGCGAAACAAAATATGCTCGGTAGGCCAGCGAGCACTACCGCTCGACTCACGCGGCAAAGGTCACGCGGTAAGGTCAGAAGAACCCGCCGAGAAACGCTCGGCGGCGCGCAAATCTCCGTGTACGAGAAAGGAGGCAATTCCCCGCGGCTTACCGGTAAATTAGACTAAAATGCGCAGGCAAACACGCAAAAATCGGAGGTGCCGCCCGGAGAAGCCGGGGCGATACGGACACGGGCCATTTTCGCTTTATTTTCGCCGGTTTGCCCGTCAAGCAGCTGACGCCGTTGACAAAGGCCACAAAATAGTTACTCGCGAAAAACGACACGAAGACCCGCACGACGCGCACTCGCAAACAAATCTTGAAGAGACAATAAACGCAAGGACAGCACAAATTCTTCCAAAGCTCCCGGCCGGATCCGCGCGCGAGCTCAGTACCGGTATCGCGCGGGTCACTTTCCGACTCTCGAAACGCAACGCTACAACGCAAATTTCACTGTATCCGCACTTTCTATATAATGATTCCGGCTTATAGTCGTCGGCGAACCAAATATTCTTCAACACGGCCGGAATGGCGGTCGACGTCTCGACCGAGAGTACCCCGTGTATAATTTACCGACAACGCCGGTACGCTGACCAAGACTAATAAATTTATTCTTGTCGAGTTGCGAAAAGCTTACCGGTAACGTTGCCTAAAACAGTTTCCCAAAAGAAATGGCCTGGATTTTCCCCGTCAATTTCCTAGGCGCATCAACCCGCTTCCTTCCTTCTAATTAATTGCAATCGCCGCTGAGGTAGCCAGAGAAGATTTTGGGCAGCGCTCCGTCGCAGTCGCCGGTCACCGGAAGAATTCTCTCGCTACTTTCGCCGATCACAACTGTCCGCGTCCCCCGCTTACCCGCGTACCCCCCGTGCCTACTCTAGTTCCCACGGGTGGGCCTACCGCTAAACGGCGCCTCGCAGGGCAGCCTCGCAATTAGACGCGCGCGTAGCGCTCGCGCGCGCGACTATTCAAATAGTCGCTGACGCAAGGTCACCACGACCACGGCGAGGAATCTCTGCGGCAGACAGCGGTGATGGTAAATACAGGCGATCATCTCTGTATCGGTGACATCCCACAGAGGAACGTCCGGCCCACAGTTCGTCATGGCAAGACACGGGCAACGGCAATCCTCTCCACCGTGTCCAGAATCGGTCGAGGCAGCTTCCTCTCGATATCCGTGACGCTGTCCCTCTCTGCTACCGATACGCCATCCTCTTTCGATCGCTCGATGCTCGCCAAGTGCGGATGGTACATGAAATTTAATTGCCTATCGAGTTAACGCTACTCAGCCCCTCGGATCTGCCCGAGAAATGTGATCTGCGCTCTGCGAGGGAGCGCGCTGACTTTCTCTTCTGGCCACCTCGTAAACTTTTGAGACGTGCCAAAATACCGCGTCACAGCACATATCTCGAACGTTAAACACTTGTCCGCCGAGAGACTCATTCCGAGCCTCCTGAGGAACCCCGCTACTCTACTTATCTGCCTCTGAGCCTCCGCAAAGGCCATTACCGACACGTTCGCGATCCCTATCCTAACACCTCGCGTACCCATATCTAATTCCTCCAACAAATGATCTATCGCTAAACGGAATAGCAAGGGCGACAGAGGGTCACCTTGCTTCACCCCCTCCTTAATTCTACTTGAACATTTCCATCCCGACCTTTCACAGAGGTCTTACAACCTTTTTACATACTACACACTAACTCCCTAAAGTGCTCGGGTACTTTATATTTGTTGTTCTAATTCCACCGTATACCCTTGTCGGGTTTTTACGGAACCCCATCCCGATTCCCCCCTAGCACTCCCTACCCGCACTCAGCTAAGCTACCTAACTTCCAATGCGTCCGTAGCCGACTTAGCTACACTGTACCGCATTTGCCGGGGACGCAGGGAAACTACGGGAAACCCGTGCCGGTACAGACGGCCATATTCTACTGATCCACTGGTATTTTTGCACTTGAGTAAAGTGCAGAAACATCAAAGTCTCAGAAGAAAGCGCCTTCCGCTTAACGGTCGATGCGCCAGCTAGCGCGCGGCTAAGCGGTCACCCATCCAAGTACTGACCGCGAACGAATCAGCTTGACCTTGGGGAACACCAGAGCCGTGCGCCAACCGCGCATCCACCGCTGTCGGTTGCTCGGGTGCTTTCTTCCTTGCCAATGCTGGCCCTAAACACGAATGTGGAACGATATCGAACGCTTTCGCAACCCCGAGAACCAATACCACCCCCCCCTGCCCCTGACTTCATTCTCGCCATCACTTTATTCAAAATCAGGATGTTCGAGCAGCATCCATTCTCAGAGGTAAAGCCCTTCTGGCGTGGACTCTGCTTGACTCTGCTCAACAAATCCTCGCAAACACGAGTCCAAAATACCCGAAAATACCCGAGCTACCATAGAACTAATCGTGATCGGCCGCCAGTTCTTAACGTCTCGAGGGTCTTTACCCTGCTTCGGGATCAAGGTCGTCCGATTCTCCTTCCACGCGGCAGGAAAATAGGACCCCATAACCAACAAATTAAAGGGCTGGGAGAGAAGCTCCGCAACTCCCGCTTTCCCTAAATGCGACTTCCTAACTCCGTCAAGGTCGGGGGCCAAATCACCTTTAATTCTAGCTATCCTGTCCCTAACTTACTTAGGCTTGATCGGCCTAAAGTACACACGCACATCCACCTCCTCACTCACACTCGCTTCGTCATAACTTACATCCAACGGCCCTAGGAGACCCCACAGCGCACTATACAATTCCTTAATCTGCCCCGTCTCAGGAGAATCCCTCCTTACATCCGCAAAGGAAAAATCCGCCTTGACGGCCAACTCCGTTTATCTACTAGGGCATTCCCTATACAATTCCTGACACCGCGCGTAGGCGAACCGCTTGCGAGTATCATGGTTAGGCGGGCGCCGAGGCTCCCGGCATTCGCCACCCCCGGAGCCCGTCGATTCGCTACGGGGGCAGCATGAGCCGCCCGGCGCGCCTCACAGTGGGACACCCGCGGCAACCGCGTCACCAAAAACCCGTCAAGCAGATCACCTAACAACCCGGGTCGTTTATTATTGGCTCTACTCACTAAGCGCAGGTATCTCCCAGAGCTCAGAACGAAGTCCGACGCCTCTGGGATGGCTACATTCTCAATCGCCGCCGACAGCCCCCTTTCCACTCTCCCCCCCCCCCCCCCCACCCTCTCATCTTCAACCCCCTCCCCCTAACACCTTCCACCCCCACCCCCCATGACGGGGGCAGGAGGGGGAGGGCCACCCACTTTCCCCTCCACCCCACCCTCCCGATCGCCATCCGACCTTCGCTCACCCCACTGCCCACCTTCCCCCTCTCCCCATGACAGGGGGAGGGGAACCACACCCCCGTCCCCCTCACCCCCCGACCGCCATCCCCATCCACAATTACCGCCTGCCCTGCAGCCACCCCATGCCCGTCAGCCTCCGTTACATCGAGTACTTGGACAACCGACACAGGTTGGGGAACCGGTTCCAGTCCTCTACGCTTATCACCTATCTGCTTGCAGGTCTTCCCCGGGAAAAATCTTTGTAATTCCTTATTAGGATATCTATGATTTCTATAAATCTCATTTAATTCGTGTAAATGTCCCACCTCCTCGGGCGTCCAGACACTGAGTGGCCTACCAGGTAGACCACCCCACCCCCCTTAAGCTCCCTCTGCCTAGCTCAATTCCACTGCATCGGGTGCTCCCATCGCTCATGCTGTGAGAGCCCTCTCTGTGTCTGGAAAGACCTGCCGCACGTAATGCACCTGTCACGTTCCGCGCAGCGACGATTTTTATTTCTTAATTTTCCTGCGCGGTTCGCGACAGAACTCGCGAAATGGCACGTTGGGGCTCGTCAGCGCGGGATCGACTGTCAAGGTGTCGGAATGCACAGGATGTATTCCGTAACCTTTTCAGTATTTAATTTCCCGTATTAATTCTTGCTGTATCGCGCCAACCGCGGCGTTATTCTATGCGACGCGGGTCGCGCGATATTTTTCCTGAGAGTCGGGGGCTCGAGGGGACATACGAATGTCTCTTCTCGCCTCCGCTCAAACGAGGTGCAATTTCGCTGTGTTGCAGAAATCCTTCCCGGCTCGACATCCGACGGTCGAGAGATCGACGGATGCACGAGCCGGGGAAATCAGTCCCGAAGATACAGTGAAAGCGTGAGCTTGAACTTCGGTAGGCTCCTCGATCAGCACCCGCAGGAGTAAAGTGAATCTTGAGGGAACACCCAGGTCCATTAGAACGCGCAGAAATCGCGAGCGCCGTAAGGAGCCTGAAAAGTGTTACTCGCCGCGGTGGTGAGCCTGTTCGTGTTAGTTCGTAAGTGTAGCTATCCACGCCACGAACAATCCCGTCGTGTAGTTTTAAGAGTGTGGACACGGTACGAGAGAAGAGTGGAGTGAGAGAGAGATAGTGTAAAGCGTAGAGAGAGAGAGAAGGAATTTGGAGGAAGTGGGTCCGCTAACGAACGTAGTAGCTAAGGAATAAATTGTGAGTATGAGCGTATGTGTCTGTGAGCGGAAGTATGTGTGTGATCTTGGAGGCTAAACCTACCATCATTTTTATAACGAAATAATCATACTAAATTCATTAAAACTAAATTCCGTTCAAAATTATCGCGTGATTTATTTGGCGACCTGCGCGAAACATCGGGAAACGTCCTGTGTAGGACGAACCGAAAACGATCCCGAACAAAAATATAAACTCGTCGCGTTGCCCGCGACGGGGTTATTTTGACGTAACCAACGCCCGTACGTCACACACTTAAAATCTACCTCCCCCCCCCCCCCCCCCCCGATCAACGACGCAGGGTCCTCCGCAACGGTTCTCATGACCGTTCCAATTCCTCAACCCCGGAAAATGCCTACCACACCGGCTGCATCTCAACGAAATACGAACCGGCCGGTGCTGCTCACTCAAATGTCGTAACAGATCTTTTAAACTGAGGAACCCGGGTCGCTGATCCCCCCTCTCACACACTTCACAATATCGTACCGCTCCCTCGGCAAACGGCACATGAATGACCAGCTCATTCGTCCTATTGTTACGTCCGGTGAATTTTCGACCAAATTCACTGACGCAACTGACCAAAATTCCACCAAAATTCAACAATATCATAACAATAATAAACCAAGAGAAACTCATGGAAATGCATGGAACAGGTAATCGCTGAGAAGTAATTACGTGTTCATTAATTGATTATTACGTCAGCCAACACCGAATGATTCTATTCAGTGATTGCCATAGCAACAAGTCACTTAACTGAAAAATATCGCAAGGGAATATTCGGGTTGCTGGAGAGGTATCATCGGTAGCGAGCATGCCTTAGGCTACCCGAGGATCCCATTGTTCTAATTGAGACCGCAAAGGGCAATCCGAAGCCTTAGCTGTACGCACCGCAAGACGGAGCCTTATCGCTCAAACACATAGCACGAAGTGATACACATTGTGACGTGGCACGTCACAAGTCCCTTCCGCTGCCTGGCTCGGAGTCCCACCACTCACCTAGGGAATAAACAAGAATTAAGCCTATAAAATTAAGCGACGACTGTAACTATTGTTAACCCCCTTCCCTCGACTGACCCTCATCCTCTAAGCCCCGTCAGCCCTAAAACTCACCCAACGAAGCCCTCGCCACTCATCGCAGACCCGCCGAAGAACACCACCGAAAAAACACCACCGAAGAATCCCCGGACGTCCCATCGCCAGCGAAAAAGGAACTAAACCGACAAGGTGAATCGTGCGGCCATACACCATCTTACCCCCCGTTACCACCGTCAGACCTGTCAGCCAGACACTACCTCGACTCGCCGTAAGGATCCGCCACCTCCCGACGGCGAGGATAGCCCAGCGATCGATAGGCCAATCGATGTCCAGGATGCGCGCGCCGAGCGTCGCGACGAGCCTTCCGTCGCGACGAGATATTCGCACGGCCGCGCGGCCAATCCCGACGCCCATCGACAGCTAGTCCCGAAATCGACCAATTACCCCACGCGACACCTGTCGCTCAGTACACGACCGACCCTAAGGTCGGAGAAGAAGCCGGAAGCAGCGAGGCTGTCGGCACTTCGAGCCCAGGCGTGTGAAAGAGTAGAGCGTGTGACAGGTGTGAGAGGATATTAGAGAATTATTAGGACATTTTACGACGACTCGGCCATCCCCGTTACAATTCAGACTCCTTCCCGGAGAGAACAGACCAATAAGCCATTGCCCAAGGATACGATTTGGGCCGAGTACGAGGAATTATAACGACAAGGCTAACCAAGGAATATTGTGAGGAATTTTGAGAGGAATATCGGAGAAATTGTAACCGATATTTTACGAGTGACCCGGTTGAGTGAGTAGTGAACAAGTTTTCCCCCGCCGACCCTTTTCTCACCTTTTTCCGTCTCCCCAACCCCCTGAAGATTTACCCGAACCCCCTTTTCGTAATATTACGCCGTTTCTTTGAGTTTTTCCACGCTATTTATTTTGGAATTGTATAAAGTTTTGACCGTCGAGTACCGGCCGCCACGTGCGCCGACATTTTTGAGTTATTCGAACACGTGCGCGTGAGTGGTGGTATTCGCGGAGATTTCCAGCGTGCGTACCGTTTATCGTTAATTTTCCCCCGTTTCCCGAGACACGTTATTGAGATATTTTCCGATTTTTACCATTGTGATTTTTACGTTTTTTTTGAGTGCCGAGGTAATTTGTCAAGAAGCCCTGGAACAGTGTCCCCGACCTGAGAAGTCTCATCCCCCTCCCCCCCCCCCCCGTTTTTCCCTGCTAGCCGTGTGCCGCGCAGTATTAGATTTCTTTCGTTCTTTTCTTTCCTTTTCTTTTTTGGAAGTTACGGTGCTACACCGAGAAAGTAGCTGGCGCCCAAAAACAATTGACATTTTTATGAGTTTTAGTTCTTTTTGATTCCGAGTTAGTCCGACCACTTTTTTGTGTAGAGTTTTTCACCGGCCAGCCCCCCCCTTCTCCCTGCGATTGACCCTTAAGGATTATTACCGAGTCCTGCGTATTGATTAAGTTTGTTATTTTCTGATTCCCCCTCTTTTTTTTGTATTTCCGATTTTTTTGCTTTTTCCATTGTTTATTTTTCGAGCCCATTATTATCATTGTTATTGCGAACTTTTCTCTTTCCGATTGTTATTAAGATTCTTTGTTATTTTCAAGTTCCTATTCATTTTCTTTTGTTATTTCTTCGAGTACTGACTATTAAACGATCACATATTATAGTTTTCTACACAAAACGTGGGTACGTTATTTCCCCCTTTTTCCCCTACCCTATACCCCCCGGATTGACCCGATTTTCGGAAAGTAAAAGAAGGCGGCAACGTCACAACATACGCACACAGCGGTGCAGCCAGAGAATCCGTGTGACTGTCTCGAGGCTACTGATTAAAAGAATCACCGTCGGCGCTAACGAGTGCAGCACCTCTCGGGGCATAATTATTCAAATTAGTATCAAAAACATCTTCAAACCTTGCTAATAGAAACAACGTTAAAATGGAACAGACATGGGAATTTGGTCAGAAAATAATGAATGAAGTAATTAACCAGTAGAATCACGAATGAAATATAAAATGGATCAGGTCGTTAACATAAATTGTTATAAAAATTAAGGAATATACACTATCCATATTATAATCATCAGAGAAATTAATTAATGTTTTTAAATCATGCTTTATTATCCATAGAATAGTAAAATAAAATAGTCAATAGCAGGGAATTAGTTATTAGCATCTGGGGAAAATATTTAAAAGCATCATTATTAATTTAAGTGAAGTTAAATAATTATCCGTAGAAAATCAGGAATTTGTAGTTAATATTTGTAACAATTTTATAAATCGGGATTATAACTTTCGATAGGAGAATCGTAGAAACTTCGTTTAAATTTGTAAAATCTTATTATTTAAATTGAAATTCATCAGAGTAATTTGTTTATTTAGAAATTGACTGTAAAAACCAGAATTATGTAATTATAAAAATCAGCTGCGGAAGACGCCAAAACCGATCGATATTGACCCAAGAAGGGGGCAGCTGATGCAACGGACAACTTGGTGGCGCGGGTGACGCCCCCCCGATCAAAACAATAAAAGAGTCACCTCCAAGGGCGGACAGTACCACTAGTACCACTAGCACATACTTCACTTGGCGGACGGTACCATTTCGCGAAACGACAGTCTATCGTCACCTCTTTATTGTCTTCGTGAAAAGTAACTATTGTCTAGGCGTCATTGACTTCTCGCGGAATATTATATCAATACAGTTAAAATTTAATACAATATTGGAGTCTGAATTTTCAAGTTAAAAATCAAATAAATATTCCGGATTATCATCGAATAATTAAATCAGAATTCAACGATAAATTATTTCATCACCTTCACAATTCAACATCATCAACATTTATTCATCATCCATCGTTGACTCAACGAATTTTATCTTAAAACGAAGGAAGGAAGGAAGGAGAAATTTCGAGTTCAAAAATCAATATCGTTTATCCATTTTAATCGTCTCGATTCATTTTCACGTGTCATTCATTGAAAATCACCGTAAGTCATTGAATAATTTAAATTCCAATTACTTCATTCCGCCCTTTTGTCTCCGAACATATTATTTTATTTTGTTTCTTCGCTTTTATGGTTGTTTACTCCTTTGAGCAACCATTAACTATTTTTAAAATCATTCAGAGATATCTTATAACCGATCGGGGTTTTACTAAATTAAATTGGTGATAATTAAGAACTCAGAAGCCGTGATTTTAGATCTTTCTTAAAGAGGATCAGGGTATAGAGCAATGAACTCGACAGCTGGTGAAAACGCTAGCCTTCAGTTAGTGGCGGCCATCATTGCGAGACCGTAAGGGATCTAATAACACAGCCTTGGTACGGTATGTCAATGCGATCCCTCCTTGAGAGGGTGGAGGCTGCGGCCGGGAAGGTGGGGCTCTCCTCCAACCCCCGGAACTGTGCCACACTACATCTCAAAGGCAGGGGGGGAGGAAGGGTCCGCCCGACCGTCTTCAGGCTCCAGGGCGAGGACTTGCGCCCGCTAGGGGATGGGGAGCGGTATGAGCACCTTGGCATCCCTACCGGATTTCAGGTGCGCCAGACCCCCATCGCGACGATCGAGGAGATGCTGTCTGACCTTCGGGCCGTGGACCGCTCACCCTTAGCACCATGGCAGAAACTTGACGCCGTGGCAACTTTCATCCTGCCGCGGCTTGATTTCTGTCTCCGAGGAGCGGATGTGAAGAAGGGACCCCTCAAGGAGGCCGACCGGCTCTGCAAGAGAATGGCCAAGGGTTGGCTACATCTCCCCCAGAGGGCCAGCGTGGAAGTGGTTTTTCTCCCACCCAAACAGGGTGGAGGGGGACTCCTCCCGCTGAAAGACATGGCCGATGTCCTGACCATCACCCACGCATTTAAAATGCTAACTGCGGGGGATGAGGTGGTGAGGGCTCTGGCCTGGCACCGTCTGAGGGAGACAGTCTCGGGGAGAATTGGTAGGCCCCCAAATGAGGAGGAGATCGCCCGATATCTGTCCGGTGACGGACAGATATCGAACCTCGTACGGCAGGGCTACACGGTGATGGTGGACGCCTTCCTGGTCGGCGCACTCGGCGCCTGGGACCAGGCCAACGAGCGAGTCATCAGGCTCCTCAACATCAACCCGCGATACGCGGCGATGATGAGGAGGCTGATGATAAGCGACACGATCCGTTGGTCGCGGGATATATACGTCGAGCACGTGTCGGGAGTCCGCCAATACACAAACTAAAGGCATAAATTACACACACCCAACTGCGTACATACACACACGAACTTCAATGTACACACCAACACCGACACACACGTGTAAAAACAATGATGGCGGACCCCCCCACGTGCGTGGAGTACTCCCCGGCAGCACACACGCACACGACAATGATGAAGCGACTGTGGCGTATCGCTGGCATATACATTGTAACGTGATTTTTACATCACGCACATTTTGGCCCCAACTCCCGATGTCCCAAACTCCCCTGCCCCTCTCGGTACCGAATCTCGGGGCTCGAATCCACGACGATATTGATGAATGTGGTTGATACCGACCGAGCCAAGTTGTCCCCGCGGGGCAAGGTGGAAGCCCCTTGCCCGCACGCGGTTGGGCGCCAGGTACCTAGGTACCACCGCTCAGTAAGCGGCATTTTTATTTAAGATTCGCGGCGGGTTGCGGGGACGAGCAAGGGAGGAGGGTATGGCGGAGCTGGAGAGACTCCGGCTGACTCAGCCCACCTGGGAGAAAATGGTAGAGGGGGGTGGACGGGCGAGTAAACTACAAATCGACCAGCGTTATAATATTTATTTCAATGAAGGAAAACGGGGTAATAGATACAGAAACGACAGGTATTCGACGCCGGCAACTTAAATTAGCGGTAAGATGCCCTCGGTGGGAGACGCAGATGGATATAGCCGAGGGGAAACTAACTATTGCCAGAAGTTGAAGATGGCCAGGGAACAATAACAATTGCAAAATAATAGGATGAAGCCAGAGGGATTACACTGTTGCCGGAAGTTAGATGCAGCCAGGGAAAAATAAACTATTGCAAGATGAGGGGATGTAGCCAGAGGAATTACACTATTGCCGGAAGTTAAATGTAGCCGAAATTAAATTGCCGGAAATTAACTATAACCGAGACGTTCGATACGACATTTACAACGACGAATACTTAATCCCAAAAATATTCGAGAAGATACGCGAGGACGCAACGAAAGAGGGGAAAGACATGAAAAAGTTGCGATTGCCGGAAAATGTTATCCTAAATGTAGCCGATTCACCGGTACGCTGGACGCGAGATAAAACAAAAGATACAAACGCTCGCTAGAACGAAGCTAGTACGCCAGATAGCCAAAGTAACCGAGAAGGTTCGCGAAACGGGTCACCCGATGTAAACACGGTGTGCCCCTGACCTTTCTACGCGATGCTGGCCATCCCTTTGTCTCGCGGGATGTAATTTAGCCCACGTAACCGGCGAATTCGCCTTAGCCCTGATACAATATAATTCGCAGGATATAGCCGAACGAATAACATAATACTTGCCAATGTCAAAGGCGTTAGGACGGGGTACGCGACAGATTAGATAAAGAAAAGATGGCAAGAATAGCCGAAAGAAACGCGAATAGACTGATTAACACTCGTAAAGAAACGCAAGAGAAATAAATTTGCCAGACTAAATATAGCCGAGAAACGAAACGAGAAACAGAAAGAATTGACCAGACGAAGAATCTAGCCGGAAATGCTTCGCCGGACCCATTATGACGCCCGAGGGCCTAAAAGGAGATAAACAAGCTACGCAAAGACAAAAGGCAATAAAGAAAATCTCTACAACAGAATTCTACAATAACATTGGGTCCGGTTTCGGCATCGCCGGCTAGCACAGAGCGCAAGACAGAGACGGGGGCTTACCGGTGTGTGAACAGCCCGGGAGAACACTCGTTGAAAAACACTGCCACTCGTCACCGCACTAGATCAACGACTGCCGAATAAATTAGCGGCTCCCGGGACTGTCCGCACTAGCGCTACCCCCTCTCTCTCGACTCCCGAATACTAGCCTATGCTAAACGGCTAGGACGTCGGAGAAACGCTTTCTCCTCCGGCCGCTCCCCGCTACCCGCGAGAATCTTCCGCTCGCAGCGATTATTGTCGATGTCCACGGACTCCTTCCTCCCAGGATCCGGTGGGGCAAAATGAACGTGAGGGGAGGCCTCCCTCGCGAAGTTAAGGCGTCCCTCTTCCTCCGCGGTGGGCCCACTCGGTACGCCACATAACTGCACCTCGACGTGCATTTTTCCCTCATAATCCCCGCTAGTGGAGGCGCCGTGATGAGCGGTCCGCGGCGCCCGTGAATTTGACGGGACAGGAACGGCTCCGGGCCGTGTAGTCTGGAGGGACGGGAAACTCAGTATCTCGGTCATAACCCGCGTCCCTCTGGCCTCCTAGTCCGCGGAAGCAGGTCTCTCGCTTCCGCCTGCTTGCCGAGCGGATTCTTCTCCGGCCTTCCTAGGCCAATCACCACCGGCGAACACAGCCGGGGCAAAACAGCCCGACGGTCGGATCGGGAAGTCGCAAGACTCCTCCGTGGCCTATGGGAAACTTTGTAGCACCGCAACAACTAAGAAAACAGATCGGCGAACTATAATCGAATAAATAAAATAAAATAAAATAAAATAAAGAAAGTTCCCTCTCGGTGAGTCGATGACCAAGCTCGGTCGACGAGCGGCGTCCGTAGGGCCGTAGATCCGGCCCCCTGCCCGACCAAAACCGTGCGAAGTGACGAGACGCAAAATATCACGTCACAACATATAAACACAGATAAATAAAGGTTTAATTTGTATATCAAACTGTTTGCGGAAGTTCATATGGAGACTCGATCGAGGAGATCGAGGGAGCTATTCGGAGAAAATCTTGCGAGGCTAAGGGCCTGTACTGTAAAACAGGAAAAATTGTACCGGTCGCACCGGAAATCGCATTTCCTTTCATGAATAAAGCGCTTTTTATCAGTTCGGCGTAGTAAACATCGTAGTACGCATTGAGTAGAATTAAAAACCGAGCCACAGTAAGAACCACATAGTGATCATCGACCTATATTCTTTCTGGATGCATTCTCAGCCCATCCCTGAATAAATTTCCGAAAGGTTAGATTCAAAAGGGGCACTGTCCTGATAAAGCATCACATGCGATAAACGTGTAATAGGGAGAGAAATCTCCTTGACCGTAGATGCAGGAAAAAGCTGATGCGGACGTAACACTATTGACAACTCGTTCGTCAACTATAATCCCCCGCACCACAACGGGTAAACCCCCCACGGGCGGCCTGAATCGGAGCCGCCCGCGCCCGAGGCTGCGCTTATATCGACCGTTTCCATAAAAAAAGAAACCCTAACCTCCCGCAACTTTTCAGATTCATTCCCCAAGCACAGTCCTTACAACAAGCCAAGTCACACTCCTATTCATACTCATACGCCAGACACCCAGCGACCGTCGGACACCAGAAGGGTGCCCGACACACCCCTACTATCTACCCGACCCGCGAACGTCCTCCATTGATCGATTCGGCATGAAGCCAAACTGCTGCTGCGAGACACCTTCCTCTATCACGACGCACATTTTAATCTTAATTAGTTTTTCCAACAGTTTCCCTACGACGGATAACAAGCAAATGGGGCGATAGGACTTAGGGTCCTTCTCGTCTTTGACTTCGCCCTTTAGGAGAACTCTGAGGGAGCCCTCCTTCCAGGCTGCGGGAAAAATTCCCCAAGTAAGACACGCGTTGTACAATCTAAGCAGCTGACCGGGTATAATTCTATATGCTCCTTTGAGGACTTCGACCTCGATGAGGTCGTGTCCGGGAGCTTTGCCGTTCTTGAAGGTACGGCACGCCTTCTTTATCTGACCTTCAGTGAATACTCCGGCGTCCTCCGTGTCAATCGGTTCTTGCACTCTCTGGCGCACCGCTCTGTGCCACGGGCTATCTTCCTCCTCCCGGTCATCGGGGACGTGCGTATCGAGAAGGCCTCTGGCGGTTTCTCTCATGTCCATCGTAGTCTCTTCGCCACGCCGGATAGTGCTCAGCACTTTCTGAACTCGGAGTTTATCTGCCTGGTGCTTGTATACGAAGCCCCAGGGCTCCTCGTTCCCGTACGACGTGACAAAAGCCTTCCAGCTGTCACGTTTTGCCTTCTTCGTTGCTACCTCGTTGCTGTATTCTCGCAAAGACGTGCGGTGTACTTGCAATTTTTCGAGGCGCAGAGGCTGCGTTCTCTCCCTCTGATACGCTCGCATCTGCCTGAAGACCAACCTCCTCTTGTTGGTCAATTCTCGTGTCCACCATGAGTTGGACTTCCTGAAGCGCTTCTTTCGGGGCATAGACCCCACACAGGCGTCCGTCAGGACACTCGTGAGAGTCGTAGCCATGGTCTCCACGTCGTCTGCCGACTCAATCGAAAGCCCCTCCAGCCTATCGCTTGACAGAGCCGTTAGGATCTCGGCGAATCGCTCCCAGTCTGCACGACGAACGTCGAACCAACTGGGACCGACCACCCAATCTCCCGCTGCGGCCTTCGGCACTTGCAACCTGATATCGATCGCTCGGTTATCGCTGGTCGTCCACTCCGGTCGAACCCTCCAGTCTCTGACAAATCGAGACATGGAAGGCGACGACAAGGTGACGCCGATGTACGACTCTCCCCTTGTTGTCCAGTAAGTCACCGGTTGACCAGCGTCGTTCAAGATATCCAAGCCAAAGACTCGAATGAGCTCCTCCAGCCTAGTACCTCTCTCATCGGTCTCCTGTGCCCCCCACGGAGCCGATTTCGCATTTGCGTCTAACACCACTATTATTCTCTTCCCCCTCAGAGAACGAAGCACCGTATCGAGGTGTCTGAGGTGCAACTCGGTGTCGTCCCGATATTGAAAATAATGCGAGACGACATAAAACGAGAAGCCGGGTGCCTGCACCTCCTGCTGAGCTGCGAGACGAAGAGCATTTGAAAGGCCGGATTGCATACCACCACCCAGTGGATGCCAGGATGCCCAGGGTCTTTCACTCCTTACTGCAGCGACTTGTGCTGCAGTACCTAATCCAAAAAAGGTGTGTGCCGCGTCTGTCTTCTTGACATAAGGCTCCTGCAACAGCAGGATGTCGAGACGCTTTTGGCGGATGAGTTCGCGCACCTCGCCGGTCAGTACTTCGGAACGCGTCGCGTTTGATTGCAGTATTCTAATTCCGCTGGTATGCATCGGGTTGATGTCAGCATTAGGGGGATCGTCGCGGGGGTTGTTCTCGATCGCGGGTCTATCGCGGACTATTACGCGTTCTACGAGTCTATCGCACCTGTCGAGGACAATTTGAGCCACGCGGGGCTCGAGATTCGCGGGTCTGGTGGGGGGGGGGGGGCTTACTACTACCGGGGGCCTATCACATCTCTCCAGCACGACACTGACGGCACGAAGGCCGAGAACATTACGCTGACTGCCGAAGCTTCTTTGGTCAGCGACACCCGTGGGACTGCAAGGAGGTGGACCCTGACGAACAGATGCAGGCTGAGAAGCCATCAACCCCCTCGCAGGCACACGGGTGTGCGGCCTCGCGACGGTGTCAGCAACTCCCACTTGTGCCACGCCTGGTTGCCTTTGCTCGGCCAGGCGGACACTCCTACGCCCATTCACACGATCACATTCATACAGAGTTTTGAAGCAATCCATTTTGAATCCCATGAGCAAGGTCGGAAATACAAGTCACACGGTGGTGCAGAGCCGCCTTACCCCGGCCGGGAGAATTGATACGGTGCTGGAGGCCTCCAACCGTCCTAACCGCCACGCTTAAGACAAAACTAATAACCCCCTTCTGCCATGAGACCCTAGCCACGTAGATCCAGCTTAGTCTGGGGGGGGGGAGGGGGGGGGGGGGGGGGGTAGCGTATAAGCATCAGAAGCAGTAAAACGTATACACTAGGGTTATTCATTTTGTTAGTGTCAGTGTTAGTATTCGTGTTAGTATATACGATATTAGATATTAGTATTAGATATTTGCGTTAGAATGTAGCGTATGGTTAGTCTTATTAGTAGTTTTATAAGCACACACAGCAATAATAAAATAGAATAAAATAATAGACTCCAAAGTCAGGAGATAAAGACAGGAGAGGAGGAAGACAGGGAAAGGCAGAGAAAAAAAGAGAGAAGAAAAGAAAGAAAAGTAGAGAGGGGAAGAAAAGAAAAGCACTCACACACACACTAACACACACATACGAACACAGACATACCCACACACACACAAAACAAACACGAAACAATAACACATTCTTGTTTCGGGAAACAGGAGGATAGGATAGTAAGAGAACAAGGAGCATGAAAAGTAAAGAAGAGAAAGGAAAGCAAGAAATACAAGAAGGGAGAGAGTGAAGAATAAAATAGGGGGAGCGATTCGAAGCGAACGGGTCGTGTCTAAACGAATTTAACCACGAGCGATACGAACAGTGTCGAAACGAAAGCAAGAAATACAAGAAGGGAGAGAGTGAAGAAGAAATCGGGGGAGCGATTCGAAGCGAACGGGTCGTGTCTAAACGAATTTAACCACGAGCGATACGAACAGTGTCGAAACGAAAGCAAGAAATACAAGAAGGGAGAGAGTGAAGAAGAAATCGGGGGAGCGATTCGAAGCGAACGGGTCGCGAGTCTAAACGAATTTAACCACGAGCGATACGAACGGTGTCGAGAGGATAGAAATGACAGGAGCGGAACAAAACGAGACGAGACGAACCAAAACGACGCCAAGCAGAGACGCAACGAGTCGGACGGGACGATACGAATTGAACCTAAACCTGCGTGGACTTTTCCAGATAATGTACTGAGATCCCGGCACAAGACCGTTATCTCTTGCTCGACCCGAAGGTCTCTCGCCCATTAAGAGCATACGCTTACATTCGTCCTCTCTGTCTTCGTCACGCTATATTATGCCCCGCAGAAGCCGACCTCAATTGAGGTGCACACGACCCAAGCATAAGTCGTGCGGGCAAGCACCTCCCCCACGATACCTTTGACTGACACCTCTTACGGGTGCCGGTTAGCCACCCGGGGTAGACCGAAGCGAGAGAACACCATTCTCTCGACGGACGCGCCACCAATCACGTCTTCTGCCACACATGCGGTCCCCAATAATATATGCACCACGTGGGCTAGCTCGTCACAGCCCATTCCTCGCGGAACAAGGCAGTTCCGAGAACCGCGTCCGATACCCTAGTGATACCCTGATACCCTAGGGAAAGGATACCTGATTTAGGCACCAGGGTGGTGTTACGTCAAAACTGTCGATGGTTTTATTTCGCTAAGTTTTTACGCAACTGTTGCCCCGTTTATATTAACACTCTCTGGTCAGAACGATGAGAATCGATCTTTACCACACCCGGTATTAATCGCGGTAACAACTGCCCATTTTTAAGCCTAACCTTGCGGAAAATTGCTTGGGATAGGGCCCTAGGAATGCCTGTCGTTTCTAAAGTCGTAGGGTACCTTCTGAACTCCTGATCCCTCCTGATTCGATTTTATAGTTTCCGGAGAATTTAAAATGATAAAAGTCTTCGCTTCCGTTTGAGGAAAAAGTTGAAAGTCTGTTTGACGGTGGGTTTACTCCAGGAAATTGATGAATGGGTTAGGAGAGGAGCAATTAATAAATTCATGCACTGGAAATGACCGATAAATGAAAAGAAGAAAAGATTATAGTGAGTAAAATAAAATGTATGTCGCTTACGTTCTTCACTGCTGGTTTTTCGTCGGTTTTTGGAATAATTCGTAGAACTTCCGATGATTTCGTTGGTAAGAATAGATTTTATTTCGGATGAATAATTCACGAAAAAGTACAAAATAAATCGAACAATGATTCTCGAACCTGGGGTTCGGACAAAAAATGTTTCCTCGACTCTCGGTGATCGAATTAAAATGCGATGCCCGATTGAACAAAGACAATTTTGTTAATCGAAAACGTAAACGGCTGAACGACGCTAACTGGGTCGATAAGATGATGGTAACTGGCGTAAACGAAAGACGTTAACTTCGTCGATCGGATGATGGTGAGTGTGCCCTGAGTACAAGATTTTTGGGCTTTTTATACCCTTTTCTAGGTTAAAGTAAGTGGGAGTGATCGCCTGATCATGTGTGTTTTTCCTCGAAATGTCATTAAAAATAGTTGCTAGGTAGGAAGGGAGGTGCAAGGATACAGGAAAAAGGGGTGATGCGTGGAGAGGCGAGTTTTCTGTTTCGTCGATTGGTGCTTAACTTTAAATATTCGGGGAGATGGTAAAGATCTCGGGGTCTGACTCATCATTTCCCTCGGTGAAGGGAGTCGCTTTCGAGTCCCGTCGTAGGCCCCGTTTGTCTATGAATTTATGTCCTGAGACCTTTCTCTTAATTCGTGACTGCCATTGGATGCTATCGTGCTTGCCGTGAGTAAAGCACGCCGCTAGTGTCGCTCCACCGAAAGTCGCGGCTTTCGTGCATCTCGCCAAAGCCGTCTGCCTTGTTCTTTCGACGATGCGGTGGTGCGCCGCGGGATTTTTTATGGGGTGACCCGAGAGATGGTTTTTTTCCTAACATCGATTTCTTCCCACGTATTTCCGGTACGCGTTTTTACGAAGGTGGGAGTGTTCTTAGGTGATGGTAGTTTACATGTGTCGATTCATTTCGGGAATTATTCCTTTTTTCGTTAACTTAATAATTATTGGATTAAATAAACATACATGTAGTCGTATACATATATACCTATTTTGTCCTTTCCTTAGGCTAACTTATAGATTGCCGAGAATATTCTGGTCCCATATTCGTACTTATTAATTTTCTCCTTTCCTTATGAAACATCGAGGGACTATTAATCCATTATTTTAATTCTCTTCATGGGACGAGAATCCTTCGGATCTACTTTACGACTAAACGGGTGTTAAACAACAAAAATCCTTAATTCATGAACAATTAAAATAACTAGATGATTCTTAGTGGTTACGTAGATTTTTAGCAGAATTTAACTCGCTCTGTTGAGGCCCGGTTGAGGGGACCGAAGCTCCCTGTGGTGCCGTGCCAGCGATTTTGCCGCCTGGCAACTCGAGTGTTTAGTTCGAAACGTTCTTGAAATTTGAAACTTATTCTATGAGTGTTGGTTACTTTTAATGTTAATTTATTGTTGAATCTACTAAGATTATTAAAAGATAGTTTGTTTGTTTTTGTTTAATTTAAACCAAAAATAATCAGGAATTATTTCTTTGTGCGGTTTAAATTATTATTTATTTCTTAGTTGCTTTTAATCTTCTGGATTCCAAATATTTTTAATTATGGGTCTGTCTTTGTTATTTTTCCTCATCTTCATTTTGCGTTTGAAGGCTCCTTTAGACTGTTTTTTTTCCTTTGTAGTATTTATTATAAAAAGGTAGTTGCGAAAATTCTCTGTCATAGTTTTGAGAAAAAGGGTGTGGTGAGTCGTTTCTACCGTGGCGTGACTTTCTAATCTCATGGCCTTGAGGCGCTAAACTTTGTAGATCTGAATTATCCATAGCTGGAAACCCTAAAGCTTCCATAAAGCTGCGGACAACCGGTCAAAGCGACCGGCTTAGGTGGGGATCCGGCCCCACGGCAGGTCACTGCGGGTCCCCAAATGGTTCCCCGGCGATGGTACAGAAGATCTAACGATCCTTGAGATCTGTGAGTGTTTAGTCGATACTCGCACCTGACACGGTCGCGAGGTATCGCAAGCGGGTTAGCCTTTTACTCGCCCCAAAAAGAGGCGGCGCTGGCGGTCATAGACCATTTTTGCCGGCCTTCTTTTCCTACAATTTGTCCAGATCTGTTTGACCATGCCGTTAGCTTTGTGACGGTCAATTTTGACCAGTCTTTTTGTGCCTATCGAATGTACCGGCTGAGTTCATTAAGTTGGTGCTTTGGCAGAAACGAGTCATTTATCTAGTTTCCTACTATTTCAAGTTATCTGACCGATTTTTGTTCCTTCTTTTTATTTCATTTTCTGAGTTCAATCTCAGTTGTGAGGACAAATAATAAAGAAACTTTATTCGTTACGCTGGACGTAACACCTCCCCCTCTTTTAAGACGATTATTAGGAGAATCCGAATAATCGTCTCATTTTCCGAGCGGTTCTTTTTTTTTATATATGGAATTCTCTCCTTTTTATGTCGTTAATTGTGCGTTTGAAATGATTTTCCTGATTATTTATGTTAAGTTGATTCGACCTTTAATCTATTCCTGAGTTAGTATTTATAGAGAGAAACTCTTATATTAGAGTATGTGTATATCTAAAATGCAATTAATGTTGCCCTTGCGTTTTGTTCTGGACGAATCTTCGTCATACTTGTTATTTCTTTCCTTTCTAGCTTAATGGTACTTATCGGAAGGTGGTGTCTTGTTCGCGGTCCTGACGTTCTCGGCGCTCGAGGGTATCGGGTTCGGAACTCGGAGGGCTGGTTTGCTGGTTTCGGATCTTCTTGCATGGATCCTAGCTTGCGATGTCAGGGATGCTGTATTCTGTGCGTGTGGAGACGTGCATCGTCGGTAGTTGCTGTCCAATGGAGTCAACACCAGTTGTCGCACTAATACCCAGTACCGATTCCCTCCTATTTTCCTTCGCCCTTGGTTGTTTTAAATATCGAAGATACTTCCTAGCCTCTAGCTTGTATTGAATCATTATCTGTGAATCATAAATCGTCCTTCATCCATTGATTTTGGGTGGAACACGATCGTCTATTAATTTTCTCCACCTCCCTAGTAATTGTTATTTCACTTAGAGCATATGTGTTTACGTATTTTATCATTATTGTCTCCCTTTTACTTTGTATATCTATGTATATTTATTGTTCCCCCCCTTTTTTTGTTTTGTTTTTGTGTTTTTTTTTTTTTTTTTTTTTTTTTTTAAATCATTTTTTTCCTTATTTTTCTCTTCTTGTCTCAAAATTTTTCCGAATCTCTTGTGATTTGATCAAATGTATATTACTGTGTGTTTCCTTTTCTTCATTTTCTGCATTATCTGGGATAATGAAGCAAATGGAGAAAATTTTTATACTCCCTTATACGCGAGTTTCCAATTCTCTTGGGTTCTCGTATCCTAGTTCGCCCCCTTTGTTGTCCGTGCGTATTGGGCCTTCGATGGCTCCAAGGAGCGTGATCGGGTCGCTGTACTGGTTGATGAAAGTGTTCATCAAGCGAGTGAGTCCCACCTCCTGTAGTTGTGGGTCCCTGTTACCTGGAGTCCGTGGTGAAGTACAGGGTCGTTCAGGAGATGCCTCCTCTTCGGGTGACTCCGTGTCATCGTACCTCCCTTCTCCCAGGTATTCGATGCTATCCGGATTTTGTCCATGAGGCACGATTGTATCGTGCATCCAAGAGTAATGAGTCTCCCCTAATACAATGTGTTGGTCTGGATTAGCGCCCAACTTCCGTGCCCACATTCGTCTTGTTTTGTCGGTCAATCGTCTCCACTCCGGTGGGACCCATACGTATCGCCTTGGTTGCACGGTTCGTGGCAAACGCATTTGCCAATAACACACCACTCTCCCCATCCCTAAAGAAGGTAAAAGCGGTGCACGATTGATTGTTATCGCCAATCGTTCCGTCTCGGGTTTGAACATGGGTGTATTCCAATACGGGACCGCTTCTGCAAAATTCGGCCATCCGTTTCTTCCGTGTATCGGGACAGTAGTGTAGACTTGACGTGAAGGTAACAAAATATCTATTGCCCAAGTGTATCTGGTTCGTCCCAACACGATTTCTTCGTACGGGTTATCGCGTAGTTTTCCCACCCAGCTCTCCAGTCTTTCGGGAGTCAGCCATCTCCATTCAGGTGGAACGTACAATTCGATGTTCTTCCGGGCTAAATCGATGTACATTGCGATTTTCCAGTAACAGTAGAGTCTGGTCGTGCCTGGGACGAGACAAGGGGTCACTTTGGTGTGTATTCGTATCGGTAGATGTTCCTCCGGGCTGAGAGTTTTAGTCGATCTCCTCTTCCGTAACTCTGCCCTTTCTACCGCGTGCGGAGATCGAGACATTTTTTTCTGTTTATATGTTGAAAAGAAATGTTTAATTAATAACGTAAACTGATGCCCTTCTCTTTAGGTGTTGGTACCCTGGTTAGAAAGAGACGAAAATAAGGGTAGTTCTCCTCGCTAAAACACAATATTTGTTAGTTACTACGGTTTTCTCCCTTTTCGGGCAGTAAGTTATAACTTATGGGAAACTAGTTTGTGGAGGCCTTTTGTCAACAGGCTGTATAAATGCATATGCATCTATATTTATTATTATTATTTTCTCTCTTCTTTTTTTTTCTCCCTTTTTTTCTTTTTAATTGTGGATTTGTTTCTCTAATGAGAGAAATATTTGCTTTTGTAACGGGACAGGGGGGTCGATAGTGACTTTCCTTATTTCGTCTAGGGTTGGGTAAAGAACTTGCGGTTTAACTTCCTCTTTTGATTTTCTTATTTTCTCTAAGGTTGGATAGAGAACTGGTGTTTTAACTTCTTTCCCTAATTTTTTTATTTCTTCTACGGGAGGGGTGTCCTTTTTTGTTTCTTTACTGGGAATGCAGGTTTGGGGTGGTTCGCTGCTGTTTCCCTCCGGGGTTGAAAAGTGAAAGGTTTCTAGTCTGGGTAAGGACTTAAGTTCGGTTTCCGGGGGCGTTGCAGCCTTTCCTCTCGTCATTATCATATATTCTGGAGGGGTATTATAAAATCCTTCATCTACACGACGGGGAACTTTGTAAATAGGTTCATCTATTCCGGTGGATCTTTCGCGGGCCCAAATAAAGTCTCGTGGTAGTGTGTTGAATTCCGGTTTGTATCCGGGATTCAGGCGTGAGGGTAAAGTGTCGCCGTAATACACCCGAACAGGTAGCTCGGGGATCGGTCTCGTGGTATTGCAACAGCGAGTCCGCGGTAGGTCGTGTATCTGGGGTCCAAATCTAAATTTCAAAGGTTCGACCGGTGTCACGGGGCAGGAGCTAACAGGGGCGCAGGGTTGGTGATTGTCCGGTGGGGTTTCGGGAAGCAGGGGTTTTCCACCCGCTTCTCCGTCACTGTCATTATCCTTATCTCCCTTCGAAGTCTGTCTGTTGAGATGCAACAATAGATAAGTTACGGAATCCCAAACGGCTCCGATGAGGTATAAAGACCATCCGTATATGGTATGCAGAGCGTACCCGTGTATTATCGTATCTATTATTAATTTAATTCCCCTAATGAGCATGACTATTCCAATTAATCCTGCACTGACTGTCCCAAAGGTTGAGAAATAACCCCAGGATTTTTCCCAAGAAGTTTCTATGATTTTGTTAATTGCTTGTTCGTCGATTAAATTTGCAATTGTTCCCCCTTGAGTTATTGTGGGCTGCCCGGCTATTCCCCTAGCTACCGAGTTAAGGATGGCCGGTCTTTCTGCAGGGAACATGATGTGATCTCTTAAGTCGTCCAGGTCTTTTTGTGTGTAAATGCCGCTTGTCGCCAGATTCTGCGGGTTTCGGTAGGTCCAGGTCTGTTCTGTCAATGGTTGGAGAATTGTAGGAGCTACCGCGTGAACAGGTCGGGGTTCTAATGAATACCATTCACCCGCTATTTTGTACATGGATGGTACTAAATTGTTGCAAGTTACCTGGGTCCCTGTTCTTTTCAAAATGTGGGTACGGGGTGTCAAATAATAAGAATTATTGCCTATTCCCACGGGTAATTGCGTGTAACATTCTTTTGTCTCCCTGACCCTTACCTCCAGTGCAATACATTTTACTATGTGTGCCACTTCCCCAGCCAATGCGGCCATGTAACCTGGACCTTTCATAATGTTGTATGCAAATTCGTCTGGTGTCTGTTTAGCGAGTCCGATTGTGTTTTCTAATACCTGTCTCTCGAGATTGCATCTTTGGACCAGAATGTCATTATACATTTGTTTAATTTGCTTTTTGATATATTTTTCTACGTACACGAATTTGGAATTTACGTACGCAAATAAGTCGAGATTGGCAATGGATAAAGCGTCTTTCTTAATAAATGGGTTTTCTCTATTGGTTTCTACTACCAGGAGCTTAGGATGTTCTGTACGGATCAAGGTGTATCCGCAGACGACTGACCGGTCTCGAGCGGTTAATGCGAAAATTACTGCGCCTTCCATTAACGAGTACACTGTTTGTTTGAAATCCGTATTTCGGTCGGTAGTCAGGATAGCGCTTCCCTCGTAAAGTACCCCGTAGCGTTTACTATTGCAGCTATCCTCGGGATAGGGTTCCCAATACGTGTTCCCACCATCTATGTCTGTGCAGCGGCCCTCATTGAGCTCGCACTTTGTACCTGAGCGTAATTGAACTTTGTTGGTTTCTACGTCTACGTCTGCCGTATAATCGCGTAGGGTTATTTTCACATCTCCCATGACGTATACTTTCTCCCAATTGCCGTATGGGTCGGAATAGTACACGCCCTCACATTCGGAATTAGCTGTTATTGTTCCGGCTATTGATACAGGTCGCCTTGTCGTACCGTTAGGTTTGATTCCCGTTATCACTGTTTGCCCAATTTTTATACGCCCTTCCCTATATATGTCGGTGCAGACATCACGAGAGACAGCATCCACATATGAGTATTCTCCATTAGGGACGTCCATCCCATGTGACCACATTCCACACCGACGGATTACGCGATGAATTTCTACCTTGCACTGTCTTACATGTATTGATGAGTATTGATTGATTTGGAGTAATTGTATGTAAACGGCTGCTTCATCGACTTCTTGGCGAGGGATGTCGCATCCTCCGACTTCTAGTAGCGAGACGGTCGTGATATTTAAAGTGGCGCCATTGCAATCGTATCCGATTAATCCTTCCGCGGGGCAGGACTGGGTTAATAGATGAAGTACCACGAATCCCCATATTAGGCGGAATTCCTTCATCTGTAATATTATTGTTTTTATACTTGCTGGTATATGACTCCGGTATTTTTAGTAAAACTCTATCCTTTCCCCCCCTTTCTTTTTATTGGTATTGAGGGATTTTCTCACGTGGGCGGGGATAGTTAAACATTGGGGGTCTAGGAGAGAGAGAGGGTTAAAACCTGTATTGGTCTTCTGCCTAGTCCCCTCATTTTTTCCAATAAAAGCCACGGTAACCGTATATTTATTTTACTCTCTCTTCTCCGTTCGCGCGTGATTCTTGTTTTTTTTTTTTTTAATTTGTCTCGTCGGTTGCTTATTTGTGAAATGGTGCGTACTCGTGAGCCGATGACTCCGTCCTTACAGAGATTGTTAGATCGCCACCCCCCAGTGAAAGGTGTTATTATTATTGAGGTTCAGCGGGGTATACGTCGGGTGCGCTATATTCGTCGGATGTTGAACGACACTGCGTAAGTATTATATATATATATATCTATATATATATTTGGGTACCCGGATTCTTCTATGTGTTTAGGTTACTCCTGCATCCACTGACCCTTCTCCCTTTTTTTAGGTGGGATTTCCAATACGAAGACGTTTTTGACCTGCGGCGCCTTTTCGCAGTGGATGCACAGGTGCCTCCTGCTCCTCGCCGCGCGCCCCCTAATCCAGAGGTGCGGCCGTTTTGGCGCCGGGCCTTATTGGATTGGTTCTGGTGGGTGTATTTTTTTTTCCTTCTTTTTTTTTTTGATTGTGAACCCCTCTTCTCTTTGTAAAATTTTGTTTTCCTTTTTTTTTTTTATATAGGTTTCTCTGTCGATTCGTCGTTTTCCTTCTTTTCCTTCCCTTTTAGATTTCCCCGATAAGTTTTGATTTATTTACCCCCCTTTTTTTTCCTTTTTGTTTCAAAGTGCTTAAATTTCCTCATTTTTTTCCTAATTCTTATATTGATGTAATTGACTTCATTTTTTTCCGGGGTTTTGAAGAATATTTTATTATATATATTAGTATATATAAATATATATATTTTGTGGGAGAAATTTTTCTTTCGTGTCGGGGAGGGAGAGGAGGAGAGGGAGGGGAAAAAAGGAGAGGGTGTCCCGCCTCAATCACCCTCATCTCTAGATCCCCTTTTTTTTACTCGTTGGTCCATTGGTTCGGTGGAAGGATTTTCCTCCATCTACTTGGCTATTGGTTGGTTTTCTTTCTCGACTTTGCATCTGTGGAGGGGTTTGATTGCTTAAATACCCGCGCTCGATCTCCTTGGTTTTTTAGTGTCCCGTTTCTTTCTTCGACCGACTATGTTTATCTCTATGGATCAACTTCGGGAGACTACGAATGAACGTATGGAGTTCGGAGGAGCCCAGGCTTGGCTCGAGGATCCGCGGGGACATCGGGGGTGTATTCCTCCCTGGGCGGCCCAGATGAGGCGGTATGTGAAGGGTGCCCGGGGGGATCGGCGTTTTGATCGGGATCAAGTGTGAGTATAACTTGTGTGTTTAACGTGTTCTTTGTGCTTTTCCTTTCTATCTAATTTTGTTTTTCTCCCTTGTTTCTAGTTGGAATACCGATCAACCCGACGCTATGGGCCTTAGAGGCCTGTTTGGCCTAGAGCCATTCCCCGAGGATCCCGAGGAGGATTGGGACTTGGAGGAGGAGGCCCGGGCTGGCGAGGCATGCCCGTCGTTGGTCCGGGGGACCCTTTTGGGAGAAACAGGAAGGGGCAACCTCCTTAACTTCGAGTCGGCGTGTCAGGCCTTTCTGCGAGGGTGAGTTTTCCGTGCAGATTTCCATTCTCGTTCGAACTCTTGACTGGAGCACTTCGCTTCCTCAAAACCAGTCGTTTTTTTTCTCAAAAAAAAATCCCTCAAAGAAATGGAGTGGTGCGTTCTCCGTGTCCTTTCTTTTTGTTTATTTATTTATTCCCCTGTGTTGTTTTGTTTATTTGTGTGTAAAAAATTTTTTTTTTCTTTCTCAGTCAATCACCGATCGAGCCCGTTGTGGCTTCACTTCTGGCCCTGATGGGTGATTTGGGCCTGAGGGGGGGACGTGCCTTCGTGGCACCTCCCGTTACTGCGGCGCCCGACGTGTTCGCTGACGCTGGGGAGGCGTCATGGGACGATCCCGCGGAGGACGCCCGCCTGGCGGCAGCGATACTGACTAGGATGCAGGGGGCTGCCCTGCAGGGGAAACGGAAAAGATTGGAGACCACTCGGCGCTACCGACGGGAGGGTCGATTGAATGTCTCCGAGAAGTGAGTGTCGTTCGGTGTCCGGTATTTCATCGTATCTGGATTTTCCTAACATGTGTTTTTTTGTGTTTTTTCTTCCAGTGAGGATTCGGAGGCAGAGGAGGGGCCGATCAACGTGAAGAGGTCCAGCACGGACTCGGGCAGTTCCGAAGACGAGGCACCGCCTCCGCCAAGGTCGGAGCGTCCACCCCGTAAGTATTTTCTCTGGTTTATTTTATTTACTTATTCATTGGTTTTTGTTTTACGTTTTTTAATCATTTTTGTGTTTTGTTTTGTTGCAGCAACCGCGGCCTGGAGGCGTAGGCGTTAATTTTAGAGCCCAAAATTTATGTCATGTTTTTTTTTATCGTGTTTTGTGTTTTAGTTTTATTATTATTTTTTTTTTATTTTAGTTTTTAAGGATGTTTTTTTTATATATGTGTGATTTTTTTTAAAAATATAAGCCCTCCTGGGGTAGTTTAAACAAAGAGGTCGACTGGTGTTTGTTTGTGATATTATTTTCCTTCAATCCCATCCTCTGTCCTTTCCCCCAAAAAAAAATTATTATGCGAGGGTGCGAGGGTTCTGACCCCGTCTTCTCGTTTGCTATTGGAACTTCGAGGGTTTTGTCCCGGTTCCTTCGATTTTCCTTTGCTGCGTCGTGGGTTCTGTCCCCTTTTATATTTACCTGAGAGAAAAAAAATTACTCGGCGAGAGTACGAGGGTTTTGGCCCCGTCTTCCCGCTTGTCGTTGGAACTTCGAAGGTTTTGTCCCGGTTCCTTCGATTTTCTTGCGACTTCGAGGGTTCTGTCCCGTTTTAATTTATTCGAAGCAAAAATTATTCGGCGAGGGTACGAGGGTTTTGGCCCCGTTTTCTCGTTTGTTTACTTTTTATTGTTGTTTTTTTTTCCAACTATTCCTATAGTTATTATTATTAATATTATAATTTTCTTTTGATTATTTTAAAAACATTTTTTTCCTCTTCCCTTTTTTTATTATTATTATTATATATATTTTTCCTCCTTCTTTTTTTTTTTAGGTTTTATTACCATGGTTATTTTTTCCTCCTTCTTTTCTTTTTTTAGGTTTTATTACCATGGTTATTTTTTTCCTTTTTATTCTTATTAAGTTTTCGCCTTTGCCAAATAATTTTTTTTATTTTATTTTATATATATATATATATATGTATATATACATATATATATTTTTTCCTTTTAAATTCATTTCTCTTTTTTTTTATTTATTACTATTATGATTAGCTTTTTTCCCTTAGTTATTAATTGGGGTTTTTTTTTTTTTTTTTTTTTTCGTTATTATTATTTTGGGTCTTTAGCTTATTGTTATTATTACCCCCTTTTTTTGTCATCTTTTTGTTACTTTTATTTTCCTTTTTTTTTATAACCTTTTTCCCTACTCGTTAGTTTATTATTCTTCCTATCATTATCTAGTTATTTATTTAGTTATTTGTTTTTCCTTGTATCTGCTTCCCCCTTTTTTTTTCAGGTCCCTTCATGTTTCAACCCTAGGACCCATGGGGTATTTTACCCATACTGGAAAAAAAATGAAATGATTTTAACGGGTCGTTAAAAAGAAAGATGTACCGGAACTTTGCTCCCTCCTTTCTCTCCTCCTTTTTTTTGGTTGATCCATTTCTCTGGATCCCGCTAGGTTCAGTAATCACTCCCCCGTCTTTACTGGGGTCGAGTTATTTATTAGTTTATTTTGTTTTACTCCCTACTTCTCCTTTTTCCTCTTGTCGGTTCATTTCCTTTCCGCCTCTTCTTTTTTATATGGCCGTTTCCATTGGTTTCCCTTCCGTGGGTTTTGTCATTGCTACTAACATAGCTCGAATTTTCAAAAGGGTTAATCTTAAGGCGAACATTTCCGTAGCTAAATCATCAATCCCGAATTGGACAATTATGTTTGGCTTTTCCGAGGCCCAGAGTACCGTGATTATGCTTGCATGGATTGGTTCCTCGTAGTGTTTTATGACTTCGAGTTTTGCGCCTAGTTCTGCCAGGGTTTCTTGCGTAATGGTGACGTATTCTTGTGCGTTGCTATACGTAATATGCTCTTCGTTTCCCTCAATTTTATTTAGTATCATTTCTATGATTGTATTAACTAAACGCGTGGCCTTGTTTTGCCATATCTCGGCTAATGTTTCTGGTGATGAATTTTCCGTTTGTTTATTGCTATGTTTCTTTACTACCTTCGTTCTAGTGGTTCCCCTAGTATCTATCGTTTCGTTACTGTGTGTTCCCTCGTCTCCCTGATTCGTTTGAGGTCCGAGATTTTCCGTTGGTTTTCCCGTTTCTTTTGCCTTTGCCTTGGTTGGTCCCCATATAATCGTGTTGGACAGTTCTAGTTGTTCATGCTTTGACATTGTCACTGTTGTTGTCGGGAATTCTGTAATTCGTTATGTTATAGTTATGTTAAATTGTGAAGTATAGGGGTTTTAAAGATGATTTTTCCGTTTGCTTAGGTGTTGTTATAGTAAAACAAAAAGAATGTTTATTTGATATTTTTCTCCAAATTTCTCGCGTTTACTCTCTAGCTTTCCAAAGCATGCGCTGATTGGTTGTTCTTGTTTCTGTTCCTTCGAAACTTTTCCGAGCTATTGGAGGTTTCTGTCCCTCTCTTCGCGTGATCCTCATTGGTAGCCCGGGGAGACCGATTGTTACTCTATTGGTCGGCCAGGTGATGTCTCTGCCCGTAAGGGTTTGGTCATTTTACTTCCTCCCTGGTCATGTTGCCCGTAACTCAATCGTTTGGAGTTGTTTTTATTTTCCCCCCTCGATTGTGTATATATAGGTATTGCCGTTGATTGTTTCCGACGGATTTCCTCAATTTATATGAAGAATTCCCTCCTGCTTCTCTCTTTTTTTTTTATATATATTTTCATTTATTATTATTTTTTTTGTGTTTTTTTTTTCATTGTATTTTTCGTAAGTATTTTTTATGAGTGTATTTTTATATTTACTTATTATTGTTTATTTCTTCCTTTATTATTACCATTATGTAACTATATTCTTCCCTCTCCTTTTTTTCCTTGGTGATCCCTAATTCCCAAAAGTATTTTCTTTGCTTTGTGGGGGAGGGAGAGCCTTCGGCTTCCTTGGTTTGTCTCTCCCGTCGTCCTGGGGGAAGGGTGCGGTGATGATTCCTCGGTTGATATCGAGTTTTTTATATATTTCAGCGAGTTCCTCTACGGTCATGGTTCCGGGTTCAGGTAATACCGGGCACCAACTGAACCCCTGAGGCTCTGCTTCCTCCCATCTCAGTGTTCCCCAATCTGGGTCAACCGGTGACTCGCCGGGTGCCAATCCCTTGTAAGGGCAAGGATATCCGTACTCGCCATCGGAGTCGGAATCCTCCTGAGCATGATAATTAAAGATTCCATAGCCTTGGCTTTCCAGGCGTTCCGGATCTTGGCCTCTCGGAAGGATGGTATCGCCTTTCCATTCGTATTCGACTCCTCCAAGCGTTGTCGGCAAATGCGGGTTTTTACTTAGTATGAGTTTCCAATTGTATAGTGCTTCTTGAGTGAGTCTTCTCCACTCGGGCGGCACCCATATTTCTAATTTGTATTCCTCGATTCCATCGAGTCTGATTTTCCAGTAGCAGAAAACCTTTTCCATTCCCTCTATGAGTTTATTAGGAGGGCGGCGATTTATCCTTATTGGTAGATTTTTCCCATCCGAGTACTGGAGCCGTGGTTTGTTCCAGTAGGGAATTTTTTCGAAACATTCGGGCCATCCTTTGAGCCCAGGAATCGGGATTTCTTGCGCTAACTGTCCCGCCGGCACCAGAGCGTGTGGTAACCACTGGTACGGTGTGCCGCAAAGGGTTATGTCCTCGTAGGGGTCATCACGCAGTTGATTGATCCAATTATCCAACGTTCTTGGACTGATTGAGCGCCATTCGGGTGGTACGAATAAATCGACTCTCTTTTTTGGTATCTCCAAATAGAAAGCGATTTTCCAATAGCAGAAAAGTGCCGCCGTGCCGGGGACCAAAACGTCCGGCCTCTTCCGGTTGACGCAGATCCAGAGTGTCTCTTCCGTACTGTCCACGTGTATTGGTCGGCACCAATTGTAAGCGTTGCAGTGGCAATGGTAGAGCGTCATTCTTGACCTATTGTATTTTTATTTCGTTTAAATTAATGTTATTTCCTTTTTTTTTGTATATTTTTTTCAGATATGTTTTTTTTTCCTCTTTTTTTCTTACTTTAGCACTACTTTATTACTACTTTTATGTATATTTTTTCCCTTTTTTTAAATTAATTTTTTGAATTAACGTTTAAACAATATGTTAGTTGCTTACATGTATTTCGTTCAAATGTGTATATCTATTCCACTTTTCTCTATTGTTAATACTATATTTCCCCATTTTTATTTATTTGTTCATTTATTATTATTATTGATGAAATTTTTTTTTTTTTTTTTTATATATATATTTTTTTTTTTTTTTTTTTTTAAATTATATATATATATTTTTTATTTTTATTTTTTTTTTTATATCCTTTTCCTACCTTCACCAGAGAATCTGTGGTTAAATATTTCGTGTGCAGCATTTTTGATTCCCTAGCTTAATTGGTTCTTATTTCCTAATTGTGCAAGCCATAAGAAAAAAAAGAATAGATTGTTAGCGTTTTGTAGTTTCCTTTCCTCTGTATCCGGGTCAATTATGTGTTTGTTTTTATTTTCCCGGTTGGCAATGGGGGGGTCTTTGGCCTTCCATTCCCCCTTTTCTTTTCTCTACTTTTTTCCCAAGGCCTGGAGGGTTCGGATCGTAGCCCGAGTGAGGTCATTGGCCTCCTGAATCATCATTGGCGAGACAATGTGTTCGTACTCGTGGTAAGGGCGGTCAGGAATGATCACAATATTTTTGACGAAAAGGATTTCTTCCTGGCAAAGATCACACCTGGTTGCGGCTACAGCGCATTTGTAACAGGCCACCGTGTGCGTGCACGGGACATAAATTCTTCCCACCCGGCGTAGCCCGCAATAACGGCATAGGTTTTCGAACACGACGTCGTCGAGCCGGGTACCTGGTGCTACGAAACCCGTAGGGATACACTCCATTAGAGCGGCCTTTTCGAAGTCTCGAAGGGGCGTTCTTTCGAACACTTCGGGTTTGATGGTCTTTTTACAGTAGGACCTGTAACATGCCATTGTGTCGGGTAAAGATGCGTCTAGAGGCGCCTTGCAACTGGCTTTTCGAATGTATTCCTCTCCTTTCCTTGATTTTACGTATTCGCACTTGCTGTACCAATATGCGTGTTGCTGCCATGGTTCGTCCTGGGCTGCCCATTTACCCAGCAATCCATCGCAGCTGAAACATCTTACTTTGTCTCCGACCCCGAGGTAGTAGAGTCCAGCATCCGCTAAACTAACAGGAGTCTGCGGTATTGCCTGTGGCCAATCTTTGAAAGTTTCGATTCGAGCTTCATAGCTTGAAAAATCTATCCCCTCGTCGTGCTTCGGAATCTCGATGTGTAAAACCTGACTCACTTGGGGGGCTGGCAGGGTGCTCGTCTGAACCCTCTGCGGTCCCTCGTCTCCGCTGGCGCCTCCTCGTGGCTCGGCGCGGTGGATTCCCGTATCCTCAAAGGGTGATGGTGGCGGCGGCAGGGGTGCCTCCCGCTCGGCCCTCGCAGCGGGTGTAAGCGACTCGTTGCTGCCGATATTTATGTCGAAATTGCCACCGATCGGCGGCCTTCGTATTTCTGTTCCCATTGCCTTTTTCTTTTCTCGAGGAGTGCTATTGTGCTCCGTGCCCACCCTTTTTATGGCTCCGAGTAACCTCTCTGGCCCTTGTTCCTTCGGGTTGTCTCGGGGAACATGATCAATTGTTAGTAAAGGGTTACTTAATAGACTCCGTAGGATGCTCTCCTTTACTGGCTTGGAGGTCTGGGTCTCCTGTGCAGGTTCTATATTTTTTTTGATAACGGAATATACTTTGGGTGTACTGGTTGTAGCCACTTCGCACCTTGCTCCTCCCGAGGGTCCAGCTAGAACTGCTTTCGTTCGTTGTCTTATTAATTCCTCATGGGTGCTTTTAGCGTTATCCGTGCGTATGAATTTATTCAATGTTTCCTCCTGTTTCTTTGAACTTATTGGGATGTTGCCGCAGGGTATTCCGTTAATATAATGGCAATCCTCAGAATCCACCTTGTGCTCGATGAACGGGTCTTCTCCTATTTTCCAGTCGTTTATTTCGACCCCACATGCGAAACAGGAGACATCATCTGCTTGCCCCATGTAGAAAAATCCCGCGGTCGCAAGTTTCTCGGGTTTTATGTACGGCCTCGGCCATCCGATGAAACTAAGTAGCCGTTCGGCCTCCTCGCGGAACCGGGGATACGCGTTTCTCACTGGTTCTTCAGGGATGGTTCCGTCTCCTCCGAGGTGCGTTGGCTTGCGGAATTCCTTCACCATTATGCCAAGGGGATGAGCGATTTCTTCACTCGTTCCGGATGAACGACACAAGTTTTGCCCTTCAACTGGATGCGTAAATTTCCTTTTTCTAGAAGTTCCAATACTTCAAATGGTCCAGTGTATTGATCTCCTAATTTTCCCGGTTTTGGTCCTTTAAGCAAAAATATGGGTTCACCAACCTTGAACGTAACGGGGTTCATGCGCCTATCTCGATATTCTTTAGCCCTTTCCTTTGAGGCTATTAAGTTTATTCTTCCGAGTTGTTGAATTTCATGAATTTGCGTTACCAAACGTGTCAAATATTCGTCGTACGTGGCAAGCTTATCCAGCTCTTCCAATGGGAAATTTGAAGGAGTTCTGGCTATTTTTCCGAAGACCATCTCGTAAGGAGTATGCTTTGTACCTTCATGCACGTTAGTGTTGTAGTTGTAAGTTGCTAATTCGACCCAGTCGTCCCAGTTGCTTTCTTTTGAGGTGTATTGTTTGAGATATTCGCCGAGGGCGTGATGCGATCTTTCTAACGATCCGTCAGATTGAGGATGAAACGCTGTCGTTCTTATTTTCCGAATTTTAAATAATTTGGAGATTTGTTTCATGAAATTACTTAAAAAGTTTGCGCCTCCCCCATGAAAATTTGTGTAGGTGAAATATATGCAGAAAGTCTATTCCCAATGTATACAATTTATAAGCTGCATATATTTTAGATATATGCCGTATATCTGACATATATGTCAAATATATGTCGAATAACCTACATTTTGGCGGCTTCATATATGATAGATATACGCTCATTGAGATATATGCGAAATATATGTATGATATATGCATCAAATAAGCTTTATTATATTTAAAATATCCACGGTTTCATATGTACATATATGCGATATTGCATGCATCGGTTGGTAAATATGCCACTTGAAAACAATGGCGAAGGTTTTAATTCGATATCCCGAAATTTTGAAAATGGAAAAATGATAAGGGGTGACCCTTACAATTTTTCGACAAAAATGGCATTTCTTCAAAAAAATTTTTTAGAATTTTTTCTTTACTGAACTCGGTTGGTAAATATGCCACTTGAAAACAATGGCGAAGGTTTTAATTCGATATCTCGAAATTTTGAAAATGGAATTTATAAACTATACAACACGTATAATTAAGATATTCTTTAACAGTAAATAGTATGTATTGAACATATATCGAGTATATATTTCTGACATATATGCATCGTATATATCAATTACATAACACTTACTTTCAAAATATATTAAAATATATTGAAGATATATGCAACATATATTTATGACATATATATAAGATATATACCATTTAATAAACATTTTGGCGAAATATATCAAATATATGTCAGATATATTTTTCTCCTATATTTGACATACATATATTTCCATACGGGCTTGGTCGGTCAATACCGCTCTTGGAGATCCGAAGTTGCAAATAAATCTTTTTACGAAGGCTTCGGCAATGGTTACAGCCTTGGCGTTGGGTAACGGGGCTGCCATTGAGAATTTTGTTAGCTGATCTTGCATAGTGAGTATGTACTCATTTCCTTTATCAGTTTTTGGCAAAGGCCCCACGATATCCATGGCAATTTTATCGAATGCTGTGGCGGGAGTGTCGGTGATGACCATGGGCTGTTTGGTTTTAACGCGAACTAATTTTTTTAATTGGCATTGCAGGCATCTCTGTATATATTGTTGAATATCTTGTTTGAGGTTTTTCCAATAGAAATCATGCCGGATTCGGTTGTACGTTTTACTAACACCTCGGTGTCCTCCGACCGCCGAGCAATGTTTTTCTTCAATTATTTTTTCCTGATCTTCGACCCCGGGTTCCTTAATGAGCCCAAAACACACGATGACTCTAACATCGCTGTTGTTAAATAATAACCGGATTTGAGTGATTATATTTTCCCACGGGACATTACAAATTGTGTTGGATCTTGCTAAACTGATTGTTGCTAAGTTTAATTTTTCAACTAAATCCCTACAGTTTTTTAATGTCTCTACGATATTTTCTAGTATTTTAGTGGGTCCTTCGCCTACTCCGTCGCGTATGGGGAGAGCGAGGTAATATTTGTTGTTTCGTTTCGAAAGTGCTTTTGTCTCGAATAACCTTAGTTTCTTCAGAATTGGTAACTCGCCGCGTTCCGCTAATATTTCCCCGCCTTTATCTAACGGTTTTCCCTGTGTATCCACGAAAAACAGCATACTGTCTTTTCGGGTGTGAAACAGGTCTCGCGATGGTTTAACATTTTTTGCTCGTATTCTTGTCTCTTCACGGTCGGGCATTTTTGTATTTCCGAAGCCGTGGGGCTCCCTGCGGCCGGGCCGATCGTTCGGTTCTTCCCCGCCGGACTCCTCGGAATCACTCGCGACCAACGGTCTGTGCCCGCGTTTTTTTCGTATAGGATTCATTTCGTCCGGCTCTTTGGGATCGCTGATAGGATCAGGAGTACTCTTCTTAGACCTTTCTTCCCCGGGAAAAGATTCCTCGTCCTCCGCTTGCAATGTTCGATTCTCTCCCTCTGTTGCCGTAACCGGTTCTTCAAAGGTTAACTTATTGGGGGTGGCGAGAGGGCTGAGCGTTGGTGGCTTGAAATGTTCCTCTCCCGTGTCGTCGTCGGCAGATCCCTCTTGAGAGATCTCGGGATTGACGATACCGCGTTCTATTTCCAGGGGCTGGTTTATGGGCCTCGCATAATTCGTTGTTGTCATGGTTATTGCTTCAACATCGTCCGGTAATGTGTCCCATGGACCATCCTCCAAATTGTCGAAAGTCGGTATTTCATCGGGGTCTGTTGTCTCGTCGATCTCGTCTTCGTCGCTGTCTAAGGCTAGGTAGTCCCCGATTTCTTGGTCCGTCAGCCCTCGTGCTGGTTTTTTCCGAGTTTGGGTGACTGGGTTCGTTCGAATCATAAATATTCCGTCCGGGTTAGTAAAATCCTCCACGGGGTTTCTTGATAGGGCATCCGCATTAACGTTTGTTTTTCCGGCTTTGTATACCACATCGTACTCGTATTCGGCCAATTTTAAACGCCATCTGAGAATTTTAGAGTTTCCGTCCGTCGCGCGGCGAAACCATAATAAAGGTTTATGGTCAGTTACTACTGTGAACTGGCGCCCGTATAGGTACGGTCGATAGTGAAGGATGCAATACACTATAGCAAGTGCTTCTTTTTCGTACGTGTCGTATCGTTCTTCTGTTTTATTTAATGCTCGCGATGCATATGCGCAAGGGTGATCGTTGTTAATGGTTCCCTGCGATAATATTCCTCCTATTGCTACCCCGGAGGCATCCGTGGTTAGGATAAAGGGTTTAGTGAAATCGGGGTACCTTAATACTGGTGCCGTACACAGGCTGTCCTTCAATGTTCCGAAGGATTCCTCTTCTTCTATTCCCCATTCGAAATCTGTTTCTTTACGGAGAAGTAGAGTGAGCGGTTTTGAAATTTTTGCATAACCCTCGATGAATCGTCTATAATATCCTGTTAGTCCCAAGAATTGTCGTATATTTTTAATATTTCTTGGTCGAGGAAATTCTCGTACAGCCTCTAGTTTCTTTGGGTCAGGTTTAACTCCATCTTCGCCGATTATATGGCCTAGATACGCTACTTCTTTTTTCAGAAATTCACATTTATCGGGTTGTAATTTCAGATTTGCCGACTCGAGTCTTTTTATTAATTCAGTGTAAATTTGTTCATGTTCTTCCAGACTTCGAGAATAAATGACAATATCGTCTAAATATACAAATATGCCTTTTCCAAGGATCCCGCTCAGTGTCAGATCCATAGTTCTTTGGAAAGTGGGCGGGGCGTTCCGAAGCCCGAATGGCATTCGAACAAATTCGAAATGGCCTCTAGGAGTCGTGAAAGCGGTTTTATGTCGATCTTCCAGACTCACCTCTATCTGATGGAACCCTGATGCTAAATCGAAGACGGAGAAATATCTTGCTCCTCCTAACTGATCTAAGATCTCTGTGATGTTTGGGATGGGGTATGCGTCTGCGATAGTCTTTTCGTTCAAAGAACGATAATCGAAAACGACTCTCCATTTTTTATTCCCTTTTGAATCATTCTTTTTCGGTACGACCCATACAGGGCAATTATACGGCGAAGTAGATGGTATTATTACTCCGTTTTTGAGCATATCCTCTACTTGCTTTTCTATCTCGTCCTTCGTGCACTCCGGCCATCGATAGCCTCGAGTGTTAATCGGTAAATCGTCCGTTGTGGGTATACGGTGCTGTAGTATCGTAGTATGTGTCAGCGCTTCGCCTGGTAGGTGGTACAAATGGGTGCTCTCCCGCAACAGTTTTTCAATGCTATTTTTTTCCTCTTCGTTTAGTTCGTTGAGTCTTAGTAACCCCTTTATCTGTTCGAGTCGGTCTTCCGCTACCGAGCCGGAGAAAGTGAAACAAGGGCTCTCTCTCTCGAAGGGTTGTATTTTACGCGTTGCACCTCGTGCTCCGAGTTTTTCAAAAAGGCCCGAGTTTATGACGAGATAACTTTTATTGTTCCCGGTAAATTCCTGGTTTTTGCTTCCCCTGCCCAACGTTTTCCTGTGATTGTGTACTCTGCCCTGTGCCAAAAGTTCTCTATATAGTGTTCCCATACTATCGTTTCGATCATTATATTCCATCGGAATGGATTTATTTAATTCCTCTATGTTGCCGTTGTTTAACTGTATCCTTGAATGGTTTATTTTGTTTTCCTCAATCTTAATTCCTGATTCCTTCTGCAAATTTTCTCCAATGTTTAATATTTTGGTACTCGGTACACCTGAGTCACCCGATTTTATTTTCTTGGTATCCCATGGATCACTAATGTTTATTTCACTAAAGCCCTTATTCTCTGTTTTCCTTATACAGTTTTCTGGCTCCCCTTGAAAATGTTCATTACTCTTCGGAGATTTTCCATCTACATTACCCGAACAACAATCTTTGTTTTCGTGATAATTAGTACAATTGGTATCTGGTTTAAATAAATCACTCTTTCCTGTTTCCCCGACTCCTCGCGAGTCGTTGCTTTTTATTCCACTGGAACCTTTATTCTCTACAACTCCCGTGCAGTTTTCTAGTTCCCCCTCGAATCTCACGTCGTTTGATGGTGATTCTAGTACGGCTTGATCCCCACAGACATTTTTATCTATATCCTCAGTACTATCCTGTGTTTTACTTGTTTTTCCCTTTTTTATTACCCTAATCCATTCCGATTTCCTATTTGTTTCAATTTTATTTGTTTCCATTATTTCCTCATTTTTTGACCGACCTTCATTCACACGGCAAAACTCGAACCCATTCCTGGAGCTACCTGCCTGTGTTGGTTTGACAATTTTGAAACCGAGTCCGTGACCCTTTGGTCTCCTCGTTTCTTTTATGGGCTCAGCGCTTCTTGTCTCGTCGCCCCTGGTGTCCTTAATTTTTTTGTCCGAGAGTCTCGCGGGTCCCGATTCCCCCGTGAGCTCCGTTTCTGATTTACAACAATTGATTTTTTCCCTTGGTCCCTGTTTTTCCTTTGTCGCGGAGATTTTAGCATCCTCGATTTTTTCATTTAGTAATTCCATAACTGGTACGTGTACTTGTATTGTGTGTAAATTGTTATTCGTTACATGAACATAGGCCTTTCCGTTCTCATTTCTCAACAGTCCGGTTTCTATTGTAACTCCTGGTCCCGCGTTTAATGGTGGGAGATATCCCTCCCTTGTCTCTAAATTTTTCACGCGGATAAAACAAAGTTTCGTGGTTTGCCCTGGTATAATAATTGCTTCTTGACTTGAAAACGGAATTTTTACATCCTGCATTTTTAAACGACGTTTTTCGTAGTCGACTATTACTCGGTTTCCGTCTAAATATTCTGATCCTAGAATTCCTCCTTCGGAGATAGGGAAATCGTTTTTTACTACGTGAAACCTGGCTCGGCGCCCAAAGACTTGAATTGTTATTTGGCCGATTGTATATATTGAAGCGGCGGTAATTCCATTTAATTGTAGGATCTGATTATAATCGATGAAGGTTTGCGGAGGCACATATTTCTCTTTAATTATATTGGGTCCGGCTCCCGTGTCGACCATTAATATTATTGATGTTGTAAAGTTGTCGCCCATTAATTCTACGGTGGGGACACTACTTTCTTTGTGTAATTTGACGACATGAATTTTTACAACTCTGATGGGTTCGTGGCTACTGCAGAGATCGTGTGAATCGGATGCATTTGTTGCCCGGTCGCTCCCGTCGCACCCGTGGTCGAGAGACCGCTTGCGTTTCCCGAGGAGGTTCCATAGCGTGCATCGTTCGTTTGCTTAGCCGGGCATTCTCTTATGAAATGTCCGGGTTGTCGGCAATAATGACAATTCCCTATTGGTTTGGGGCCAGTACCGAGTGTCTCGGCATACGTGGCTTGTTTAGCGTTGGTACATTGTGCCTGATTATGACGATACGGGCATATGTATGCACCGTGTCCCGTTCGTTTACAGATTTGACATTTTATGTCCGCGGTTTGTTGAAATTGTAGCCCCTGTGGTACGTTATTTTTCTGGTTTTGTGTTTGCGACATAGCTGAGTTAGCACGCGTCGGGCAGCTGTCTGCCTCGTGGCCCTGATTTTTACACAATTGGCAAGAAAACGCGGCACCTGTTGCATTGTTTTTCGAAGGAGGGAATAAACGAAAACATTTATCGGCAGTATGTCCTCGTTTGTTACATACTTGGCACACGGTGATCGTGGGTGCGTCATTAACTGGTTTATTGCCGGAGGGTGGGAAGAGTTTGAAACATCGGTCGGCGGAATGACCCTTTCGGTTGCACACCTGACAGGTAGGGATACTCTTGACTGGGTCTGAAGGGGTGGCTGCGTTGGTTACCTGAATGTTCGGGATTTTTTTCTCCGGACATACCCCGGCTTCGTGACCCGTTTTGTTGCATAGCTGACATTTTACCTCCTCGCTGGTTATTATTTTCACACTACGTTTTGCTCCACCCAACGGGTCCTTAGGATCCGCGGTATCTCGGATACCCTCGCGGAGCGCCGTGCGGGCTATTAGCTGTTTCTCGATTTTTACCGCGCGTTTCACTATGTCATCTATTGTACCGTCCATTGTCATGCGTTGTTCAATTTCAGTCTTTAATCCTTGGACGAAACAAAGGGGCAGACTGTCAGTAGTGTTTTTCTTAAAAGCTTCATCCGCTGGGGCGTTATTTTCTGATTCATACGCGTCAAGTATCTGATATCCGAGGTCGCGAATGCGATTGGAATAAGCGACGACCGTTTCGTCGGGTTTCTGATAAATTGATCCGAGTTCTCCTTGTAATTGATAAATATTTCTCGCGGGCGCGTAAATGCATTTCAGAAAATCGTGGAGTGCTCTCATGGTCCCGAACGATTGTTGCATGATGGACCGCCGAGGTTCCCCAATTATTTTTATTCGTACCGCTTTTACCAAATGCGGCTCGCTACCTGCGTCCAGCATCGCAAGAGCTTCGTCGCACCCTTGAATAAACATACCCAAGGACGTGGTGGTCCCGTCGTATGTGGGTACGACCGCTAGTGCATCTTTCAGGGACACTCTCAGAGTTGAATTCGCCATTTCGAGTTTTATTGGATGTACGTGCGTAGGGTTAAGAGCGCCCTGTATATTTTTTTGTGTTTTGTCACGTTTCGCGGCCCGTTCTTTCCTTCGTTCTTCTTCGTCAGTTATTGTTTTTTGTAAATCGCTGTTTCTGTAGTCTTTCGTTAAAGCCGTATCCGTGTTACAACTGGGTCGGTTTTTCGGCGTTTCTATAATGTCCTCGTTATTGTCGTTCGACTTACTGCAGCTCGCGTTAGTTTCTTTTGGCAGAGTCCCGTTTATCGTGAAAAGGGTGCGCTTGGCAGCCTCGAGTCCTGTCAGAGGTATCTGGATATCCGGAGGGATTTCGTCGGGTGTATAATATACTTCGTTTGTTTGGTTAAAGGGGGTTGTATCGGCAACTAATGAGATATATTTAGTGATATCCTGTTCTGAAAAGGTTTCTATTATCGTTGTTGTACTTTCGTTGTCCGAGTCGTTAGTCTCGTCGAATGAATGCGTAGTGGGCGTGTCGGGTCTCGGTGAGTTGCTTGGTAATGTGTTGCCCACAGGGGGTCGGGTTTCGGATAGTTCGGGACTCTCGTTTATCCGTGAAAGAGGAGGGATGAATTCCGGGTTTATCACTACTGGCGATGGGGTACGAGAGACTTTCGGACTTCCTTCTACCTTCTCCGTAAGTTCTATTCCCCTGATACCTTTTTCCAAACTGATTATTTCTTTTTGTAATTCCTCCTCGTCGTCTTCCACTAGTTCCTCCTCCGTTTCTATCTCTCTCTCCTCCTCGGTTTCTTCCTCCTCTGTGTCTTCCTCCTCTGTGTCCTCCTCTATTCTTGCCTTCCCTTTTCTCTCCTCTGTATCTTCCTCTATTTCTGCCTTTGTTTTCTCCTCTACTGTCTTGCTCTCAAGGGTTTTCGTTGTCCCTGTTTGTCCCGGTTCCCTTGTGGGGTCTTCCGACGGAGGTACCTGTTCCTCCACGGTGCCTAATGGGTTATCAATTATCTCCCTAGGTGTTTCCTTGCTTGTTCTAGTTGTTCTCCTCTCACTCACGTAAACATGCACTATCTCGTCGGAGACAGTGGAATTTGACCGCGTTGCCCGTGTCGCCCGGGGTTCGCGTTCGCCCTTGACGGTTTTATCGGATGAACTCATTTATGTCCTTTTCCCTTTTGTTGATTGACTCTACTCCGTTTTTTTTTATTGCGTTTTACCCGAGTTTTCGTTTCCTCAATACCAAATGGCTTATACTCCCCGTCTAATTCGTCGATATACACGGTTACGTCGGGTGATGTTGATATATTTCACTCCGCAAGGTTTTTTTATTATTCCCTTTCGGGACACAAAGAAAACGTAGCTTATTTGTGTTATGCTCTTGAAGATGCTTAATATTTGTGTAATCCACATGGAAATTTACTAGGTTGAATTACGGAATTTCTTGGTGTTTAAACTAACGATTCAGGAACGGCTAGTTCCTTCGGAATGCCGAATTTGGTGATAATTATATAGCAGTCTCTCCCGTATTCAATTATTTTATTATTTTCGGTAAATTCACTGGCTAATATTGGTTTCTTCCTTAGCTCGAGAAAGATTCCTACTTTGTTCGTAACGACAACAAGTTCTGTCTGAATCAACTTGTCTGTGGGTGGTGTGTAAGTTCCACCGTTCGGAAATTGTTCTTTAATTCCTTGTGCGAGGAGATTTTCTATTACTTTTTTCGGTCCGCCCCGGCCCATCGAATAATGTGTCTGTTACGTGTTTATTTTTGTAAGTGATCTTACCTTCCTTGTTCTATCAATATAGTGTGTTGTGTGCAACCGCACGATACGATAAAACGAGGGTTAACTTTATCAAATGGCCGCCCTTCTGGTCCCCGGATCCATTTGAGAAAGGGTAAAGTGTGTGTCTTTTTTTCCTAATGCGTACGTTTTTTCCTTCCTTCTATTATCAGTATAGTATGTTGTGAGCAACCGCACTTTACGATAATATAAAGGTTTAATTCCTTCAAATTGCCGCCCTTCTGGTCCCCAGATCAATTTGAAGAAAGGTTAAATATGTAGTGTATGGTGATTGTTCGAACTCCTTTTTATCAATATGCTTCAACCTCAGAGGTGTCCGTATGAATAAAGTAAGGAAATATTTTTAATCCATTTAGCAAGAGTGAAGTGTTTTCTGTACGTGTATTCTTCGGGTTTGTGTAGATAGGATAGCCTGCGCGGATCGTTATCGGGGATATACCTCGGGTGTAAATATTTTATTTCGTAATTTAATGGGTCTAAACAAATATTTAATTTCAATTTCCGTGTTGGTTTTTTGCGTTTGTGAACGTCTCTCGACACGGTTATTTCGTTTCTGGTTTCTGTTCTTCCACTCTAATTTTATCCATAAACTAAGTAAAATTAATAATTTTCCAATGCCTGAACGTTAATATTTTGGTTTTTCTTCCTTGGCAAACATTCCTTTGATCCCGGACGAGCCCCCAAAAATTCTGTTACGTCAAAACTGTCGATGGTTTTATTTCGCTAAGTTTTTACGCAACTGTTGCCCCGTTTATATTAACACTCTCTGGTCAGAACGATGAGAATCGATCTTTACCACACCCGGTATTAATCGCGGTAACAACTGCCCATTTTTAAGCCTAACCTTGCGGAAAATTGCTTGGGATAGGGCCCTAGGAATGCCTGTCGTTTCTAAAGTCGTAGGGTACCTTCTGAACTCCTGATCCCTCCTGATTCGATTTTATAGTTTCCGGAGAATTTAAAATGATAAAAGTCTTCGCTTCCGTTTGAGGAAAAAGTTGAAAGTCTGTTTGACGGTGGGTTTACTCCAGGAAATTGATGAATGGGTTAGGAGAGGAGCAATTAATAAATTCATGCACTGGAAATGACCGATAAATGAAAAGAAGAAAAGATTATAGTGAGTAAAATAAAATGTATGTCGCTTACGTTCTTCACTGCTGGTTTTTCGTCGGTTTTTGGAATAATTCGTAGAACTTCCGATGATTTCGTTGGTAAGAATAGATTTTATTTCGGATGAATAATTCACGAAAAAGTACAAAATAAATCGAACAATGATTCTCGAACCTGGGGTTCGGACAAAAAATGTTTCCTCGACTCTCGGTGATCGAATTAAAATGCGATGCCCGATTGAACAAAGACAATTTTGTTAATCGAAAACGTAAACGGCTGAACGACGCTAACTGGGTCGATAAGATGATGGTAACTGGCGTAAACGAAAGACGTTAACTTCGTCGATCGGATGATGGTGAGTGTGCCCTGAGTACAAGATTTTTGGGCTTTTTATACCCTTTTCTAAGTTAAAGTAAGTGGGAGTGATCGCCTGATCATGTGTGTTTTTCCTCGAAATGTCATTAAAAATAGTTGCTAGGTAGGAAGGGAGGTGCAAGGATACAGGAAAAAGGGGTGATGCGTGGAGAGGCGAGTTTTCTGTTTCGTCGATTGGTGCTTAACTTTAAATATTCGGGGAGATGGTAAAGATCTCGGGGTCTGACTCATCATTTCCCTCGGTGAAGGGAGTCGCTTTCGAGTCCCGTCGTAGGCCCCGTTTGTCTATGAATTTATGTCCTGAGACCTTTCTCTTCATTCGTGACTGCCATTGGATGCTATCGTGCTTGCCGTGAGTAAAGCACGCCGCTAGTGTCGCTCCACCGAAAGTCGCGGCTTTCGTGCATCTCGCCAAAGCCGTCTGCCTTGTTCTTTCGACGATGCGGTGGTGCGCCGCGGGATTTTTTATGGGGTGACCCGAGAGATGGTTTTTTTCCTAACATCGATTTCTTCCCACGTATTTCCGGTACGCGTTTTTACGAAGGTGGGAGTGTTCTTAGGTGATGGTAGTTTACATGTGTCGATTCATTTCGGGAATTATTCCTTTTTTCGTTAACTTAATAATTATTGGATTAAATAAACATACATGTAGTCGTATACATATATACCTATTTTGTCCTTTCCTTAGGCTAACTTATAGATTGCCGAGAATATTCTGGTCCCATATTCGTACTTATTAATTTTCTCCTTTCCTTATGAAACATCGAGGGACTATTAATCCATTATTTTAATTCTCTTCATGGGACGAGAATCCTTCGGATCTACTTTACGACTAAACGGGTGTTAAACAACAAAAATCCTTAATTCATGAACAATTAAAATAACTAGATGATTCTTAGTGGTTACGTAGATTTTTAGCAGAATTTAACTCGCTCTGTTGAGGCCCGGTTGAGGGGACCGAAGCTCCCTGTGGTGCCGTGCCAGCGATTTTGCCGCCTGGCAACTCGAGTGTTTAGTTCGAAACGTTCTTGAAATTTGAAACTTATTCTATGAGTGTTGGTTACTTTTAATGTTAATTTATTGTTGAATCTACTAAGATTATTAAAAGATAGTTTGTTTGTTTTTGTTTAATTTAAACCAAAAATAATCAGGAATTATTTCTTTGTGCGGTTCAAATTATTATTTATTTCTTAGTTGCTTTTAATCTTCTGGATTCCAAATATTTTTAACTATGGGTCTGTCTTTGTTATTTTTCCTCATCTTCATTTTGCGTTTGAAGGCTCCTTTAGACTGTTTTTTTTCCTTTGTAGTATTTATTATAAAAAGGTAGTTGCGAAAATTCTCTGTCATAGTTTTGAGAAAAAGGGTGTGGTGAGTCGTTTCTACCGTGGCGTGACTTTCTAATCTCATGGCCTTGAGGCGCTAAACTTTGTAGATCTGAATTATCCATAGCTGGAAACCCTAAAGCTTCCATAAAGCTGCGGACAACCGGTCAAAGCGACCGGCTTAGGTGGTGATCCGGCCCCACGGCAGGTCACTGCGGGTCCCCAAATGGTTCCCCGGCGATGGTACAGAAGATCTAACGATCCTTGAGATCTGTGAGTGTTTAGTCGATACTCGCACCTGACACGGTCGCGAGGTATCGCAAGCGGGTTAGCCTTTTACTCGCCCCAAAAAGAGGCGGCGCTGGCGGTCATAGACCATTTTTGCCGGCCTTCTTTTCCTACAATTTGTCCAGATCTGTTTGACCATGCCGTTAGCTTTGTGACGGTCAATTTTGACCAGTCTTTTTGTGCCTATCGAATGTACCGGCTGAGTTCATTAAGTTGGTGCTTTGGCAGAAACGAGTCATTTATCTAGTTTCCTACTATTTCAAGTTATCTGACCGATTTTTGTTCCTTCTTTTTATTTCATTTTCTGAGTTCAATCTCAGTTGTGAGGACAAATAATAAAGAAACTTTATTCGTTACGCTGGACGTAACAGTGGCATCCGAACGATTGGCTTCCAAATCCGGGTCTCCTTGCCTGAACGGTTCTGTAGCAGGTCTTTTTCGCCAGAGGATCTGTTGGTGATTGCGTCAAACTAGTTCATCGAGGTCTAAAAGACCGAGAACCGCGGGATGACGACTTACGTAAGCCCCTTCGCACCGCGACAAGGTCGATCTTGACTTGACGGCGTGAGCTATGTTTTCGCAATACCGCCCTGGAGTCGATATTTGTCTTCTTGCTCCAGTCGCAGACACGGTCGTGCTTACCGTCCCCCACCTTCTTAGCCAAGAAGAACCCTATTTACTCCGCCAGGGGTGGACTTTTCCAGAGCGCTCCAGTAGCGCACCATTGGATCGTCCGAGACTGGTGTCCGGGTAGGTCCCGCGATGGAACCCGTTGTCGCCGGAACACCGCCAGCCACCGCGCTCGGATCGTTCGGCCCGACGGCGACCGGGCGAGTCAGCGCCGTCGTCGCCGAACCGCGCACGGCAACGAGCCTTGCCGCCGCGCCTGAGGACTCGCCTGCGTGAGGCGCCTTTGTCACTTTCCGTCTGGTGACTATGTCACTAAAGACCTTCTGGTACTCCACCAGACACGCTCCAATGTGGCCGGAGTAATCGCCGCCACGCACCCGAACACCACGCAAACCGCATGCCAACACCTCGTTCTTCCTTGACGATGACGGAATTGAGCGCTATGCGCACGCACCGACATCCGGGCACCGACGGGTCTCTTTTTTGCAAACGGCACACTGCCCGTTCCTCATATATTTCAAGATCGCTCGATGGAGCTTGTTCACGTTCGACAGGATCTCCCCTTTTTTATTATTGTCAAACTCGCGGTGAGTATTTTTTTTTGTATATATGTGTGTCCCGTAACTACTTTCACTGTCACTTTATTTCACTGTTCGGCTACTCACGATTAATGTTCGCCGACACTTCCTTCTGTACTTTAACTTCGACGAGAGCTCGAGAACTAATGAAATCATCGAACCGTCCCGCCACGTACTTTGAGGGTGTCGATGCCTAATTGCATACCGCGTCGTGGCGGGGAAGGGAGCGGTCCGGGATATTTAGACTGCGAGTCCCGCGCTCGAGCGGCAACGGTAGCTCTACCCTTACGGCCGTGCCCCTGACTCCGCCGGCCTTTATCTCCTGCTCGCTTGTATCCGTCGGCTCCAGGGCTCGATGTCGCGTTATTTTCCTGCACCGGCCTATAGCTCCAAAGATTATTTTTCTTCGGCAACAATATAGCACTCTGCTGGCCATCATTAATGCTTGAATCGAAAACCCGTTGAAGAACAGGGTATGCTGTTGTCGTCTTTCTCTTCGGTGTTCGCCTATTGACTGAATCCTTTCTTCGATGTCATAAAGCGACTCGCCGTCTTCCAGGGTCTTCCAGTCCCGTAGAATGCTTCGGTTTATTATTGTTTTTCCTCTGGGTAATAACGAGTCGATTATATTTTCGGTACTTTCTTCCAGCACAGGGGCAACTATTGTAAGGTTCAGGTAAATTCCTGGTCGATAATAATATTCTTCCCGACCTTTGTAAGTGCGTATTCCCGTTAGAGTTGTGCCGCGCGTCCTTCCGATGCAGTTTGGGTTGACGTTCAAAATTCCTGCGCCGTTGAGACGCACGTGAGCCTCGGGTTGATGGGGACACAGTATGTGTATGGTCTCCTTTTGTATGAACGAAAACAGCCATTCGCTCTGGGTCGGCAAATGACCTCAGAATGGGATTTGCTCGAGGCGGAGACGCACATTGCACCATCGTAAAGCCTCGGCGGTTAGTGACGTCAGCATCCGTATCTCACATTCTTCTGAAGTGGCTACCTCGTTCACTGGGATTTCCATATCGCAAATGTTCGGTTGTCAATTTCCTTGCACGCGCCTACATACATACTCTCCACGAGGAAGTACGGACGATGATCCGCGGAGACAGCGATAAATGGTGTGGCCGGGGTCACATGCGCCCAGCCCGTTCCGTTGTTGATATTCTGTGCGACGGGCCACGAGTGCATCCTGTACAGATGATATGCCGTACGATCCAGCAGCGGTACATGTATTAATATCATGATTCGTGCCCCATGATACACTAAATCCGTTCGGGTGATTGCGGCTAATGCCTCTGCTCGGAGATGTTTCGCAGGTATGGGGAACTCGTACGATCCCACTGCCCGCTGCACTTCCCGCCCGACGGAGGACAGCTGTTCCGTGGTAAGAATTGAGGGGTCGAGACGCCCGCTGCGAGCGGCGGCGATCGTCCTTATATATCTCTCGCATTTCAATGTATAGCTCGACCTTTCTCTCCATCTGGAACGAATAGTTAATCAGCGATTGATTATACTTTGCTGTAATCATATCGAGGTCAAAACGGCGCAGTTCCCTCTCGATTTCCTCCACGTCGTTTTGTATGGCCGACATCCTGCTGGACTCCGCTAGATGTTCCTTGTGGAGGTCCTGCAGTCTCGAATTCGTTATATGCATTTTCCGGCCAATCAGATGTGTGATATTTGTTTCATCCATGAACAGCTGATATATTTCTCTGTTCATGATATCCGCATCGTCCTGGTCCACAGTACCGAATAATGACTTGCTGAGCGTCCCAATTATTCCAAACGGCGCCGCGCGTTTGGTCAGGGTGGGTGGTAACTCTTCCTGTCGTTCGCGTTCCAATGTCGAGTCCTCCGAAATTTTCCGGAGATCCGTTGCTATTTTGCTCGCTTGAGAAAATAATGCTCTAAGAATGTTCATTCGCAGCACGTCAGGACATGCAGTCGGCTGCGCTATTCTTTGGCAAAGCGCAAAGGTTTCCTCGATGTTAGGTTCCTCGGCTGGGAAATCTCGTAGAAAGTGTGTCGCGTCCATAAAAACGGTGACTCGCTAATCGGCGTGTTGGAGACGCAGAGACGATGTTCGTTCGTAGTAGATTCCCGAGGTGCCGTTCATTGTTGTTACGTAGTACGATGGGTCAGCCGTGGTCATTCCCTCGCCGCACCATAGCGCCACGAGCAGCAGACAGTGAAGTCGCATCGTGTCCGCTGCGATTCTTTCTGCAAGTAACAACCGGTCACTTCACTTTTCCACTAGCATCCATCCTTTCCCTGGTTCATTCATCCTGGGCAAACCCACTACAATATCGTGCCGCTGATGAACAATAGTATATTGTAACGTTTCACTTGCTGAGTCTTACGAGTCTTTGCTCCGAAAGCGTCGCTATGTGAGTTCTCGGCTCACTTTTAATTTTGTGAGGGTAGGTGCTGTGAGTAAAAATTCGAAAGATGGAGATTGATTCTAAATGTCAATTCAAATTGCTCTATTTATTCGAATACGATCAATTAGATATTTGGTATAAAAAAAAATCTTTTGGTAATTAAGTTCGCGCTGAAATAAAGGCTATAAAAAAAAATATGCAAAGAAAAAGATTGCCCAGGGAAACAGACGGCAGCAGTCTCTCCCGTCTGCAGGAGTAGTCACCGACCCTGCTTTTGAAAGAATGTTGGAAACAGACGGCAGCAGTCACTCCCGTCTCCAGGAGTAGTCGCTGACGCTGCCTTGGGAAAAAAGGTTAACAGACCGCGGCAGTCTCTCACGTCTCCACGAGAAGTCGCCGGCGCTGTTTTTAGGTAAAAGGGGTAACCCAGACAGCAGTGGTGATCCCCGTCTCCAGGGAAGATTGCTGGTGCTGGCATGCGGAAGGAGTCTTCGTAGTGAGCGAAGTCTCTGTTCGTCCAAGAGTGCTCTTCTATACGTCCGGGCCTCCTTTTATATCGGGGCGTCGGGTGCGCACGGCCCGAATCTGCGTCCCCTTCCGTTCCGCGTGACCTCAGAGTGACGTATGCCTCTTTCTCCATCTCTCGTGATCACGCGCGGCTGACGCAATTGCTGCGTGCTGGGCGCGTGCTCCAAAGCGGTTAGTCTCACCGTAAGGCAGGCTGCTCCACGGCTGCTGACTCCCTGGGTATGCGCATTTCTGCGGTGTGCTCTTCTTTACGATGCGCTTGGGGCTTCTCGCGTTGACTTCCGATGCTCCGATTCCCTGCGGTACTCCGAAAGATGTTTTGAGGGGAGCGAGTGAAAACCGTCTCAATATTCATGCTTCCTCTCACATGCATATACATATGCATGTACACCCACCCCTTTTTCCCGTTGGGATTTTATATATATGGTTTTTTTATAATGTCTTTCTTTTATTATTCTACAACGACGTCGAGTTCATCGGTATGCTTGCGGATTAATTTTTCCGATGTTTCTTCTAAAACGGCGTTCTTCCGGTCTGACAATTCAATTATCGGAAGGGGTCCTTCCCAGCGTTTATCAAACTTACCGTCTCGCACCTCCTTCTCTATACAACTTTGTCCCCCACCTTTCCGTCAAATAGATGGACTGCTCGGTCATAATAAGTTTTCGAGCGCAATTTCGCTTTGTTCAAATTTTCCCCGCGATCTCCCGTATCTCGGCGTGATATTAATGTGATTAATTAATTCGGATAAGAAAGAATTATAGGACGGGAATTTATCATCGGTAGGGAATTGACTAGGCATACGCGCTAGCTTCCCGTAAACAAGCTCGAAAGGAGTGAAATTGGTTCCTTCGTGAACGCTCGTATTAGACGAGAATTCCGCGAGAGGCAACAACCGATCCTAGTCGTCGTATGTATCGGCATAGTGTGACGTATTCCGTGAGCACGATGTGACTCCTCTCGAGGGCGCTATTCGTTTGTGGACGGTAACCGGAAGTCGTTTCTTGTTTGACTTTAAGAATTTTTGATAGCTCACGAAGCAGGTTACTCGTGAACGCCGCGCCTCGATCCATTAATATCGCACGGGGGGCGCCGAACTGATTGAATAGTCGTCTTGCTGTGGCTTCGGCTATCGTGGTCGCTTTCAGATCGAGTATGGTTTCAGCGGGGCAATATTTTAACAAGTTATCTTGCATCGTTAAAATGTGTCGATTGCCGTGCGGAGAAGTTGGATGGGGCCCCACTGTGTCCAATGATACTTTGTCGAACTTGTCGACCGGCGCATCGATAATGAGCATCGGCTCCCGCGTTTTCACACGAACAAGTTTTTGCTCCCGACAAGATTTGCAATGTCGAATGAAATCTTGAACCTCACCTTCAGGTGTGGCCAATAAAAATGTTCCTGAATTTTTCGGTACGTTTTTGTAACCCTTTTATGGCCTCCTGAGAGGCTTTCATGGTACTCGGCAATAATTTCATTTCCGTTCTTCGGTGTCGGTACTATGATTTTCCCATAGCACCGGACGATAGTTATATTTTTTTCGGAAAATAATTTTCGCAAACGGAGTAACCGTGGATCTTTCGGTATTATATCCGTTAGGTCTCCGGCGCGTAAAATTCTATGGGTCTTAATCTGTGTTCGGCGCAGCACATCACTCAGATTAAGGGGGGCAACCAGTTTAAAGGGCCGAAATTTTGGTGTTTTTTGTTAATTTTTTAAACAGGGAAGAAATAATCACAAATAGTCTAAACTTGGAGGGTATTTTATTCATGTTTTGAAGTACATTTTAGAATTTTATCAAGTAATTTCCGCCGGAAATAGTGGCGTCAGAACGTGCTGTCCATGGACGATTGCCATGGGAGTATTTTGCTAGTGGGCATTCCTGAAGTCGCAATTTTTATCTGTAATCATCACCATTTTTTTTTTCGTTAACAATATATTTTCTAAGAATATAAATCTAATTGTGACCTAAAAATTGAAAATTGTATGTTTTTGAGGTGTATGAACACAATGTCATGTTTTTACAGCATATTTTTTCACCTTTTTTGCACAAAAAAATGTATTTTTAATAATAATACAATCCCAGAATTAGGTTCATATGGATTGGAATCGAATACAGAATATTCACAACAAATTTCAGAATCATTGGTCAATAACTTTTTGAGCTAGAATGCCCACCAGTTGAAAAAACGTCGTTTCGAGAAAAACGTGTTTGAAATAAAATAAAGCGAAAACGAGAAATTCAAGTCAGTAATTGATTATATAAACTGCTCACCGGTTAATCAGCTATTCCAGCACCATATAGCAATTCCTCTTCTTGTTCATACGCGTCATTTCGGGCTTGCATCTCCTCTTGACGAGTTATACGAGCTTCCTTCGTCTCCAGCGAGCTGCGCCTATTCTGTCTCGTTGTTACGTCCAGCGTAACGAATAAATTTTCTTTATTATTTTCCCTCACACTAAGACTGGACTCAGAAAATAAAATAAAAAGAAGGAACAAAAATCGGTCAGATAACCTGAAATAGTAGAAAGCTAGATAAATGACTAGTTTCTGCCAAAGCACCAACTTAATGAACTCAGCCGGTACATTCGATAGGCACAAAAGGACTGGTCAAACTTGACCGTTACAAATCTAACGGCATGGTCAAACAGATCTGGACAAATTGTAGAGAAGGAAGGCCGTCAAAAATGGTCTATGACCGCCAGCGCCGCCCCTTTTTGGGGTGAGTAAAAGGCCAACCCGCTTTCGATACCTCGCGACCGTGTCAGGTGCGAGTATCGACGAAACGCTCACAGATCTCAAGGATCGTTAGATCTTCTGTACCATCGCCGGGGAACCATTTGGGGGCCCGCAGTGATCTGCCGTGGGGCCGGATCAGCACCTAAGCCAGTCGCTTTGACCGGTTGTCCGCAGCTTTATGGAAGCCCTTAGGGTTTCCAGCTATCGATAACTCCGATTCACAAAGCTTAGCGCCTCAAGGCCATGAGATTAGAAAGTCACGCCACGGTAGAAACGACTTACCACACCCTTTTTCTCAAAACCATGGGAGAGAATTTTCGCAAGCATGTTTTATAATGACTATTACAATAAAGGCAGTCTGAAGGAGCCTTCAAACCAAAAAATGAAGATAAGGAAAAATAACATAGACAGATCCATAATCAAAAATATTCCGAATCCAGGTCTTGAAGGATCAAAGGCAATTAGGGAATAGATAATAATTTAAACAGCACAAAGAAATAATTCCTGATTGTTTTTGGTTTAGGGTAAATAAGAATAAACAAACTATTTTCAGCAACTTTAGTAGATTCAACAATAAATTAACATTAAAAGTAACCAACACTCATAGAATAAGTTTCAAATTTTAAGAACGTTTTCGAACAAATCACTTGAGTTGCCAGGCGGCAAAATCGCTGGCACGGCACCGCAGGGAGCCTCGGTCCCCTCAACCGGTTCTCAATAGACGAGTTAGATCTTGTTAAAAATGTAAGTAATCACCAATAATCATCTTATAATTTTTAATTGTTTATGAATTAAGGAATTTAGCTGTTTAACACCCATTTGGTCGTAAAGAAAATCTGAAGGGTTCTCGTCCCATGAGGAGAATTAAAATAATGGATTAATAGTCCGACCTAATAGTCCCTCGATGTTTAATAAAGAAAAGCGAAAACTAATGAATACGAACGTGGGACCAGAATACTGTCGGTAATCTATAAGTTAGCCTAAGGAAAGGACAAAATATATATATATGTATACAAATACATGTATGTTTATTTAATCCAATAATTATTAAGTTAACAAAAGAAATAATTCCTGAAATGAATCGACACGTGTAAACTACCATCATCTAGAAACACTCACACCTTCTTAAGAACGTTCACCGAAAATATGTAAGAAGAAATCAATGTTAGGGAAAACCATCTCTCGGTCCACCCCATAAAAATCCCGCGGCTCACCACCGCATCGCCAAAGGAACAACGCGGACGGCTTTGGCGAGATGCACGAAAGCCGCGACTTTCGGTGGAACGATGTTAGCGGCGGGTTCTACTTACGGCAAGCACGATAGCGTCCGATGTCAGTCACGAATTAAAAAAGAGGTCTCAGGACATAAATTCATAGCCAAACGGGCTTACGATGGGACTCGAACGCGACTCCCCTCACCGAAGGAAATGATGAGTCAACACCGAGACCTTTACCATCTCCCCGGATACCTAAAGTTAAGCACCGATCGACGAAACAGAAAACCCGTCTCTCCACACATCACCCCTTTTTCCTTTATCCTTGCACCTCCCTTCCAACCTAGCAACTATTTTTATTGACATTTCGAGGAAAAGCACACATGATCAGGTGATTACTTCCACTCATTTTAATCTAGAAAAGGGTATAAAAAGCCCAAAAAATCCTGTACACACTGCACAGTCACCATCATCCGATCGACGAAGTTAACGTCGTTCGTTTCGCCAGATACCATCATCCGATCGACCCAGTTCATTCGTTGACGTTTTCGATTAACAAAATTATCTTTGTTCAATCACGCATCGTATTTTAATTCGATCACCGAGAGTTAAGGAAACATTTTTGCCCGAACCCCAGGTTCGAGAATGATTGTTCGATTTATTTGGTACCTTTTCGTGAATTATTTAGTTCGAAATAAAATCCATTCTTACCAACGAAATCATCGGAAGTTCTACGAGTTATTCAAAAATCGACGAAAAACCGGCAGTGAAAAACGCAAGCGACATACATTTTATTTTACTCATTATAATCTTTTCTTCTCTACGTTTATCGGTGATTTCCAGTGCATGAATTTATCAATTGATCCTTTCCTAACCCATTCATCAGTTTCCCCACCGTCAAACAGACTTTCAATCACTTTTCAAGTTGAAGTTAACATTTTTATCACTTTAAATTCTCCGCAAACCGTAAAATCGAATAAGGAGGGATTAGGAGTTCAGAAAGTGCCCTACGACCTTAGAAACGACAGGCATTCCTAGGGCCCTATCCCAAGCAATTTTCCGCAAGGTTAGGCTTAAAAATGGGCAGTTGTCACCGCGATTAATACCGGGTGTGTTAAAGATCTATTCTCATCGTTCTGACCAGAGAGTGTTAATGGAAACGGGGCAACAGTTGCGTAAAGTTAGCGAAACAAAACCATCGACAGTTTTGACGTAACATCGTCACGCGCTGACTATCCATGTTCTCGGCAAAATTGAAGCTCTGAGAGCCAACTACGAGTTGTAATTCATTCATCGCTATTAGAAGGGCCGAATTTCCTTCATTAAATAATGCAGTAGCTAAGATTGCTGCAATCTCGACTGTTTTTAGGCCAGCATGAAGGTGCTTTGGAGCCAATCACCAACCGGTCGAATTAAAACTTTCATTTGCGTTCTGCGTATGACCGCCTAAACATCTCGTCAGCAAATCGAGTCTCGATAAATCTTCATATATAGGAAGAATTTCTCTTTGAACGTCGCCGTGTCGTGGAGCAGGGTGCGGTTCAGGTTGCGTTCCAAGTGCTTTTCAAGTGCTTTCCTGGCAGCAAGCACTTGGACTGTGTTCCAAGTGCTTGCTGCCACTTGCACCAGCTGTTTTCTCCCTCTGAACAGTTGTCGTGTTGTGGATTGTCATCTGTGGATATCATGTGGTGAAAAGTTGCCATTATAGCCTTCTTCATGTCTTCGACACTGTTTATATTTCTTCGAATCGCTAAGCCATAATACGTGCTGAGCTTTTTCACCAAAGCCTCTGTCAACTTTCCTTTTCCGCCCAGTTTTTTTAGCTTTCTTGATGTTTCGGAGCGGAGTTACCATCCTTTTCTGAACATGGCCTATGCATTCACTTTTGACAACTGTCAGTTCATCACCGTAGGTATTTAAATTAACGATTGCTGTGAAAGTTTTCGAATCTCCATCACCGATATAATTGCCGTTTTTTACACCATGTCGTTCCTCCGATCTCAAGAACATCATTTTCACAGATTCCACCTCCATGTTTCCCGCGGAGCCTTTATGTGTTTTCATGCAATTTTCTTCGTCATGATCGTCATTCCATGCTAGATACTCTGCTGAATTTTTCGGTTTGTCTTTCCAATATATACATGATTGGCAGTAAGAGCTTCGTACAACCAGATCGATGACTTTTCCGGAGTAATATCCGATGCACGTTGTAACACCAAAAAGTGATTTGAATCCTCGTTTTTTCCACGTTCCATCACCAGATGTTTTCAAATTCAGAATAGGTCTCTCGCTTTTCTCGTTCTCTTTCTTTTCTTCTTCAACACCCTTCTTACAACAGAATTCATACACTTTTCTCGCAGCGGCGTGGATGTGTGTGCATATTCCGTTGTAAGTTTCTTCAGCTATACCACTGCTGATGTCCATGTAATTACAAAACAAATTCAGTCCTTGTCTGCCAACACCTAAGAGCCGCATGACAAATACCATCCTACGATTTATCTCAAATCCAGTTTTGAGTAAAGGACCTGAATTGATTTGTCTCGATCCACAGTGGCAATTGACACAAGCTTGAAACCAAGGCCACGTTTTCCAGCTTCTTGAAATTTCACTTTCTGTTTCCAATCTCGACAAATAAGAATTTCCGACTGTGACGTGATTTTTTTGAGTATCCCGTCCCAGGGTCGTTCCGACCATGTTTAGAATATCAAATTCACAAAGGACTCTCGATGACGCGACTGTCGACATAAAATTATTTATATTTAGAGTTCTCGGATCAATGTTACCGCTAGAATGACATGGCTTTATACCTTATATTTCTCTTTTTTTTGGGGTTCGAATTAGCGCTTTACGTTACGATAAGGGTGGCAGGTACCGTGGTTCAGGGCGGAGATAACGCGCCACCCGGTATATCTGTCGGAAGCCTTACGGCGAGTCTCTGGGATAGCACCTAAGCTCGAGTGGAATTCGCGACGCTCGATTCGTCGAGATTATAGGGCGAACTGGTCCCGTTCCCGTTTCCGTTGGAAGGCCGTGGGTGGTTGGACCAGCCATCACCCAACACCACGGATTGCCAGATCGCAAGCTATCTGCCCATCCAGTCATTTCCGTTGAATTTTGATTGCGTTCTTTTCGACCCTATCATCTCCACAGATTGTACTCCAGAGACAGCTATCATTGAACTCGCAAGGTAAACATTAACAAGGAAAATTCATTGCTGGCTGCGTTCAGCTCATTTCATCTTTGAGTCGAGGTTGCGCTAGGCAGCCGCCATGTCGCGTCACCCCGAGTGCCTACCGCACATGGTGGGGGTACCGCGGAGTCGCGATCTCGTGACCTCGCCAGAGCTCGTCAGATCCCGATGGGCCTTGGGCCCGAACGGACAGCTATCTCTCGCTCTCTCTCTCTCGCTACCGACCTCCCCACCCTTAAGCTATCTTCGGCTAACGTACTTATTGTTACTAAGCCCATGCTAACTTTATGGCTTATCTTTCAGCTACCTTGGCCTATGTAGGTATAATAATGAGTTCCGCGTGTTCTCGTTCCGTCCCGATGTTCTCGTTCCATCCCGATGTTCTCGTTCCGTCACGATGTTCTCGTCTCGTCACGATGTTCTCGTTCCGTCACGATGTTCTCGTGCCGGCGTCATCTGACAATTAAGGAAATGTCGTCTCCCCGCAAGACATTAACTCGTATACTTTAGCATCCACAAAAATCCCCGTGGAAGTTCTACCCCAGCCTGGTGAGTTTCTCTATATCGCAACAATCATGGTTGAGACTGGTGCTCACGCCCATTGTTACCGGAACTTACCGATCTGCTCCGCTCTCTCGCTCGTCATCGATTTTCCGAGTTCTGTCGTTACCGATATATCCGAGGCCCGATCGCTATCGTGAGCTATCGAATTCCTGCATTTGGCTCCCATACTGTTTGTACCCTAGTTTAATGGGAGTAATGGAGGAATGAAACCTGAACCATGTGGCAATATTTACATTTTGTTTGGGAGTTTTGATTATACTACGACCCACTCGAGAGCTGGGAACGCCGCCCACACCCTTTCTCCACAACCGACACCCTGAGCGAATCAGGTATACCGTACACCAGCCTCTCTGTTTCCGAGGCCACAATTTGATTGTTTTCCGTTTTACTGAATTTTTCGTAATCTGATTACGGTTACGTTTCGCGGTTTGTTAATTCCGCCGTTGAATCAAAAATTGACTGGCGCCCTATGGCTCTCGCGGCAACGGGAACAGAGGGGCCAGGGCGAAGGCTAACCGCGATGTAAAAATTCCTGTTGCGCGACAAACCAGTGAATACTGTGAAAAATTAGGTGAGCCTGTGACAATGTATAGGATTCACAATCACATTCTCACTCGCAGCAGTCGAAAGCTTTTTTGCGCTCGCACTTCCATCATCTTCACTGACACTCGACTCACTCCTGGTGTGTTGATTTCCATAAAAAGATCTCTTACGTGGTCTACCACGTCGTTCGTTAAACTCACGAGAGCCTTTCGGATACGCTGACATCTTGACAACACTCGGTAGGAAAGCCGGAGCTGAACTAGCCAAACTCGACGCTCTGTCGAAATATCGTAAACGTTCGAAAAAGTTCTAGCCCAGGTCAAACAAGAACATCGGCCCTAATCCCCCTCTCTCTATTATTCCGTAGTACAGCGGTATTGAGGCAGGTAACTGAAAAAGGGCTCCTGAGCGACCGCTCCGTTCTAACTACCGCGAGCTTCCGCGCCGAACCCACGGGCGGTCACTTAAGTGCTTATAGGATCGGAACTAATGCGAATTTTGCTTTCAAATTTTGAGCACATATTCTAGAGTACCAGTTTATGCAATCAAAAAAAGTCGATTTTTTGATCGCTCTAAACTGGTTTCCCCCCTTAATTAATCCTAGGTCGATGTTATTCATACACGTGACGTGGAAGTATTTTTCTTTCACGACAACGCTGTGTATATTAAACTTCCCATGAGGCGTGACCGCTATTTGACCAATTCGTAGATTTTTTCTTACATCGAGGAGGAATCGATCATTCCCAGATCGGATAATAATTTTCCGATCATAGTGGTTAATTCCCCGTCCGCTGAAATAAAATGGACATAATTGTCCCGCACGTAGGTTTGGTTCTCCCGGGTCCCAGTGATGGAGAATTTACTTCCGTCCTTGTCCGCAACCGGAGCGTCTAAAACAATTCTTTCTGTCTTGCGCTACCTCGTTCTCGCTGCGGGGTGCGTCGATGACGTAACGTCGATCCGGTGTTGCGCTCGGAATTTCCCGCTCCCGAGGTGGCGAGGGGGACCCAGGGGGAGACTCAACTCGCGCTGCCGGCGGCCATGCTGCTTGCAACAAGAGCGCGTTGCCTTCCTCCGGAATGTGGGAGAGAGACGGCCGATGATTACTCGGGGTTGAGCGTGTCGTAGGCCTTGAGCCCGGTGCTGGTGTTGTGAATGAATAGCCAGGTTTGGAAACTATCGTCGCATGTGCGTCGAGATCCTCTCCCTCTCTCTCTCTCTCCTTCTCTTTAGGCTCCTAGCTCTCGTCGTCTGCGTCGTTCTCCTTTTCGGTGGCGCGAGCCTCGATGCTAGGCGATTTTCCTTGTTCGATTCGAAGCTGCCTTTCCGTTGCTTTAGCGACCCGCTTGGCCAGCTCCTTTATCCGTCGCGATAATTCCAAATCTTGGGTGTCATCGTCGTACGGGTCGAGTTCAGCGAGCACTTCCCTAGTTTGCTCGTCCACTCTCTCGCTGTCTGAGAAGCTCGCGGGAAATCTTATTTCTGGGAAGGGGTCTCCCAATCTATTCTGGAATTTTTCCTCGAGCTTACTTATTGACTCATTGAATGTAGCGAAGGAATCCCGCAGGAATTTTGGCAAAGATGCGGGTGGAACAGACGCTTTATTATCGGATTTGTCGTCTTCCGAGTCGCTAATCCCCGGACTTGTAGTCACGGCGATGTTATCGGCACGCGGCGGGCTCCGTCCGCCGAGGGGGGGCTAGAGGCCTCCGCGGCAGACTCCGTTATCACCGGGGGGGTTTTCCTGCTCGGAACTGGCCCCTTAGATGGAAGTGAGTGACTCGGTAGCATGCTATGCCCTAGTCTCTGTGTAGGCGGAGCTGACACCTCGCCGGAGCTCGTGCCCGGAGTTTCCTCGCCACCTGTGGCGGCGAGTGACGTCACCGCCCTTGCTCGAGTGAGAGTCGCAATCGCGCTCCTGTCCAGCGGCGAAGGTTTCTTTGTCCCACGCATAGAGCCTCGTGCCAGCGTTGTCGGGACATACGATGCGTCCAGCTGTGGAGCTGAGGCCAGCCTCGGCCTTCCCACACCCCGATGCGATGCTTTTGCACCCCGTTTTGTTCCAATATTTACTGGGAGAACCCTGGGAGTCGGGGCAGACGAGTCCGAGTCGCTGGAGCTGAAGCTCCCCGAGGTGATCGGGTTACGCGATAATGCATCGGCATTTGCGTTTAGTCGCCCAGGCTTGTAGACGAATTCGTAATCATAATTACGGAGTCACATTCGCTATCGTACGCGTCTCTTGCCGGGATCGTTTGTGGACCCGATCCACTTTAAAGGTTCGTGATCGGAAATTAGTTTAGATTTGCGACCGTAGAGGTACAGCTGAAATTGCTCGATTGCATTGATGACAGCCAGGCATTCCTTTTCGGTCGTACTGTTACGTCAAAACTGTCGATGGTTTTATTTCGCTAAGTTTTTACGCAACTGTTGCCCCGTTTCTATTAACACTCTCTGGTCAGAACGATGAGAATCGATCTTTACCACACCCGGTATTAATCGCGGTAACAACTGCCCATTTTTAAGCCTAACCTTGCGGGAAATTGCTTGGGATAGGGCCCTAGGAATGCCTGTCGTTTCTAAGGTCGTAGGGTACTTTCTGAACTCCTGATCCCTCCTGATTCGATTTTATGGTTTCCGGAGAATTTAAAATGATAAAAATGTTCGCTTCAGTTTGAGAAATGATTGAAAGTCTGTTTGACGGTGGGTTTACTCCAGGAAATTGATGAATGGGTTAGAAGAGGATCAATTAATAAATTCATGCACTGGAAATGACCGATAAATGAAGAGAAGAAAAGATTATAGTAAGTAAAATAAAATGTATGTCGCTTACGTTTTTCACTGCTGGTTTTTCGTCGGTTTTTGGAATAATTCGTAGAACTTCCGATGATTTCGTTGGTAAGAATAGATTTTATTTCGAATTGAATAATTCACGAAAAAGGTAAAAACAAAGTCGAACAATGATTCTCGAACCTGGGGTTCGGACAAAAATGTTTCCTTAACTCTCGGTGACCGAATTAGAATGGGATGCGTGATTGAACAAAGACAATTTTGTTAATCGAAAATGTAAACGACTGAACGACGCTAACTGGGTCGATCGGATGATGGTAACTGGCGAAAACGAACGACGTTAACTTCGTCGATCGGATGATAGTGAGTGTGCCCTGAGTACCAGATTTTTGGGCTTCTTATACCCTTTTCTAGGTTAAAATAAGTGGGAGTGATCACCTGATCATGTGTATTTTTCCTCGAAATGTCAATAAAAATAGTTGCTAGGTTGGAAGGGAGGTGCAAGGATAAAGGAAAAAGGGGTGATGCGTGGAGAGACGGGTTTTCTGTTTCGTCGATCGGTGCTTAACTTCAGATATTCGGGGAAATGGTAAAAGTCTCGGTGTTTGACTCATCATTTCCCTCGGTGAAGGGAGTCGCGTTCGAGTCCCGTCGTGAGCCCATTTGGCTATGAATTTATGTCCTGAGACCTTTCTTTTAATTCGTGACTGCCATCGGATGCTATCGTGCTTGCCGTGAGTAAAGCATGCCGCCAGCGTCGTTCCACCGAAAGTCGCGGCTTTCGTGCATCTCGCCAAAGCCGTCCGCGTTGTTCTTTTGACGATGCGGTGGTGCACCGCGGGATTTTTATGGGGTGGACCGAGAGTTGGTTTTTCCAAACATCGATTTCTTCCCACATATTTTCGGTGAACGTTCTTAAGAAGGTGTGAGTGTTTCTAGGTGATGGTAGTTTACACGTGTCCATTCATTTCAGGAATTATTCCTTTCGTTAACTTAATAATTAATAGATTAAATAAACGTACATGTATTCGTATACATATATATATATATATATATATATATATATTTTGTCCTTTCCTTAGGCTAACTTATAGATTGCCGAGAATATTCTGGTCCCATGTTCGCACTTATTAGTTTTCTCTTTTCTTTATTAAACATCGAGGGACTATTAATCCATTATTTTAATTCTCCTCATGGGACGAGAATCCTTCGGATCTACTTTACGACTAAACGGGTGTTAAACAACTAAATTGCTTAATTCATAAACAATTAAAAATAATTAGATGATTCTTAGTGGTTACTTAGATTTTTAACAAAATTTAACTCGCTCTATTGAGGACCGGTTGAGGGGACCGAAGCTCCCTGTGGTGCCGTGCCAGCGATTTTGCCGCCCGGCAACTCGAGTGTTTAGTTCGAAACGTTCTTAAAATTTGAAACTTATTCTATGAGTGTTGGTTACTTTTAATGTTAATTTATTGTTGAATCTACTAAGGTTGCTAAAAGATAGTTTGTTTGTTCTTGTTTAATTCAAACCAAAAATAATCAGGAATTATTTCTTTGTGCTGTTTAAATTATTATTTATTCCTTAATTGCTTTTAATCTTCCAAGACCTGGATTCCGAATATTTTTAATTATGGATCTGTCTTTGTTATTTTTCCTCATCTTCATTTTTGTGTTTGAAGGCTCCTTTAGACTGCTTTTCTTGTAATAATTATTATAAAAAATGGTTGCGAAAATTCTCTCCCATAGTTTTGAGAAAAAAGGTGTGGCAAGTCGTTTCTACCGTGGCGTGACTTTCCAATCTCATGGCCTTGAGGCGCTAAGTTTTGTGAATCGGAATTATCGATAGCTGGAAACCCTAAGGGCTTCCATAAAGCTGCGGACAACCGGTCAACGCGACTGGCTTAGGTGGGGATCCGGCCCCACGGCAGATCACTGCGGGCCCCCAAATGGTTCCCCGGCGATGGTACAGAAGATCTAGCGATCCTTGAGATCTGTGAGTGTTTCGTCGATACTCGCACCTGACACGGTCGCGAGGTATCGCAAGCGGGTTGGCCTTTTACTCGCCCCAAAAAGAGGCGGCGCTGGCGGTCAAAGACCATTTTTGACGGCCTTCTTTTTCTACAATTTGTCCAGATCTGTTTGACTGTGCCGTTAGATTTGTGACGGTCAAGTTTGACTAGTCTTTTTGTGCCTATCGAATGTACCGGCTGAGTTCATTAAGTTGGTGCTTTGGCAGAAACGAGTCATTTATCTAGTTTTCTACTATTTCAGGTTATCTGACCGATTTTTGTTCCTTCTTTTTATTTTATTTTCTGAGTCCAGTCTCAGTGTGAGGACAAATAATAAAGAAAATTTATTCGTTACGCTGGACGTAACAGTACTATAGTTTCCTTCCGCCTTATTCAATACGCGCGAATAATATGTGATCGGCAGGTCGTGACCGTCGTGTTCCTGACTCAGAACGGCTCCTATTGCTATATCGGAGGCGTCTGTCGTCAGGATGAAGGGTTTAGAAAAATTGGGATATTGCAATATTGGTTCTCTACAGAGAGCCTTGCGTAGGTCCCGGAAGCTTTGATTTTCCGTCCGCCCTCACCCGAAATAAGTTCCCTTTTTGAGAAGATCAGACAGAGGTTTCGCCCGTGCCGAAAAATTGGCGATAAATCGTCTGTAATACCCGGCGAGTGCCAGGAATTGCCGAACATTTTTCTGATTTTTCGGAGTTGGGAATTTCCTTACGGCCTCGAGTTTATGAGGCCTGACCCCATCTCGCCCGATAACATGACCCAAATATGCGACTTCTTGCCGCAAGAATTCGCACTTGTTGGGTTCCAGGACAAGATTAGCCGCCTCAAGGCGCCATGAGGCGTCGCACCTTCGTTCTGTGCTTCTCGAGTGTCTCAGCGAATGCCATAATGTCGTCGAGGTAAATTAACATCTCTGTTCCCTGGAGACCTCGCAGAACGTTTTCCGCTAACCGCTAGAACGTCGCGGGAGCGTTTTTCAATCCCTCGGGCATTCGTAAATACTCGTAGTGCCCGTTGGGGGTAGAAAACGCTGTTTTCGCGCGATCTTTGGCATCCATCGGAATTTGTTGGAAACCGCTCGCCAAATCGAAGGTGGATAAATATTGCGCACGCCCTAACTGGTCCAATATATCGACTATATTGGGCAGAGGGCAAGCGTCTGAGATAGTCTTTTCATTAAGCCTGCGGAAATCAATTACCATGCGCATCCGCGGCCTACCTTGCGAATCGGGCTTTTTTGGCACAATCCACATGGGGGAATACGGGGACTGCGATGGTACGATTACGCGATTTTCTATTTCTTCCTGGACTTGACTCTCAAGTTCGTCGCGATGCACGACTGGAAATCGGTACTGCCGCGTATGAATCGGAAGATCGTCCACCGTGGGGATTGTATGCGCGACTCTATCCGAGCACGGTAATTTATCTCCCGTCAATTTAAAACGCGCAGGAAACTCTTCCACGAGGCGCGTAACCTTCTGTCGCTTGAGCCAGGTAAGATCCGATAATCTGAGTGCTTCTAATATTGCCGATTCACGATCTGCGGCAGGGGGCACATTCTCATCAGTCGTACCTCTGTCCTCCAAGCTCGCGTCGAAATACGGCTCGCGAATGTCGAAGGGGATTAATTCTTGTGGCGTTCTCATCGAGGGTATTTACGGCGAGAACGTGACACAGCTTATTTTTTTGGGAGACTAATGCCTCTCCTATATAATCTTCCGATCGTATCGATTCTAGGAAGATATCCTTGTTGAATTTCCGTGTTTGTCACTTGGATGGGAATTTGTTCCCCCGTTTGTGCTCTTATGCGAAATATTTTCGGTTCCTCAGGCACGATCGTAGGGAGTACCCGGCCCTTGTTGGCAATCACTCCCTGGACAAAATATTTCTGCTGGATTGGGTCGCTTGCAGTCACTAGCGTGTTGTAATGAAAGGAGATTTCCGCCTGTTCTTGTCGCATATATGGCTTTCCGAGCACGACATTGCTCTCGATTGGGAACTCATAAACTGTCGGAAATACTGTCGGAAACATCTCTAAAATGGATATCTATGGTGCCGAGGGTCATCGACCGTTCGTCAGTAGTCCCGCGGTATGAAACAGCCTGTGTCGTATCGACGGTGAGATCCTCGTTCAGTGCGTCTATCTTCATTAGATTTAAGTCGGAGCCCGTATCACAGAAGAAATTATCGGTCCCGTGTATCAGCTCCGGAGCAGACAATCTTATTACGGGAGACTTCTCTTCGAGCTTGCCCTCTGGATCTAATGTCAAGATTACTTGAGGGATTTGACGACGCGAATTGACGCTGGTTTTAAAATGGTGCCTGTCGTCGATTCGTTGCTGCAGCCCGCCGACGCCTCTGGGCGAGGAGCCTGCGGCGAGTTTAAATACCTCACGGGAGAGCGCGATTCGCGATTCTCGCGGGTATCTCGGGGTGTGTTGTCACTACATTCGAGAGTTTGACGCAGCGCCCAATCGTCCCGGCGATAACAAATAGCTTCGCGCCGCACGCGTAACAATAGCTCGTCGTAGCCCTATCATTTTGAGGGAAACAACTTGACTCGGCGCCACATGCGTAACAGTATCCCACAACGGCTCCGCGAGACCCGTTCGGACTTATTGGTCTGGGAGATCCCGGGTTTCCGGGTTTCAAGATCCCCGGTGTACTTCGGCCGGGCGGCCCAGGGGACACCAATCGCGGTTTTGGTCTCGCGGGCTGAAAGTAAGAGGGCGACGGGGATCGCGATCGCGAGTCATGAAAGTCGACGCGCGTGTGACCGACGAAGGTATCGTCGCCTTTTCGCCGTTCGGTCTCATGTAGATCGCCCGAGCTTTCTAACACATATTTTTCTGCGATGTCGAAGGCTTCATCGAGGTCGGCGGCGCCTTTTATGTAAACCACCTCCTTTACGCGAGTAAGCAGGGCGTTAATAAACCCTTGCCGCGTGAGTCCGGCTAGAGGGTCGTCAGCTTCCGCAGGAGGCTCCCTCCCTTACGCCGCCTTCCAGGCGCTCCTGCTGCCATAATGTAAGATGCGCACCCGATCATAAAACTGTCCGACCAATTCATCCTGTTGCATTCGCAAATTGGCGAGCTGCGTGGTGTAGTAATTGCAGTCCTTGCCGCGTGTTAATCTTTTGCGCAAGATCTCTATCAGGTCTGCGATTGTCCGAATCGTACGGCCGATAATACATCTCCGGGCGTCGCCGCAGAGTTTGGCAATTACCGCGGCGACGAAATCGGCCTCCCTTCTGGCGAGTGTGAGAGCTGCCGCGTTTCGGACGTCTTGGACAAAGTCATTTAGCGGGATATTCCGCCGTCAAATTGTGGGACAGTGTCCCGCTGATCTCGAAGCGAGAGTCCCTCCACCATACGGAACAGGGACACGGACACATCTACCGCCTCGGGAACATCGTCGTCGGCAATTTTATACGTTTATCTCGTTTGACTTGTCAAAAATTAATCCGATTAAAAGATCTAAACGGAAAACTGGTCAATGATCCCGTCGTATTCAGCGGGTAAATCTGCTATGATGTGAAAAATGCCAGCGATCTGCGTACCAGGAATGGTGAAAAAAATCGTTTAGGATCGGTACCACTGATAATGAAGCCAATTCGATTCCCGCTGTGCTCGCAGCCTGGATCGCCACCTCCGTTTCGAGCGCGCATGCTTTGAGCAGTTAATGTCCTGTAATTCCGGCACAAAACCGTCCTTCCCGGCTCGACCATAAAGGTCTCACGCCCATTAAGAGCAAACGCATACATTCGTCCTATTTACGATCATGTTGCGCTATATTATGCCCCGCAGAGGCCGACCTCAATTGAGGTGCGCACGACCCAAGCATAAGTCGTGCTGGCAAGCACCTCCCCCACGATACCTTTGACTGACACCTCTTACGGGTGCCGGTTAGCCACCCGAGGTAGACCGAAGCGAGAGTCCCATTTGCTCTCGACGGACGCGTCACCAATTACGTCTTCTACCACACATGCGGTTCCCAATAATATATGCACCACGTGGGCTAGCTCGTCACAGGTCACTCCTCACGGAACAAGGCAGTGCCGAGAACCACCTCCTGATACCCTCAACGGGGTGAGGATACCTGGTTTAGTCACCAGGATGGCATCGGAACAATTGGCTTCCAAATCCGGGCCTCCTTTGATGACGCAACAGCTTACTTCTCTGCACGTGGTAATGCATTGTTTCGGCTGACCGAGGAGCAAAAAACAAGAAAACGTGAACTTACGACCGCAGGAGCACCCCAACGTCGACCGTCTCTCTGCTCTCAAACATGTGATCAGGGCAGGGCTTTCGCGAGCCCCACTCTCCCAAAAACACAACTAGCAGATGCGCGGTCTATTCGTTGAGGTGGATTCCTGCATCGATCCTCGCGCACGTTCTCCCGAAGAATTGTCCCCGGCTTTCGTGAGTCGTACTAAGACGAATTCGTTATAAAGGAACGAACAAGACTAAACAAATTGCATATCTACCGTACTGGAGGTATGGAAGCCACAGTACATATGCACTGACTCAGTACAAGGTTCTGGCGAATAAGTGCGCTCCCACCATTCCCGTTGGGAGCTCTGGTTTGCATGTATTTGCTCAGAGTTTGCCATTACCAGCTCACTTGAATTTCTTTGCGTTGACATTCAGAGCGTGGGCAAAACAATTTCCTTCAATTCATGTTTCACACTTCGAAAAAAAAAAAAAAATTCGATCCCGAAGTATCGTCCACATACCCTTACGAAATGACAGATAGTTTCTCCTCATGGGAGTAGTATCTGCCTCCGATCATCGGATATGGGCATTGCATCACACAAGTACTCGCTTAAGTCATCATACTTGTAATCCGCGTGCCTGCAGGAGCCGTACAATAACGGAACCGACAGGACTTCCGCCAGAGGATCAGTTGGTGATTGCGTCAAACATGGACCGTCAAGGTCAAAAGACCGAGATCCGCGGAGTGACGACTTACTAAGCCCCATTGCACCGAGAAACGAGCTCGCAAGGTTGATCTTGACTTGACGGCGTTAGCTTTCTACGCGATACCGCCCAGGAGTCGATATTCGTCTTCTTGCTCCAGTCGCGGACACGGCCGACCTTACCGTCCGTCACCTTCTTAGCCAAGAAGAGACCTATCGACTCCGCCAGGGGCTTGCTTTGAGCATTTAATGTATCAAGAATCAGGCACGAAACCCTCCTCTTATGCTCGACCCGAAGGTCTCTCGCCCATTAAGAGCATACGCAACAAGTTTCCCTCTATTCTCCGTTGAAACAGCTGGCAAGGGGGGACTGGCTTGGAAAAACTCTGCTCTCACCAGTTAAGGATCATTGAACAGATGGACCTACCCTGCCCTATGTCGGGTAGCGTCTCACCTGGTTGGGCTTCGAGCGATCCGACCAAGGTCGATTCCCCCAAAGTCATTTCCAGCGGGGGCCACGTGGAGGCGGAGTCGTGAGCACTTGCTCAGTCCACTTACAGGTTACCCGGAAAATATCCAGGCTGTTGTCGGGGGAATGGAACCCCACGTAGCTACCTTGAACAAGTCGTAATTATTACATTATGACCCCTGCGCAGTTCAAGTGCAGCTGCAAATGCTGTATGGAAGAAAAGTTGATTAGTTGTCAGTAACCCTGCCTATACCACTCGAGCGAATGGGTGATCCGAGAAGGTTACGGCCCATTCACTCATTCCCGAGAGTTCCGACACATCCCGGTTGAGTGGTACCAGAAGCTAACAATATGAAAAATTACACCGCATAAAATTTCCTCGAACGGATTTGAATTGAATCGAATTTTCAATTGAACTGAATGGAATTCAATGAAACGCCGAACTCCTTAATATTAGATGAAACGAAACTTCGTCCGAACACTTTCCTCTTCGTTCTTCTCCTTCTTCATTCTTCGTTCTTCATCCTGTTCCGTCGCACTTTGAGATACGCCGATCTCCCTACTCTACGCCAGCTCAGCGAGCTCCTCCTGCGCCTTCAACCAAAGGCACTCTCTACAAAAATCGGAGAAAATCGAAAAAGCCTCTTCAGACGACACCAATTGGCGCGCCGCTTCTGGCCAAACCCTGTCCCCGATAACCTCCCGCAGAGCGACTCTCTGTGCCTCGAAATGTGGGCAATCAAGGAGAAAATGCTGCGATGTCTCCGGCAAACCACAGCGGCAGTTCCCTCCGTCCACGAGATTGAAAGACGCGAGACGCGCCTTGAAATTCCCGTGTCCGGTGAGAACCTGCGTACTGTAATGGTTCGTTCGCAGCCAACGCGCCTCCATCTCGAATACTACTGAAGTAGGCGTGTGTGGTTCGACCTTTGGTAGAAGAATCCCAATGTGTCTGCCACATCACCAACGCCTGCTCCTTTATGCGTTGAAACGCGTCTCGACCATTGTTCGCGATGTCTACTCCGTTTATCCAGGCGTCCACGCCTATCTTCATCTGATATCTGACTCTACGTTCTGTAAGCAAAATATCCACGGGAATGGCTCCAGCGATAACACACAGCGAATCCCACGACGACGTCCTATACGCGGCCGTGGTTGCCTTTAGTGCGATATGCTGGGCCGAACGAAGAACCCTCGTGTCATGCACGTTACATAGATCCGCCCACCCTGCAGCCGCGTACCCCATTATCGGAAGGAAGACTCCGCTGTAAACTAACTTCAGCGCCGAGTAGCGCAAACCCCATCCCGAACCTGCCATTTTACCGAGTTTTGTGAAAAGCTTCCCGACTTTGTCGCGCAAATACCTACAATGGGTTCGAACTCCCATCTCATTGTCAAAGTGGACGCCCAGATACCTTACCGAGTCTTTAAAGGGGATCGTTGTGTTACCTATTCTTATTGTAGGGTATCTATTCGCTAAGTTTGGCCTAACTGCCTGCCTACGTTGCCTGTCGGGACGGTTCCCGCCGCGCCTACCTATCGGTGGGGGTCGAACCCACACGGTCTTGAGGAGGATAGCCTCCGTCTTCTGTGCGGAAAGTTCGAGCCTAGCCTTCCGAGACCGACTGACAATCGCGTTGACGATTCTTTGGCCCTCGATTTCGAGCTCCCTTCTCGATTCTCCGCTTACAAGGACCAGAAGATCGTTCGCGTAAGCGATGAATCGGTCAGGGCACAGCTCCTCGAGTTTCCGAAGAAGCGAGTCAAACATAATGTTCCAGCATGCCGGACCCACGACTGAACCCTGTGGGCAGCCTTTCGTGGCACGCTTGGAAACACTTTCTTCCCCCCACGAGAGCGTCACTTGCCGATCTTGGAAGTAGTTCTGGAGGATCTTGTAGATGTTCGCTGGACATTCCCTAGTGCGCAGCTCCCTGAAGACCATTGGCCACCAGACGTTGTCGAATGCTCCAGCGATGTCGAAGAGCAGCGCAACCGTGTACTGCGATTCCGATTCGTCGACCATGGCGCGAAGTTCGATGATCGCGTCCTCCGTAGATCGATTGGGCATGAAGCCGAACTGCCGCTGCGAGACACCTTCCTCTATTACAACGCTCATCTTAACCTTAATTAATTTTTCTAACAGTTTCCCTACGACGGATAGTAAGCAAATCGGCGATAGGACTTAGGGTCCTTCTCGTCTTTGTCTTCGCCCTTTAGGAGAACTCTGAGGGAGCCCTCCTTCCAAGCGGCGGGAAAAATTCCCCAAGTAAGACACGCGTTGTATAATCTAAGCAGCTGACCGGGTATAATTCTACAGGCTCCTTTGAGGACTTCGACCTCGATGAGGTCGTGTCCGGGAGCTTTGCCGTTCTTGAAGGTACGGCACGCCTTCTTTATCTGACCTTCGGTGAATACTCCGGCGTCCTCCGTGTCACTCGGTTTTTGCACTCTTTGGCGCACCGCTCTGTGCCACGGGCTATCCTCCTCCTCCCGGTCATCGGGGACGAGCGTATCGAGAAGGCCTCTGGCGGTTTCTCTCATGTCCATCGTAGTCTCTTCGCCACGCCGGATAGTGCTCAGCAGTTTCTGAACTCGGAGTTTATCTGCCTGGTGCTCGTATACGAAGCCCCAGGGCTCCTCGTTCCCGTACGACGTGACAAAAGCCTTCCAGCTGTCACGTTTTGCCTTCTTCACCTCGTTGCTGTATTCTCGCAAAGACGTGCGGTATACTTGCAATTTTTCGAGGCGCAGAGGCTGCGTTCGCTCCCTCTGATACGCTCGCATCTGCCTGAAGACCAACCTCCTTTTGTTGGTCAATTCTCGTGTCCACCATGGGTTGGACTTCCTGAAGCGCTTCTTTCAGGGCATAGACTCCACACAGGCGTCCGTCAGGACACTCGTGAGAGTCGTAGCCATGGTCTCCACGTCGTCTGCCGACTCAATCGCAAGTCCCAAGCCTATCTCTCGACAGAGCCGTTAGGATCTCGGCGAATCGCTCTCAGTCTGCACGACGAACGTCGAACCGACTGGGACCGACCACTCGATCTCCCGCTGCGGCCTTCGGCACTTGCAACCTGATGTCGATCGCTCGGTGATCGCTGGTTGTCCACTCCGGTCGAACCCTCCAGTCTCTGACGAATCGAGACATGGAAGGCGACGACAAGGTGACGTCGATGTACGACTCTCCCCTTGTCGTCCAGAAAGTCGCCGGTTGACCAGCGTCGTTCAAGATATCCAAGCCAAAGACTCGAATGAGCTCCTCCAGCCTGGTACCTCTCTCATCGGTCTCCTGTGCCCCCCACAGAGCCGATTTCGCATTCGCGTCTAACGCCACTATTATCCTCTTCCCCCTCAGAGAACGAAGCACCGTATCGAGGTGTCTGAGGTGCAACTCGATGTCGTCCCGATATTGAAAATAATGCGAGACGAAAACGAGAAGCCGGGTGCCTGCACCTCCGCACAGACACAATGTGTCGTGCTGAGCTGCGAGACGAAGAGCATTTGAAAGGCCGGATTGCATACTACCACGGATGCCCAGGCTCTTTCACTCCTTACTGCAGCGACTTGTGCTGCAGTACCTAATCCAAAGAAGGTGTGTGCCGCGTCTGTCTTCTTGACATAAGGCTCCTGCAACAGCAGGATGTCGAGACGCTTTTGGCGGATGAGTTCGCGTACCTCGCCGGTCACTACTTCCGAACGCCTCGCGTTTAATTGAACGATTCTGATTCCCATGGTACGCATCGGGTTGATGTTAGCATTAGGGGGATCGTCGCGGGGGTTGTTCTCGATCGCGGGTCTATCGCGGGCTATTACGCGGTCTATGAGTCTATCGCACCTGTCGAGGACAATTTGAGCCACGCGGGGCTCGAGATTCGCGGGTCTAGTTGGGGGGGGTCTTACTACCGCGTTTCCCGTTCCAGCGGTCTGGACCGGGAGCCTATCACACCTTTCCAGCACGACACTGACGGCCTTGCTTTGAGCAGGTTTACACCGGCTCCCGGGCTAAGCTTAAACTCCGCCGAGCCGCCTACAAATTCAGATGCGTACACGGTGCAACGGTTAAAGTAGCCGCCAACTGCCTCACGCCGGACCATGGGAAGGAAGTTAAAGACTCGATAGGGATTTATCCTACAACTGGGTTAGTTCCTAAAACGAGCCAATAACTCCGTCCTGGATGATCGAGGACTGCTCGATGACGTGGAAGGGGGTGGGAGTGTGCCACAGAATAACAGGGATTGGATAAAAACCCCGTCAGAAGCCTCGATCGTAAGCGTATTGCTAGTGTCGATCTCTACTCTCTCCGCGACCGCGTAAAATTTTACGATATTTAGATTGTAGCCGAGATCAACGAGGAAATTTGCCGAACCGCCCTCCAATTGCGGGGCCTGAAGGACCCAATTACCGTCCCACGCGTGGGAGGAGTTTACCGGTCCGGACAGTGTCATCAGACCGCAAATAAGCCGTTAGTCAATATTTTGCTAACTTAGTTTATAACACGATATTATAGATAGATTACATAGCACAGGGAAAAAAAGAAAGAGAGTGAGATTTGATAATAAAAAAAAAAATTGAGTTTAACTGAAAGGCATTCGAGAACAATGCGAAGCAGTATCCCACCGCTGCCATCAGTTTATTCGTTACGTCCGAAGTAGAGGAGGGCTCGTTCTCGGGCGTAGCAAATCCTTTAATTTGTATTTTTCGCGGATCGCTTGGCTTCGTCCAGTACGGGCCCGGTTCCCGAATACCTGTAAGGGGAAAAAATGGAAGGCTCTCGTGCACATAATAATGCGATAATTAGAGTGGAAACAAGGATGAATATATATATATTGGTAAGTACTAGGTTACAACTCCGTTACTGGGGTATCACAACCACCAGAGAATCACACTTATTCTTCCACACAGTAATTACGTTAGTCGATGATTAATTTACGATGATTACAATATCCCCTGGCGAGGTTCTTTGTTCTAACACTAGTTAAGTTCCCGAACCCGGGTCGTAGAACTTTATAGTCTCTAAAAAGTTTTTACACCTTCACAGGCAGATAAGCTATTACTCATATTTAACACAATACGATTTAACGCCGCTACGGAACACACTCGGAAGTACAGACCGCGACCTCTTTGCACTCTAGCTTTGAGGCTAAGCCGCGTGGTTTATTTCCGAGATTTATAGACCTGTGCGAGCCACGGTTTGCGGAGATACTCCAGACCGATCTCGCTTTGACCGTTGCTGTCAGGAGACTGACTTCCCTGCGTCGTTCGGGAATCCTCCAACACCCGCAACGAAGTCCAGTTTTTCCGCAATTCAGCGATCACAGGGTGTGAATTTCCAGGCAAGTACAGTGGTTCAAAATCGCTGCGCGTGTCGCGAACTTTGGACCCGCTGATCCACGAAAACCCGAGCTCGGCCGCGACACTTATTATTATAAGGAAAAACACATTTATAGGGCGATGCTGAGGATGCACCACGTGAGCACACCCGAGGTGTGAAATCACACCGCGGATGAGCTCAGCGGCACAACCCAACACTCGGCGGATCACGTCGCGATCCCGAGACATTCATGAAAATGGCACGAAATCGGGACGTGACAGTGTTGTAACGTTTATTTCTAGATCTCAATGCGAATATATTTAAAAAAAACAAAAAACTAAATGGAAAACGCGAAAATCGAAGCTCAAACCGAACGGGAGCGGAGTGCGAAATCGATAACTCAGAAAACGTCACCTTCGGCCATCTGCTTCTACCATCCAGTTCCGCCGGAATCGCCGAGCCGGACTGATCTGGAGGTTGATGGAACGGTCGACCTCCGGAACCGAGATGCACGCAAACAGAATAAAAGAACGAGATCACACGAACGAGAACTTAACGGTAACGAGAACTAACGCCGATGCATTCGCGAAAGCGAACGGTTGCGGAAATGCACGGTTGCTCAGGATGTGGGTTGTAGTAGAAGGGTCGCGATCCTTCGCCAATAAAATAACGCGAAATCTAAAACATCGGAATCTCAGATTTTAATTAGCGAGAACAATTCATTGTAGGCCGGTAAGCCATGGCATCGCACGCATGTGCATCGGGACGCGCTCAGCGGATCGAAAGATCGACGCGAGCATACCGAGAACGAATCTATGCGCGATCGAATAACTGATCTCACCGAATCAGCGTAAATTAATCCAACAATTTGCGGGAACTGCATCTTACGATGCACCGAGAACACAATCACTGCACCTTAAGAGCATTCTTCAGAACACATCTCGATCACAGAAAAATCGGTAAAGAATTCGGAACCGAATCCGCACGAAGCACAGCCCACGAGTCAACCCACGAACGCGCGAAGTGACAGGTAGCGTAAGCGAGGTACGAGAACCGAAGCGAGAGCGATAGGCCGGAGTCTACGGCAGCGCGAGCGAGAATGAGTGACTCAGCCCGCGAGACAATAGCCGAACGTAAACACCGATAGCGCGAGAGGTCCGAGCTGCCTCGTGGACGACTCTCGGTAGACTGATAAGCCAACGATGGTATTCTAACGAAGCGTTATGATTATTGCGAGATCCTTAGCCGATAGCTACTGCCCTCTCAAACTATTCCAGAGCGTCATTTTAACGGAAACCGAAACGGTAACGCGGTAATTTCGAGATTCTTCGTGATCGCTACTCCAAATTTAGGACGTGAAAACAAGGCTCTTTCTCTCAACTAAAACACAGCACAAGGTGTTCCAACCTTGCCCGGACCAAACTAAAACCTCCGCCTGTTCTCCAACGTCCTGCTTTATCACTTAAGCAGAGAGCCGGGTTTGCACCGGACTTAGAGGTATTCGCGACGAACTCTCGTCGGGCTCGCCTCTATTCGTGTTTCTCATTTCTTCGGAGTAAAGCGCGGACGAGACAGACGCTCGGCTCTCGTAACGGCGGCAACGAGCAGCCTGCGATACCCCGGGATCCACCGGGCCCTGACGATCGTGAGCCCGGTACGCAGGAATTGCGTCAGCCACGCGTGATCCCGCGAGGCGAGGGAAGAGACGTCATACTGACGTCACGCGGCACGGAATGGGACACTACTTCTGGCCATGTGCAATACGGCCGATCGGTATAAAAGGCGGCCCGGGGGCATTGGAAATCACTCTTGGCCGAACAGTTACTGCCATCACTACCGAGATTTCCTCCGAACGCCAGCATCGGCAACCTTCCCTGGAGACGGGGATAAAAGTTACTGTCTGGGCAGCGTCGGCGACTGGTCTTGGAGACGAGAGTGACTGCCGTCTGTCTCCTACATTATTTCCATAAACGGGGGTGACTGCTGTCGTCTGTTTCTTTGAGTAATCTTTTTCTTTATACATTATTTTTTAGTTTCAGTTTCCAAGAAGATACATTCACCGAAAAATTAAATTCATTGAATTACGATGATTTAATTAAGATTGTATTGAATAAAAGCGAGTTTTTTTCATTGACAATTAGAATCAACTACTCGGCGTTTGATTTACAGCACCTGCCCTCACACAAATAAAAGTTAGCAGAGAACTCACATAACGAAGCTTTTGGAGCAGGATTTGTAAGCCTTCAAAAGTGATACGTTACAATATACACTGTGATTAATTAATGTGTGATACGTGATGCGTGATGCGCGATGCGCTAAAAATAGCCTATTGAAGGTCTCTACCAGATCTGAGCTCAATGAGCTAAGTGCTTATCGAGATATCGTGTTTGCCGATTTGACTAACATAGTTTCAAGAAGTTTGAAGTATCCACACCCTCCGATGAGGTTTAAATAAAATTATTGATACTGATTGATTAATAAGCTAGCCCAGATCCGCAAGTGGCACCTTCCTCTCGTAGAATAGATTTTCGTCTGATAACGCTTCCCTTCTAGCAGTCTTGACTTCGTTTGAGGCGGCTGATGAACATCTTTTGGAACGGTCAATTTTATTTTGATCACGCAACGTTACATTTGCCTGCCATCAGATTTTGACACCCATCGTGTCTAATGTCTTCAATATTGTAGAAAACCCTTCGTTAAAAATAGAAGCAGCTGTAATGGCCTGCCAGTCATGGTTTGCGTTAAATGAATGAATGTCCGTATGAACGGTAATGAATGTTTGACACCTTAGCTACGCTAATACGAGAAACAGCCAAGAAAGTGATGATTTCATTTTCAGATGTTTCTGTTCAGTGATCGTGTCGTGAGGCGGCGCTGGTGGTCGAGGTGGACGCGGCGTGTGGCGGCACTCACTCGGATTACCGAACGTGAACGAGACACACGTCGTTTGATTGACCAAACCTCAACCCTCTTCAGCGATCTCGCAACATGGTGCTAAGTGTGGGGTGCGGTACACCGAGATAAGAGACAATAAAATATCAACAGTGTTGTACGGTTGGGCATCGCCAGACAACCGAGTTCCGGGGAACCTCGAAACGAGCTTTGTCGAGGCAACCACGCGTCGGGCCCGCGAGCGTCAGGAGAACGATACTTCAAGATGGCCGACCCAGTGCCGGATACAACGCTGGTGCAAATCCAGCCGCCGACTAATTTCGACTTCACACGGCCGTCGCTGTGGCCGCTATGGGAAAAACGTTTCTTGCGCTATCTCAATGTAACAGGCTTAGTAGCAAAGACAGATGTCATCAAGATCGACATTCTGTGCTATTCGATGGGAGAGAAGAGCGAGGAGATCTTGATTCAGATCATGCCGAACGCGGCAACAAAATCGCTAGTCGAAGTGCTGGCTGCCTTCAAAAACTATTTTGCACCGAAGAAGAATGTCATTTTCGAACGAGTCTGTTTCAATTCGAGATCACAAGTTCCGGGGGAGAGCGTCGATCAGTTTATAACGGCGCTGCATACCAAGGCAGAGTCATGCGACTATGGGAATTTGAGGGATCAGCTCATCCGCGACCGCATCGTGATTGGGTTAACAGATACACGAACGTCGGAGAGGCTGCAATTGATCTCGGATCTGACCTTAGATGAAGCAGTATCTATTGCACGGGCAGCAGAGCAGCAGCAGAAACACGCCAAGTCAGTGAAGCAGGAGGTTATGGAGATCGACAGAGTCTACACGGAAAAGTCCAAAGGCCAAGCGGCGCAGAAGGTCACCCAGAAAACGGCGCTGCGAGGCGAGTGCCCCCGATGTGGACTGAATGAGCATCGGAACGACGTATGTCCGGCGAAGAACTCCAGATGCCGGAGTTGTAAGAAGTTGGGACACTGGGACCAAGTGTGTCGCACAAAAGCGGTGAATTGCACCGAGTCCAGCAGCCAGGAAAAGGCGGATTCACCGGTCAACGCGGAAGCACAGAAGCGAGAGTACTTTCTAGGGCACGTCAGCCGCAAACAGGAAGACGACGATTTCGCGGAGGAGGTATTCTTGGAGGGTTGTCCCAGACATATAGAGTTTTTAATAGATACAGGGGCGGACGTAACGTGCATTCGTGCGTCGGATGTTCCGGTCGCCTTCGGTAAAAGAATAAAACCTACTAATGCTAGGGTCACAGGGCCGGACGGCGTAAAGCTACAGCTTCTGGGCAACCTATCGGTAAAAGCTCAGATCAGAGGAGTGACGAAAGAAATGTCGCTGTATGTGATTCGGGATCTGAATAGAAATCTGCTGGGTAAAGATTCGATAAAAGCGTTTGAATTAGTGCGCAGGGTTCGTTCAGTGGAGGAGAGTAAAGGGTTACCGACAAGACACGAGATACTACGGGACTTTCCTGGAGTTTTTGAAGGTCTCGGCCGATTTAAACAGGAATTCAAAATCCCCGCGGTAGTAAACTGCAAACCGTTTTGCCAGTCGGTTCCGCGAGTAGTCCCGATTCCGCTACTAGGCAAATTAAAGAAAGAGTTAGACAGATTGATGAAGGACGAAATCATCGTACCGGTAAAAGAACCGTCCGCGTGGTGCAGTCCTATTGTATGCATACCGAAGGGGGAAACGATTAGACTTTGCTGTGATTTCACGGAGTTGAATAGAAATGTGCGAAGATCCGTCTTTCCGCTGCCAATGATAGACGTTACTCTAGCGCAGCTCAAAGGAGCGAAATATTTTAGCAAGCTCGATGCGAATTCAGGGTTTTACCAAGTCAAGCTCGCGAAGGAAAGCCAATTGCTAACGACTTTTATAACGCCATACGGAAGGTTCATGTTCACGCGGCTACCCTTCGGAATTAATTGTGCGCCTGATCATTTTTCAGAGTCATTCCATGAGCTGCTTCGAGACGTGCCGAATGTAAAAGTCCACGTAGACGACGTCCTGATCCATGCACCAACGATTGAGCAACACAACACGACTTTGACGGAGGTGCTTGAGCGGTTCAGGAGCGCGGGGGTAACACTAAACAAGGAGAAATGTTAAATCGGGGTTAGCAAGCTCACCTTTTTAGGGCACGTTATATCAGACCAGGGAGTTGGAATAGACCCACAGAGGGTGTCTGCAGTAAGGAATTATCCTGCACCAAGCAATAAGAAGTCACTCATGCAGTTTCTAGGGATGGTGAATTTCGCCGCGAAATTCATTTCAAATCGATCGGCGCTTCTCGAGCCCTTGAATGCACTGTTAAAGAATAACGTCGCGTTCGTGTGGGATTCGCCGCAAGCAGAAGCCTTCTCACAAGTGAAGAAGTTACTGGGGACAGCCCCGGTCCTTGCCCATTTTGATTTTGATAAAAATATCAGTATTCAAGCTGATGCGTCGAGCTACGGAATAGGGTACGCCCTTTTGCAGGGGGGGACGCAAGATAGAGAAATCGTCGCGTACGGATCGCGCGCGTTAAATTCAACGGAGCAGAAGTACTCGCAGATCGAGAAAGAAGCACTGGCCCTTACACTTGCCGCGGAGCCGTTCAGAGATTATATAACCGGTATTGATATTACGCTAGAAACAGATCGCAAACCACTGCTCCAGGTGTTGCAATCCACCCCTCTAGACGATCTTACGCCGCGACTGCAAAGACTTCGTATCCATCTCATGCGGTATGACTATAAAGTCATCTACACCCCGGGCAAGTCGCTGGTGGTAGCTGATGCACTCTCGCGAAACCCAGAGCAGCTAAACGCGTTGGGAACCGTAGTAGAGAACGAATTAACAACTGAAACGGCGGCATTCTTCATGGGCACGGTGAAAAGCCTTCCGGCGTCGAGCGACATGCTGCACCTGATCAGCTCGGAGCAAGAAAAGGATCCGACTTGCAGTAAATTGATAGAATTTTGTACATCCAGGTGGCCGGCGAAGAGCCACATAAATGACGAAATGAAGGCTTACTTGCCGTTTAAAAATAATCTTTCGTTTGGGGAAGGGTTTCTGTTGTATGAGTCGCGTTTAGTGATACCGAGTTCGCTGCAGCGGGAGATGTTACACAGAATCCATTGTGGACACCTGGGGGTGAATAAGTGTCGAGATCGAGCGAAGCAGTCGGTATGGTGGTTGGGTTTGGCCACGCAGTTAAAGATCTTGATCGAGAGCTGCCCGAACTGTGGAGAGAATTGCACGAATCCGCAGCAGCCGTTCATGCAAGAGACATTTCCGTCATATCCGTGGCAGAAAATCAGTATTAACTTGTTCAAGTGCGAAAAGTGGTATGTAATATTCTCGGATTACTACTCACGGTTTATAGAAATCTTTCCGCTAACGTCCTTCTCGGGATCAGCGCTGATCAAAATATGCAAGGAGGTGTTTTCCCGGGTCGGTATCCCGGAGATAGTTCGAACCACAATGGACCGCAGTTTTCAACCGAATTCAAAGAATTTGCGAGGGAATACGACTTCCGTAGTGTAACCAGCTCGCCGCATTTTCCGCAAAGTAACGGGGCTATTGAGGCGGCGGTTAAGACGGCGAAAAGTATAATTAAAAAATCAAAGTCGAAAGACGTGGATCAGGCGTTGTTAGCTTATAGAACAACCCCTCTTGAGAATGGGTTTAGCCCAGCGGAATTAGTGTTCGGCAGAAAAGTCAGGTCAACTGTCCCTATCCTTCCTAGTCAACTGGTATCGAGCAACCACGATGGTGCAGTACAAGCTAAAGAGCAAAGTAGAAAAGAAAAGCAAAGCGCACATTTCAATCGACGTCATCGCACGCGCGAGCTGTCGGGATTAAAGGAGGGAGAGACGGTGTGGGTAATAGACCTTAGGGTGTACAGAAGAATTGTGAAACTGTTGGCGGAGCCCAGATCGTATATAGTTCAAACCGCGAATGGTAGGATGCGGAGAAATTGCTGGCATCTGGTCCCAGCTCCCTATAAGACGTATGAGTCCTCGGACGCGGGGTATGAGGAGTCCATTCCGGAAGAGCAAGATGGGCAGGCCGCCGATAACGAACCTGAAGTACAGGTGGAGAACCCCCCTGCCATTATCTCTCCGCGAGATGATGTAAACATTGAGGCAGAGAGGAGTCCCGCGCAAATCCGTCCTCAGAGAGAAAGATCAAAACCAGGTTGGCTTAGGGGTTTTGGATATTAGTTGTAGGCTAGTAGATGAGAAAGACGAGTTGCGTGTAATAAGAAAAGTGTTTGATTGCAAAAAGAAAAGTCTATGTATGTTAACAAGATTACATGCTGTTTGTACCGTTCATATCAACAATAAAGAAAGGGAGATGTTGAGTGAGCGTGTCGTGAGGCGGCGCTGGTGGTCGAGGTGGACGCGGCGTGTGGCGGCACTCACTCGGCCTACCGAACGTGAACGAGATACACGTCGTTTGATTGACCGAACCTCAACCCTCTTCAGCGATCTCGCAACAGTTTCAACGTGAAGGTGTTTAGAAGAAACAGTCCAAATAAATGAATTGAGAGATTCATTGATTCGGAGAGATTATTGTTTTGCGTCTCCGCTCCAAAGCATCACTTTAACAAAACCGCCCGACGAAAACTGTTCATAAACGCGTTTTATGCCCTTCAAAACTTCATCACAGAAAGGTGGTCATGACTAAATTCCTCGAACGATCCAGCTGCCTCTACGTCACGCCACTTGCACCAGCTGGAGAGGAATACGTATCAGGAGTTTATCGCAACTCTGCTGCTGTTAAACTTATTAAGTTTTCACTCGTTTCCTTAGTGCTCTTTGCCTCAAAGCTTTTTTTTCGTTACTGAATTCCAACACGCGCGAGAAATATTCGTTTTTGTACCTATCCTACTTCTCATTGTGGTGCTTTAGAATTATCTCAACTCCGATTAGAGGTTGAGATACAACTAAAATCAGCACAGTACGAAATTATATTCGAGCAGTTCAGAACCGTACAATGAAGCATTTAGAAGCGTAGTGGCAAATAATTCGAGAACTAGTTTACCGTTGTACTGTTTCGGAACGATAGGAATGTGCCGTCCGTTCTCGGTGAAAGCGCGCAGCTGATTACAACTCGGCTAGTTTCATGAGCATCATAAATGTTTGATACGTAGTCATAAAGGTCTGTAGAATAAAAAAATTAAATTAAAAAAAAAAACGATGTTTAACATTTGTAGACATCAATACTGCCTTAATGATTATAGATATAATATGTATAAGTGATATGATAATAATAACAATAATGATAATGATAATAATAACAATAATAATAATGATAATAATAATAATAATAATAATAATAAAATCCAGGTGTGTATTTGGGAATGGCCAACCCAGCACGGTATGTCGCCGCCTTCAATAAGCAGTCCAAAGAAGCGAAATATTTGGCAGCTTACGCGTACGCGGCATTAGAAGGTTCAACAATGTTACGTGGAAAGTAAGTACTTTCATTCATGTGTATACATTATTGAGGTGGAGTGACACACGTTTCTGTCGTTGTTTCATGCACCATCGATTTTTTTATTGCATTTTTCGAAAGTATACATATTTAAAAGTATCATATTAAAATTTTATAAAGATCCGAGCAGTCTAAGTGTACTTTTGATCAACGTTTACTTGGCTACCTGAGCGCGCTAATATACGCACCGCTCGGAGCGGTACTACCTGCCTGCCTTTGAATACAGGAGGAGCTGCTACCTTTTGTAAATATACTATCCTCACTGAAACTATTTGTTTATAATTGCTTATTCTTCGAAAGAGACCTTTACGTTAGAATTTTTGGAGCAAGAAGTACCTGAAATCCAAGTTACATCGTTCTCTCTACATCAGTTGTGTTTGAAATTTTCAACCGTCAACATCTGTGCTCGTGATTTCCGAAATGGAAAAGAAGAGTGTACATCAAACTGCCAACTGGAGACGTCCAGGTTTGAAGCCGAAAAAGCGAAAATTTCATGGAGTGCTTCCACATGCCCATGAGGCAAATACAAGTCATGCTAGTGCATCTGCGGCGAAGTTAAAAAAGTCGAAAGATACGAGTTTCGACGTACACGTAGATCAAACGTCAGGATACAGTGTTATACAGATTTTCTTGGTTTTTTTTACGATACAAGAGTTTTTTAAATGTAAAGTGTGTGATAAAGATGTTTCATTCACAAAGTATGGACAGCAAGGACTCGGTTTTAAACTTTGTGTTACGTGTGAGTGTGGCGAAGAATACATCAATTCGTATCCGACGATTGCCACTGGATACGAAATAGCGTGTCAAACAGCTGCTTGTATTTTTAACGAGGGATTACAACCAGTATTAAAAATCTTGGAAGTAATAGGCGTCAAAATCGACCCGACCCCGGGCAGTTCGTCGCTGACCGTGACAGAACACGCATACAAGTTGCGAACCGCCGCAGCAGCGATGCCTTTTAGGAAGCCAGAACGAAACGAAGGCAGGCTATTTTGGATGAAAATGAGCGCTATGAAGAAACTGAAGGCATAATGGTGCAGGCATCACTGATTGGACGTAAGTAAGATTTTTTCACGATTTTTCGTTGAAGAAAACTTTAACGCGTTTTTCTCAAAATGACGTTTTTGGACGGCTTGTTGATAAAATCCCCGAAACTATTTAACCGACCGTTACCAAAATTTTACCACATGTTCTTTATGACTATAGCTATAGCGCATATCATACGAATGTGGAAATGTTGAGTGTAACTATTTTTTTTGCAGAAAACGATGAAAAAAACGTGCTTTTTCGTAGTTTTTGGAAAAATGGCCGCCATTTTGTCATTTTTTTAAATAAAAAATCGTACGATATGCGCTATAGCCATTTACCTACTGAATCTAAAACCATTTTTTTCAGAGCGTCCATTCCAGAGATTTTATCAACAGCGCACACCCACCTTTTTTTTGAATCTGTCTTCTTCCCCATTTTTCTGTACGACAACTGAGTTAAATGAATATAAAAAAATAAATTTGCTTTTTTTAAGAGTGTATTTTTTAGGCGTAACCTTACTTTTATATCCATATTTATAATTTATACCGGTCAAAAAATTCGTGAAAATAGCCTTTTTTGCCCGTCTAATTAAGGTAGATTCCTTAATCTTGCTTAGGCTGTTCTTACCTGTTCAAATGACGCTGCCTCTTTGAGAGAGACCCATACAGCTTCCGGAGTAAATCCTTTAAATACTTGTGGCCCCTCATTCGATTAATCTCGCTGTCCTCCTGGATCTTTCTCTTATTATTCTGTTCTGCTTGTTGATCGATTTGCGCTAGTCCGTCTCCGTCATTTATCCTGCCAATAAAAATATTACATTGCTCATAATAAAGTGTGTCACTTGCGAGTGTCGCAGATTTAAAAAAATTTGCCATCACTCAGCAGTCTCGTCATCGCTAAAAGCGAGTCTCGTCCACGAGGGCACATCTTCTTTTTGGCGATTTTTCCCAAATGCTGATACGTATGACTGTAAAAAGAATATAATGAATACTTAGTAACCCCATGATACGGATTCATAAAATATCGAAAAATACGCACTATTTCTTGTCGCTCCCGACGCACTGCTGAACACCATATCGATGTGCGAAGCGTCAAATCCATTGAAAATTCTGCGATATCCACTTGCGTAAGTACTCCCTACGTGAGAGCCGCAGTTCATATTTATAAATTTTCTTCGTTAAAGCTCTAACGACGTCTCTCGAGGGCTCATGATTTATTTCAAGCACAGCACGAAACAGCACCAACTCACACAGCAATTAGCCTAAATGTTCCGGATCGTCCGTGATATTTTCGGGATATTTCGGCATTTTATTTGCACTTTTAATTCGCTAAATGATATTATGATATGGTCTATTTGACAGGTGTTTGAAACAAATGAGAAACGTTGCCCCCTGCTGACAGATCACGGAAAGGTAGTAAACAGTGACATAGTAATCAAAAATGATAAACGAAATGCCGGCATATTTCCAAAATATCACGGACGATCCTGACCGTTTCGGCAGATTGCTTAGCGATTTAGTGGCTATTCCGTTTTGTGCTTGAACATTTTTTTAGGCCAAAAGCAACGAATATTGCCTGCTCGCATAAGCTCAAAGTCAATCCCATACCGTCTTTAAGTGATTCTGACAAAGTAACGAAATACAAATAATAATGTAAAAACCAATATCGGTTTTAATTTTTATTATCAAGTAAATATAAAATACGTACAAAAAATGCATAAAAATCATAAACTTTTGTATAACGTTCTGTAGGAGCAGTTTTTACAATATCTTTACAGTTTTAGTTACAAATGCAGAGCTATTAATATTAATTATTGACTGAACGGATACAGTTAATAGTTCAAAGCTTTCAAAGTAAAATATGTAGTGACCAATGTAACTCTATGTTAAGTCTCCAGCGCACTATGTCTATCAAATTTTTTGCGAGAACAGGGCAAAGGAGAGAGAGAGAAAGAAACCGCAACTTTTCGCGCACAATGATGCACGAAAAGTCACCAATCTCGATAATTTATCGTGGGGATTCCCCGGGCTCTATTCGAAGCGAGTCACTTCAAGCGAAGACTCCATTCGCTTCTAGCGAGTGGAAACGAGAGCATGTCAGGGGTGCTCAGTCACAATATACATATTGAGACGGTTTTCACTCGCTCCCCTCAAAACATCTTTCGGAGTACCTCAGGGAATCGGAGCATGGGAAGTCAACGCGAGAAGCCCCAAGCGCATCGGTAAAGAAGAGCGCACAACAGATCGGCGCATACCCACGGAGTCGGCGGCCGTGGAGCGGCCGGCCTTACCCCGAGACTCACCGCGCGCTTCGACCACGCGTAAGCCACGCAGCAATTGCGTCAGCTGCGCATGATCGCCTGATGTGTGGAAAGAGGCGCCGATTGACGTCACATTGACGTCACGTGGAACGGAAGAGGGCGCAGATTCGGGCCGTGCGCACCCGGCGCTCCGATATAAAAGGGGGCCCGGACGCATAAAAGATCACTCTTGGTCGAACGGTGACTCCGATCACCACCGAGATTCCTTCCGAACGAGCATCGGCGACGTTCTCTGGGGACAGAGATAACCGCTGCTGTCTTGGTTACCTTTTCACCTAAAAATCAGCGTCGGCGACTTCTCTCGGGGACGGGAGGAACTGCCGCCATCTAATAATCTCTCGGGGACGGGTGAGACGGCTGCCGTCTGTCTCCTTTAACCCTTTCATTATCAATTTTTTAAAAACACATTGTTTTGCGCGACATGGAACTTTTTCTGCTGAGATAAATTGTTTTGTAAGAGATAAGACTAATTCACGAATAAAATTTAATTTGTATCAATAAAAACCGAAACATTTAGATTGACATTTAGAATCAATTTCTGTCTTTTGAATTTTTATTCTACAGCACCTCCTCCCACATACTTATACGTGAGCCGAGAACTCACATAACGTTGCTTTTGGAGCAGAGACGCGTAAGACTCCAAAAAGTGAAACGTTACAATATATCGTATCAAACCTTTGCAATTCTCAATCGTATTCTTGAGTAATTAATAATGTAATAAGCCAGTATACCCGTGTAAAGATGGGGGAGAGTTAATTAAGGAGTTTACAATCCTTCTGAAGCCGTATCAATCGTTGTTAGTAATGCTTATAACATCGAAAATATACACACATAGTCACATGGGAGCGACAGTATGGAAAGAGATGTGTTCTATATTCTTCTTCATATTTTTAGATGTCCTTCATGTTTTCAGAAAAATACCAATAACAGAATCGCATCAGGTTTCTTGTCTTGGAAATAAACTTTCATACAAAAATGAATGAAAGGAGTATATTTGAAAAGGGGGAGGAAAGGACGCCAAAACTCCATTTTTTCTTGCGCCACAACTTGCAAACTTACACAATCAAACGGCAAGTAATGGAATAAGAAACAATAACGGCTACATGTCTCGTGCTTCCCTTTCAAACGGAGTTTTTCTTGCTCTCCTTTGTCCAGCTTCAATTGATTTAATTTGAATAAACAAAACCTAATACAAGTCTGAGCTATTCTTATCTCCACTTCGTGACGATATTCAACAAATGTTGGGACGTACTTTCACTGCGCTGTAACTGGTCAACTTACTTCGAGTCGTATCGTCCAACGGCTTTTGTCAAGGAACTTCTCTATTTTGGGCATAACATGTTGATGTCATGATTATAATTTAATTTGTAATTATTTTGCATGACTCATTTATTTATTTACCATTTCAATAATTCGATAATGAAAGGTAACTTGTATAGGAGAGTGAACACCACTTACTATATTTTTAATACTTTCACCCTTTTTCCTCTCGGACTACATTTGTTTCCTATCGCCTATCATTTTTTTTAAACATTTTCGCAAGCTCTGTTGTTAGTCGTTAAGGCGTCGGTCGGTTTTGGGTGATCATACCGTGATGAACTATACAAGGGATGAGCACATCGATACGATTGCGTGTTTAGCGTGGGCTAATGGAGTCGGCGATCGGGTGGCTGCGCGGTATGCAGATTTGTATCGGAATAATCGCGATCGTTTTCCCGGCCCCGCGTTACCTTCGACGCGGCTCGTCGTCAACGCGAGACAGGTGATGCCCTGCTGCATCGAGGTCCAAATGGTGGACCTCGTGTAAGAAAACGCACTGCTCAACGCGAAGCTGCAGTTCTCCGAGCTTTCGAACGTAAAATTACTGAAAACTGCAAGCAATACTGACTTGTGAACTACTGAACACTACAAGTCATACTCACTAGTCAAAACCACGGAAATTCCCAGTAGTTAACTACTGGACATTCATCATCGTTTCGAGGATGCAGCCACTGAAAATGTATAGCAGTTTCGGGTAGTTAACTACTCAATGGTAGTTTACGACTCAAAATACCCAGGAATGTTCAGTAGGTAACTACTCGAGATTTTTAGTAGTTTTCAGTCATCCGCCAATTTAGCACTTGGCAGTAGTTTGGCAGTTTATTACTAGTTAAGTACTGGATGCTCCCAGCAGTATTTTCAGTACTTTTCAGTCGTTCTTGTCGGAACGGGCGAACGTGAACGTGAACAAACAATTATTTCCATTAAAAAACTATTAACTACATAAATCAAACAACTTTTACCGAAACTTTTTTTTACAGATAAGGGCTCACGAATTGCCGATGCGGCTAAGAGCAGATAATTATCTGCAATTTCTTTAGGAGGAACTGTTCGACCTTCTCTAAGATGTTCCGTTGTAATGGTGAGGAATTACCTCAACGAGAGATTTCCCAATCGCTGGATCGGTCGTGGCGGCACATTGAATTGGCCTGCTAGGTCGCCAGACCTCGACCGCCTAGACTACTTTTTGTGGGGCCATGTTAAGGCGTGTGTATACGGTCGTACCCTTCCACAAAACGTTGATGACCTCCGTGCAAGGATTAACTTGCGCCCCGCATCAAATCGGATCCGATTAACTCGAACCACATTTACTGTTTTAAATTTCAATTCTCAACTTTTATGAGGAAGCCGTATGAAAATTTATATTTTCAACTTTTTTTTCTTTTCTTTTTAGTATATTTTTATTCAGTAAAAAATTCCAATATCTACCCTTTCTATATATTTAAAGGTTGTCTTCTTCATTAACGGTCATCTGCGGTGAGTATGCTCGAAAATTAAAATCTCGAATTTTTTTTTTTTTATCCATCACAAAGCTTCCTCTATGAGGAAGCAAAAAGGGTAGATATTGGAATTTTTCACTAAATAAAAATATACTAAAAAGAGAAGAAAAAAAAATTACAAATGTAAATTTTAATACGGTGTTACGTCCTGTGAATTTTCCCGAAATATTTCGAACATAATTAAACAAATATCTGAAATATATTAAATCGCTAGAAATAAACATTGGAGAAATTGCCATTGTTTAATTTGTTGAATTTGAAGTATCAATAAATAAATAAAATACCAAATGGCGAAATCATACATTTGGCAAAAATAATTAGCCTTCAGGTGCGACAGGTTGATGTAGAGGTGACTGTACGAAGCAAGTCAACCGCATGAGAGTCGGTAACCTGAGGCGCAAGAATGCAGATAAGGATATCGGCGGAGTGCTCCTCGCAGTTGTCGAACATAGGCCTGCTTGTACGGCGCGTGTCACGAAGGGCACGATGCTGAGAGCGACCGTCGGGCGTAATGAGTGCAGCACCTCCTGGACAATGAATATCGATGAAGCTAGATCATCGTTATAGTCCAGGAGTATCATAGTTGAAATAGTAAATAGAAGAATAAATAGAAATCAAGTTTAAGGGACGAATACACGGAATTGACATACCATTTTGGACATAATTAGTAATAGAATCGGGAAATAAAATAGAGTCATGAAGTAAGGGAAGAAAATTAAGCCATATCGTCATGATATCATTCAATATAGAAAATTAAATAGAAATTAAGAAAAAGAAATAAATATAAAAACAATAAATAACCAATAAATAATCAAATAGCAAATAACGAGGAACAATATAGAAAATTATGGAAATAGGGAAGAAATGTAAACCATTAACGCCGAAAATCAGGAAAATAATTAGATCAATATTAGGATAAAAATGTGTGTCAACAAATGTTAACTTCGCAATGAAAGGTCGTACAATTTTCATTGAAATTTGTATGTTTATAAAATCCGCGATAAAATTTAAGTAATGACAAATTAAGATGTCAAAATTGTTGTGAACCTACGAAATTTGTAATATTTAATTAGACAGGCAAAGAAAGGAATCAGGTGATGAAAGTGGGGAGACGAGGCGCAGGTATGACAGCGGTGACGCGGGGGTGTCCGCACCGAGGTTATTTATTCGCGCGCCCACCACCCATTCGGGGTTATTGTCACTACTTCCTCGACATCTTCGCGACCGGGGCAAAGACCTCAATCCTATATTGTACTTAGAGCCATTAACAAAGAACTTGTAAATCAATTCGTCAAATTTTCGAGCCAGTATTCATTTTAACCGACTTCAATAAACAATTCATATCTTTCTGAATTATTCCATCGGTATCGAGTATATTCCTCCTGAAAATCATTTTATCATCGGAATTATCAATCTACATCATTAAAATCTGGGAAGGACGTTCATTTCCGGAGTCGATCATCATCATCACTCGATTCTGATTCGAGTATTCGGCATTTTGGAAGGACGTTATTTTCGGAAATCAGTCATCATCATTCGATTCTGATTCGAATATTCATCCAGATTGGGAAGCACGTTCCATTTTGATATCGTTATTCTACATTCATCAATCGAATCGTTCGACCATTCATTCTGAGGTAAAACCATTTAAATCACATCGTAAGTTGGGAAAATTTATCATCTACATCTCAAACATTCATTTCTTCTGGATATTTAATTGTCGATATCTATTTATCAATGTTTGTTCAGTCACCTGAAAGGTTAGAATATTTTCTTGGACAATATATATTCGTGTTGGTCAATTTTATTTCAGCTATAGTAGTGGCGTTAAAGTATTAGGATAGGTCAGGAGAAAACAGGGAGTGAGTGTGATAGCGAATCGTCGCGAGCCATGCGTCGAGCGAGACGCGTGAGAGTGAGATAGCTGCGTACCATGTTTCATTCGGTAGAAAGAGTCAGCTTCCAGAATTTTCTTGTCCAGTTTAAAATCGTGACTTAAAATCTAATAAATTACAACTTTTAACCGTGAATAAAATTTCCTCAGTATCAAATATATACACTCTAGGCCCTATCCCGAATTATTTTCCGAAAGGTTAGGTTCAAAACAGGGCCAAAACCTCGATAAAGCGTCATCTCCGAATAACGTGTAAAGGGAGGGTGTAAACTCTCCTTGACCGAGATGGAGTGAAGATTGCTGATCGGGACGTAACAAAAATTGGGGGCTCGTCCGGGATATTAAAAAGAGTGCATATAGAAATGTATTAAAAATAAATAAATATATAAAATAATATTTTTTTTTCCGTGAAATGAGTAGTAAAGGGAAAATAAAATCATAAATGACTTCAACTCGCTCAAAATGTACTGTTCCGGATCAGATCTTGCATGCCTATCCAGAAGACAGGAAAAAGTCGGGAACAAGGAAAGTAAGGAAATTAATAGAACCGGAAGAAAAATCAACGCAGGTGACAGATATCCCAGAATTTGAAGAGGAAAGCAGATTAGTTACTTCAACTCCATATCCCAGAGATTCTTTAGCAAATACGGAGAAAATATCGGAAAATTCGGGAAATAAAGTTGAATCGGACGCAAGTAAGGCTCTTAGACAAGAGATGAAGTTCCTTGCGAAGACAATTGATGAATATTTACGTGAATTTCCGGATACAATTCATCCAAATTTCGGGAATCCAGTTGCGACAAATTCAAAATGTGAAACTCTTAATACAGAGTCAGTCGAAGTGAAAGCGGTAGAACCGCAAATTATAGACAAAACCGTAATTAATCAGTTAAATGATTCTGAAAGTTCTTTTACGTCAGCAACTGGACAAACCACACCCTGGTTGAGATTGAGTAGTAGTTCAGGTACACAGTTAAGATCGAGATCCTCAGAAATAGATACAACACCGAGAAGAAGAACTTTGGTAAAATCCTGTTCCAAATCTGTTTCACCCAGAAGGAAAAGTGCACCAGGTGGTAGTGAAAATTTCTTTGTTAAGGCAGCGAGAGTATTCGGGTTAATCGGTGATAAAAAAGAAGGTTCAATCATCAAAAACAAGTCAAGATCAGAGATAAATTTTTCAAAGGGATTCAATAGTTTTTCCAGATTGGCATCATTATCAGAAAAACATGTCCTAGGAAAACGGGATATACTGTTAATAGATTGCGATCAAGGAAAGATTCGAGTCAAAATTCTAAAGTGTTACATAGAAAGAAAATATCGGGAAAAGTTGTACAAAATTTGTCTAAAAAAATGGCACCAGTCATGTCATCTGTTCAGCGAATGAAAAAGAGTAGAAAATGTGAAACTGGGAATACAGGTAAAAATAGCCGAAATATCAACTATGATTAAATCGACGATGCAGGTAGCAACGAAGGGCGTGGCGGTGGCCACCGTGGCAGCGGCGACGACGGTAGCGACGGCGGTGGCGACGGCGGAAGGGGAGGAAGGGATCATGATAACCCGAACAAAAAACCGTTTCGTCGGACGACACCGGATGTAACGCGACCGGTATTAGATTTGAATGCAGGCAGACTCGGAACCTTGAGAGACGCTGTACAATTGATACTGGAGTTCGATGGTAAACAAAGCTCATTGGATCGGTATATCGGCGGATTGGAAGACGGTCTCGAAATGGTCGGAGAGGAAAATGAACTACACTTGTAGAAATTGGCAAGGTCAAAGTTAGTGGGAGACGTGTGGAATAGAGTTTCGAAATATAAGTTCAAGAACATTGAAGAATATATCGAATATTTAAAGACAACCTATGATCCACCAAGGGATATTTATCAGTTGCAACGAGAATTGGGAAGCAGTGCACAACTGAAGGCAGATACAGTAGACCAGTACGCGCATCGTATTCGGGAACTAGCTGAAAAAATCAACGAGGCACATTACTACAAGAAAGGATATTTGGGACAGGAAGAATTGGATGTAATAGATGAAATGGCAGCTAGTTGCTTCAAAAGAGGATTGAAAGTGGAAATACAAGATAAAATGGGAAAAGAAGAAACTACCCTCAGCGAAGCGATTCATGAGGCTAAAAGAATTGAACGAGAACTGGCAGATATGAAAAGATTGAGAGAAAATGCAGAAGCGAAACAAAAACCGGAAAGAGAACCTGAGAAAACTACAAAGAAAGCAAGCGTGAAAATCATCGAGGAAGCTAAGGAAGAATCAACTGTAGCCGTGGTAAACACCAATGCTCCAGCGGTGAATCTTTGTCCAATTTGTGGAAAAAAAGGACACCTTGCTACGACTTGTTGGAGTGCTCCAGGCGCAACTGCACCTCACAAATGTCAGACTTGCGGGAAACTGGGTCATACAGCTGATAAATGCAAAGCGTCGGGAAAAATCGAGCCTCAGACTGCATTAATTTGCCAATATTGTAAAAAATCAGGTCATTCTGCAGATAATTGTTTTAAAATTTCTGGTTTGGTCGCACAAACAAATATAATCATGATTTGTCAGATTTGTGGAAAAAGGGGACACACGGCAGACAAGTGTTACAGTAATCCATGTAGAAATTGCGGTCGAAAATGCCATTTGCCCGAGTCCTGTCGTAGTGTACAACAACCTATACAGAATCAAGCAAATAATTTCAAAAGACGTAATAGCTCCTACCGTCTTGTTCCAAAGTAAAGAGCTCTCAGAAACAGTAATTATGATGTTGGACACAGGTGCTAGTAAAAATATTCTGAAAGAAAGATGTTTACTAAATAATTCTGAACTGTATAGGGATAAAATCTTAAGATTGAGCGGGATTACAGACGAATTTGTATATACTTTGGGGTATGTCATAATTAGTACTTTGGGAAGAAAAACGGTTTTCCACGTGGTACCAAACAGTTTTCCGACCAAGCAGGGAGGACTACTGTCAACTAAGTATTTTCGTGATAATTTGGCAAAAATGGATTATGAAAACAGTACACTTGAAGTTCGAGACAAAAAGATAGAGTTCCATACTCGAGAAAGTATGATGTTCCCACCGAAAACGACGAAGCTATTCTATGTCCGCTTGAGAAACGATAACGTTCCTGAGGGATATTTACCAAGGCTTGAAGTTGATGAGGGAATAGAAATCGAGCAGGGATTGGTGAAAAACGTTGGTGGAAAAGCTTACATCTACATAACCAATCATCGCAACGAAAGGGTCCACATAGAGATCCCCGTCCTGGAATTGACAGCAGCTCCACAAGGAGAAAACAAAGGATATTGTGACAAGAGTGTGATGACTAATTCAGTGTGTATTACAGGTGATCCAGTCTTCAGAAAGGAGATAAAACAGGAAAATTCGGAGCAGTTCGGAAGGTCGGAAAATTCGGAGTAGTTCGGAAAGTCGGAGAATTCGGAGCAGTTCGGAGAGTCGTCGGAAAATCAGGGTAAATTCGGAAAGTTGGAAAGAAATCAGGGTAAAGTTGGTGAGTCGGAGAAAGATCAGGGTAAAACCGATTCTGTGATAAACACAGATGGTTCTGTATTCGGAAGGAAAGAAGGAAAGGTAACGGATTTAGATAAAATTTTCACTGAAGAAGAATGGAAAATTGAGATAAATAAGTCGGAAAGATTGATTCAGAATAAAGAAGAAGAAAATGATGGAAAAACATTGAATGATTTTACGGTGGCGGTAAACGCAAACACCGGAGTAAATTGTCAAACGCCTATTGGAGATATACTGTTACACACGAGCGAAAGTTCGGAAAATACAAAGGAAAATCAAATTGTCAAAGAAACAGAGGAAAAACTTGAAAAGTCAGTCAGAGAAAAAAATAAAAGCATTGAATCAAAGAAAATAGAAGAACTAAAACCAAGGTTTATGTCGAAACAGGAGAATAAAGTAAAACGGAAAAATAATTCTTATCAGTTTGTCGATTGTTTGATCGGAGTGAAATTCATGACAGAAAAATGTTTTGCTATAAAGGAAAGAGAAAAAGATCAGGCACGGTTCTCTAAAGTTTTGGAATTGCTACGACTAGAGCATTTGGATGAAATCGAAAAAGAAGCTGTGCATAAAATCATCGAATATGGAGTAGATAGATTTCACATCAAAGGAGAAAAATTAGGCGCTACAGACGTGGTAATGCATAGGATCCCAACAACGGATGAATTTCCGGTAAATTCAAAGCAATATCGGTTTCCCGAGATTCACAAAGAGAAAATACGAAAACAGGTAGCTGAATTCTTAGAGGCAGGATTAATCAGGCAGTCGGAATCTCCGTATAACACACCAGTCTGGGTAGTACCAAAGAAATTAGACTCTCAGGGAAATAAAAAATGGAGAGTAGTTCTTGACTTTAGACAATTGAACGAAAAAACGATAGGAGATGCTTATCCATTGCCAAATATCGTGGATATATTAGATCAGTTGGGCGGTGCTCGGTATTTTTCGGTGTTCGATCTGGCTTCAGGGTTCTATCAGATAAAGATGTGAGACGGATGGTCGGTTGCGGGTATAGATGATTTAAGAAACGGATGAATTTGTTGAATATAATTGTTCGTTTATTGGTCGGAGCGTTAAGTGTTATTTGGGAGAGTGTACCGTACCGAGGTCTGAGCTGTACTGACTCTCGGAGGTGCGAGGCTGAGGGCCTCGGACCCCGCAACGAAGTCGTGATGGACTGTCGCGACGCCCGCGATAAGGGCCTTCTCACGGCTCTAAGCCGTGCGGCCGGATGTAGATAACCCGGGAGGGCTTCTACGAATGGAACCCAGCGAAATAATATCGCTGCGAGGAAAGAAATTAATATCGGTGCGAAGAAAGGCTGGAGCCGTTACAGATGCATCCAGAAGACTGTCATAAAACAGCTTTCACAACTCCATATGGACATTACGAGTACGTCAGAATACCTATGGGATTGAAAAACGCTCCTCTCACGTTTCAGCGAGCAATGGACATGGTATTGATGGGACTACAAGGACAGGAATTATTCGTGTATCTCGACGACATTGTGATTTACGCGAAAACTCTAGAAGAACACGACGAGAAGTGCAGGAAATTAATCGATCGTCTGAGGACCGCGAATTTGAGTTTACAACCGGACAAGTGTGAATTTTTGAAACGGGAAGTGGCATATTTAGGTCACGTGATCAGTGAAGAAGGACTAAAATTAGATCCGAAGAAAGTAGAAGCAGTTCGGGAATTTCCAAGACCAGTTAACGTCAAGGGTATTCGGCAATTTTTGGGACTAACGGGATATTATCGTCGATTCATAGAGGGTTATGCAAAATTGGCTAAACCGCTGACAAATCTTCTCAAAAGCGAAACTCCTTTCATATGGGGAGAAAGTCAAGAGGGAAGTTTTCAAGAATTAAAAGAAAAATTATGTACAGAACCAGTTTTGATTTTTCCTGACTTTTCAAAGCCGTTTGTTGTAACTACGGATGCGTCCGGCTACGCAATCGGAGGTATCCTTTCACAAGGACCCATTGGTGCAGATGGACCGGTGGCATACGCTTCGCGAACATTAAATGACGCAGAATCGCGATACGATACGTACGAAAAGGAGGCGTTGGCGATTGTCTACAGTGTTTTACATTTCAGACCGTATTTATATGGCAGAGTGTTTACACTCGTGACAGATCACAAGCCCTTAGTTTGGTTTAGAACTTGCAAAGACGGAAACGCACGAGTACTTCGATGGAGATTGAAATTGGCAGAATATGAGTACGATGTAGTATACAAAGCGGGAAAAACAAATGTAAATGCAGATGCATTATCCGGAAATCCAGTAGAATCAGACAAAAGCAAGAACGATATGGACCAGGAGATATTCGCGGTACGACAGAGAAACAATGATGGGTTGACAAATGAAGAAATAATGAGGCTCTTGGAAAATGAAGAGGATGATTTTGAATTTGAGGAAGATGAGGAATACAACGATGAAGAGGATCCTGAGGAACAGTGGCGAGAGTCCCTGACAAAGGAACAACTGGCAGAAATAATTGGAGTAACAACACCAAAGAAAACACCAAAGGAAACTTTATATAATTTGGATGCTGATAAGGAACCAATATTAAACCAGGATGACAAAAACATAGAAGAAGAGAAGGAGAAAAATGAAACAGGACAATCAACTAGGAAAAAGACCAAAAACAAGGATCCACCGGAACGTCATGCTATGACTACTAGACGACAGGTGAAAAATCAAAGTAAACAAGAAAAACATGAAGAAACAAATACAAAAGAAAAAGCTAAACCACCTAAGGAAACTCAAAAGCCAAGGGCGAAGAAAAACAGAAAGAAAAAGAAAATTTCAGAAACGACAGAAGAAAGCAGTACAGACGAGGAATCAGTAGTGAAAACAAGAAAAAGAAAGAAGATTCCACAAGTATCGGAATCAGACGAAGAAAAGTCCTGCAGTGAATCTGAAGAAGATGATAAGGAAGAAGATGACAATAACATGGACCACAATTCAGACAATGAGAAGCTAGAGGATGGAGAAAGACAATCAAAAGAGGAAATCGAGAAAATTCCACCGGGAAATATCATACAGAGTCGTGATCTTTTCTTTACTCGCAAGGATGCACTTAGTTATTTTTTTAACACAAAGGGAGAATCTCTTGATGCAGGATCACGGAAGTTGGCAGATCGAAACGAATTACCGTATTTCCCGGATTTACAGTTAGGGGAGGCTAGTGCAGTAAAAAAGGGAAATAGGTATCATATAGCATTACCGGTTAGCGATAACTCAGGAGAGGGACCTTCACTAATTTTAGGCCACATCAAAAGAGTAATGAGCAGTTCAAAGAAATTAACAGAGGAATTGGAAATTCAGAGTGTAAGCTTATCAAAGACAGATTCGGTAGAAAATGTTCCGTGGGATAGAATTGCGATGGAATTACGCTTAGGATTCTTGAGAAGTCCAACCAAAGTAATAGTTTGTCATGGGATTGTCAGATATCCTAGTAAACAGGAGCGTGAGGGAATAATACAGGAGATGCATGGATCGGCTGTAGGAGGTCATAGAGGGGTTACGAAAACCTTTAATCGAATCAGACAGCATTATTTTAGGGAAAAGATGAAAGTAGATATTCAAAATTACATACGGAGATGTTTACCATGTCAACTAAAGAAATGCGTGAGAAACAAAACGAAGCAACCAATGGTGCTAACCGATACACCGGGGTCAGCTTTCGACAAGGTAGCTATGGACATAGTCGGACCAATACCGAAGACAAAAGACGGTAACGAGTATATCTTGACAATACAGGACCAATTGACGAAATTCTGCCTTGCTATTCCTTTACCAAACGCAACGTCAGCAACCATCGCGGACGCGATGGTCAAAAACTTTATCAGTATTTTCGGACCGCCAAAGTCAATATTGACCGATCAAGGTCGAAATTTTCTCAGTGGATTAATCAGACGAGTAGTTAAAAGATTTAAAATAAAAAGAATTCGGACAACAGCTTTTCATCCGCAGTCGAACGGTTCATTGGAACGTTCACATCATGCATTAGGAGAATATTTGAAACAATACGCTGATAAGGAGTTTGACTGGGACGAATGGGTGCAATTGGCAATTTTCAATTATAATACCAGTTTGCATGAGGGTACAAAGCATACTCCGTACGAATTGGTGTTTGGAAAGTTAGCAAGGTTACTATTTAGCGAACCGTTGGGAGTAGACGATGAACTCCCGACGTACAGTGGTTATTTAATTAAATTGGTAACACAATTACATGAAATGCGGAGAATGGCTAGAGAAAATCTAATAGAAGCAAAAATCAAATCCAAAGAACGACACGACAAAAGACTAAACGTAAAATCTTTCAAAATAGGTGATTATGTATTCTTGCAAAATGGACCGAAACCGAAAAAACTAGCAGATCAGTATACTGGACCACACGAGGTGGTCGAAATAATGGGAAATCAAAATATAAAAATAAAAACTAAGAAAAATACTCAGATAGTACATGCAAACTGACTGAGACTTTCACACATTATACCGGAATAAATACATAATGTTTAACGCAAATTATGACAATTACAGACTACACAAACTAAGAACAATGTCGGACCGAAGTGGAATGAGTGGACGAAGGAATGCAGTACGGGCGATGACATCAGTGCAGAGAGGAAGAATGGTGCGATACGAGGAGATGCCGAGACAGACAAATCAGAGAAAGAAGTTTCGAGTTGAGGCGATCTTTAAGGAATTTCGTGCTGAAGGGATGGGAGAACATAAAGAAATTGCTAGGAGAATAGCCACTAGTGCTTTGATAAGGAAAATAGCAAATCAGGCTAAGGGGAAAAGTGATGGAGATTGGGAGAGTAGAGTGATGCGTTTGGTTAGCTTGATGGTAAATTCAATATTAGATAAGATCGACGGCAATGAAAAGCACGTTAGACAAAGTGACTGCGAAGAATATATAGAGAACGCAGGGAAAGCCATGAAGGAGTTGAACGCGAAACTTGAACTCCAGAAATATGATGGGGAAAATAAACATGTAAAAGTTATGATCTCGATTTGGCGTGAAGGAGAACCGGATATCGTAGTGCAGTTTGGCACTGACGAGTTGACTATAAAGATGAAGGCTTTGAAGTTCATGTTTCTAAAAGTACGTGCTAAAATCATGCGTATGATGGGAGAACGTGAATAAGAGAAAGAAAAAAGAAAAGAAAAAAAAAATAATATCAATAACTTATGAAATATCGAGAAAGAATAGTAGTATCAACGTAGATTTTGGGAAAACCTATTTTAGTTTAGGGGAAAAATCGGTAGCATAAAATTAAGGTAAAGGGAATATATATACATCGGCAACAAATTAACAAATATTTAACCTAACCAGCACAACAATATCAGTGTATTACTACCAACATTTTACTAATAAACAATCCATATGTACAACTAAACAAAAGGGTTAAAATGATAAAATAAACAATTATTATAATTCCGTCATTTTCTTTCTTGAAGATGAGAGAGAAAATACCCTTGTTCGTGATAGGGGTTATTCTGCTATCTAGGCAATGTATGGGGATGATCGGGTACGATTGTGGAACAGCTAAGTCCAACATCACAACTGTATCGCTTCTGGAGGTGGAGGAATGCGATATTCCGTCACCAGCATTGAATGTTACGGCAGTGCGAATTCAACTGCTTCAGATAAACGATTATGCATCTGTACATGTGCGACAGTGCAAAGTTGAGATTAATAGAGATGTTCGAAAGTGTGGGATGTTCTCGCATACCAGTGACGTAACGAATGGAAAAGCTTCGTACGTGTACGAAGTATCGCGAGACGCGTGTGATCGAATGTACGAGCACGGATCCTTTCAAGTAGAAAAGACTCTGATAATGGGAATAACGGGTAATCACAGTGTAACTTATCCTGTAAGAATGGCAGGAAAAGTAGGGCAAGACGGTGCTTGTAAGGGAACGGCGTATTCGGATCCTTTCGGTAATTGGGATGAAGTAGTAGTATTGGCTGAAGTAAAAATCACTTTGAGAGACTATCGTGCTACGATCGCTCTAAAGGCCAATAAAATTTTCTTGAAATCGGTAATACGCTGTGAACTAAACGAAGGACAATGTGTAGATATGGAAGGAGGACATACTTTTTGGGAATCTGTTCCTGTCGGAAATTGCGGTAATGGACAATATGGAGTATTGTACGAAGGCATAGCTAAAAAAGGTGTAGACCAGGAGTCACAAGTGTTGTATACCGTTACTACGTCGGACATAATTTTTGCGCTTGTAATACGCGGTTCAGCAAATGTATGTGGACAAACGATAGTACGAACGGAACACCCTAAATTATTTATATATGAGATCGAAAATGGACAAACGTTTTTACAAGGACAATCACTGGAAGTGATAAATATGGACATGTACACTTACGTAAACTCAAAGTTCGTTTACATTGAACGAAATATTCAAACACAAACTCAACAAGTATATCATGATCTCCTGACTCACAAGTGTGAACTGGAAAAGGAAATGTTGAAAAATCGTTTGGCAATAGCTACAGAGATACCGGATGAATTCGCATATCATCTGATGAAAGGACCAGGTTACACGGCTGTAATATCCGGGGAGGTGGTGCATATAATAAAATGCATCCCAAAGGAAGTTAGCACCTGCGGTGCTGAACACCGTGGCTAGGGGTTTGTTAGGCAAACCAACCGTGGCACAAGGTGGTTCATTCGTAAAATTATTGGACGGACCAGAACTACAGAAGCTAATGGAGAATGCGTGGAGAAAGATGTTGGAAAGTCTAGTTGCATTCGGCAACATAAGTGCAGGTCTGATAGGAGTAATTATGATAATAAGGGCGGTAAAATTGGTAATAGACACACTCATACATGGATCTGCGTTGCATACCGTGTATGGATGGTCATTATTTTTGATCGGAGCGGTATGGGATTCAGTTACAAATCTTCTGTTGCACCTGAAAAAGGGAGTAAAGGGGAATGAGGAAAAGAAAGAGGATAAAACAGAAAGCGTAGAAAAGGGTAAAGTAGAATCAGAGGGAGAATATGAATCAGAGGAAGAGAAGAGTATGAAAGACAGACAGGTGAAGATCAGAATAAGGGAGTTTAATCAGTTAATGGTAAAAAGGGGAATATATACCCACGGCTTCCGTAAAAAAAAAAAAAAAAAAAAAAAAAAAATTAATAAATGAATAGCATTATTAAATAATAATAATAAATAGAAATCACATACCTAAAGGAAATAATCTAAACGAAATAAAGTAGACGATAGAATTTAATCAGGGAATAATAGTTTGGGGCGAGGCCATTGGTCATCCGCGGATGGGATGGTCCAATGAGCGAAGAGTAGCATTAGGACAGTAGGAGAAATCGAAGGGAAAAATTACCGGACAGGAAAGTAAGGTAGCCGTCTGGAAACGCAGCTACATGCGTACTCTGAGGTGCGGCTCACGGAAGAAAGAAAGAGAAAGCTATAGGAAGAGAAAGAGAAGGGTAGAGCACGGCGAATAGCCGCCCAAAAGGGAGAAACCGAGAGCGGCTGGTGACGTGACGTCACGCCGTATCCCGCTCACGGTGAGTCGCGGGCATATATTAAAAAGTGTGACTGTACTACGAGCGTACAGTCGCACCCGTATATATAAAAAAAAAAAGAAAGAGAAAGGTATAGTAAGAGAGAGAGAGAGAATTATAGAGCACGGCGAATAGCCGCACAAAAGGGAGAGGCCGAGAGCGGCTGGCGACGTGACGTCACCCCGTATTCCGCTCGCGGCGAGTCGAGAGCATATATTAAAAAAAGGGCGACTGTACCACGAGCATACAGTCGCACCTGTATATATATATATAAAAAAATAATAAAAAAATTTGAATAACGTAAAATAAGATAGAGAGGGAAGGAAAGAAAAACTCTGGACCACATAAAATTAAAAATACAAGTGTTTTATTAATACATTTAGAAATAAAATAGGAAAAGAACTATATAATAAAAAAAAGAAAAACGAAGATAATATATATATAAATGTATATAAGATATTTTAAGAATTGAAGGTGGCCACCAGAAAACTGACCGCCGTCAAGTTGCACGCCAAGCAAGGCCAGGCCGGGTGGTTTTCTGGATTGTCAATCATCCCTTGGCCGATTGAGGTCGCCAACTCAGCCTCGAGATGGGGGTTGAGCCGCCCAACGAAGGTCCCCCTTGCTGCTATTGCGGCAAGGGGATGTTGAGGTCGACGAGGCAGGGCCACGCGACGGGTTTGGGGCAGGGTGAAAAGGGCCCGAATTCCCAGAAAGTCTTCGGGGTGGTCCTGGTCGAGACCCTCATCCCCGGTCTCGCCCCATAGGATCTCGATCGCACGACGTTGACGAAATCGGGAAACCCGAATCGTTATCATCTCCCTCACTGCGTCCGACGGGCGTCGGCGGGAGGGAATGATGAGATCCTCCTGAAAAAAAAAAAAAAAAAATAAGAATGATAATAACAATAATCGTGATAATAATAAAATGAAATGGAGTAAAATAAAAAAAAATAAGAAAAAAAAATAAAAAAATTAATAATTAATAAATAATAATAATAATAATAATTAATAAATAATAATAATAATAATAATTAATAAATAATAATAATAATAATAATTAATAAATAATAATAATAATAATAATTAATAAATAATAATAATAATAATAATAATAATTAATACATAATAATAATAACAATAATAATAATAATAAATAATAATAATAATAATAAATGGAGAAAACTTACTAATTTCTTGAGAATCCAGGGGGACGGTGGTCCGGAGCAGGACATAATTCCGTTGGGACCATCAATCAACAGTGAGGCATCCATAGTAATTCTAAAAAAAAAAAAAAAGGAAAAAAAAAGGGGGGAAAGACATGAGACATTGCAAAAATAAGATTTAAAAAAAAAAAAAAAAAAAAAGTAAATAATATTTAAAAAAAAAAGAGAGAGAAAGGAAGGAAGAAAGGAAACAAGTATGAGTTATAAAATAACTGTTACTTACTTTTAAAAAAAATTTCTTGAAGCTGAGGTAGTAAATGAAGCGATGCTCGTAGTTGAGATGCTGAACGGAGAATGAGGAACAAGGGCTAGAGGCGAGAGTCGCGCACCAAGAGTTTGGAGGATGTTTATTCTAAACATCCTCCAAACTCTTGGTGCGCGACTTGGTCCGGCGATAACACTTGAGTGTCGGTCTATCGAGAGACAAAGCCGGATTTTTCGTTGGGAAGAGGAATGGTATAGTCCATGCAAAAACGCATGAGAAGAACTGGGAAATTTGAAAAGAGAATGGTTAAATGAGTAAGATAAATAGATAAATAAATGAAATATTATAACAGCGACAAATAGTCAAATAGAAGGGAAACATAGAATAGTTGGTTTAATAAAAACTAGTAGGGGAAATCATAAACAAATAACGAAATAAGCAAATAACTAATCAAACGATACATTTTAAAGGTCTTGACGAGTTGGCTTAATAATTAATTTTTTCAGCAGCCTGTACCGAGGTCGAGCGATGTTCTTCGAAGCAGCGCTCGTTTAAGGGGGGAGGTGTTACGTCCTGTGAATTTTCCCGAAATATTTCGAAAATAATTAAACAAATATCTGAAATATATTAAATCGCTAGAAATAAACATTGGAGAAATTGCCATTGTTCAATTTGTTGAATTTGAAGTATCAATAAATAAATAAAATACCAAATGGCGAAATCATCTATTTGGTAAAAATAATTAGCCTTCAGGTGCGACAGGTTGATGTACGAGGTGATTGTACGAAGCAAGTCAACCGCATGAGAGTCGGTAACCTGAGGCGCAAGAATGCAGATAAGGATATCGGCGGAGTGCTCCTCGCAGTTGTCGAACATAGGCCTGCCTGTACGGCGCGTGTCACGATGGGCACGATGCTGAGAGCGACCGTCGGGCGTAATGAGTGCAGCACCTCCTGGACAGTGAATATCGATGAAGCTAGATCATCGCTATAGTCCAGGAGTATCATAGTTGAAATAGTAAATAGAAGAATAAATAGAAATCAGGTTTAAGGGACGAATACACGGAATTGACATAGCATTTTGGAAATAATTAATAATAGAATCGGCAAATAAAATAGAGTCAAGAAGTAAGGGAAGAAAATTAAGCCATATCGTCATGATATCATTCAATATACAAATTAAATAAAAATTAAGAAAAAGAAATAAATGTAAAACAATAAATAACCAATAAATAATCAAATAGCAAATAACGAGGAAAAATATAGAAAATTATGGAAATAGGGAAGAAATGTAAACCATTAACGCCGAAAATCAGGAAAATAATTAGATAAATATGTTGTACCCCGGATGGCATAGTAAGATATTATTTCGGGACACCGGTTGCGAGATAATCAAGGTACGCAACAGTACGCGACGAGCGTGCATCGGGCGTCGGGCGCGTCACCGGACACCGCTGACGCAGCACTTAGGCCACCGCGAGAGACTCGGTAACTGGAGCATCGGCTCGAGTACCGAGGCAATCATTGCGAAATATAAAATATGCTCCAAATCTCGCCCGCAGAAAAGCGAGATTTGGAAAGATATTTGTTTATAAGAATAAAGTAAACCATAAACCTGCGCTAGATATTCAGCTGACATACGTGCTCTCGATGAGTATATAGAGGATCGAGAGCAGGTACTCGGCAGTCTGATCAGAACTCAGGATACGGTACGGTTGATTACGATACATTATATTACATAACCGAGATAATTGTGATTAGCGAGTGGCTCGCTACGGGGTGTACCGAGATTGGTAAATATACAATAACAAAATAAAAACCTTTTCAATAAATCGTGCATTTCATTCTCTTGGGTTTTAACCCTTTGCTGGATATATCCCGAACATTCGAGCTCACGGCTCAAGCACAGAAACTGGAATAGCTAACCGAGTTTCTGCGGCACAAAAAATATTAGGATGAAAATGTGTGTCAAAAAATGTTAACTTCGCAATGAAAGGTCGTACAACTTTCATTCAAATTTGTATGTTTATAAAATCCGCGATAAAATTTAAGTAATGACAAATTAAGATGTCAAAATTGTTGTGAACCTACGAAATTGGTAATATTTAATTAGACAGGCAAAGAAAGGAATCAGGTGATGAGAGTAGGGAAACGAGGCGCAGGTGTGACAGCGGTGACGCGGGGGTGTCCGGCACCGAGGTTATTTATTCGCGCGCCCACCGCCCATTCGGGGTTTTTGTCACTACTTCTTCGACTTCTTCGCGACCGGTGCAAAGACCTCAATCCTGCATTGTACTTAGAGCCATTAACAAAGAACTTGTAAATCAATTCGTCAAATTTTTGAGCCAGTATTTATTTTAACCGACTTCAATAAACAATTCATATCTTTCTGAATTATTCCATCGATATCAAGTATATTCCTCCTGAAAATCATTTTATCATCGGAATTATCAATCTACATCATTAAAATCTGGGAAGGACGTTCATTTCCGGAGTCGATCATCATCATCACTCGATTCTGATCCGAGTATTCGGCATTTTGGAAGAACGTTATTTTCGGAAATCAGTCATCATCATTCGATTCTGATTCGAATATTCATCCAGATTGGGAAGGACGTTCCATTTTGATATCGTTATTCTTCATTCATCAATCGAATCGTTCGACCATTCATTCTGAGGTAAAACCATTTAAATCACATCGTAAGTTGGGAAAATTTATCATCTACATCTCAAACATTCATTTCTTCTGGATATTTAATTGTCGATGTCACTTTATCAATGTTTGTTCAGTCACCTGAAAGGTTAAAATATTTTCCTGGACAATGTATATTCGTGTTGGTCAATTTTATTTCAGCTATAGTAGTGCGCGTTAAAGTATTAGGATAGGTCAGAAGAAAACAGTGAGTGAGTGTGATAGCGAATCGTCGCGAGCCGTGCGTTGAGCGAGACGCGTGAGAATGAGATAGCTGCGTAGCGTGTTCCATTCGGTAGAAAGAGTCAGCTTCCGGAATTTTCGTGTCCAGTTTAAAATCGTGACTTAAAATCCAGTAAATTCCAATTATTAACCGTGAATAAAATTTCCTCAGTGTCAAATATATACACTCTAGGCCCTATCCCGAATTTTTTTCCGAAAGGTTAGGTTCAAAACAGGTCCAAAACCTCGATAAAGCGTCATCTCCGAATAACGTGTAAAGGGAGGGTGTAAACTCTCCTTGACCGAGATGGAGTGAAGATTGCTGATCGGGACGTAACAATAGAAACCTTTTCAGAAAAGGACATCACTAAATATATCTCATTAGTTGCCGATACAACCCCCTTTAACCAAACAAACGAGGTACATTATACACCCGACGAAATCCCTCTAGATACCCAGATACCTCTGACAGGACTCGAGGCTGCCAAGCGTACCCTTTTCACGATAAACGGGACTCTACCAAAAGAAACTAACGCGAGCTGCAGTAAGTCGAACGACAATAACCAGGTCATTATAGAAACGCCGAAAAACCGACCCAGTTGTAACACGGATACGGCTTTAACGAAAGACTACAGAAACAGCGATTTACAGAAAACAATAACCGACGAAGAAGAACGAAGGAAAGAACGGGCCACGAAACGTGACAAAACACAAAAAAATTTACAGGGCGCTCTTAACCCTACACACGTACATCCGATAAAAACCGAAATGGCGAATTCAACTCGGAGAGTGTCTCTTAAAGACGCATTAGCGGTCGTACCCACATACGATGGGACCACCACGTCCTTGGGTATGTTTATTCAAGGGTGCGACGAAGCTCTCGCGATGCTGGACGCAGGTAGCGAGCCGCATTTGGTGAAAGCGGTACGAATAAAAATAATTGGGGAACCTCGGCGGTCCATCATGCAACAATCGTTCGGGACCATGAGAGCACTCCACGAATTTCTGAAATGCATTTACGCGCCCGCAAGAAATATTTATCAATTACAAGGAGAACTCGGATCAATTTATCAGAAGCCCGACGAAACGCTCGTCGCCTATTCCAATCGCATTCGCGATCTCGGGTATCAGATACTTGACGCGTATGAATCAGAAAATAACGCCCCAGCGGACGAAGCTTTTAAGAAAAATACCACTGATAGTCTGCCCCTTTGTTTCGTCCAAGGATTAAAAACTGAAATTGAACAACGCATGACAATGGACGGGACAATTGATGACATAGTGAAACGCGCGGTAAAAATCGAGAAACAGCTAATAGCCCGCACGGCGCTCCGCGAGGGTATTCGAGATTACGCGGATCCTAAGGACCCGTTGGGTGGAGCAAAACGTAGTGTGAAAATAATAACCAGCGAGGAGGTAAAATGTCAGCTATGCAACGAAACAGGTCACGAAGCCGGGGTATGTCCTGAGAAAAAATCACGAACATTCAGGTAACCAACGCAGCTATCCCTTCAGACCCAGTCAAGAGTATCCCTACCTGTCAGGTGTGCAACCAAAAAGGTCATTCCGCCGACCGATGTTTCAAACTCTTCCCACCTTCCGGCAATAAACCAGTTAATGACGCACCCACGATCACCGTGTGCCAAGTATGTAACAAACGAGGACATACTGCAGATAAATGTTTTCGCTTATTCCCTCCTTCGAAAAACAATGCAACAGGTGCCGCACTTTCTTGTCAATTGTGTAAAAATCAGGGCCACGAGGCAGACAGCTGCCCGACACGTGCTAACTCAGCTATGTCGCAAACGCAAAACCAGAAAAATAACGTACCACAGGGGCTACAATTTCAACAAACCGCGGACATAAAATGTCAAATCTGTAAACGGACGGGACACGGGGCATACATATGCCCGTATCGTCATAATCAGGCACAATGTACCAACGCTAAACAAGCCACGTATGCCGAGACACTCGGTACTGGCCCCAAACCAATAGAGAATTGTCATTATTGCCGACAACCCGGACATTTCATAAGAGAATGCCCGGCTAAACAAACGAACGATGCACGCTATGGAAACTCCTCGGGAAACGCAAGCGCCCTCTCGACCACGGGTGCGACGGGAGCGACCGGGCAAGAAATGCATCCGATTCACACGATCTCTGCAGTAGCCACGAACCCATCAGAGTTGTAAGAATTCATGTCGTTAAATTACACAAAGAAAGTAGTGTCCCCACAGTAAAATTAATAGGCGACAACTTTACAACACCAATAATATTAATGGTCGACACGGGAGCTGGACCCAATATAATTGAAGAGAAATATGTGCCTCCGCAAACCTTCATCGATTATAAGCAGATCCGACAATTGAATGGAATTACCGCCGCTTCAATATACACAATCGGCCAAATAACAATTCAAGTCTTTGGGCGCCGAGCCAGTTTTCACGTGGTAAAAAACGATTTTCCTATCTCCGAAGGAGGAATTTTAGGATCAGAATATTTAGACGGAAACCGAGTAATAGTCGACTACGAAAAACGTCGTTTAAAAATGCAGGATGTAAAAATTCCGTTTTCAAGTCAAGAAGCCATTATTATACCAGGGCAAACCACGAAACTTTGTTTTATTCGCGTAAAAAATTTAGAGACAAGAGAGGGATATCTCCCACCGTTAAACGCGGGACCAGGAGTTACAATAGAAACCGGACTGTTGAGAAATGAGAACGGAAAGGCCTATGTTCATGTAACGAATAACAATTTGCACACAATACAAGTACACGTACCAGCTATGGAATTACTGAATGAAAAAATCGGGAATATTAAAGTCTCCGCGACAAAGGAAAAACAGGGACCAAGGAAAAAAATCAATTGTTGTAAATCAGAAACGGAGCTCACGGGGGAATCGGGACCCGCGAGACTCTCGGACAAAAAAAATTAAGGACACCAGGGGCGACGAGACAAGAAGCGCTGAGCCCATAAAAGAAACGAGGAGACCGAAGGGTCACGGACTCGGTTTTAAAATTGTCAAAACAACACAGGCAGGTAGCTCCAGGAATGGAATCGAGTTTTGCCGTGTGAATGAAGGTCGCTCTAAAAATGAGGAAATAATGAAAACGAATAAAATTGAAACAAATCGGAAATCGGAATGGATTAGGGTAATAAAAAAGGGAAAAACAAGTAAAACACAGGATAGTACTAAGGATACTGATAAAAATGTCTGTGGGGATCAAGCCATAATAAAATCACTATCAAACGACGTGAGATTCGATGGGGGACTAGAAAACTGCACGGGAGTTGTAGAGAATAAAGGTTCCATTGGAATAAAAAGCAACGACTCGCGAGGAGTCGGGGAAACAGGAAAGAGTGATTTATTTAAACCAGATACCAATTGTACTAATTATCACGAAAACAAAGATTGTTGTTCGGGTAATGTGGATGGAAAATCTCCGAAGAGTAATGAACATTTTCAAGGGGAGCCAGAAAACTGTATAAGGGAAACAGAGAATAAGGGCTTTAGTGAAATAAACATGAATGATCCATGGAATACCAAGAAAATAAAATCGGGTGACTCAGGTGTACCGAGTACCAAAATATTAAACATTGGAGAAAATTTGCAGCAGGAATCAGGAATTAAGATCGAGGAAAACAAAATAAACCATTCAAGGATACAGTTAAACAACGGCAACACAGAGAAATTAAATAAATCCATTCCGATGGAATATAATGAACGAAACGATAGTATGGGAACACTATATAGAGAACTTTTGGCACAAGGCAGAGTATACAATCACAGGAAAACGTTGGGCAGGGAAAGCAAAAACCAGGAATTTACCGGGAACAATAAAAGTTATCTCGTCATAAACTCGGGCCTTTTTGAAAAACTCGGAGCACGAGGTGCAACGCGTAGAATACAACCCTTCGAGAGAGAGAGCCCTTGTTTCACTTTCTCAGGTTCGGTAGTGGAAGACCGACTCGAACAGATAAAGGGGTCACTAAGACTCAACGAACTAAACGAAGAGGATAAAAATAGCATTGAAAAACTGTTGCGGGAGAGCACCCATTTTTACCACCTACCAGGCGAAGCGCTGACACATACTACGATACTACAGCACCGTATACCCACAACGGACGATTTACCGATTAACACTCGAGGGTATCGATGGCCGGAGTGCACAAAGGACGAGATAGAAAAGCAAGTAGAGGATATGCTCAAAAACGGAGTAATAATACCATCTACTTCGCCGTATAATTGCCCTGTATGGGTCGTACCGAAAAAGAATGATTCAAAAGGAAATAAAAAATGGAGAGTCGTTTTCGATTATCGTTCTTTGAACGAAAAGACTATCGCAGACGCATAGCCCATTCCAAACATCACAGAGATCTTAGATCAGTTAGGAGGAGCAAGATATTTCTCCGTCTTCGATTTAGCATCAGGGTTCCATCAGATAGAGGTGAGTCTGGAAGATCGACATAAAACCGCTTTCATGACTTCTAGAGGCCATTTCGAATTTGTTCGAATGCCATTCGGGCTTCGGAACGCCCCGCCCACTTTTCAAAGAACTATGGATCTCACACTGAGCGGGATCCTTGGAAAAGGCATATTTGTATATTTAGACGATATTGTCATTTATTCTCGAAGTCTGGAAGAACATAAACAAATTTACACTGAATTAATAAAAAGACTCGAGTCGGCAAATCTGAAATTACAACCCGATAAACGTGAATTTCTGAAAAAATAAGTAGCGTATCTAGGCCATATAATCGGCGAAGATGGAGTTAAACCTGACCCAAAGAAACTAGAGGCTGTACGAGAATTTCCTCGACCAAGAAATATTAAAAATATACGACAATTCCTGGGACTAACAGGATATTATAGACGATTCATCGAGGGTTATGCAAAAATTTCAAAACCGCTCACTTTACTTCTCCGTAAAGAAACAGATTTCGAATGGGGAATAGAGGAAGAGGAATCCTTCGGAACATTAAAGGACAGCCTGTGTACGGCACCAGTATTAAGGTACCCCGATTTTACTAAACCCTTTATCCTAACCACGGATGCCTCCGGGGTAGCAATGGGAGGAATATTGTCGCAGGGAACCATTAACAACGATCACCCTTGCGCATATGCATCGCGAGCATTAAATAAAACAGAAGAACGATACGACACGTACAAAAAAGAAGCACTTGCTATAGTGCATTGCATCCTTCACTATCGACCGTATCTATACGGGCGCCAGTTCACAGTAGTAACCGACCATAAACCTTTATTATGGTTTCGCCGCGCGACGGACGGTAACTCTAAAATCCTCAGATGGCGGTTAAAATTGGCCGAATACGAGTACGATGTGGTATACAAAGCCGGAAAAACAAACGTTAATGCAGATGCGCTATCAAGAAACCCCGTGGAGGATTTTACTAACCCGGACGGAATATTTATGATTCGAACGAACCCGGTCACCCAAACTCGGAAATAACCAGCACGAGGGTTGACGGACCAAGAAATCGGGGACTACCCAGCCTTAGACAGCGACGAAGACGAGATCGACGAGACAACAGACCCCGATGAAATACCGACTTTCGACAATTTGGAGGAATGTCCATGGGATACATTACCGGACGATGTTGAAGCAATAACTATGACAACAACGAATTATGCGAGGCCCATAAACCAGCCCCTTGAAATAGAACGCGGTATCGTCAATCCCGAGATCTCTCAAGAGGCATCTGCCGACGACGACACGGGAGAGGAACATTTCGAGCCACCAACGCTCAGCCCTCTCGCCACCCCCAATAAGTTAACCTTTGTAGAACAGGTTACGGCAACAGAGGGAGAGAATCGAACATTGCAAGCGGAGGACGAAGAGTCTTTTCCCGGGGAAGAAAGGTCTAAGAAGAGTACTCCTGATCCTTTCGGCGATCCCAAAGAGCCGGACGAAATGAATCGTATACGAAAAAAACGCGGGCACAGACCGTTGGTCGCAAGTGATTCCGAGGAGTCCGGCGGGGAAGAACCGAACGATCGGCCCGCCCGCAGGGAGCCCCGCGGCTTCGGAAATACAAAAATGCCCGACCGTGAAGAGACAAGAATACGAGGAAAAAATGTTAAACCATCACGAGATCTGTTTCACACCCGAAAGGACAGTATGCTGTTTTTCGTGAATACACAGGGAAAACCGTTAGACAAAGGCGGAGAAATATTAGCGGAACGCGGCGAGTTACCAATTCTGAAGAAACTAAGGTTATTCGCGACAAAAGCACTTTCGAAACGAAACAACAAATATTACATCGCTCTCCCCATACGCGACGGAGTAGGCGAAGGACCCACTAAAATACTAGAAAATATCGTAGAGACATTAAAAAACTGTAGGGATTTAGTTGAAAAATTAAACCTGGCAACAATCAGTTTAGCAAGATCCAACACAATTTGTAATGTCCCGTGGGAAAATATAATCACTCAAATCCGGTTATTATTTAACAACAGCGATGTTAGAGTCATCGTGTGTTTTGGGCTCATTAAGGAACCCGCGGTCGAAGATCAGGAAAAAATAATTGAAGAAAAACATTGCTCGTCGGTCGGAGGACACCGAAGCGTTAGTAAAACGTACAACCGAATCCGGCATGATTTCTATTGGAAAAATCTCAAACAAGATATTCAACAATATATACAGAGATGCCTGCAATGCCAATTAAAAAAATTAGTTCGCGTTAAAACCAAACAGCCCATGGTCATCACCGACACTCCGGCCACAGCATTCGATAAAATTGCCATGGATATTGTGGGGCCTTTGCCAAAAACTGATAAAGGAAATGAGTACATACTCACTATGCAAGATCAGCTAACAAAATTCTCAATGGCAACCCCGTTACCCAACGCCAAGGCTGTGACCATTGCCGAAGCCTTTGTAAAAAGATTTATTTGCAACTTCGGATCTCCAAGAGCGGTATTGACCGACCAAGGCGCAAACTTTTTAAGTAATTTCATGAAACAAATCTCCAAATTATTTAAAATTCGGAAAATAAGAACGACAGCGTTTCATCCTCAATCTAACGGATCGTTAGAAAGATCGCATCACGCCCTCGGCGAATATCTCAAACAATACACCTCAAAAGAAAGCAACTGGGACGACTGGGTCGAATGAGCAACTTACAACTACAACCCTAACGTGCATGAAGGTACAAAGCATACTCCTTACGAGATGGTCTTCCGGAAAATAGCCAGAACTCCTTCAAATTTCCCATTGGAAGAGCTGGATAAGCTTGCCACGTACGACTAATATTTGACACGTTTGGTAACGCAAATTCATGAAATTCAACGACTCGGACGAATAAACTTAATAGCCTCAAAGGAAAGAGCTAAAGAATATCGAGATAGGCGCATGAACCCCGTTACCTTCAAGGTTAGTGAACCCATATTTTTGCTTAAAGGACCAAAACCGGGAAAATTAGGAGATCAATACACTGGACCATTTGAAGTATTGGAACTTCTAGAAAAAGGAAATTTACGCATCCAGTTGAAGGGCAAAACTTGTGTCGTTCATCCGGAACCAGTGAAGAAATCTCTCATCCCCTTGGCATATAGGTGAGGGAATTCTGCAAGCCAACGCACCTCGGAGGAGACGGAACCAACCCGGAAGAACCAGTGAGAAATGCGTATCCCCGGTTCCGCGAGGAGGCCGAACGGCTACTTAGTTTCATCGGATGGCCGAGGCCGTATATAAAACCCGAGAAGCTTGCGACCGCGGGATTTTTCTACATGGGGCAAGCAGATGATGTCTCCTGTTTCGCATGTGGGGTCGAAATAAACAACTGGAAAATAGGAGAAGACCCGTTCATCGAGCACAAAGTGGATGCTGAGGATTGCCATTATATTAACGGAATACCCTGCGGCAACATACCAATAAGTTCAAAGAAACAGGAGGAAACATTGAGTAAATTCATACGCACGGATAACGCTAAAAGCACCCATGAGGAATTAATAAAACAACGAACAAAAGCAGTCCTAGCTGGACCCTCGGGAGGAGCAAGGTGCGAAGTTGCTACAACCAGTACACCCAAAGTATATTCCTTTGTCAAAAAAAATGTAGAACCTGCACAGGGGACCCAGACCCCCAATCCAGTAAAGGAGAGTATCCTACGGAGTCTATTAAGTAACCCATTACTAACAATTAATCATGTTCCCCGAGACAACCCGAAGGAACAAGGGCCGGAGAGGTTACTCGGAGCCATAAAAAGGGTGGGCACGGAGCACAATAGCACTCCTCGAGAAAAGAAAAAGGCGATGGGAACAGAAATACGAAGGCCGCCGATCGGTGGCAATTTCGACACAAATATCGGCAGCAACGAGTCGCTTACACCCGTTGCGAGGGCCGAGCGGGAGGCACCCCTGCCGCCGCCACCATCACCCTTCGAAGATACAGGAATCCACCGCGCCGAGCCACGAGGAGGAGCCAGCGGAGACGAGGGACCGCAGAGGGTTCAGACGAGCACCCTGCCAGCCCCCCAAGTGAGCCAGGCTTTACACATCGAGATTCCGAAACACGACGACGAGATAGATTTTTCAAGCTATGAGGCTCGAATCGAAAGTTTCAAAGATTGGCCACAAGCAATGACGCAGACCCCTGTCAGTCTAGCGGATGCTGGACTCTACTACTTCGGGGTTGGAGACAAAGTGAGATGTTTCAGCTGCGATGGATTGCTGGGTAAATGGGCAGCCCAGGACGAACCATGGCAGATAATGTACTGAGATCCCGGCACAAGACCGTTATCTCTTGCTCGACCCGAAGGTCTCTCGCCCATAAGAGCATACGCTTACATTTCTTCCTCTCTGTCTTCGTCACGCTATATTATGCCCCGCAGAAGCCGACCTCAATTGAGGTGCACACGACCCAAGCATAAGTCGTGCGGGCAAGCACCTCCCCCACGTCTTCTGCCACACATGCGGTCCCCAATAATATATGCACCACGTGGGCTAGCTCGTCACAGCCCACTCCTTTCCGAATATGGCAGTTCCGAGAACCGCGTCCGATACCCTAGTGATACCCTGATACCCTAGGGAAAGGATACCTGATTTAGGCACCAGGGTGGCATCCGAACGATTGGCTTACAAATCCGGGTCTCCTTGCCTGAACGGTTCTGTAGCAGGTCTTTTTCGCCAGAGGATCTGTTGGTTGTTGCGTCAAACTAGTTACATCGAGGTCTAAAAGACCGAGAACCGCGGAATGACGACTTACGTAAGCCCCTTCGTACCGCGACAAGGTCGATCTTGACTTGACGGCGTCAGCTATATTTTCGCAATACCGCCCTGGAGTCGATATTCGTCTTCTTGCTCCAGTCGCAGACACGGTCGTGCTTACCGTCCGTCACCTTCTTAGCCTAGAAGAACCCTATTTACTCCACCAGGGACGAACCATGGCAGCAACACGCATATTGGTACAGGAAGTGCGAATACGTAAAATCAAGGAAAGGAGAGGAATACATTCGAAAAGCAAGTTGCAAGGCGCCTCTTGACGCATCTTTAGCCGACACAATGGCATGTTACAGGTGCTACTGTAAAAAGACCATCAAACCCGAAATGTTCGAAAGAACGCCCCTTCGAGACATCGAAAAGGCCGCTCTTATGGAGTGTGTCCCTACGGGTTTCGTAGCACCAGGTACCCGGCTCGACGACGTCGTGTTCGAAAACCTATGCCGTTATTGCGGGCTACGCCGGGTGGGAGGAATTTATGTACCGTGCACGCACACGGTGGCCTGTTCCAAATGCGCTGTAGCCGCAACCAGGTGCGATCTTTGCCAGGAAGAAATCCTTTTCGTCAAAAATATTGTGATCATTCCTGACCGCCCCTACCACGAGTACGAACACATTGTCTCGCCAATGATGATCCAGGAGGCCAATGACCTCACTCGGGCTACGATCCGAACCCTCCAGGCCTTGGGAAAAAAAGAGAGGAAAAAAAAAGGGGGAATGGAAGGCCAAAGACCCCCCATTGCCAATCGGGAAAATAAAAACAAACACATAATTGACACGGATACAGAGGAAAGGAAACTACAAAAACGCTAACAATCTATTCTTTTTTTTTACTATGGCTTGCACAATTAGGAAATAAGAACCAATTAAGCTAGGGAATAAAAATAGGCTGCACAAGAAATATTTAACCACAGATTCTCTGGTGAAGGTAGAAAAAGAATATATTTAATAAATAAATTTAAAAAAAAATTATTAATAATAATAATAAATAAATCAACAAAAAAAATGGGGAAATATAGTACTAATAATAGAGAAAAGTAGAATAGATATACACATTTGAACGAAATACATGTAAGCAACTAACATATTGTTTAGACGTTAATTCGAAAAATTAATTTAAAAAATGGGAAAAAAAACACATAAAAGTAGTAATAAAGTAGTAGTAAAGAAAAAAAAAGGAAAAAAAAAACGTATCTATAAAATATACAAAAAGAAAAGGAAACAAAATTAATTTAAACAAAATAAAAATACAATAGGTCAAGAATGACGCTCTACCATTGCCACTGCAACGCTTACAATTGGTGCCGACCAATACACGTGGACAGTACGGAGGAGACACTCTGGATCTGTGTCAACCGGAAGAGGCCAGACGTTTTGGTCCCCGGCACGGCGGCACTTTTCTGCTATTGGAAAATCGCTTTCTATTTGGAGACACCGAAAAAGAGAGTTGATTTATTCGTACCACCCGAATAGCGCTCAATCAGTCCAAGAACGTTGGATAATTGGATCAATCAACTGCGTGATGACCCCTACGAGGACATAACCCTTGGCGGCACACCGTACCAGTGGTTACCACACGCTCTGGTGCCGGCGGGACAGTTAGCACAAGAGATCCCGATTCCTGGGCTCAAAGAATGGCCCGAATGCTTCGAAAAAATTCCCTACTGGAACAAACCACGGCTCCAGTACTCGGATGGGACAAATCTACCAATAAGGATAAATCGCCGCCCTCCTTATAGACTCATAGAGGGAATGGAAAAGGTTTTCTGCTACTGGAAAATCAGACTCGATGGAATCGAGGAATACAAATTCGAAGTATGGGTGCCACCCGAGTGGAGAAGACTCACGCGAGAAGCACTATACAACTGGAAACTCATACTAAGTAAAAACCCGCATTTGCCGACAACGCTTGGAGGAGTCGAATACGAATGGAAAGGCGATACCATCCTTCCGAAAGGCCAAGGTCCGGAACGCCTGGAAAGCCAAGGCTATGGAATCTTTCATTATCATGCTCAGGAGGATTCCGATTCCGATAGCGAGTACGGATATCCTTGCCCTTACAAGGGATTGGCACCCGGCGAGTCACCGGTTGACCCAGATTGGGGAACACTGAGATGGGAGGAAGCAGAGCCTCATGGGTTCAGTTGGTGCCCTGTATTGCCCGAACCCGGAAACATGACCGTAGAGGAACTCGCTGAAATATGTAAAAAAACTCGATATCAACCAAGGAATCATCACCGAACCCTTTCCCCAGGACGACGAGAGAAACAAACCAAGGAAGCCGAAAGCTCTCCCTCCCCCACAAAACGAAGAAAATACTTTCGGGAATTAGGGATCACCAAGTAAATAAAAAAAACAAGGAAGAATATAGTTACATAATAGTAATAATAAGGGAAGAAATAAGTAATAATAAGTAAACATAAAAGTACACTCATAAAAATACTTACATAAAATACATATAAAAAACACAAAAATAAATTTAAAAAAACACAAAAAAACACAAAAAAAAGAGGAGCAGGAAAGAATTCTTTACATAAATTAAGGAAAATCCGTCGGAAACAATCTGCTGCAATTTAGGAATACATATATACACAAACGGGGGGGGGGGAAATAAAAACAACTCCAAACGATTGAGTTACGGGCAACATGACCAGGGAGGAAGTAAAATGACCAAACCCTCACGGGCAGAGACATCACCTGGCCGACCAATAGCGTAACAATCGTTCTCCCCGGGCTACCAATGAGGATCGCGCGAAGATAGGGACAGAAACCTCCTATAGCTCGGAAAAGTTTCGAAGGAACAGAAACAAGAACAACCAATCAGCGCATGCCTTGGGAAGCTAGAGAGTAAAAGCAGGAAATTTGGAGAAAAATAACGAAATATCAAATAAACATTCTTCTTTTCCCCTACTTTACTATAACAACATCCGAGCAAACGGAAAAATCATCTTTAAAACCCCTATACCTCACAACTTGACATAACTACAACATAACGAATTACAGAATTCCCGACAACAACAGTGACAATGTCAAACCATGAACAACTAGAACTGTCCAACACGGTTATATGGGGACCAACCAAGGCAAAGGCAAAAGAAACGGGAAAACTAACGGAAAATCTCGGACCTCAAACGAATCAGGGTGACACGGGAACACACAGTAACAAAACGATAGATACTAGGGGAACCACTAGAACGAAGGTAGTAAAGAAACATAGCAATAAACAGACGGAAAATTCATCACCAGAAACATTAGCCGAGATATGGCAAGACAAGGCCACGCGGTTAGGTAATACAATCATAGAAATGACACTAAATAAAATTGAGGGAAACGAAGAGCATATTACGTATAGCGACGCACAAGAATACGTCACCATTACGCAAGAAACCCTGGCGGAGCTAGGCGCAAAACTCGAAGTCATAAAACACTACGAGGAACCAATCCATGCAAGCATAATCACGGTACTCTGGGCCTCGGAAAAGCCAAACATAATTGTCCAATTCGGGATTGACGATTTAGCTACAGAAATGTTCGCCTTAAGATTAACCCTTTTGAAAATTTGAGCCATGTTAATAGCAATGACGAAACCCACGGAAGGGAAAGCAGTAGAATCGGCCATTTAAAAAAAAAAGGAAAAAAGGAACGGAAAGGAAGTGAACCGACAAGAGGAAAAAGAAGAAGTAGGAAGTAAAACAAAACAAACTAATGAATAACTCGACCCCAGTAAAGTCGGGGGAGTGATTACTGAATCTAGCGGGATCCAGAGAAATGGATCAACCAAAAAAAAAAAAAAGACAAGAGAAAGGAGGGAACGAAGTTCCGCTACATCTTTCTTTTAACGACCCGTTAAAATCGTTTCATTCTCCTGTACGGGTAAAGTACCCCATGGGTCCTAGGGCTGAAACATGAAAGGAGCTGAAAAAAAAGGGGGGCAGATACAAGGAAAAACAAATAAGTAAATAAATAAATAAATAAATAATGGAAGGAAGAATAATAAACTAACGAAAAGGGAAAAAGCTTATAAAAAAAAGAGAGTGAAAAAAAAGTAACGAAAAGATAACAAAAAAAAAAGGTAATAATAACAAAAAGTTAAAGACTCAAAATAATAATGACGATAAAAAAAATATATATATATACAGGGTGTAAGGTAACTATTGTACGATCGGCAAATGGTAGACAGCTGACATTGCGCTGAACAAAAAAGTCCTTTGGCGAAATTTGATCAGAGCATAAATGAGCGAGTTATCAGCGTTTATAAGTTGATATAAGTTGACCGATCACAACGCAGCGAAAGTAGGTCCTGGCGACAGCGTTTCGACGCCTCGAACAATGACGAACTTCATTGGACTTCTCGGCACTGTGGTAAAAAAATCGACGATCGATAGTGAATTCAGGTGATATTACGATCCGACAGACTTTTTGTTTTAATAAAATGAGTACCAGGATATTATTTTCTTTTTTTGACCCGATCGTCGAAGATATTGCAAGGAGGGGTCCAACCTGGACGATGATCGCGTTGTCCATGTCTCAGCAGACGATTAGTCCAGATTGTTCGACTGTGGCTACGTGGCCTTTCGCGTCCCGGTCGTCGAAAATGTTGCCTCGAGGCGTTATGTCAAACCAGGGTGATCCTCGTGGTGTCCAGGTCTCACTAGGTGAGTCCTCAAGGCGGAGCGACATTGGCTTCGTGGCTTTTCCCGTGCCGGTCGTCGAAAATGTTGCCTCGAGGCATTGGTCAAACCAGGACGATGCTCGCGGTATCCCGGTCTCACTAGGTGAGTCCCCAAGGTGGAGCGACATTGGCTTCGTGGCTATTCCCGTCCCGGTTGTCGAAAATGTTGTAACGAGGCATTATGTCGAACCTGGACAGTGTATCCAGTATCCAGGTCTCACTAGGTGAATTATCGACGTTGAGCGACTATGCCCCGATAAATAGCACTTCGATAAATAGCACTTCCGGTCTGCTGCTGGACCGGTCACATTCCAGCGCGTATTTTCTGGTTCTAGTTGCTCCGAAAGATCACTTGAATCTACGATGAACTTTGTATCACCGTTTCAGACTCTCGGTGCATAATTAAGGATTTCGAAAAATCCCATACACGTCGATAAATTCTCATATACCGCGATAAATAGCACTTCCGGTCTGCTATTGGCCCGGCCACATTCAGGCGTGCATTTTCTGGTTCTAGCTGCTCCAAAAGATCACTCGAATCTACGATGTGCTTTGTATCACCGTTTCAGACTCTCGCTGCATAATTAAGGATTTTGAAAAATCCCATACACGTCGATAAATTCCTGTACAGGTCGATAAATTCCTGTACAGATCGATAAATTCCCATACACGTTGATCAATTCCCATACATCTCGGTAAATTCCCATACATCTCGGTAAATTCCCATACATCTCGGTAAATCCCCATACATCTCTCTAAATCCCTATACATCTCTCTAAATCCCCATACATCTCGGTGAATTCCTATACATCTCGGGAAATTCCCATACATCTCGGTCAATTCCCATACATCTCGGTAAATTCCCATACGTCTCGATGAATAATCCTTCGGGTCTACTATTGGCCCGGCCACATTCCGGCGTGCATTTTCTGGTTCTAGCTGCTTCAAAAGATCACTCGAATCTACGATGTGCTTTGTATCACCACTGCAGACTCTCGGTGCAAAATTAAGGATTTCGAAAAATCCCATACACGTCGATAGATTCCCATATACCGCGATAAATAGCACTTCCGGTCTGCTATTGGCCCGGCCACTTTCCGGCGTGCATTTTATGGTTCTAGCTGCTCCAAAAGATCACTCGAATCTACGATGAACTTTAAATCACCGTTTCAGACTCTCGGTGCAAAATTAAGGATTTCAAAAAATCCCATACACGGCGTTAAATTCCCATATACCGCGAAAAATAGCACTTCTGGTCTGCTATTGGCCCGGCCACTTTCCGGCGTGCATTTTCTGGTTCTAGCTGCTCCAAAAGATCACTCGAATCTACGATGAACTTTAAATCACCGTTTCAGACTCTCGGTGCATAATTAAGGATTTTGAAAAATCCCATACACGTTGATAAATTCCTATACAGGTCGATAAATTCCCATACATCTCGGTAAATTCCCATACATCTCGGTAAATCCCCATACATCTCGGTAAATCCTCATACATCTCGGTAAATGCCCATACATCTCGGTAAATTCCCATACGTCTCGATAAATTATACTTCCGGTCTGCTATTGGCCCGGCTACATTCCGGCATGCATTTTCTGGTTCTAGCTGCTCCAAAAGATCACTCGAATCTACGATGTGCTTTGTATCACCACTTCAGACTCTCGGTGCAAAATTAAGGATTTCGAAAAATCCCATACACGTCGATAAATTCCTATACAGGTCGATAAATTCTTATACACGTTGATAAATTCCCATACACGTTGATAAATTCCCATACATCTCGGTAAATTCCCATACATCTCGGTAAATTCCCATACATCTCGGTAAATCCCCATACATCTCGGAAAATTTCCATACATCTCGGTAAATTCCCATACATCTCGGTAAATAATACTTTCGGTCTGCTATCTGCTCGGCCACATTCCGGCATGCATTTTCTGGTTCTAGCTGCTCCAAAAGATCACTCGAATCTACGATGTGCTTTGTATCACCACTTCAGACTCTCGGTGCAAAATTAAGGATTTCGAAAACTCCTGTACACGTCGATAAATCCCCACATACCGCGATAAATAGCACTTCCGGTCTGCTATTAGCCCGGCCACATTCTGGCGTGCATTTTCTTGTTCTAGCTGCTCCGAAAGATCACTCAAATCTACGATGAACTTTAAATCACCGTTTCAGACTCTCGGTGCAAAATTAAGGATTTCGAAAAATCCCACACAGGTCGATAAATTCCTGTACACGTCGATCAATTCCCATACACGTTGATAAATTCCCATACATTTTGGTAAATTCCCATATATCTCGGCAAATTCCCATATATCTCTGTAAATTCCTATACATCTCGGTAAATTCCCATATATCGCGATAGATGACATTTCCGGTTTCGTATTGCTCCGGTTAAATTCTGAGGTGCATTTACGTGATCGGGCTATATCGAAAGCTCACTCTAATCTACGATGGACGGGGCAGCCCCGTTTCAGGTTCTCGGTACAGAAACAGGGATTTAGAAAAATCCCATACACGTTCATAAATTCCCATACACCGCAATAAATTATATTTCCGGTCTGTTATTGTTCCAATCACATTCCACAGCGTACATTTTCTCGTTCTAGCTGCTTTGACAGTTCACTCGAATCTACGGTAAACTTTGTAACACCGTTTTAGACTCTCAGTGAAAAAATTAGCATTTTCAAAAATCCCATGTCGTTAAATTTCCATACAGGGCAACAATAATACTTCTGGTCAGCTATTGGTTCGGTTACATTCCGGCGTGTATTTTCTCGTTCTAGCTACTCTGAAAGTTCACTCAAATCTACGATGAATTTTGTAATACTATTTCAGACGGTGAAAAAATAAGGATTACGAAGAATCCCATATACGTCGATAAATTCCCATACATGGCGATAAATAATAGGCAAGAGCGGGGCAAAATGGGACGGACAATCCGGATGTATCAACAGGGCAAAATGGGAAATTCAAAAATGATTGGAAACTTGCGTTTTGCTCACTGACCCGTTTTGCCCCACTGTCCCATTTTGCCCCGCTCTCCACCCTACTTCCGGCTTGCTATTGGCCCGGTCACGTTCCGCCGTGCATTTACTTTATCTGGCCATGTCGAAAGCTCGCCGAATCTACGATGGACGATGCAGCACCATTTCAGACCATCCCTTGGAAAAAAAAGATTTCTGAAAAATCCCATATACATCGATAAATTCCCATATACCGCAATGAATATCATTTCCGGTCTGCTATTGACCCGGTCACATTCCGACGTGCATTCACTAGTTTCGACTGCTCTGAGAACTCGTGCGAGTCTCCGACTAGTGCTTTTCACTAGTCATAAAGAAGCTTTTCAAATGTTTTCGCAGTATGCGTATGAGACGAATGTATTTGTGGAATAGAAATCATTGAGGAAAAAAAAGAACATCTCGTTTTCCTCCGCTGTGTTGTTTTACCATTTGTTACCGTATCAACAACTTTTTCGCGTCAGTCCTCTCCATCTCGTTGCCCCGATCGGTTCTCTATAAAAAAAAATTCCGTATCGAGATGGATCATCGGCGCAGGATGAACCATCTACGTCCACGTGCACACAACGAATGGGTCGATCTAGTTACCGACCAGGAGAAACAAAAGCTCGCAGATGTCGAGAGGGATGGGCTCTCACGTTCCCAAATTATTGCTGGCAGAATCGGAGGAATAGCGAATTTCACCTTTCGACGAGCCCAATTTTTGGAACCATTTCCCACGTACGAGGAGGTTCTACGAAGCGAGTCCGGACAACGGCTCAACTTTTGCCGGTGGCTCATCAATCGTCAAGAGGAGGACGATCAATTTGTCTATCGAATTCTTTTAGCGACGTATCGAACTTTTACCTCAGAGGTGCAAGAAATGTGAACATGTGGTGCGGCATCGTTGGTACCAACATGGTGAGTAATAATTATCTATAATCTTTGGTTATGAATTTGCCTGTCTGGATCTATGTTTGCATAAATAAATAAATAAATAAATAAATAAATAAATAAATAAATAAATAAATAAATAAATAAGTAAATAAATAAATAAATAAATAAATAAACAAACAAACAAACAAACAAACAAATAAATAAATAAATAAATAAATAAGTAAATAAATAAATAAATACATAAATGAAATCTATTAACTATAAAACCCTAAAAAAAACGAAATATATACAAAACTAAGAAGTTAATATAAATAAAAAATGTAATTGTTAAACGACACAAATGTTCACTTTTATTTCAGCTTCGAGTCCACAACCTGCCAATGCGACTCAACGACCAATTCTATGTCGATTTCCTTTGAGAGAAGTTGCCGGACTTCTTTGAGGATGGGCCACACGATCGTGAGGAAACATGGTTCCAACACGGCAGGGCACATTTCCATGTCACGAGGAACGTCCAAGACTACTTGGATGCGAATTTTCCCAACAGATGGATCGGTCGTGGGGGTGCCGTTAACTGGCCAGCTCGATCGTCGGACCTAAATCCCATCAATTTTTTTTTGTGCGATTATGTGAAAGGCCTTGTATATGGCCGTGATCAGGCTAGGGACGAAGGGGATCTATTCTCTCGCGTCCGCAAAGCTGTGGATTCCGTCACCGAGAAGATGCTCCACCGCGCCCTGGCCGATGTTATCGTCCGTGCTCGTAAATGTATTGAAGTAGATGCGGGGGCATTTCGAGTAATTCCGATAATAGCTTCATGCCCTTGACCGGATTCATTCGTGCCGTATTTGTTAATCGGAATAAAGAATGTTTGCATGTACTTTAATGTATTGAGTTCTATAATATGAATGTTATCGATATTTTATTAAATATATTAACGATACATTAAAATAAATGCGAGTCTGTTTTATTTAACAAGAATATTTCGTAAAAATATGTATATCGATCCGCTTCCTGCCGATAAACGTTCCGGATAAAGAGCTGAATGGTGAGCCCTATTTACGCTGTGATTCTTAATCGGTCAAGTCAATGGTAACGCCCACGAAGCTCGAGATTTCATCTAGAAAAGTGACCTTTGTCCTTCACCTTCAGTTCATTAGTTTCATCGACATTGGTTTTTTGGAACTGTATAACGCTATCGTAAAAAATATCTCTCCGTTATTTCCGTGCGCGAATGTGATTTCAGTCAGATTCGCTCAATGTCTTTCTTGTGTATCAATAATGAAATTCAAAACTTGTCAAACATTTGTCATTGAAATCTAGAAATTTTAAATTATTTTCTGGAAAAATAATGGGCTTTCAAAAAAGCCCGAGAATTCAAAATGTCTTCTATTTAGGGGAAAGGTGATGAATTATAGCCCTTTCTAATGAGCTTAGGGCCATAATTCATCGCTTTTGCCCTTAAAAAAATGTTGCCTCGTAAAGTTACGGACGTACCATAGGACAAATCGTTATTAAAATGGTCATGAGATTAGTGGTCCGATCGCTAGAACGTTTGCTGCGAAATTCGGAGGTCACGAGTTCGGGTCCTGCCGGAGGTTATTTACTTTTTCTTATTTTATTTTTTGTGAATCAGTCGGTATTTTTCTCGCGCTTTGAGACACGATATAATTCTCAGTGTATTTCTTGCGTATCGATAATGAAATTCAAAATTTGTCGTCAAACACTTAAATTTTAAATCTAGAAATCTTAAAGTATTTTTTGGAAAAATGATCGGGTTTCAAAAAAGCCCGAGAATTCGAAATGTCTTTTATTTGGGGTAAAAGTGATGAATTATCGCCCATTCTAATTAGCTCAGGGCCATAATTCATCGCTTTAGCCCTGAAAAAAAAATTTCCTGGCAAAGTTATGGACGAACAATACGACAAATCATTATTGGAAAATAAATGTGATTAGTGGTCCGATCGTTAGAGCGCTTGCTTACAAATTCGGAGATCTTGAGTTCGAGTCCTGCCGGAGGTGAGTTTTTTTTCTTTTTTTTTTTTTTTTTATCCTCTCGCGAACGAATGACGTATTGGTGCATTGCGACGCCGTGCACTATCGACAAACATTGACCCACAAAGTTTGCAAAATTTATAACAGCGTCGGACGACGTATTGTATCGGTAGATACAATACGTCGTCCGAACGCGGTGTCTCTCGTATGGATGCTGCTCGAAACGATGTTTTTATGTCCTTCCCGATTTTTAGGTGTATAGTCTATGCGACGAGACGTGCGCGTCTATATTCTCAAAGGACTAATTAAAAATCGTTTCATTCATTACGGTACTATCTCGTTATATATAAAAAAATTATCTCGGGCCCTGCCTATCAGAGTCGGTTATAACGCAACGGACGCGATGGTTCGAGCACAATCATTAATGCGACATGCTTCCTTATTTCTGTACATTTATTTACAGAACACTTATATTTATGTTTCTGTTTAAATTTATTTTTATATATCGCTAACATATTCAATACAATAACAGTAATACTAATTCCATATCAGTCTATACATTAACATACATGCAAATGTAGAAAAAATAGCTGCAAATGAATGAAAAAGATTCATGCAAAAATCGTTAAGAAAAATTCTAAATGAATCGTGTCAACGGCATGAATCATTTATAACAATTGCTCGAAGTGCCCCCCACCTACTTCAATACACTTGCGTGCTCGAACAATAAGATTGTTCAGTGTGCAACGGAGCATCTCCTCGGTGACGGAATCCACTGCTTGATGGATACGAGCGCAAAGGTCCTCTAAATCCCGAGGGCGGTTACGACCATAAACGTGGGTTTTCACGTGACCCCATAAGAAGAAGTCCAAGGGGTTCAAGTCCGGTGATCTGGCTGGCCAGTTCACCGCACCCCCCCGACCAATCCACCTGTTGGGAAAACTCTCATCGAGCCAATCTCGGACGATATTCGTGAAATGGGCAGGTGCCCCGTCATGCTGGAACCACATTCCCTGACGTCGATCGAGCGGCACATCCTCGAGCAATTCCGGAAGCTGCTCCCGAAGAAAATGGAGGTATGCTCGACCAGTGAGGCGCATTGGAAGCTCGCAAGCTCGAGTCTGTAATACAAATGTGAGTTTTTATTTCTTACCACAAATGAATTTATTTTTAGTTTGTTTTTTTGTATCCTACTTTTTTCAATTGTTGCCTCACATTTTATACATTTTATTTTTTAATTGATTGTTCCATTTTGTTTATTTTACTCGACTTTTTTAAGTATTTTATTTTATTTTTTATTTATTTATTTATTAAATTTTGTAAATATGCATCGTATAAATTCATAAGCAACCATTATAGATATTAATTACTCACGATATTAGTTCCGACGATACCGCACCACATGTTCACGTTGAACCGGATTTGGTGGCTCCTCGATCGGGTCATGTGAGGATTCTCGATAGAATAAAAATGTTCGTTGTGGCAATTTCTTACACCACTTTGGTCGAAGTTTGATTCGTCACTGAACAATATCCTATAGATGAATTGATCGTCTTCCTCATGACGATCAACAAGCCATTGGCAAAAGTTGAGACGATGTTCTGGGTCGCCACCGTGTAACTCCTGGACGGGGCACAAATGAAAAGGGTGAAGACCTTCGGCTCGTGTGATCAGGTTCACAGTCATGTGCGACATTCCAAGTTCGCGAGCAACGATGCGAGAACTTGTGTACGGATCCCTTGCAAACGCGTCGAGCACTAATTCCTCCCGTACTGCGATCCGTTGCCTCACTCGAGAACCTCCGTTTGCGCCTCTACGCGGTATGATTTCGACCCTCTCACGTGCACGTCGACGTGCGTCCTCGATTACGCGCGGACCCGGAAAGCGTTCTCTCCGCGGATACAAATCGCGATATCGTCGAGCCGCAGCGGCAGCGTTTCCCTCCGCCCACCCCAAACATTCAACCATATCGAGATAATCCCCACGATTGTAATCCATCTCGATATCGATGAGATTTACGATAACGAACCGATCGAGGCAACGAGATGGAAAGTACTAACGCGAAAAAAGTTGTCGATATGGAAAACAAATAGTGAAACAGCACAGCGCAGAAACTTGAGACATTCTTTTTTTAATTTCAATGATTCATATTCGACGAACACATTTATGCAATTCCCATACAACATTTGAACAGGCTTTTCGACAACATTTGAAAAACTTTGTCATGAGGACCAAGAATATTATTTCCACCCATAGATATTTCCGTAACAATGTGAATGCGTTTTGTGAAACATAAATGTAAGATTTGGTGCTCCGAAATGTTTCATTATCGGTAACAGAAATAAGTAATAAAAATATAACAAAAAAGGTCTTTTTGCGAAGCAGAGCCTCAAACGGTGCAGACCTGGGCACATAATGCCACCGGGCCAATGGCAATCCGGAAGTGATATTTGTGTCGACGTGTATGGAAAGTGTCGAGAAAGTGTCAAAACGGGTCAGTACGCAAAACGCAAGTTGGCAATCATTTTTGGATGTCCCATTTTGGCCTGTTGATACATCCGGATTGTCTATCCCATTTTGCCCCGCTCTTCCATATTATTTTTATCGCCTTGTATGGGAATTTATCGACGTATATGGGATTTTTCGTAATCCATATTTTTTACCGAGAGCCTGAAATGTTGCTACAAAGTCCATCGTAGATTCGAGTGAACTTTCAGAGCAGCTAGAACGAGATAATGCGCGCTGGAATGTGACCGGACCAATAACATACCGGAAGTGTGATTTGTCGAGGTGTATGGGAATTTATCGATGTGTATGGGATTTTTAAAAATCCTTATTACTGTGTCGAGAGTCTGAAACGGTGCTGCACCATCCATCACAGACTCGAGCGAGTTTTTGAACAGCTAGAACAAGAAAATCCATGGCAAAATGCAAACGAGATAATTGCAAACCGGAAATAAGATTTATCGGTGTGTATGAGAATAATTCGAGACCCTTCTTTCTTCACGTGCGAGTCCGAAATGGTACTGCATTGTTCATCATAAATTCAAGCTTTCGACATAGCCCGATCACGTTAATACACGTCGGAATCTAATCGGAGCAATACGAAACAGGAAATGCCATTTATCGCGGTGGATGGGAATTTAACGACGTGTATGGGATTTTTCAACATCCCTGTTTCTGTACCGAGAATCTGCAACGGTGCTGCTCCATCCATCGTAGATTCGAGCGAGCTGTCGACATAGCCCTATCCCTGTAAAAATGAATCGTGGGCTCCCTCGACATCCCCTCCGTTAGTCCCGCTCGCGAATCTGACTTGGAGCTTCTGTCCGCCTTCGCCATCGAGCAGAGACTCATAATCCTTTTCGTCCTTCTCGTCAAGGTTCTTCGATTTCGTTGTTTGTCGCTGCCTATACTGCCTCCACTGTTATCTACGAACCACCGTCTGACCCGACACCGTCGCCAGAAACAAAAGAACATTGACTATCTTGCATCCAATTTCATCGATGTCCGTGAGTTTAGTTGTCTGTTAGTTCGCTTTCGGGAACTAGTCCTCTATAATATCGTCGAAAGGATGGTTAGATTGAGTGAGGATGAAGAGCAAGGTTGGCGAGGGTGGCCGCGCCAAATGCACGCGCCTGCACTTCTTGAGAAAGCCGATGAAGGATCGGTAGACAAAGTCTTAGAAGAGGACGGTTGGCGTGGATGGCCACGCCTCGAGTCGCATAACATTCAACTGGAACTTGAGGCAAACGATGAGGACGTCGACGAAGACTTAGGAGAGAATGTTTCGCGTCAATCTTCTTCCGAGATTCTGAACGTTAATCCTAATAATCCTGTAAACAAGGTTAGTTTACTTCTTCAAACATCATACGCTACTCGGTGTACGTCAGTCGTTGACATTGAAATTCACAAGTACGACTGCTCCTTTCGCGACTCTCCCCTCATTCGTACATCCGCTTCTTTATTTGAGTCTCCATTACCTTATTCTTTATTTACTAATTCTTGTACGAATATATTCACGTTCACATACATTCAGGCAGTCTCTCATTTATTCATTCATCTGATCGCTACTTTATGTAATAGTTTATTTAATTACTCATTCGCTTCATGATTGCCTCCATTCTCAAAATTAACTGACATTGTTGATTGATCAAATATTTACAGATTGAGCTCGTACCAGAGTCCAATGTTTTCATTGAACCGAACGAGTTAACCACCATGGTAGATCGGTGGTCGACTCAACCGCGGGAGCTTTGCCGGCGTATCATGAAGGCAGTGGTCGGCAAAGAAAATTTAATTGCAATGACGCCGAAAGGATTGCGTGATGGATTCAAACCAATTCCAGCGAATGTTCTGAAGGCTGTCGAACGTATTTTAGATAGTTCCATGTACACTCCTGTGTATATCCTACACATTCTGATAATTTATTGCTAACATTTATTAATTTCAGAATATGTAAACGAGACAGTTCCAGAAAATTGCCGCATCAATCAGGCACAATACATGCGGGTCATTACACTAATGTGTAACACCATGCGCAACCCCAAGCCGTATAAGAAGAAGCGCTAAGCCACTCACACTCACGCTGACGATCATACTCACACTCACTCGCTCACGCTCACTCACTCCCAATTATTTAAGTTTATATTATTCAAGATTCAACTAAATAAAACCAATTTGCAGCAGAAAAATAGATATTGGTTATTAACATCTTAGTTTTTGACCGGATGTGACGTGTTCATTTCTTTTGTCTCCAATGTATTGTATGCATGTTTCGCCCGCCATCTACTTCAGCACTTTCTTAGCGTGTTTCTCGCTGTTTGTCTGAGTATCTTCTTCGACGACTTCCTCGATATATTTCTCAGCGTGTTCCTCGCTGTTTTTCTTGCCATCTACCGCCTGTTCTTTTTTAGGATTTATCCTAAGAATTGATTTTTTGGGAACATCTAGCGTCTGATTTTTTTTTGGAATTTATCGGTGGGTACGGGATGTTTCGAAATTCTTATTTCAGTACTGAGCGTCTGAAATGACTGCAGTAAGTTTTAGAAGCGGCCAGATCAAGGGATTTTTCGAAATCCTTAATTTTGCACCGAGAGTCTGAAGTGGTGATACAAAGCACATCGTAGATTCGAGTGATCTTTTGGAGCAGCTAGAACCAGAAAATGCATGCCGGAATGTAGCCGGGCCAATAGCAGACCGGAAGTATAATTTATCGAGACGTATGGGAATTTACCGAGATTTATGGGCATTTACCGAGATGTATGGGCATTTACCGAGATGTATGAGGATTTACCGAGATGTATGGGGATTTACCGAGATGTATGGGAATTTATCGACCTGTATAGGAATTTATCGACGTGTATGGGATTTTTCAAAATCCTTAATTATGCACCGAGAGTCTGAAACGGTGATACAAAGCACATCGTAGATTCGAGTGATCTTTTGGAGCAGCTAGAACCAGAAAATGCATGCCGGAATGTGGCCGAGCAGATAGCAGACCGGAAGTATTATTTGCCGAGATGTATGGGAATTTACGGAGATGTATGGAAATTTTCCGAGATGTATGGGGATTTACCGAGATGTATGGGAATTTACCGAGATGTATGGGAATTTATCAACGTGTATGGGAATTTATCAACGTGTATGGGAATTTATCGACCTGTATAGGAATTTATCGACGTGTGTGGGATTTTTCGAAATCCTTAATTTTGCACCGAGAGTCTGAAGTGGTGATACAAAGCACATCGTAGATTCGAGTGATCTTTTGGAGCAGCTAGAACCAGAAAATGCATGCCGGAATGTAGCCGGGCCAATAGCAGACCGGAAGTATAATTTATCGAGACGTATGGGAATTTACCGAGATGTATGGGCATTTACCGAGATGTATGAGGATTTACCGAGATGTATGGGGATTTACCGAGATGTATGGGAATTTACCGAGATGTATGGGAATTTATCGACCTGTATAGGAATTTATCAACGTGTATGGGATTTTTCAAAATCCTTAATTATGCACCGAGAGTCTGAAACGGTGATTTAAAGTTCATCGTAGATTCGAGTGATCTTTTGGAGCAGCTAGAACCAGAAAATGCACGCCGGAAAGTGGCCGGGCCAATAGCAGACCAGAAGTGCTATTTTTCGCGGTATATGGGAATTTAACGCCGTGTATGGGATTTTTTGAAATCCTTAATTTTGCACCGAGAGTCTGAAACGGTGATACAAAGCACATCGTAGATTCGAGTGATCTTTTGAAGCAGCTAGAACCAGAAAATGCACGCCGGAATGTGGCCGGGCCAATAGTAGACCCGAAAGATTATTCATCGAGACGTATGGGAATTTACCGAGATGTATGGGAATTGACCGAGATGTATGGGAATTTCCCGAGATGTATAGGAATTTACCGAGATGTATGGGGATGTAGAGAGATGTATGGGGATTTAGAGAGATGTATGGGAATTTACCGAGATGTATGGGAATTTACCGAGATGTATGGGAATTGATCAACGTGTATGGGAATTTATCGATCTGTACAGGAATTTATCGACCTGTATAGGAATTTATCGACGTGTATGGGATTTTTCAAAATCCTTAATTATGCAGCGAGAGTCTGAAACGGTGATACAAAGCACATCGTAGATTCGAGTGATCTTTTGGAGCAGCTAGAACTAGAAAATGCACGCCTGAATGTGGCCGGGCCAATAGCAGACCGGAAGTGCTATTTATCGCGGTATATGGGAATCTATCGACGTGTATGGGATTTTTCGAAATCCTTAATTTTGCACCGAGAGTCTGAAGTGGTGATACAAAGCACATCGTAGATTCGAGTGATCTTTTGGAGCAGCTAGAACCAGAAAATGCATGCCGGAATGTAGCCGGGCCAATAGCAGACCGGAAGTATTATTTACCGAGATGTATGGGAATTTACCGAGATGTATGAAAATTTTCCGAGATGTATGGGGATTTACCGAGATGTATGGGAATTTACCGAGCTGTATGGGAATTTATCAACGTGTATGGGAATTTATCAACGTGTATGGGAATTTATCGACCTGTATAGGAATTTATCGACGTGTGTGGGATTTTTCGAAATCCTTAATTTTGCACCGAGAGTCTGAAGTGGTGATACAAAGCACATCGTAGATTCGAGTGATCTTTTGGAGCAGCTAGAACCAGAAAATGCATGCCGGAATGTAGCCGGGCCAATAGCAGACCGGAAGTATAATTTATCGAGACGTATGGGAATTTACCGAGATGTATGGGCATTTACCGAGATGTATGAGGATTTACGGAGATGTATGGGGATTTACCGAGATGTATGGGAATTTACCGAGATGTATGGGAATTTATCGACCTGTATAGGAATTTATCAACGTGTATGGGATTTTTCAAAATCCTTAATTATGCACCGAGAGTCTGAAACGGTGATTTAAAGTTCATCGTAGATTCGAGTGATCTTTTGGAGCAGCTAGAACCAGAAAATGCACGCCGGAAAGTGGCCGGGCCAATAGCAGACCAGAAGTGCTATTTTTCGCGGTATATGGGAATTTAACGCCGTGTATGGGATTTTTTGAAATCCTTAATTTTGCACCGAGAGTCTGAAACGGTGATTTAAAGTTCATCGTAGATTCGAGTGATCTTTTGGAGCAGCTAGAACCATAAAATGCACGCCGGAAAGTGGCCGGGCCAATAGCAGACCGGAAGTGCTATTTATCGCGGTATATGGGAATCTATCGACGTGTATGGGATTTTTCGAAATCCTTAATTTTGCACCGAGAGTCTGAAGTGGTGATACAAAGCACATCGTAGATTCGAGTGATCTTTTGAAGCAGCTAGAACCAGAAAATGCACGCCGGAATGTGGCCGGGCCAATAGTAGACCCGAAGGATTATTCATCGAGACGTATGGGAATTTACCGAGATGTATGGGAATTGACCGAGATGCATGGGAATTTCCCGAGATGTATAGGAATTCACCGAGATGTATGGGGAATTAGAGAGATGTATAGGGATTTAGAGAGATGTATGGGGATTTACCGAGATGTATGGGAATTTACCGAGATGTATGGGAATTTACCGAGATGTATGGGAATTGATCAACGTGTATGGGAATTTATCGATCTGTACAGGAATTTATCGACCTGTACAGGAATTTATCGACCTGTACAGGAATTTATCGACGTGTATGGGATTTTTCAAAATCCTTAATTATGCAGCGAGAGTCTGAAACGGTGATACAAAGCACATCGTAGATTCGAGTGATCTTTTGGAGCAGCTAGAACCAGAAAATGCACGCCTGAATGTGGCCGGGCCAATAGCAGACCGAAAGTGCTATTTATCGCGGTATATGAGAATTTATCGACGTGTATGGGATTTTTCGAAATCCTTAATTATGCACCGAGAGTCTGAAACGGTGATACAAAGTTCATCGTAGATTCAAGTGATCTTTCGGAGCAACTAGAACCAGAAAATACGCGCTGGAATGTGACCGGTCCAGCAGCAGACCGGAAGTGCTATTTATCGAAGTGCTATTTATCGGGGCATAGTCGCTCAACGTCGATAATTCACCTAGTGAGACCTGGATACTGGATACACTGTCCAGGTTCGACATAATGCCTCGTTACAACATTTTCGACAACCGGGACGGGAATAGCCACGAAGCCAATGTCGCTCCACCTTGGGGACTCACCTAGTGAGACCGGGATACCGCGAGCATCGTCCTGGTTTGACCAATGCCTCGAGGCAACATTTTCGACGACCGGCACGGGAAAAGCCACGAAGCCAATGTCGCTCCGCCTTGAGGACTCACCTAGTGAGACCTGGACACCACGAGGATCACCCTGGTTTGACATAACGCCTCGAGGCAACATTTTCGACGACCGGGACGCGAAAGGCCACGTAGCCACAGTCGAACAATCTGGACTAATCGTCTGCTGAGACATGGACAACGCGATCATCGTCCAGGTTGGACCCCTCCTTGCAATATCTTCGACGATCGGGTCAAAAAAAGAAAATAATATCCTGGTACTCATTTTATTAAAACAAAAAGTCTGTCGGATCGTAATATCACCTGAATTCACTATCGATCGTCGATTTTTTTACCACAGTGCCGAGAAGTCCAATGAAGTTCGTCATTGTTCGAGGCGTCGAAACGCTGTCGCCAGGACCTACTTTCGCTGCGTTGTGATTGGTCAACTTATATCAACTTATAAACGCTGATAACTCGCTCATTTTTGCTCTGATCAAATTTCGCCAAAGGACTTTTTTGTTCAGCGCAATGTCAGCTGTCTACCATTTGCCGATCGTACAATAGTTACCTTACACCCTGTATATTGTGACGGGGCTTTTCTGCCCCGCCACAAAGAGAGCCGAATCTCTGGCTCTCCCATGTATCGGCACAGCACACGGCATTCTTCCTACCGGGAAGAGTCCCTTCCAGGCAACCAGACAGGGTCAATCGCAAGCGAACCGTTCCCACTATTAATTTCGAGTTCTATTTTATTTTTTTCGGTTAATCCTCTCGAGCGTACGACGGTCATAACCGCCTCAAGGACACCGCACCGCCTCCCAGCGACCGTCAGCAGGCTGGAGCCGTGCTACCGATCTCGCCGCAGTCAGCACCGTCAGCAGGCTGGAGCCTCGCTATCGATCCTGCCGCAGCCACACAAGACCGGCACCTCGACCAGTCTCTCGCCGTTCAGTCGCGTCGCTACCGAGGTAGCGCGCGACCTTACCGACAACGGGCTCTCCACCCTCCGAAGCCGCCTGAACACGACGAGCCACCAGCTATCGAGATCTACAGCGTCCGGCTCGTCGCTATGTCCGCATCTCGCTCGTCCTACCGAAGTTCCCGCGTCTACGCGCAACGACGCCCGTGGATTCACCTCCCACCACGAGCGTACTCAAACCCTCGCGTTCACGTCACAACGAACGCGAGGAAATTCAAAGAACCGCGCGAGATCTCCGTAATTCGGGGAACTCGGACAAATAGAGTAGAGGGCGAAATAAAGACAGGCATAGGGTGGGGGGAACAAGGACCCGCGATCGCGAGAACGTTACTTCTCTCGAGGACTCAATCGTAGGCTCCCGAGAAGGAAGGACGTCGTGACCGTCGCCGATCCGTGCTTAACGTCTCGCGAGAATACCGACATCTTGCCAAACGCGAAGCGGAACTTCTGGCCGAGGACAACTCGAGAAGCTCCCGCAACTGCAACGAAACCGGTGAGATCGTCGTACGGGTTCAGTTTGAGGCTAGAGTAGAATAGAGCAAACTCGACTCGTTATCGTGGGGACGGTACGTCTTCGCGCGCGGCACGCGGAATTAGTTCTCGGGGCAGAATTTAGTAAAGTTCATTTCTTTCATTCCATCTAACTTCCGTTAAATCAGTTGCCTGGAACGTTCTCGTTAATCTTTTATTACATTCCATAGTTTGCGCCTCGTGCGAGTCCATTAGTCAATTTCCGATTATATCAATTTTCTTGCTATGAACTAATAATTTCATTTTCCCGATTTCTTATTATATTTTTCTTGTTTCCGATTTTATGAGATTCCGCGTGCTCCCGCTGCGATCGGGCTGAGTGAATATTTGTTCGTTGCGAAAGGTACCGTGGCTGCGATCCACGTTGGTTGTTTGTACGCGAGCGTCGAGATTCCGAGCATTGCCTGTCGCCGATTATCCGTTACCGCATTTATGTTATCGAACCAAAATTATTGTTACTATTTCGTTGTGAATATTCTGAGTTATTGAGGGAACGAGCGTGCATGCTAGTCGCTTCTCGACCACGCTCCCGATATTCGCTAAAATAAAATATCTTTTGGAGTTCCCGTAATTTCGTCTCGATCTCTGTTTCCTCCTCGCGGAGGTGACCGAACCACCCCCTCTACCAATTTCCCAAGGCTGAGCGACGCCGGGTCGCTCTCGTCTCTCGTTCGGCCCTTAAAATTAAAATTTTGTCGCGAGAGCTCTCGCTCTCGCGGCTGGCGCCCTTAAGGCCGAGTGAGACGGGTTTTGTAGCCGTCTCGATTGGGAATTTTAGAGAAGTGGACAAAAGCCGGTTACAATATATATATATATAGATAAGGATGATATTAAATTTTTTTTGTGAAAAAAAAAAATCGAATAATAACAAAAAGGAAATATCAGAATATTAATTTTAAAAAAAGGGGGAAATAACTAAAAAGAAAAAAAAAAGAGAAATAACGAGGGAAAACCAATAAATAATTAACGGAAAATAACTAATCATAATAATAATAAATAAATTAAAAAAGTAAAAAAATAAAAAAAGATTTTTTTTTATTTAGCCAGGGGAAAATTCAATAAGAATAAAAAGAAAAAAATAATCGTAGTAATAAAACCTATAAAAAAATTAAGAGGAAAAATATATATATATATATAATAATAATAATTAAAAAAAAGAAAAAAAAATAAACAAATATACATGATAGGTAAAAAAATCTATATATATATATATATATACATAAATATCAATAGCAAAAAGGAAAAAATAAATGGATAAATAAATAAATATAAAAAAAATAAGGCAAAAATAAGTGAATAAATAATAACCTAAAGGAAAAAATGGATAATGAAGGGAAAAAAAAGAAAAAAAAACACAAACATACATAAAAAAAAAAAAAAAATCTATACACATATTGTGACGTGGCACGTCGCAAGTCCCTTCCGCTGCCTGGCTCGAAGGCCCACCACTCACCTGGGGAAATAAACTAATATTAACTACAATTTAAGCAACGATTTTTGGCATTGTTAACCCCCTTTCCCTCGACTGACCCTCATCCTCTGCCACCTCGTCAGCCCTAATACTCACTCACTAAAGACCCATGGTCAGCCCTCCGACGCACCCACCGAAGACCATCGAAGACCCATCGCAGCCACCGAAGACCCATCGCAGCCACCGAAGACCCATCGCAGCCACCGAAGACCTCTCTATCCCCCAGATCGACCCTGCTGACCACCGCCAGACCAAACAGCACCCTGGGAAACACGAAAATGTTCCAGAATCTCAGAACCGAAGGATAGCCCTGGCCCTAACCTGGAAACCGCTCGACACATCCGAAGCACTGCCAGCCACCGTCGTCTCGTTCCCAGAAGGCCACATCGCTGAAGTTCCACCCGCCCGACCCGACAGGGACAGCCCGGAACCCGACGATACCCTCTCGGCTCGAAATAACGAGTGTAAACCGACGAGGTGTATCGTGCGGGAAAACACTATTTCCGCGGCACTCGAACTGTCAGAAGCGATACTTCACCAGCCCGCCGCGAGGATCCAGCACCTCTCGACATCGGGAATTGCTCGGCGATCTTTTAAGCCAATCGAAGCCGAGGATGCGCGCGCCGTGCGAGAAGACAGGCCTTCCGTCGCGACGAATATTCGCATTTGGCCGCAGCCAATTATAACGCCCACCGTCAGCCAGTCCCGAGATCGACCAATCGATTTCCGCCAAATGAATCGTTACATACAAGACCGACCTTACGGTCGGAGAAGAAGCCGGAAGCAGCGAGGCTGACGGCACTTCGAGCCAAGGCGTAGAAGCGAGCGAGCGTGACAGGAGAAATCGAGTGCAAATTCCGAAAAAGATTGTATTACGACGAACCAGTGCTAGCCTAGGGACACGAGTTCGGATCATTAAACGGATTAAGACGACTGAGGCTATCCACTGAATCGAGGAATATTGAGAGGAATCCCGAGAGAGAGAGATATCGGAAGGATCGTAACCGATATAAGTGAGAGTGAACCGGTTGCGTGAGTAGTGCACAAGTTTCCCCCGCGTACCTTTTCTCAACGTTTCCCACTTCCCCAGCCCCCCCCCCCCCCCCCCCCCGAACATTTACCCTTGCCCCCTTTTGTAATATTAAGCCGTTCTTTTACGTTTTTTTAAATATTATTATTTCGAATTGTACGATTTTTCCGACCGTTGAGTACCGGCTGCCACGTGCGCCGCCATTTTTAATTTATTCGAACACGTGCGCGTGAGTGGTGGTATTCGCGGAGATTTCCAGCGTGCGAAATATTTATCGTTATTTTTCCCCCAGCCCCGAGACATTATAAATCGTATTATTGTAAATTTTTTTGCTCGTTTACCGTGTGCCGAGGTAATAAATTTAAGAAGCTCTGGACAGTGCCCTCGGCCTTGAGAAGTCTGATCCCCTCCCCCCCCCCCCATTTCCTTGGCTAGCCGTGTGAATTTAGCGATCTCTTTTCTTTTTTTTTTTTTTTCTTTTCTTCTTTTCTTATTTTCCCTTTTTTTTGTGTTACGGTGCTACACCGCGAAAGTAGCTGGCGCCTAAGCCCAATTGACATTTATTTGAGTTTTCGTTCTGTTTGGTTTTGATCTAGTTCCACGCTTTTTTGTGTAGAATTTTTACGGGCCAGCCCCCCCCCCCCCCCCCGCCCCCTCCCCTCCTTTTTCCCTGCGATTGACCCTTACAAAATTCCCTCCCGGCGATTATTTTAGAGTTAACTATTTTTTCTATTTTCTGATTATTTTTCCTATTTTCTAAGATTTTGATCATTGGTTATTTTTCTATTTTCTGATTCTTTTCTTCCCCCTTTTTTTTTTTTTAATTTCACCTTTTTCTTGTTTTCTATTATTCATTTTTCGAGCTCTATTTATTATTGTTATCGCGAATTCTTGAGACTATCATTGCGTTTTCCTTTTTTCTTTGTTTTTGTACTATTGAACCCCCTTCAACGTACCCGTGACGGCGTTGAAGCGGCAGTATTCTTTTTTTGTTGTCATTGCTTTTGTTAAAAGTTACGACATTATAACATATTTTGCTACACAAAACGTTGGTTCATTATTTTGCCCGTTTTCATCCTCCTATATTCCCCAGATTGACCCGAAGTCTCGGGAGAATAAAAGAATCCAGCGTCGCAATATATATATACATAAATATCAATAACAAAAAGGAAAAAAAAATTAAAAAATAAATAAATATAGGAAAAAATAAGGAAAATAAGTAAATAAATAGTAACGTAAAGGAAAAAAAATGGATAATATAAAAATTAAAAAAAAAAAAAAGTGAACAAACGAGAAGACGGGGCCAGAACCCTCGTACCCTCGTCGAATAATTGTTGTTTTTAATAAATTAAAATTGGGACAGAACCCTCGAAGTCGCAAGAAAATCGAAGGAACCGGGACAAAACCCTCGAAGTTCCAACGACAAACGAAAAAAAGGGGCCAAAACCCTCGTACCTTCGCCGAATAATTTTTTGCTCTTCGAGTAAATATACAAAGGGACAGAACCCTCGACGTCGCAAAGAAAATCGAAGAAACCGGGATAAAACCCTCGAAGTTCCAATAACGAAGACGGGGCCAGAACCCTCGCACCCTCGCCGAACAATATTTTTTTGGGGGAAAGGACGGAGGGCAGGATCGAAGAAAAATCGGAACATAAAACAACACCAGCAGACCTTTTTTTTGTTCAAGATACCCCACGAGGGGTTATATCTTTTTAAAAAACCCACACGAATATAAAAAAAAACATCCTTAGAAGCTAAACTTAAAAACTAAAACACAAAACACGAAAAAAGGGGTGATATAAATTTTTTTTGTTTTTAAAATTAACGCCTACGGCTGCGGGCCGCGGTTCCTGCAACAAATAAAATACAAAAGGATTGAAATACAGGAAACAAAAACCAATAAATGAGTAAATAAAATAAACCCGGGAAGATACTAACGGGGTGGACGCTCCGACCTTGGCGGAGGCGGCGTCTCGTCCTCTGAACTGCCCGAATCCGTGCTTGATCTTTTAATGTTTACGGCGGCCTCCTCTGCCGCCGAATCCTCACTGAAAAAAAAAAAAAAACACATGTTAGAGGAAAACTGGGATATAACATAATACTAGACACCGAACGACACTTACTTCTCGGAGACATTCAGCCCACCCTCCAGCTGGTAACGCCGCGTCGTTCCCACCCTCTTCCTCTTTCCCTGCAGGGCAGCTTCCTGCATCCGGAGTAAAACTGCCGCCGCTAGACGGGCGTCTTCAACGGGATCGTCCCACGACGCTTCCCCAGCGTCAGCAAAAACGTCGGGCGCCGCAACAGCCGGGGGTCCCACGAAGGCACGGCCCCCCCTCAGGCCCAGATCTCCCCTCAACGCCAGAAGAGTAGCAACCACGGGCTCGATCGTTGATTGACTGGATAAAAAAGAGAAAAAAATTCACACACAAATAAACAAAACAACACAGAGGAATAAATAAATAAACAAGGAGAAAAGATACGGGAAACGTACCACTCCATTTTTTTTGAAAAAAATGACTGTTCCCGATAAAACTGAAGTACTCGAGTCGAGAGTTCGAACGAGAATGGAAATCTGCACGAGAAACTCACCCTCGCAGAAAGGCCTGACAAGCTGTTTCGAAACTTAGGAGGCTGCCCCTCCCTGGTTCTCCCAAAAGGGTCCCCCGGACCAACGACGGGCATCCCTCGCCAGCTCGGGTCTCCTCCTCCAAATCCCAATTCTCCTCGGGGTCCTCGAGGAATGGCTCTAGGCCAAACAGGCCTCTAAGGCCCATAGCGTCGGGCTGATCCGTATTCCAACTAGAAAGAGGGGAGAAAACAAAATTAGATTTAAAAAGGGGAAGCACAACGAACACGTTAAACACACAAGTTATACTTACACTTGATCCCGATCGAAACGCCGATCCTCCCGGGCACCCTTCACGTACCGCCTCATCTGGGCCGCCCAGGGAGGAATACACCCCCGATGTCCCCGAGGATCCTCGAGCCAAGCCTGGGCTCCTCCGAACTCCATACGTTCATTCGTACTCTCACGAAGCTGATCCATGGAGATAAATATCGTCGGTCGAAGAAGGAAACGGGAAACTAAAAAACAAGGGGATCGAGCGCGGGTATTTAAACAATCAAACCCCTCCACAGATGCAAAGTCGAGAAAGAAAACCAACCAATAGCCAAGTAGATAGAGGAAAATCCTTCCACCGAACCAATGGACCAACAAGTAAAGAAGGGGATCTAGAGATGAGGGAGATTGAGGCGGGTTACCCCTTCCCTTTTTTTTTTCCCGACACAAAAGAAAATTTCACCCACAATTATGTATATATTTATATATACTTATATGTATAATAATATATTTTTCAAGACCCGAAAAAAAATGAAGACAATTACACCAATGTAAAATAGAATTAGGAAAAAAATGAAATTTAAACACTTTGAAACAAAAGAAAACGAAAAAAAGGGGTAAATAAATCAAATCTTATCGGTGAAATCTAAAAAGGAAGGAGAAAAAGGAAAACGACGAATCGACAGAGAAACCTATAAGAAACAAAAGAAAAAAAAATCTTATAAAGAAAAGAGGGGTTCACAATCAAAGCCAAGGGCAATCACCCACCAGAACCAATCCAATAAGGCCCGGCGCCAAACCGGCCGCACCTCTGGATTAGGGGGCGCGCGGCGAGGAGCAGGAGGCACCTGTGCATCGACTGCGAAAAGGCGCCGCAGGTCAAAAACGTCTTCGTAATGGAAATCCCACCTGAAAAAGGGAGCAGGGTCAGTGGATGCAGGAGTAACCTAAACACATAGAAGAATCCGGGTACCCAAAAATATATATATATATATTATACTTACGCAGTGTCGTTCAACATCCGACGAATATAACGCACCCGACGTATACCCCGCTGAACCTCAATAATAATAGCACCTTTCACTGGGGGGTGGCGATCTAACTACCTCTGTACGGACGGAGTCATCGGCTCGCGAGTACGCACCATTTCACAAAATAAGAAACCGACGAGACGAATTAAAAACAAAACAAGAATCACGCGCGAACGGAGAAGAGAGAGTAAAATAAATGTCAGGATACCGTGGCTTTTATTGAAAAAAAAAAATGAGGGGCCTAGGCAGAAGGCCAATACAGGTTTTAACCCTCTCTCTCTCTCCTAGACTCCCAATGTTTAACTATCCCCGCCTACTCGAGAAAATCCCTCAATACCAATAAAAAAAAGGGGGAGGAAAGAGTTTTACTAAAAATACCGGAGTTATATACCAGCAAGTATAAAAACAATAATACTACAGATGAAGGAATTCTACCTAATATGGGGATTCGTGGTACTTCATCTGTTAACCCAGTCCTGCCCCGCGGAACTATTAATCGGATACGATTGCACTGGCGCCACTTTAAATATCACAACCGTCTCGCTACTAGAAGTCGGAGGATGCGACATCCCTCGCCAAGAAGTCGATGAAGCAGCCGTTCACATACAATCACTCCAAATCAATCAATACTCATCAATACATGTAAGACAGTGCAAGGTAGAAATTCATCGCGTAATCCGTCGGTGTGGAATGTGGTCACATGGGATGGACGTCCCTAATGGAGAATATTCATATGTGGGTGCTGTCTCTCGTGATGTCTGCACCGACATATATAGAGAAGGGCGTATAAAAATTGTGCAAACAGTGATAACAGGAATCAAACCTAACGGTACGACAAGGCGACCTCTATCAATAGCCGGAACAATAACAGCTAATTCCGAATGCGAGGGCGTGTACTATTCCGACCCATACGGCAATTGGGAAAAGGTATACGTCATGGGAGATGTGAAAATAACCCTACGCGATTATACGGCAGACGTAGACGTAGAAACCAACAAAGTTCAATTACGCTCAGGTACAAGGTGCGAGCTCAATGAGGGCCGCTGCACAGACATAGATGGTGGGAACACGTATTGGGAACCCTATCCCGAGGATAGCTGCAATGGTAAACGCTACGGGGTACTTTACGAGGGAAGCGCTATCCTGACTACCGACCGAAATACGGATTTCAAACAAACGGTATACTCGTTAATGGAAGGCGCAGTAATTTTCGCATTAACCGCTCGAGATCGGTCAGTCGTCTGCGGATACACCTTGATCCGTACAGAACATCCTAAGCTCCTGGTAGTAGAAACCAATAGAGAAAACCCATTTATTAAGAAAGACGCTTTATCCATTGCCAATCTCGATTTATTTGCATACGTAAATTCCAAATTCGTGTACGTAGAAAAATATATCAAAAAGCAAATTAAACAAATGTATAATGACATTCTGGTCCAACGGTGCAATCTCGAGAGACAGGTATTAAAAAACACAATCGGACTCGCTAAACAATCACCAGACGAATTTGCATATAACATTATGAAAGGTCCAGGTTACATGGCCGCATTGGCTGGAGAAGTGGCACACATAGTAAAATGTATTGCACTGGAGGTAAGGGTCAGGGAGACAAAAGAATGTTACACGCAATTACCCGTGGGAGTAGGCAATAATTCTTATTATTTGTCACCCCGTACCCACATTTTGAAAAGAACAGGAACCCAGGTAACTTGCAACAACTTAGCACCATCCATGTACAAAATAGCGGGTGAATGGTATTCGTTAGAACCCCGACCTGTTCACGCGGTAGCTCCTACAATTCTCCAACCATTGACCGAACAGACCTGGACTTATCGCAACCCGCAGAACCTTGCGACAAGCGGCATTTACACACAAAAAGACCTGGACGACTTAAGAGATCACATCATGTTCCCCGCGGAAAGACCGGCCATCCTAAACTCGGTAGCCAGGGGAATAGCTGGGGAGCCTACAGTAACTCAAGGGGGAACAATTGCAAATTTAATCGACGAACAAGCAATTAACAAAATCATAGAAACTTCTTGGGAAAAATCCTAGGGTTATTTCTCAACCTTTGGGACAGTCAGTGCAGGATTAATCGGAATAGTCATGCTCATTAGGGGATTTAAATTAATAATAGACACGATAATACACGGGTACGCTTTGCATACTACATACGGATGGTCTCTATACCTCATCGGAGCCGTTTGGGATTCCGTAACTTATCTATTGTTGCATCTCAACAGACAGACTTCGAAGGGAGATAGGGATAATGACGGCGACGGAGAAACGGGTGGAAAGCCTTTGCTTCCCAAAACCCCGCCGGACAATCACCAGCCCTGCGCCCCTGTTAGCTCCTGCCCCGTGACACCGGTCGAACCTTTGAAATTTAGATTTGGACCCCAGGTACACGACCTACCGCAGACTCGCTGCTGCAACACCACGAGACCGATCCCCGAGTTACCTGTTCGGGTGTATTACGGCGACACTCTGCCCCCACGCCTGAATCCCGGATACAAACCGGAATACAATACACTACCGCGAGACTTTATCTGGGCCCGCGAAAGACCCACCGGAATAGATGAACCTATCTACAAAGTTCCCCGTTGCATCGATGAAGGATTTTATAATATCCCTCCGGAATATATGATAATGACGAGAGGAAAAGCTGCAACGCCTCCGGAAACCGAACTTAATTCCTTACCCAGACTAGAAACCTTTCACTTTCCAACCCCGGAGGAAAGTGGCAGCGAACCACCCCAAACCTGCATTTCCAGTAAAGAAACAAAAGAAGAAACCCCTCCCGTAGAAGAAATAAAAAAATCAGGAAAAGAAGTTAAAGCACCAGTCTATCCAACCGTAGAGGAAATAAGAAAATCAAAGAAGGAAGTTAAAGCGCAAGTTCTTTACCCAACCCTAGACGAAATAAAGAAAGTCACTATCGACCCCCCTGTCCCGATACAAAAGCAAATATTTCTGTCATTAGAGAAACAAACCCACAATTAAAAGAAAAAAAAGGAAAAAAAAGAGTAAATAACAATAATAAATATAGATGCATATGCATTCCTACATCCTGTTGACAAAAGGTCTCCACAAACTATTTTCCTATAAGTTATCATTTACTGCCCGAAAGGGGAGAAAACCGTAGCAACTAACAAATATTGTGTTTTAGCGAGGAGAACCACTCTTATTTTCGTCTCTTTCTAACCAGGGTATCAACACCTAAAGAGAATGGCATTAAATTACGTTATTAATTTTAAAAAAAATTTCAACCTACAAACAGAAAAAAAAAAAATTCTCGATCTCCGCACGCGGTAGAAAGGGCAGAGCTACGGAAGAAGAGATCGAATGAAACTCTCAGCCCGGAGGAACATCTACCGATACGAATACACACCAAGGTGACCCCTTGTCTCGTCCCAGGCACGACCAGACTCTATTGGTACTGGAAGATCGCAATGTACATCGATTTAGCCCAGAAGAACATCGAATTGTACGTTCCGCCTGAATGGAGATGGCTGACTCCCGAAAGACTGGAGAGTTGGGTGGGAAAACTACGCGATAATCCGTACGAGGAAGTCGTGTTGGGTCGAACCAGATACACTTGGGCAATAGACATTTTGTTACCTTCACGTCAAGTCTACACTACCGTCCCGCTACACGGAAGGAACGGATGGCCGAATTTTGCAGAGGTGGTCCCGTATTGGAATACACCCAGGTTCAAACACGAGACGGAACGATTGGCAATAACTATCAATCGTGCACCGCTTTACCTTCTTTAGGGATGGGGAGAGTGGTGTGTTATTGGCAAATGCGTTTCCCACGAACCTTGCAACCAAGGCGATACGTATGGGTCCCGCCAGAATGGAGACGATTGACCGACAAAACACGACGAATGTGGGCACGGAAGTTGGCCGCTAATCCAGACCGACACATTGTATTAGGGGAGACTCATTACTCTTGGATGCACGATACAATCGTGCCTCATGGACAAAATCCAGATAGCATCGAATACCTGGGAGAAGGGAGGTACGATGACACGGAGTCACCCGAAGAGGAGGCATCTTCTGAACGACCCTGTACTTCACCACGGACTCCAGGTTACAGGGACCCACAACTACAGGAGCTGGGACTCACTCGCTTGATGAAGACTTTCATCAACCAGTACAGCGACCCGACCACGCCCCTCGGAGCCATCGAAGGCCCAATACGCACGGACAACAGAGATGGCGGACTAGAATACGAGAACCCAAGAGAATTGGAAACTCGAGTATAAGGGAGTATGCAAATTTTCTCCATTTGCTTCATTATTTCAAATAATGCAGAAAATGAAGAAAAGGAAACACACAGTAATATTCATTTTATCAAATCACAAGAGATTCTGAAAAAAAATGAGACAAGAAGAGAAAAATGAGACACAAAAAAAAATGATAAGAACAAAAAACAAACAAAAAAAAACAAAACGAAAATCACAGAAAAAAAGGGGAGGGGGACAATAAATATATATATTGTAACGAATATGTAGCTGACTATTCGTTGAGACACACGATATTAGTCTCGATGAATGAAATTGGAAGAAGGAAAAGAAAAAAAATTGTGATCTCGATGACACTCCGTAATATCGATTGAAGATAACTCTGAATCGGCGGAAGGCGGTTGGATGGAACTACGAAGGATTGACACAGGCAAATAGAAATTACGTATTTTTGTTTTATTGAGATACTTGTGATTATACACGGAAAATGAGTGATGCTTCTCTCTTGTGTCATCGACTAGGGTAGTCGATTTGTCGAGTCGTGTTCGGTTGGATAGAATTATTTCTATGAGTATATTAGCATTGATAAAGTCTGGAAAGTGTTGAAAATTACTTGGCTGGAGCTTTTGGACGGCTTTTTGGACTCCCGTTGAGTGGAAAGCGTCCTACTAAGTTTCCGAAGAATTCTTTTTAGTGGGTAACTGCTGTGCCTGAGTGACAGAGTTACAGAACGGTGCACTGTTGGCCGATGAGAGGTTTCGAACAGTGACCGATGATTTAATGTAGAAAAATCTTTCCAGATGAATATTTATGATGAGGTGTCGTGTTATTGTAGAATCAATGGTACATTGATTGAATTTCAAAGTCGATAATGAGATTGAGAGAGAAAGAGAGAATAATCATTAAGATAATGTAGTCCCATGTGCAACTAGTATTTGCAGAATGCTACGCGATTCATTTGTGTGTCACAGGTCAAATTTGAAGATGCTGTGACATGATCAGAATCCTTCCTATTTCAATCCTTCCGAATAGCCAAAAGGGAAAATTGGAGAAGATTGAATACAAAGAAAGAAAAATAATGTTGTATTGAATTAAGTATTTAAGCGATGTTTAGAAATGGACTAGACACAAACCGAAATAAGACAAAATGACATTATTTAGCTCGGATTTAAACGATGAATCTAGGAAAAATGTGGTTATTTAGCATTGTGAACACTGTTCTTCCCAAGGTTTTTGGCCATGGTTTTCCTTGTGGACATGGACGAATGTCGGAGCAGTGTAGATTAACGAATATTTGACGGATTTTAGAATGGTGGACCGTGGCACATCTTAGGGTGGACGAGGAGTTGCCGGGGCGGCAACTTATGAGGAGGGGAGTAGTGTAACGAATATGTAGCTGACTATTCGTTGAGACACACGATATTAGTTAGGATTGACAATAGACGGACGAACAGACGATCGATACAAGATCGATCGTCATGTAAAACAGTCTGGACTGACACGTCTGACCGAACAGACGTGTGAAAGCTCGTGCTCGGGATTGTTGTGCCCGGGTATAGCGACATTATTATTCGCATTATTCCTCGACCCCGATTATTTCGTTTGCGAGGAATTCGGTTGCGTCACGCACGAGGCGTAGTCGAGCATCGAACGCCGAGCGTCGAGCATCGATACTGCTGACGCAGCAGTTAGGCAACCGAGAGCGCCTCGGTAACTGGAGCATCGACTCGAGAATACCGAGGCGAGAATTACGAAAGGGAAAACATGCTCCAAATCCCGCTCGCGAAAAAGCGAGAATTTGGAAAGAAATTGTTTACAGAGTTTTTGTAAATATTAAACTCGCGCTAGATGTTAAGCGGACATACCTGCCCTCGAGGAATATATATAGAGGATCGAGAGCAGGTAGTCGGCAGTCTGATTACAATTCTGACCAGTACGGTTGAATACAAAAGATCGTTCCTGAAGGACTCGTAAAGGGAACGACAAGGGTGCATAGTGTACACAATCGGTAAAATTCAAATAGCGATAAAATAAATAGTTAACCAAATTATAAAACAAATCATCGAACCGTTATTTAACCGAACCGTGAGTTAAATAAACATTGTTAATTAACTATTATTTAACTTCGTTAAATAAATCATCATCGAACTCTGTTAAATAAACCATTACGAATAAATATTGTTTTATAAATATTGTGTCATTAATTCACGTGGGTTCCAACCCTTTACTGGATAATCCCGAGAAACAGTTTCACGCGAACCCAGAATAGCTAACCGGGATTCTGCGGCATAACATTGGTGGCAGCGGTGGGATATCCAGAGTGAATTTCTTTTAAATCGCTGAAAATTACCAAAACTCAAACCACCGCACGTCGCGGCAACGTGTGTGAATTCCACGAGCCAAGGGTCGACTAGTGCTCGAGCGGACCATAGGGCGATCAAAGGATCGACGTGGACATCCCGTTACTCAGGGGAGGTAACGGAAGGTATCAACCGAGACCTTCGAGGATCGCTGCAGGATACCCGAAGGGCGTCGCCAACAAGTGGGACGTAGAAGAGGTCAAAGGGAGCCTGGCACCCCAAAAGGGTTATACGTCACGGACTAAAAGGCATCCCGTAATGTGGCACGTGCTGTAAGTGACTCCACATTACTTGTTAAAATTTCTTTTTTTTTGGGGAAAAAGAAAAAGCATTGTCGAAGCCGGTAAAACGCCACTAAGCGATAGAATTATCGAGTGGAAATACCAGAACGAAAAATAATTTAAAAAAAAAAAAAAAAAAAAAATGAGCGATCACGACGCCGAACGGTCGGGACGACGGGAGTCCACCCCTGGGATAGGGGAAGAGGCCCTTCAGGTCGAGGAAGGGATCAGGAATGCCCTGTCGGAGATTACCAACCAATCCCGACGGGCTCTGGCCGAAAGCCCACTAAGGGATGGACAGCCTGAGCAACGAGTATCACCAAATCCGCTGTACGGGGTGAACACTCGGAGGGGGACCGGATGGGAACAGATGAACGTCCGAATGTTCGAGCGTCCCGATCAGGTCACCCCGGCCATGGTGGAGGACGAGATTGCCCGTATGCGGTCGCAGGCGCGAGAGGCACAGCGTGAACAGGCCAACCCGCCCGGCGGGAATAGGGCACCGGGGTCTACAGACCGGTACAACCCAGAAAATCCGCCGTTGGGACTGGCATTAAGGGCGTCGCGGAGGACCCTATTCACGAGACTCAGGGCAGTGGACGAAGAGGATAATAACTCCATCCAGGGACAGGAGGAACAGCCCTTAGAGGAGGATGCTGCAGCCCGTCGATTAACTCGGCTCGAGCAGCAACTGCAGGGAATAGGCGACCAGCTACAAAAGGTGCTGGAACGGGCTGCGCGAGCCCCAGCGGACGACTCGGTGGGGGAACGACTCATCGCGATGGAGGAAACCTTAAGGGATTTTGTCCTGGAAGGGCAGCCGAGGGCAACGCGCAGGCGGACAAGCCCTCCACCGCAACCACCCCCGGTGCAACGACAAACGCGAATAGTGGAGCCATCGGAGGGCGAAGCCGAGTATTTGGATATGGCCTCGGCCCTCAGAAACATAAAGACGTTCGATGGTAACGACCCGGCAAAACTTGATGGGTTTATGCTGTCCTGTGAAGCGGTATGGGGGATGGTGAGGCCGAGACAGCGCTCCACCCTACTCACGCTAATCCGCAGCAGCAAGTTGGAGGACCGAGCGACGCGGGAAATGCGTCACAAAACCATTGTGACCCTTAACGATCCACGCGTGGAATTGGAAGCGTTATACGGTAAGCGTGAGTCGCTCGCGTCACTGCAATATCAATTTTGTACCTTGCACCAGGAAGCGAAGGAAAATGTCTCTACCTACGCCACAAGGGTCGAGACCCTTACGGTAGAAGTGGTAGAGAAATTGTGCGAGGGGGCCGACGCGCGGGGGGCCCGTGCTATCGGAGAAGCTATACGGAAAAGTGCTCAGATGAATTTTGAAAACGGGCTTAAGAAGGAAATCCAGACCATCGTCCGGTCACGGAACTACCAGGGTCTACACGACGCCGTGATGGGGGCTATGGAGGTCGAAAAAATGACGACAGGACGACCGGGTACAGCACGACCCAGCATCGGGGGAGGAAATCCCCGACAATCGCAGGGTGCGGCAGGAGGGGCTGTCAGGGCCTGCTACACATGCGGGAAGACCGGGCACATGGCAAAACAATGCCGAGCCGGTCGGCAGAGTCTCCCAGCACCGGCACCGAGGGACGTGCACGTGGCCAGCATTACGTGCAACTACTGTAAAAAAACCGGGCATCTCTGGAAGGATTGCCGGGCACGTAAGCAGGAAAACAATAAACGGAACAAAAATAATAACAGCAATGGAAGGCGGCAAAACGAGTCACGAGAAGCTGCCGTGCATCCGGGGCAGGAAGGAACTGTGGGGACATTTCGGGTCAACATGGTCACCGCATCGGAGAGGCCCTTAAGGGAGGCCAATGTTTACACGACCATAACGGTTGGAGCCGTGTCTGGACTCGAGACGTCAACCGCCGGTCCACTAACGGTGGCCTCATTCCGTGGGAAGGAACGAGGGGGGCAAGTAGGCCCTCTTAAGGAAGTCGAGGTATATGTGATAGGGTCTCCAGGTCCCCATGCATCGGCAAGTGACTTCCACATAGAATCACCATCCAGTCAGCAGGGAATATTGACCCTTAAGGCGGATACTGGGGCAACCGTAAGTTTAATTCACGAAAATGTGTTATCCATCGATACCCCGGCGGCAAGGTCGGGAGTGTCGTTAAGAGGGCTAGGGGGAGGAACCCTGAGCGCCCTCTATGCCGCCCTTGTGGAGCTGGTCACCCCCACTGGATCTGTGAAGCATTGGTTTCACGTGATACCACAGAATCTTCACGTGCAGACCCATGGAATTCTGGGGATGGATTTCATTAAGGAAAAGGGCGTAGACATCCTTGGAGGTAAAATAATCTGCATCAAGGGACACCGCATGCCGCTCGTGGATGGAAGCTTACGAATTGCTTTGCCACCACGAAGCGAAAATATCGCGTATGTCTCGACCCTAAGTTCCCAGGAAGGAGTCGTCGAGAGATGTGACGTCACCGAGGGGGTGATATTGGGGGCGTGCATGACCTCGCCTCAAGGTAACAGCTGCGCGGTGAGTTTGGTAAACACCACACCGGAGTATGTTTACATCGAACGCCCGGTGGTGAAACTCGAGCCGATTGCGTCAGCAGACGAGCTGCACCGCGAGCTCGCTGCCTCCACGTGCGAAGTTAATACGGCGGTGAGTACGAGTGGCACGCGGCTGGAGAGATTGCGACAGGCAATCGAGGTCACTCACCTCAACCAGGCGGAAAGAGACACGCTGTTGGAAGTCTGCGAGGAATATGCGGATATATTCCATCTCGAAGGGGATCGGCTACCCTGCACCAGAATGGTGGAGCACAGCATCCCGATCTTGGAGGGTGTACAACCTATCAAGGTACACCCTTATCGACTACCCGAGGCCCATAAAAGGGAGGTACAAGAGCAGACCAAGGGCATGCTTAAGGATGGCATTATTCAACCGAGTCGGAGCCAGTGGAACGCGCCGTTACTCGTGGTGGCGAAAAAACCTGACGCAACAGGAAAGATAAAAATGCGAGTGGTGGTGGACTTTCGCAAATTGAATGAAATCACCATCGGGGACTCATACCCGCTGCCGCATATAGCGGAAATATTGGACCAGCTGGGACGAGCCCACTACTTTACGACTCTAGATCTTGCATCCGGCTTTCATCAGATACCGATGGCGGAAAGGGATAAGGAAAAGACAGCATTTTCTACACCGCAGGGACACTTTGAGTACACTCGGATGCCCTTCGGATTGAAGAATGCACCGCCGACATTCCAACGATTGATGAGTACGGTACTGGCAGGGCTCGAAGGGCTGAAATGCTACGTGTACTTGGATGATATCGTGATCTTCGGGGCGACCTTGATAGAGCACACCGGTCGTCTCCGAGAAGTATTTCTTCGCCTGCGAGAGGCGAAGCTGGCCCTTCAGCCGGGGAAATGCCGATTTCTGCGTTTGGAAACGCGATACCTCGGGCACGTGATCTCCAGTAAGGGAGTACGACCCGATCCGTCACTCGTGACCTCCGTCCGGGGATTTCCGACACCAAAGGACGTAAAGGGAGTGCAGTCCTTCCTGGGACTTGCGGGGTACTACCGTAAATTCATCCAGGATTTCTCTAAGGTCGCAAAGCCCTTAACGGAGCTCACTAAAAAGGACCATAAATTCGAGTGGACGGCAAGGCACGAGCAGGCTATGGAGGACCTAAAAAGGGCCTTGACAACCGCGCCGGTGTTACAATACCCGGACTTCGAGAAGCCCTTCGTCGTCACCACGGACGCGTCGGACAAGGCCATAGGGGCCATATTATCTCAAGGGCCAATCGGGGAGGATTTGCCTATATGCTACGCCAGTCGGACATTGAATAAGGCGGAGCAAAATTATACCACGACGGAAAAGGAATTGCTGGCAATTGTATGGGGAATATCTCAATTTCGCCCTTACGTATACGGCACGCGGTTCACCGTGGTAACAGACCACAAGCCCTTAACATGGCTGTTCGGTGTAAAGGATCCCGGGTCGAGACTCATGCGCTGGAAAATAAAACTATCGGAGCATGAGTTCGACGTACAGTACAAAGCGGGGAAGAAAAATACTAACGCCGACGCGCTGAGTCGGGTGTGTGTGGCGACACGTTCGCAGGCAAGGAAGGAATCGGGCAAGTCGAGCGGCCGCGGCGGTAAGGAAGGCAGCGGGCAACCTCGCACTCGAGAGCGCCAAGGAGCCGCAACCCGCGTTACAGCGGAAGCCGCGGCCAGTCAGGGGTATAGTCCCGCGGATAGTCCGCCAGACGCGCGCTGCGGGAAGGAGTACGACGCGGTACGCTCAGACGGAGGCCGCCTAAGCACAGAGGAAAAATCGGAAATCCTCCATGAGCACCACGATGCACCCTTGGGGGGTCACCAAGGGGTGGCTCGGATGCTCGCACGCATCAGGTTACAGTATGCCTGGCCCGGCATGCGGAAGGACATAGAAGCGTATGTGGCACGGTGTGAAAAGTGCCAAAGGAACAAAACACGGCCAATGGTGAAGGCACCACTAGTAATAACGGACACCCCGACCAAGGCCTTCCAAAAATGTGCAATGGATATTGTAGGTCCATTGCCTGAAACCGAGCGAAGGAACAAGTACATCCTAACCTTCCAGGATTTGCTCACGAAGTACAGTGTGGCCATACCGCTGGAAACGCAACAGGCCAATGAAGTGGCAAGAGCTTTCGCCAAGGAAATTGTGTGTCGGTACGGGGCACCGGAGTCCGTCCTTACCGACCAGGGTACAAATTTCCTCAGCGTCGTATTTAAGGGCGTGTGCCAGTTATTACGTATAAAAAAGATACAGACGACAGCATATCACCCTGAGTCGAACGGGGCGTTGGAACGCTCACACCGAACCCTTGCGGAGTACCTTAAGGGTTACGTAGACGAGGATCAGGGGAACTGGGATGAATGGTTACCCTACGCCATGTTCACCTACAATACAACACCCCACACGGCGACGGGATTCACCCCGCATTACCTGGTCTACGGGGAAAACGCCGAGCTACCAACAGCCCTTCGAAGGGAACCCAGGCTCACCTATGCATACGACGATTACTCGCAGGAATTAAGGGAGCGTCTACGCGCGGCTTGGTCTACAGCACGCCGCAACCTGAAGGTCTCCAAGGACCGGGCCAAGGTCTACTATGATCAAAGGGCAAGGGATAGGAAGTTCAAAGTCGGGTACCGGGTCTTACTACGAGACGAGACCTTGCGCCGAGGACGATCAGCAAAATTAACACCGAAGTGGGTCGGACCCTACCCCATCGTGGAGGAGCACCCTCCATGCAACTACACCCTCCGCCAAGGGCGACGGGTGGTCAAGGTGCATGGAGACCGCCTCCGAAATTTTGTGGAGGAATAGGGGGGGTTATACGACGGGAAATAGGCGGGTCTACCCGCGGGTCTAACCCGAGTTAGACCCATAGTCGCCGGCTTCGACAAGGCTCCGCTCCGGTGGAAGAAAAAATTCACAAAGTATGACACTGGGATTCTAGATTACTGCTGGCGGGTCTACTAGGGGGTCTACCGGCCGTGGTCGTCGCTTCAGATGACCTGTACGAGATACGACCTTTCCGGGACGCACCCGGATTATACTTTGAAAAAATCGGTCTGCTGCATCTCCACACCAACCTCTGGACCGTAGCAATTCGGATGAACCTTTCGAGTCTGGCATACATGGAGAGTCAGATTAATTTCCAACTAGGGGAGGTCCGACGGAAGTGCGAATTGTACGGTGGCCCGGACGGCCATTGTGCCGAGATGCTGGAGCATCTCGTGCGTCTGTCAGAGAAGATTGAGGAGAATGTAGGGGTCGTACAGGACCTTGTCGGTGCCGAGCCGAACCGGAAGCGACGGGGCCTGATCGACGGTCTAGGCACCGTATTAAAAGCCATTACCGGCAACCTGGACGCAACAGATGGAGAACGGATTGATGCGGAGATCGCCTCCATCCAGGACACCCAAGGGACTCTGAAAAGGGCCATGAAAGAGCAGCTGCAGGTCGTGGAATCGACACTGGAGATGTTCAACGAGACGTCACGAGCCTCGCAGAGGAACCTACAGAAGCTGTATACTATGGTGCGCACCGTAAACGGGTACTTCCGGAATCGTACCCAGGTGCTGAGTGAGCGTCAGCATTTTGACGAGAGTCTCGCCCTTATCGAGGCCTCCGTGGAGACTTATCTGCGAGATATGGAAAAAATGGCTGAACTCTTTGCCGGTGTAGCTTCCGGTACCATGAGTGCGTCGACGGTTACGCCGGCGGCGCTAACAGGATATCTCATGGAAGCCCTGCCTCACCTACCTACAGGGTATGGGTTCCCGCGTCCAGTTACGCGAGAAAATGCGGCGGCCATTTTACGTTTGGCGACGCCGCGAGCATACCAGAAGGGCGGGATGATAACCCTTCTGCTGGAGATTCCGTTGGTTGGACCTTCGGTCTACAACGTGAATTACGTGTATCCGCTCCCGAGGAGGGGAATAAACAACACGTATTATTATATAGAAGCGGCCGAGGATCTCGTGGTGGTGGATCGCGAGAACCGACATTACCTTCGAGTGACCACGTCGGACCTGGAAACCTGCAAAAGGGATAGGGACGAATACTATTGTCCGCCACGATATCCAACTCTGGCCATAAACACGGACGCCCCCTGTGGGGTGCGACTCTACACCGAGGGGGTAGTAGGTCAAGACCAGCATTGCCCGAAGAAAATAGTCCAGCTCACGCACACCCTCATAATGGGTATGCGGCAACACGGACAGTGGTTGTATTTGTCACCACGTGGAGAGACGGTGAGCATCAGCTGTCGTAATGAGCCGGCAAGGCAGGAGCAGCTCGACGGCGCGGGGCTGTTGACCGTGCACGGACGGTGTGTTGTCACCGCGGCCGACTTTAAACTCGAGACGGTCAAACGCTGGAGTCAGCAGATCACCGGCGCAGGCTATGTGCCCGTCTACAACCTCACCCTGTTGCCGGCTGAGGAAGAAGCAATACCCCGAATGTTGACTGAAGTAATGGATACTAAAATGGAACGGGCGATGAACAGCCCGAGCGAATTACAAAATCTAAGCGTACGGATACGCAAGATGAAGTCGGAATTAATTTCGCCGGATCGTCCCAGCTCGTCGATTCCCACGCAGCTATATCATACGTTTGGTTCTTATGGTGTGGGCACGCTTGCCCTACTGGCCATCGTTGGCTACATAGGTAACCGCGCCCTACGAAAAAGGGCGGTGAAGACGCCATCACAGGAGCCCTGCGAAATTCCCCGGGTGGTGACCCGGGTGGGCGCATAGCTCGGGAGAAGGAGAAAAAATAAGTAATACCGAAAATATTTTCCTAGAAGTGTCAATTTATTGTCTAACTCTGTGGAAACGGGGAGAAGGAACGAACACAGGGGAAGCAAATCCTCCAATGGGGGAGAAAAACATCCATTAATTCTTTCTCAGATATATATATATATTTCAAAGGGAAAAAAAAAACATACATATACACATACGCAGATGGAGCGTATTACACACAATATAAAAACATGAAAATCTACGGAGGGTGGAGGGATTAGTTCCACTCTGCGTGGCGCCAATCCGTATCCCCCGTGGCAGCACGGCGGCGACGAGAGGCCGGATTTTCCTCGTCCTCTTCCTCTTCGCTCGGGGACTCCGAGTCCGAAGCCCCGGCTGGACGCGGCATCACCCGAGGAGCCCCTCTAGGAAGGGGGGCGAGACGACTCCTGGGAAAAAGGGGTTCCCCAGGCCTGGGCATCCGACCATAGGCGCCGCTGAACTCCATCGCGGCTGCCGAGATTTCCGGGGACCGGATGGAACGAACCCTCCGGGAGGCGGGTCTCCTCCAGGAGCCCAGCGCCACGGCGGGAGAGCTAGGGGCCCTGGCCGGGGCCTGGCTCGTCTCAGGCCCAAGAACCTCGATGTCCGGGCTGGACCGACCAGAGCGGCTGGTACGCACCACCAGGGTGTAGACCACGTCACCGGGAAGGGTGACGCGTACCCTCTGGAAATAAAACAGCAAATTAGTCGGGTAAAAATTAAGATTACTAAATCGATAGTAAAGGGGGGAAAATTCATATTGGGGGAAATATTCAAGATATCGAGATTTAGGGAAAATATTGTATAAAATGTGCATACCTTGGCGGGCGGGCTTGGGCTTCTCCTGGAGCTCATCTTCTGAAGGTGCGCGGAAATGTAAATAACGGTCGCTGAACGAATAAGTAAACACACTAGCGAAGCGACGGTTAATATAGCCCAAAAGTGCAAACGCGTCGACCTACTGAGCGTCGACCTCGTCCGTCAGCATTAAGCAATAGCGAGGCCTTCCGCCTCGGTATTCCGCAATAGCCCAGTAACACGCTTAGCTTATACGCACATTTGTTGTTTACGGGAATTAATTTTTTTTTTGGCCCATAGTATTGGGTACGGGGCACACGAGAATCATAAAAATGAAGCTCGCGAGAGACGAGCGAAAAGAAATCAGATTTCTTTTCTTTTTAGGGGGGAGGGATGTTGTGCCCCGGGTATAGCGACATTATTATTCGCATTATTCCTCGACCCCGATTATTTCAGTTGCGAGGAATTCGGTTGCGTTACGCACCAGGCGTACGTCGAGCGTCGAACGCCGAGCGTCGAGCATCGATACTGCTGACGCAGCAGTTAGGCAACCGAGAGCGCCTCGGTAACTGGAGCATCGACTCCAGAATACCGAGGCGAGAATTACGAAAGGGAAAACATGCTCCAAATCCCGCTCGCGAAAAAGCGAGAATTTGGAAAGAAATTGTTTACAGAGTTTTTGTAAATATTAAACTCGCGCTAGATGTTAAGCGGACATACCTGCCCTCGAGGAATATATATAGAGGATCGAGAGCAGGTAGTCGGCAGTCTGATTACAATTCTGACCAGTACGGTTGAATACGAAAGATCGTTCCTGAAGGACTCGTAAAGGGAACGACAAGGGTGCATAGTGTACACAATCGGTAAAATTCAAATAGCGATAAAATAAATAGTTAACCAAGTTATAAAACAAATAATCGAACCGTTATTTAACCGAACCGTGAGTTAAATAAACATTGTTAATTAACCATTATTTAACTTCGTTAAATAAATCATCATCGAACTCTGTTAAATAAACCATTACGAATAAATATTGTTTTATAAATATTGTGTCATTAATTCACGTGGGTTCCAACCCTTTACTGGATAATCCCGAGAAACAGTTTCACGCGAACCCGGAATAGCTAACCGGGATTCTGCGGCATAACAGGATATTTAGATGCGATTGTAATAATAATATCCGCCCCCAAACTAAATACGCGCGTTGTTCATTTGCTCGGTCGTTACAATATATACAAAGTAAAAGGGAGACAATAATGGTAAAATACGTAAACACATATGCCCTAAGTAAAATAACAATTACTAGGGAGGTGGAGAAAATTAATCGACGATCGTGTTTCACCAAAATTAATGGTTGGAGGACGATTTATGATTCACAGATGATGATTCAATACAAGCTAAAGGCTAGGAAGTATCTTTTGATACCTAAAACAACCAAGGGCGAAAAAAAATAGGAGGGAATCGGCACTGGCTACTAGTGCAACAACTGGTGTTGATTCCATTGGACAGATTCGCAGTAGCAACTACCAACGATGTACGTCTCCACACGCACAGAATGCAGCACCCCTGACATCGCAAGGATCCATGCAAGAAGATCCGAAACCAGCGAACCAGCCCTCCGAGTTCCGAACTCGATACTCTCGAGCGCCGAAAACGTCAGGACCGTGAACAAGATACCACCTTCCTATAAGTATCATTAAGTTAAGAGGAAAAAAAATAATAAGTATGACGAAGTATTCGTCCAGAACAAAACGCAAGGGCAACATTAATCGCATTTTAGATATACACATACTCTAATATAAGAGTTTCTCTCTATAGATACTAACTCAGGAATAGATTAAAAGTCGAATCAACTCAACATAAATAATCAGGAAAATCATTTCAAACGCACAATTAACGACATAAAAAAGGAGAGAATTCCATATATATAAAACAAATAAGGACCGCTCGGAAAATGAGCCGATTATTCGGATTCTCCTACTAATCGTCTTAAAAGACGAAACCTCCTCTTTCTTGACCTCAAGTCAAGAAAGAGGTGTTACGTCCAGCGTAACGAATAAATTTTCTTTATTATTTGTCCTTACACTGAGACTGGACTCAGAAAATAAAATAAAAAGAAGGAACAAAAATCGGTCAGATAACCTGAAATAGTAGAAAACTAGATAAATGACTCGTTTCTGCCAAAGCACCAACTTAATGAACTCAGCCGGTACATTCGATAGGCACAAAAACACTGGTCAAAATTGACCGTCACAAATCTAACGGCATGGTCAAACAGATCTGGACAAATTGTAGAAAAGAAAGGCCGTCAAAAATGCTCTATGACCGCCAGCGCCGCCTCTTTTTTGGGGCGAGTAAAAGGCTAACCCGCTTGCGATACCTTGCGACTGTGTCAGGTGCAAGTATCGACTAAACACTCACAGATCTCAAGGATCGTTAGATCTTCTGTACCATCGCCGGGGAACCATTTCGGGGCCTGCAGTGATCTGCCGTGGGCCCGGATCCCTACCTAAGCCAGTCGCTTTGACCGGTTGTCCGCAGCTTTATGGAAGCCTTAGGGTTTCCAGCTATCGATAAGTCCGATTTACAAAGCTTAGCGCCTCAAGGCCATGAGATTAGAAAGTCACGCCACGGTAGAAACGACTTGCCACACCCTTTTTCTCAAAACTATGGCAGAGAATTTTCGCAACCATTTTTTATAATAACTATTACAAGAAAAAAACAGTCTAAAGGAGCCTTCAAACACAAAAATGAAGATGAGGAAAAATAACAAAGACATATCCATAATTAAAAATATTCGGAATCCAGATCTTGGAAGATTAAAAGCAATTAAGAAATAAATAATAATTTAAACCGCACAAAGAAATACTTCCTGATTATTTTTTGTTTGAATTAAACAAGAACAAACAAACTATCTTTTAACAACCTTAGTAGATTCAACAATAAATTAACATTAAAAGTAACCAACACTCATAGAATAATTTTCAAATTTTAAGAACGTTTCGAACTAAACTCTTGAGTTGCCGGGCGGCAAAATCGCTGGCACGGCACCACAGGGAGCTTCGGTCCCCTCGACCGGTCCTCAATAGAGCGAGTTAAATTTTGATAAAAATCTAAGTAACCACTAAGAATCATCTAATTATTTTTAATTGTTTATGAATTAAGGAATTTAGTTGTTTAACACCCGTTTAGTCGTAAAGTAGATCCGAAGGATTCTCGTCCCATGAGGAGAATTGAAATAATGGATTAATAGTCCCTCGATGTTTAATAAAGAAAAGAGAAAATTAATAAGTACGAACATGGGACCAGAATATTCTCGGCAATCTGTAAGTTAGCCTAAGGAAAGGACAAAATAGGTATATATGTATACGAATACATGTATGTTTATTTAATCCAATAATTATTAAGTTAACGAAAGGAATAATTCCTGAAATGAATCGACACGTGTAAACTACCATCACCTAGAAACACTCACACCTTCTTAAAAACGTTCACCGAAAATACGTGGGAAGAAATCGATGTTAGGAAAAAACCATCTCTCGGTCCACCCCATAAAAAATCCCGCGGCGCACCACCGCATCGTCAAAAGAACAACGCAGACGGCTTTGGCGAGATGCACGAAAGCCGCGACTTTCGGTGGAACGACGCTGGCGGCGTGCTTTACTCACGGCAAGCACGATAGCATCCAATGGCAGTCACGAATTAAAAGGAAGGTCTCAGGACATAAATTCATAGCCAAACGGGCTTACGACGGGACTCGAACGCGACTCCCTTCACCGAGGGAAATGATGAGTCAAACACCGAGACTTTCACCATCTCCCCGAATATCTAAAGTTAAGCACCGATCGACGAAACAGAAAACCCGTCTCTCCACGCATCACCCCTTTTTTCTTACCTAGCAACTATTTTTAATGACATTTCGGGGGAAAACACACATGATCAGGCGATCACTCCCACTTACTTTAACCTAGAAAAGGGTATAAAAAGCCCAAAAATCTTGTACTCAGGGCACACTCACCATCATCCGATCGACGAAGTTAACGTCTTTCGTTCTCGCCAGTTACCATCATCCGATCGACCCAGTTAGCGTCGTTCAGTCGTTTACGTTTTCGATTAACAAAATTGTCTTTGTTCAATCACGCATCGCATTTTAATTCGATCACCGAGAGTTAAGGAAACATTTTTTGTCCGAACCCCAGGTTTGAGAATCATTGTTTGATTTATTTTGTACCTTTTCGTGAATTATTAATTCGAAATAAAATCTATTCTTACCAACGAAATCATCGGAAGTTCTACGAATTATTCCAAAAACCGACGAAAAACCAGCAGTGAAGAACGTAAGCGACATACATTTTATTTTACTCACTATAATCTTTTCTTCTTTTCATTTATCGGTCATTTCCAGTGCATGAATTTATTAATTGATCCTCTCCTAACCCATTCATCAATTTCCTGGAGTAAACCCACCGTCAAACAGACTTTCAATCATTTCTCAAACGGAAGCGAACATTTTTATCATTTTAAATTCTCCGGAAACCATAAAATCGAATCAGGAGGGATCAGGAGTTCAGAAAGTACCCTACGACCTTAGAAACGACAGGCATTCCTAATGCCCTATCCCAAGCAATTTTCCGCAAGGTTAGGCTTAAAAATGGGCAGTTGTTACCGCGATTAATACCGGGTGTGGTAAAGATCGATTCTCATCGTTCTGACCAGAGAGTGTTAATAGAAACGGGGCAACAGTTGCGTAAAAACTTAGCGAAATAAAACCATCGACAGTTTTGACGTAACACTATCGCCGATTACCAGTTACCGTATTTTTGTTATCGAACCCAATTACGGATTATTGTTGTTATTATATTGTGAAGATTTTGGGTTATTAAGGGAACGAGCGTGCATGCTAGTCGCTTCTCGACCACGCTCCCGATCTACGTTAAAATAAAGTATCTTTTAGTTCCCATATTTTCGTCTCGATCCCTGTTTCTCCTTGCGGAGGTGACCGAACCACCCCCTCTACCAATTTCCCAAGGCTGAGCGACGCCGGGTCGCTCTCGTCTTGCATATATAAATGCATATATAAATGCACTTTATAATCTTATCAGCACATTGGGAAATTAGAATTAGAGGGATAAATTCGTATTTTTGGGAAAAGTGCAAATTGTAGTTTTGAAATGCACTATTGGGGTAGAGTAGCGTATGAATAAGTATAAATTCAAGCAAATATTCACATGTAATCACTTATATTTATATATGTATCCACATTTATATTCATTCGTAATAGTCGAGGTGGCACAAATTAATCACTTTGTTTCAGTGCATCAAGAACACCTTTCCTATGTAATCATCAATATTATGGTTTGTTATCAATAAAATAATCATTCATACAAATAATAGAATTTTGATTTGTTAAACAGATGAGTCGTAAGGCGTGGCCATTAACGGTGATGTGGGTACTTCTTCTACTCAAACCTTCCGCAGGGATGATCGGATATGAGTGCGGGTCGCCATCTTCAAACATTACAACTCTATCCCTACTGGACGTGGATGAGTGTGACGTGTCATCATCATCATTGAATATTTCCTCAGTCCATATTTAGTTGATTCAGATAAATGAATACGGAACGGTGCACGTTCGTCAGTGCAAAATCGAAATAGATCAAGACGTTCGGAAGTGTGGTATGTTCTCAAATACAAGTGATGTGGTTAATGGGAAGGCTTCATATATCTTCGAAGTCTCTCGAGATGCCTGCATGAGAATGCACGAAGTCGGATCCTTTCGAATGGACAATGTAGTCATCATGGGAATTGCTGGAAATCAGAATCTGAGTCATCCAGTCTCTATGGCAGGACATTTCGAAGTAGATGGAGGATGTAGGGGTTCATCCTATTCAGATCCTTTCGAAAGCTGGAATGACGTGGTGGTTCTGTCCGCAATAAAAATTAGTTTGAGGGATTATTACGCATCAATCGCGTCGAAATCAAACAAAGTATATTTAAAGTCGGGGTTTAGATGTGAATTGAATAACGGACAACGCATGGACACGGAACGTGGACATACGTTCTCGAATTCAGTTCCAACATATGAGTGTAGCGGCAGTGGATACGGAGTGTTGTACATGGGAATGGCCAAAAAAGTTGTAGATAGAGATGCCGAGACTGTATATACCGTGACTACTTCTGACATTATTTTCGCTCTCGTTGCTCGATCATCTATTAATGTGTGTGGACAGGCTCTTATTCGAACGGAACACCCTAGACTACTCATCCACGAGATAAAGAATGAACGAATTTTTTTGCAAACGAAAAAGATTGACGCCGTTAATATGGACATGTACGCGTTTGTAAACTCTAAATTCGTGTACGTCGAGAGACATGTACAAACTCAAATTCAACAAGTTTACATTGCTCTCTTAACACAAAAGTGTAAACTAGAACGGGAAGTATTGAAAAATCGTTTAACCATAGCTACTCCAGCACCGGACAAATTTGCTTATCACTTGACGAAGGGACCTGGGTATATGGCTGTAATATCAGGGGAAGTAGTGCACGTTGTAAAATGTGTTCCAACGGAAGTGAAGGTTAGGTATCTGGAAGAATGTTATACGCATTTACCAGTGAGTAGAGGAAATTACAGTTATTTCTTTCCTCCGAGAACGCATGTATTGATGGAAACGGGTCTACAAATTACGTGTAATAAAATGGTGCCGCCGATGTACCTTATCGACGAGGAATGGTATGGAATGATGCCTGGACCAACGCTTATATGTCCTCCGGGAACCATGAAGCCTAATACTAAACCAACGTGGCAGTATAACAAAATCAAATCATTAGCGACCAGTGGAATATATACAACAGCAGAATTAGAGGAATTGAGGGAATACATCATGTTTCCGGCAGAAAGGCCTGCAATGATAAATACAGTAGTAAGAGGAATGATGGGGAAATCCACTGTTAAACAGGGAGGGTCCTTCGTGAAGTTGCTTGAAGGACCTGAATTGGAGGAAATATTGCAAACCACTTGGAACAAGATGTGGGACAGTTTAATTGCATTTGGCCATATCAGTGCTGGACCAATAGGGATAATAATGATAATTCGAGCCATTAAATTAATAATAGATACAATTATACATAGATATGCCTTACATACAGTCTCCGGCTGGTCGCTGTTTCTGATTGGGGCAATTTGAGACTCGGTAACAGGATTATTGTTGCATTTGAAAAAGGGCACAACAGAATCCTCAGGAAAATTAGGGAATGGAAACAAACAGGCAAAGGACATAGACATTGAATTAGGGCAAGTTGAAATACAGGAACAGACAGAGATGAAAGGAAGAGTAGAGGAAAAGGTAAAACAAGAAGTGTAACAGGCTGGCGGTGCGGGTGTTGGTAATTTGGGGTAACTCCGGTACATGAATATATATATATAACTTTATTAGTCGTAGCGCTAATTGTTCGGGAGAGTGTACTGCGCTGGACGAGAGTCGGAGCTGAACTGATGATCGGAGTTGCGAGGCCGAGGGCCTCGGACCACGTAACAAAGTCGCGACGGATTGTCGCGACGCCCGCGATAAGGGCCTTCTCACGGCTCTAAGCCGTGCGGCCGGATGCAGATAACCCGGGAGGGCTTCTGCGTATTAAAACGCAGCGGAAAATAATAGCGCTGCGAAGAAAGAAATTATATCGGTGCGAAAGAGGCTGGAGCCGTTACACTCCCCCTCCAGTGAAAACGATGCCCCCGGATCGGATGTTAAACAAAATTTACATTTAATAATTTGTTGTTAAGTGTGATTTTATATAAATGAAAAGTTTTTGGGGGTTTTTGTTTTTATATTTTCATTTTTTGTGTAATTGTATTATGTTTATGTGTGTGTTGCATGTGTACCCTCAGATACGTAGCGTGAAAGAAAGACAGAAAGGTATATAAGGAGAGAGAAGGATGGAGTACGGCGAACAGCCGCACAAAAGGGACCAGCCGAGAGCGGCTAGTGACGTAACGTCACGTTGTAGTCTGCTTCAAGCAGGCATTAAAAAAAGGATATTAGATTGTAGGAAAATCAATTTTTAGTAATAATGATGAATTATTGATATTTTATTCTTTTTAAGAGAACATGCAGTTAACCAAAAACAAAGGGTACAAATTGGAACTCACATTGAACGAACAGTGGCGGAATGAATTAATAGAGAATTCAGGAGAAGATCGGGAGTATTAGGAAAAAGGAGGATTGTGGATACCACCGGAATGGAGAGAATTGAGGGAAGCAATGCTCGCATTTTGGTTGATGGCTATTTATATCAGTAGAGGGTATGTAAAATTAGGGGGACACAAATATCAGAGATGGGGTCAAATAGTTTTACCCCAGGGACAGGATCCAAATTCAATAATGTATAAGCTCGAAAAAGGAATAGGAAAATTTCCGGATGAGGGTAGTATACCCGTCGATCAACTAAAGTGGGAATGATGTTATCCACTCGGGTATAGCAAAAGAAATAGAAAAAAAGGGTACCCAATTATCGACCGTGACTTAGAGAAATGAAAAAGGAAAAAACGAAAGAATATCGACCGTGATCTTCTAGTAGAGCGTGGAATTATCGACGCACGAGGAGAAAAAAAAAGAGAGAGAGAGAAGGAGAGAGAGAACAGATACGCGTGGCGGTCCACGCGTAAACAAAGGCGAGGCCAGCGCAGGCCGCGTCGCTCTGCGGGGAGCAAGTCCCCGGGCTATGTATTGTAGCGGGAATTTTCACCTCCCGTACATTTTGGCCCCAACTCCCAATGCCCGCGCTCCCCGCTCGATCCACGGCTTGGCTCGGCACCGAATCTCGGAGCTCGAACCCACGACGAGATTTCCAAAATTTCCTAATGCCGGCCGAACCAGGCCGTCCCCGCGTGGCAATGTGGAAGCCACTATCTCGCACGCGATTGGGCGCCAGGTACCTCGGTACCACCGCTCGGAAAGCGGCAATTTTATTTAAGACTCGCGACGAGTTACATGGCGAACGAGGGAAACGGGTAAGGTGAAGCTGGCGAGACTCCGGCTAACTCAGCCCACCCGGGAGAGAATGGTAGAGGGAGATGGACGGGCGAGTAACCAAACGCAATACGCTAATTAAATAATTTTATTCGTTGTCAGACAATATAATTTTTCGTGGACAAAATCGTTTGCAAAATGGTGAAAAATAGTAGACTTAGCCGGAGGAAATAAACTATTGCCAAAATTGAATGTAACCAAAAGGATAAGCCATTGCCAACATTAAATGTAGCCAAAATAAAGATAACTATTGCCAGAATCAGATGTAGCCGAAACAAGATAAACTATTGCCAGAATTAAATGTAGCCGAGACGAAGAAATACAGCGTTTACTACGACGAATACTAAACTCAAAATGGTCCAAGAAAGGTAAAGTCCTGCCCAAGCGTTGTGATTGCCAGGTACATTATATCCTTTACGCAGCCAATTCGCCGGTACGCGGGACGCGAGGGAAGGAGTAAACAAAACTACGAAGCCAACACGCTCACTCGAACCAAGCTAGAACGCCAGATAGCCGAGGTAGGCAAGAAGGCCCTCGGAACGGGCCGCCCGATGTAAACACGGCACGCCCATGACCTTTGCGCGCGATACGGCCAACACGCGGCCGAACGGCCTAACGAACGCTGGACGGCGCGTCTGCCGTCCCTTTGTCTCGCAAGACGTAACGTAGCCCAGGTAACCGGCGAAATCGCCTTAGCCTCGATGTAAAGAAATTCGCGATATATAGCCGATCGCAATTCGCGGAGGTGTCGAAGTCGCACCACGGGTGTTCGACACCAAAATTCGCGGGATGTAGCCGATGTTCGTAGGAAAATCCGCGAAATATGGCCAAGCACCCGAGACGTGAGCGACGAAAGTCTTTTACGCGGTTGTCTGAATTGCAATACGCGATATAGAGCCGAGGATAGAATGTAGCCGAATGACAAGTGAGGTTAATTAAAGGATAATAAGGCAGCCGAGAGAAAAGAAAAGTATCACGAATAAAGCGGTGAAAGAAAAGAAAAGAAAAGACCAGCGCAAAATCTCGCCGGACATGCTTGACCGGACCCAATACGTCGCCCGCGGCGACAAACGCGAGAAAATCGAATAAAGACAAGACAAAAGCAAGACTCAAAGCTAAGGAAGGCAACGCGACATTCCCGATACAATGGAAACAAAATTGGGTCCGGATTCGGCATCTCCGGCGAACACAGAGTATTTGGGAGAGACGGAAGCTTACCGGTGTGCGAACAGCCCGGGAGATCACTGGTCGAAATGAAGCTGCCACTCGTCACCGCGATCGATCACCGACTGACTAGGAAATTATCGCTCTCCCGGGACTGACCGCACTAGCGCTTTCCCCTCTCACACGACTCCCGAATCTAGCCTATGCTAAACGGCTAAGGCACCGGAAAACCGGTTCTGCCTCCGGCCGCTCCCTGCTACCCGCGAGAATCTTCCGCTCGCAGCGATGATTGTCGATATCCACGGACTCCTTCCTCCCAGGATCTGGTGGGCCAAAATGATCGCGAGGGGAGGCCTCCCTCGCGAAGTGAGGCCTCCCCTGGGCGTCCCTCTTCCTCCGCGGTGGGCCCACTCGATACGCCATACAACTGCACCTCGACGTGCATTTTACCTTCGTAATCCACTCAAGCGGAGGCGTCGTGATGAGCGGTCCGCGGCGTCCGTAAATTCGACGGGACAGGAACGGCTCCAGGTCGTGTAGTCGGGAGGGACGGGAAACTCGGTATATCGGTCACTACCCGCGTCCTTCTGGCCTCCTAGTCCGCGGAAGCAGGTCTCTGGCTTCCGCCTGCTTGCCGAGGGAATTCTTCTCCGGCCTTCTTAGGCCAATCTCCACCGGTGAACACGGTCGGGGCAAAACGGTCCGACGGTTAAGTCGAAGAGTCATGCGACTCTGGTATGGCCTAAAGAAAACTTAAAGACACGAAAAAAACACAATAGCTCGGAAGATCAGAAAAATAAAATTAAAGAAAACTAATAAAGTAGAATAGAATAAAATAAAAGGCCCTCAGCGAGTCGACGATCGAGCCGGGTCGACGAGCGGCGTACTCAGGGCCGTAAATCCGGCCCACTGCTCGACCAAAAACCGTGCTAGGTGGCGGGACTCGGAATGTTACGTCACAGTATATGTATATATATATAAATATAAAAATTAAAATTAGGTGGCTCCAACCACCATTTGCTTAAAACTATTGAATTTAAAATAAATAAGGGGTCAAAAGGAGTTGGAAGGAAAAAAGAAATAAAAGGAAGCAGTATAAAAAAATAAAATTGAATTTATTACAGTACACTATATTACAAGTTTTTTTTTTTAGACAATATTATTGTATATATATTTTTTATTCGCGGCCAATGTCGGGGAGTATCCACCCGCCGCAGCGACATTCGTCGAGAAACTCCCAACAATTCTCGCAACTGGGCGGTGGAGTCCATTCATGGGACGAATTATGCGCGCGAATCGGGGATCCTCGCTGGGGAGCCTCTCCACGGAGTAGTCCCATGTAATGCACGGGCCCCAAATGAGACGGATGGTTCGCTGGATATTGTTCATCAGGTGATGACACTTTTTTCCTGAAAAAAGGGAAAAAAAAGGGGGGGAATTAATAATAATAAAAATAATAATAATAAATAGATAAATATATAAATAGACATCAAGGGTGAGCGTGGCCGAGTGGATCGGCGCGCGCTTCACACGCAGTAGGCCCGGGTTCGATTCCCGGCAAGCACCAAGAATTTTCTGTGGTGTTTTTATCTGCGTAAAAGTGGTTCGGAACCCACTATAATAGTAGGTCCAGAGGAAAGGACCAGCGCCTCGGTATGGGAAACCGAAAGACTGGGAAAAGTGTCGCGGGTTCGATTCCCGAGACTGAAGTCCCGCAGGTGAAAGGAAAACGGACGGGGACGTAGCTCCGGAGATAGGACGTACGAACTACGACTATATCCGTATGTCCGGGACTACTGACACCTGACGGGGCGCGACGAAGCTCCGGACACAGGAATCGAACCGGCGACAACGGATAAGGAAGGAGGAAAGAGAGAGAAGTGAAGGAGCCCGTAACCCTTAGGGGATCGGTGTAACACACAATACCCATATAAATAGACATCTAGAAAAAGAAGAAATACTTACAGATTTCTAATAAAGTTCGGAAGCAAGCTGTAGCCGTAGTTCTCTGGTGAGAGTCGTCAGGCGAATGACGAGACTGCTCGAGCACTCGTCGGCCGAGGGTCTTAGCGCGTCGGAGCAGTTGTTTAGGTTTGGATAAGGAGGGGTTCAAATGACAAAACTGTGAGAGAGCGCCCTTCCATTGGGAACACACGCACACAGTGATGGAAAAGGATGAACAAAGAGTAATATGTATAGCGAGTTGACGCGAATTTTAATCTCGAACACCGTCTCTACCGAGACCGAAAGTTGTTTTTCGAAGCAACTCTCGTTTTGGGGGGAGGTGTTACGTCCGGTGAATTTTCGACCAAATTCACTGACGCAAATGACCAAAAATTCCACCAAAATTCAATAATACGATAACCATAATAAACCTAGAGAAACTCATCGAAATGCATGGAACACAGGTAATCGCTGGGAAGTAATTACGTGTTCATTGATTAATTATTGCGTCAGCCAATACCGAATGATTCTATTCAGTGATTGGCATAGCAACAAGTCACGTAACTAAAAAAATATCGCAAGGGAATATTCGGGTTGCTGGAGAGGTATCATCGGTAGCGAGCATGCCTTAGGCAACCCGAGGATCCCATTGTTCTAATTGAGACCGGAAAGGGCAATCCGAAGCCTTAGCTATACGCATCGGAAGACGGAGCCTTATCGCTCCAACACATAGCACGAAGTGATACACATACGCACACAGCGGTGCAGCCAGCGAATCCGTGTGACTGTCTCGAGGCGACTGATTAAAAGAATCACCGTTGGCGCTAATGAGTGCAGCACCTCTCGGGGCATAATTATTCAAATTAGTATTAAAAACATCTTCAAACCTTGCTAATAAAAACAACGTTAAAATGGAACAGACATGGGAATTTGTTCAGAAAATAATAAATGAAGTAATTAACCAGTAGAATCACGAATGAAATATAAAATGGGTCAGGTCGTTAACATAAATTGTTATGAAAATTAAAAAAATATACATTATCCATATTATAATCATCAGAGAAATTAATTAATATTTTTAAATCATGTTTTTATTATCCATAGAATAGTAAAATAAAATAGTCAATAGCAGGGAATTAATTATTAGCATCTGGGGAAAATATTTAGAGGCATCATTATTAATTTAAGTGAAGTTAAATAATTATCCGTTGAAAATCAGGAATTTATAGTTAATATTTGTAACAATTTCATAAATCGGGATTATAACTTTCGATAGGAGGATCGTAAAAACTTCGTTCAAATTTGTAAAATCTTATTATTTAAATTGAAATTCATCACAGTAATTTGTTTATTTAGAAATTGACTGTAAAAACCAGAATTTTGTAATTATAAAAATAAACTGCGGAAGACGCCAAAACCGATCGATATTGACCAAAGAAGGGGGCGACGAACAACTTAGTGGCGCGGGTGCCCCCCGATCAAAACAATAAAAGAGGCACCTCCAAGGGCGGACGGTATCACTTGGCGGACAGTACCACTTCGCGAACCGTCACCTCTTTATTGTCTTCGAGAAAAATAACTATTGTCTTCGAGTCATTGACTTCTCGTGGAATATTACATCAATACAGTTAAAATTTAATACAATATTGGAGTCTGAATTTTCAAGTTAAAAATCAAATAAATATTCCGGATTATCATCGAATAATTAAATCAGAATTCAACGATAAATTATTTCATCACTTTCACAATTCAACATCATCAACATTTATTTATCATCTATCGTTGACTCAGCGAATTTTATCTGAAAACGAAGGAAGGAAGGAGGAATTTCGAGTCCAAAAATCAACATCGTTCATCCATTTTAATCGTTTCGACTCATCTTCACGCGTCATTCATTGACAATCACCGTAAGTCATTGAATCATTTAAAATCCAAATACTTTATTTCGCCCTTTTGTCTCCGAACATATTATTTTATTTTGTTTCTTCGCTTTTATGGTTGTTTATTCCTTTGAGCAACCATTAACTATTTTAAAAATCATTCAGAGATATTTTATAACCGATCGGGGTTTTACTAGATTAAATTGGTGATAATTAAGAACTTAGAAGCCGAGATTTTAGATTTTTAAAGAGGATCAGGGTATAGAGCAATGAACCCGACAGCTGGTGATAACGCTAGCCTTCAGTTAGTGGCGGCCATCATTGCAAGACCGTAAGGGATCTAATAACGCAGCCTTGCTACGGTATGTCAGGGCCACGCGGAGTATAGTATCAGTTCGGCGTAGTAAACATCGTAGTGCGCATTGAGTAGAATTAAAAACCGAGCCACAGTAAAAACCACATAGTGATCATCGACCTATATTCTTTATGCATGCATTCTCAGCCCATCCCTGAATAAATTTCCGAAAGGTTAGATTCAAAAGGGGCACTGTCCTGATAAAGTGTCACATGCGATAAACGTGTAATAGGGAGAGAAATCTCCTTGACCGTAGATGCAGGAAAAAGCTGATCAGGACGTAACAGAGGTCCAGCTGGATAATCCCATTACCCGCATGAAGTTCGTACAAACGGCACACGCAAACACAAACGCAACGTTCCTACCCACCAGACTTGTGACAGCTCTCGACAGTGATAAAGAAACGTTCGAAAAAATGGTGAAAGCAGCTCAAGCGGGCAAACTTTATATGAACTATTATGGCGAAAGATATAATAGTGTCGAGTTCAAAAGCCTGTGAATCGATGATGCGAGGGAAGAAAAAAAAAAAACGATCCTAACAATTAATTCTTCACCTCTAAGCTGTCATATTATAGGACTGATATTGTTTATAGTTATAGTTAACCCTGCTAACACCCACGTAACTGATGAATTCTATCGGTGGTTGAAGATCACCGAAACTATCAAAGTAAATGACGTTATTTATTAGTTTTGTTGTACACTACCCGGTGCGTACCGGATCCGTCATTGTAGTTAAGAATGATAATTTCCGATTCATGCTTGAATGGACCACTCTTCGGTAAACCATTTCTCATGAAAACTCCACGAAAATGGGGAATTTTCATCATTTTAGCATATTTGAATAAATCGGTATCAGTTAGCGGCCAATGCGGCAGCGTCACTTTCCGTTTTTTGATGCGACATGAAGTCCGAATCCTCTTTCGTAGGGTTTTTGATGCGAACCTTTGCCCAAAGCAATTGCCTCTATCGTTTTATTATGCCGCTTACTTTCCTCTAAATCACGCTTAGCTGCTTCAGCAGCCGTAACGGCTTTAGCTATACTAGATGCACCGCCGGACAGCGCACCGGCAGCGCTGAGGCCCGCAAATATAGGTACGAGAAATGGTAGAAAACCGCCGACTTTGCACGGTACAGGGAGAATGCAAGGTGTACGCAACTTGTTCATGCCGCCAACCTTTTTGACTGCTTGTCGCGCACCTTTAAGAGCGGTCTTTATGACCATACTTGAATCATTACTCTGAACCATCGCTTTCTTAGCAGCTCCAATTATCTTTTTGAGCCCTGCTGTACTCGGTTTCTTGACGCCCATACCAAGTTTTCTTTTAGCTTTCATTATGGCTGTTACACTCAGCGCCGCTGCCTTCTCACCAATTTTAGCGTCGTTGGCTGATACACGCTTCCAGGCTTTCTCAGCCAAAACTTTTCAGCTGGGTTCCGAGCGGAAATATCCTCTCGATTTTTTGAGTAAGCAATATCGTGCTTCTTACAGGCTGCGTCGAGCGGATTAATACCCGACCGCCGCGCGCGAGCCGCTTCGTCAGATTCGTACCGGGCCCACAGTACTGATAACCGGGCAAATGCAATTCAACGGGAAGATTGTTAATAATGCTATTAACCAAGCCCTTACCGCGCTTTTTGGCGCGACTCTGCACATTCATCTCCACAAGAAGACTCATCAGCTACTGAGAAAAATTACTTATAACTCTCGTACTTATACGATGTTTCCTTAGTCGTCGTCAAGATGAGGTTCAAGACACAATCCACGGATTTACTCGTGATAAATTTCGATCAGTTTGCGCAGAAGGAGAGGATTGAGAAACGTCATGGTAATTTATTACTAAATACAGTTCGAGCAGTGTTCTGTGGGCCGTCGAACTGCGGTAAAACTAACGCGCTGCTCACACTCATAACTCATCCCCATGGATTACGATTCGAAAACATTTACATATACTCTAAATCTCTGAAACAACCAAAATATAAGTTACTAGAGAAATTACTTGACTCTGTAAACGGCGTTGAATATTTTCCATTTAATGAGAATGAACAAGTGGTGCCACCAAACGAAGCTAGACCAAACTCGATATTCATTTTCGATGATGTAGCCTGTGAGGAACAAAACAACATTCGAGCATATTTCTCAATGGGAAGGCACGAACACGTTGATTCATTCTACCTCTGTCGGACATGTGCGCGTATTCCTAAGCATCTCGTGCGTGGCAATGCCAATCTGCTAGTACTATTTAAGCAGGATGGTATGAATCTGAAGCCCGTATACAATGATCATGTGAATACCGATATGACTTACACCGAATTTAAAAACTTGTGCTCAGCCTGTTGGGTCGACAAGTATGGATTTATTGTGATCGATAAGGATAGCGATCTTGAGGAGGGGAGATATCGGAAAGGGTTTGACTGTTCTGCATGCATGAACATGGCATAAATATTCCCTGACTAGACGAATGAGAAGCAGTAGCATTCGTGACTCAGCTCCGACAGCATGAAGACCGAAAAAATATCCAAAGAAAAAGACGTTTTACGTCAAATCGTTAGAGCCAGCGATGCAATTCGTAGGAAACATAAAATGTTAAAGTCAGGTCGAGAGGCCAATGAACGGGCAATGCAAGTCACCTTCAAACCAATAGTGGAGCCATTAGAAAAATTAGTGCGTTCGTCTGATAAAGCCGACAATCATGATAAAACACCAGTGAAGAATGAGATCAAGGAGAAAATGAAAGATGAAATTAAAGACGAAATGAAAAAATTAACCGAGAAGATTTTGGGGAATCGAGTAATAGCAAAGTGAAAAACAAAGACGATTTGATAAACGAGTATCTTGCATTGTTACGATCGGATAACAAAACTACCTTACATTGTTCGTATGGCGTACGAAGGCTTGCCAACGACAAGTTTATGATCGGTGATACACCGATAGAATTTAAAAAGTCTTCTATAAATGTCGGTGACGCAAGGTATGATAAAACTATCGGGCTCATCGAATTATTGTTCAAAAAGGAGCCCGATGAGGCTAATATGAACAACAGTGATTTGGAAAATTACAAAACCAAATTACTTCAAACAAATGCTCATAAATTTTTTTATAAAGCTGATGAAGCGATCCGTACGAGTAAGAGTTTCAAGTTATTGTTATTGTTATTGAAGAGTTTCGAATTATTGTTCAAAAAGGAGCCCGATGAGGCTAATATGAACAACAGTGATTTGGAAAATTACAAAACCATTGTACTTCAAACAAATGCTCGTGAAATTTTTTATAAAGCTGATGAAGCGATCCATACGAGTAAGAGTTTCAAGTTTGATTATTATATTCCAAAACCGTTTATTACCAATCCTAAGCGAACTGGAAAAGGTATGCCGAAGTACAAGGTAGCAAAAACAAATATTCAGATGGATTATGTTTACTGGGACGATCCCAATGAATTGGTGAATCGCCTTCGTCTGCTCCTAGCATCTCAAACAGCTGGCGACTCATCTCACAGAAATGAAATTATGTCTAATATTGAGGAATTACGTGAGGCTCAAATCATATATTCATCCATCGATTATCATGATTTCAATCATTTGCAAGATAGGCGTCGATGTGTTCGGACGGCTGCTGGATAAGAGTGCGACTGTAAAAAATCGTGGTCCACCAGGCAATCCGGGCATTGGGTTTAAGCTAACTGTGGACGGTCATTACGATTTGGAGAACAAACGACACTGCAACGTTGCCAATCCGGAACAGCAGAGTGATGCCGCAACGTTAAACATCGTACACCGCAAAGTACATAACACAGTCAATATTTTACGAAAAGAAATGAATGATAGTAGTCTACTATTGGTTCAAGGTCTTGAAGCGACGATACAGAATATTATTAAAACTCTAAACGTCGATCTTAAAACAGTACAAGACTTGGCAACTCGAAATTCTAATGCCATTTCCGATTTGGATTCCAGACGAAACGTTTTAAAAAATGAGCGTGCACAAGAAAGCGCTCGTAGAGGAGTTGCAGTAATCAGCCCGACGTAATTATCCTCGTCGTCATGTCGATATTCGTGGTCTTGATGAAACTTGGCAAGCTGATCTTGTTGACATGTCAGCTTGCGCAAGTAAAAATAATAATTACAAGTATCTGCTAACTATAATTGATATATTCTCAAATTTTGCTTGGGCTGTACCAATGAAGAGTAAGACAGGTAAAGATACCACTGACGCAATGAAATCGGTACTTATTCAAGGTCGCGTTCCATCGAAATTACATGTGGATAATGGCGGAGAGTTTTACAATTCGAATTTCCAATCTCTCATGAAGAAATACAATATTCATTTATACTCTACATTTAGCAATTTAAAAGCTTCAATTTGTGAACGATTTAATCGCACATTAAAAAATAAAATGTGGAAACAATTTAGTCTTCGCGGAAGTTAGAAGTGGACTGATATTCTAAATGATTTGCTTTCATCGTACAACAGCACGATACATCGTAGAATTAAGATGCAACCAAGAGATATTAGCGGAAAAAATGAAAAGACTTGACTAAATCGTATATTCAACAAAGCACAAATTAATCATGCAAGCAAGTCTAAATTTAAAGTTGGAGAGAAAGTTCGAATTAGCAAATATAAAAATGTTGTTGCCAAAGGTTATACCCACAATTAGACAACCGAAATGTTTACGATATCTCGAGGGTTAAAAACTACACCTGTAACGTACAAGCTAAAAGATTATCAGGATCGACGAATCTCCGGTGGTTTTTACGAGCAAGAACTTCTCGCAGTCAAACATCCTGATATTCATTTAGTTGAGAAAATTAAAAAAAAAAATCCAATAAACTGTATGTAAAATGGCTAGGCTTTGATAGCTCTCACAATACTTGGATCGATAAGTCCGAGTTATAATTTATATTGAGATATCGATAGAAGTAAAAATATTAATTACTTTGCCCGGTGTGGGATTCGAACCCACGATTCCTCAGAGGGAAACCGGAACTTAAATCCGGCGCCTTAGATCGCTCGGCCAACCGGTCATTCTCTATCTTAGAGGAATCATTTGAATAAAAAATTACTTAATTTTGTTATTAATTTCATGTTAAAAAATTATATATATAATAAATAATTACATTATAAGGATGTATAAACCTCCAGTATAATGAGATAAAACTGTAAATAAATGATTGATTCATACACATCCGGAGTTTTTGAGAAATTTCATCGGTGACTTTCCTCTAATACATCAATGCAGGGTTCGAAAGAGTGCGAGAGAGAGAGAGAGAGAAAGTTTTTTTCCGTCGTAAAACAGACGGCGCGCACATGCCCTATTGCATCGTCTCTGGACAATAAAATAAAATAACCTGAGGCCTTTTACAATTGACTCTTTTTCGCCAGAGATGCTGCGTTTTTCGAACAGTCTGTCTCGCTTCCACCCCTCCTCCAACCCTCAGCAGCGTTTAAACTGTCCTAACAATCATGGAAAGAATCGCTGTTTCACCCCCCTCCACGGGCGCTTTAAAAAAAAAACCTGAAACATTTGTGTTTGAGGATAACAAGAGCTCAGTCTCTTCGAATTCATTAGTGCAGTCGCGTGTGAGAAAAACGAAAAGGGAAAAAATGTGTTCCAACTATTGGAGTGTATATGTACTTTTAGTTTTTCTGCTGAAAAAAAACCCGTCGCTTCATCGACGATGGCCGCGATTTAGATTAGAGATGGTGCGTGTAATTACTCGATCGGTCGCGCTGTGGAAACTGCGAGGTGTATTATGCGCGGCGACAAGAGAGAATATTCATGATGCATACGAGAATGGACACTTTTGGAATCGAGATTTACTCGATTCATTCGTGCGCGTAATCCGACTGCGGAAATGGCACAAGACACCGCAGTTCGCTGGAATCTTTCAAAGACGCTGTAAGTTTTATTATAATTTTATTACCTCCTCACATGTAACATTTCTATGTTTTATGATTTACTCATTCAAATGTGCATTTCTTCATAGCGAAATGCTACAAGCGTATGTCCGAACGCGAGCAACAGCTGAGAAGCTTCGAAGGGCGACCAGATTGCGACCGGCACCACAAAGACGATAGCGAAGCGGGTGATGACGAAAAAATCGGAAACGGTGAAGCATACGCACATCCTGAAAATTTCATCCAAATTGGTGACGCCTTGGCCGGACCACAATATTACTGGATGGATGATTATTTTGCAAGCCGTGGAGATTAGCTACGACCGGATGCTGCTACTACCGCCGCCGCTGAAGCAGCAGCTAATGGTGAATTCGATCAAATCGATGGCGCTGTCCCAGGCTCATCGAACGTTCAAGTTCAACCGCAGTCCACGCCCACTGTTGCGGATAATGACGTCACCTCAATCGCGTCTTCATCACATTATTCCGCAGGGTGGATTAACGCTGATACGAATCTACCGTGCGTGCTCAGATTCACCACCGCTAGTAGATCGAATGAGCCTGAAGATGAAGAACAAATTACATCGACGGATGATGATAATGAAGAAGGACGTCGGGAAAATGCAGAGGCGCGTCGTCGACTCCTCGAGGATACTTCCGAGGAGGAGGAGGAGGAGGAGGAGTCGGTCAAGAGCGAGGTGGATGATTTCATGGAGGAATATGCAGCGGAACCGTTCGAGGATCGCGATGAAGACGATGACATCGTGTTGAATGTGTCAATGGACGATGATGGTATGTAAATAAACTGAGGAAAAGAGATTTTCAAACATATTATCAAATGTATTAATTGTGACGTCGTACGTCACAAGCCCTTCCCTAAACTCGGCTCGAGTCCGCCGCTCACCGAACGTTAGACTCGGATATTTTGCCCCTTTTTCTTCTACTTATTTTGTGTAAGGTAGCATGTAATTTCCCGTTTTTTTCCCTCCCGTTAACCCCTGTGTGAATGTGCGCGACTCGAGGACAATATCGACAATCCCCCCCCCTCGACGGCCCACGATCAACAAGGAACAGCAAAGGGACGAGAGTCGACGTGCTGACGCCGAGGAAGGTAGGAGGATCGTGGACGAGGGGAAAAAGCCGCCAACGAGACCGTCCGAAAAAGCCTCGAAAAGCCCGCCGAAAAGCCGCCGCTGCCCGTCTGCCTGCCGCCCGCTGGGATCGCCGACGCACGGCATCGATCGACGATCCAGCGGGGCCTTTGTCGCCACCTCCCGTAGACCGGAAGAAAAACCCCGGTCCATGAGTCCGATTACCGACCGACGCTGACGCACAGGTGCTCGCGTTCCCCACCACCACCAGCGCCAACGTCGACGAAGAAGACCCCGCCATGTCCCTTACGCCGAGCCGAGCCGCGTGACGTGTGGACGTGTGTGAGACCGGGCGTCATTAGTTGTAAGCCCGAACAGGAAAATTTGTAACATATCCAAGTGTGGAATTTGAGTGAGTGAGAACCGAATTTGCCGTAAGTTTTTGCCCGACCTGTTTGACACATTTTTCTCCCCCGAGTACCCCCTGTTTTTATAGAAAATATTAGGGAGAGATTTTGCCTCGTGGTCGACACGTGGTCGACATTTTTGTACACGAGCAACGAGTAATCGCGCGCGTGGTGAGCGGCGTAAAATCCTTTATAAGTGATAGCTTAGTTAGGTAAACGTTATCCCGTCCATTCCCTTAAGATTTTCAGATATTTTTTTTTGTGTAAATTAATATTGACCGAGGTAATATTGTAAGAAGCCGTCGGATTCGTGTACCCTCCCCCTGAGCCCCCCTCCCGAGCTAGTCCGCCTGTCCTTTGCGACAGAGATATTCTTTCAAGTTTTGAGTTTCGTTCTTTTTTGAGTTAGTTTTTTTGAGAAGAGATCCGTGCCGTTTGCACGACCGTTACGGTGCTACACCGAGAAAGTAGCTGGCGCCCATTCGAGCCCATTTTTAGTTCAGTATTAGATTTTCGTGCAACTTTTGTCTGACCCGCTCTCCCTCCCAAAAAGCCCTCTGAAAGTCCCCATAACTCCTCGAAGGTCGTCCCGAATACTTTTCTTTAATTACTTCTCCCCCGTTATTACCATTTATTATTGATTGTTTTTGAGCCATTTGTCATTGATTACTTTTGGAACCGTTTATTATCGATTATTGAATACTTTTTCTATTAGACTATTTTTTGTATCATCGAGTATTATTATTGTTATCTTTTTTTTCTTGATAATAAAAAATATATTATTATCGTTCCCGCCTAGCACCATTATTTTGTTCGATTTTCCCCTCCCCATCCCGTTGTACGATTTCAGTCCCGTTTTAGTCGAATTTATCAGCGATTTATTTTCCCTCCCCACGGGGGAAATAATATCACATAACATACTTATTTATTTATTTACAGGCTACGAGTCAGCACTGTTCGAAGATTTAGCTGCTAGGGAAAAACTTCCATCATTCGAATATAACGAATCGTTCGAACATTGAATAATTGTAATTGTATAACGTACTTAGAATTAATTTTTTTACTTTAAGTATTTGACGTAGAGATGGTACCGCGTCTCTTAATATACAAATGTAGAATAGCTATATACATTTAAATACAATTTTATACGTTTTTAACAATTGAAACTCGAGTGTAACTTTCCATTTTCTCCTGTCGAATGCATGTCCACCACTCGAATTACTTTCTATAACCCCACGGTAGAGTATCTGTAGTGGCTGGCTGCAAAATTCTTTTATTGTCCTCCCAGCTTAGAGCTAATTTGTTCTGCCTAATCGTTTGCACAATGTGTTTCCGGCTGCGAATCAAACATTGAGGTTTTACCAAATTTTTATGACGTAGCAAACACTCTTTGTAGTCATTAAAAGTTATCGTTTTCAGAGTCGATGCCTTGACGCCCTTTGCCCGTTTTTTATCTTTCTCGTCATCCTTCACCTTATAGGAATACATTTTTGCTCTTAAGCCTACGAACTCGATTATTTTGCCATTATTTTTATCCTTCATTAATCCGAGCACTTTTTTATCAGCCAATGGTACCCCATAGTTATTGTTTAAGGGATAATCGGAGGTGTCAAATTTATATAAATCATCCTTAATCGTTGCGAATACATCGGGAGTGATTATATGATAGTAGTAGTGTACAGGGCTGGGGAGACAGGGACCATCTGTTTTTCCCCCTCCACCACCCCTGTCTGGCGCCATCCCCCCACCCCCGTCTGGACCGGGATGCTGTAGCGGGCCCAATCCGCGCATGCGTGCGGGTGGTGGGGGGAGAGTTTTTCGCGAGAGGGGGAATACTGAAAAATTCCCGAACTGTGATTGGTTGAGAAATTTTCCCCGAGCTCCGATTGGTCGTTGAAAATTCCCTGATTTTATATTGCCCGAATTTATATTGCCCAAAGCACTGGTGGGGGGTGTATCCATAACGACACAGTCGATTTTTTATGCTGTTTATCAGGTGTACTTACGGGTGGCACCCGAAGCGTGCTGTGCATGTTTGTACACATGAAGGTGTGTGTGTATTGCCACCCCCTTTTAAAGGAGCGAAACGGGTTTGTTTTACAGATCTTCCTCGACGTTTTACATGTTTAAGTTTCTTGTCGTAACGTTGCACAATGTTATTGTTTTTCACTTTATTCTTTGAAAATATCCGACAAAAAGCACCCATACTATAGCCACGAGACAAAATCGAGAAACATAATGCAATATTCTCCACATACTTTCGACTTGATTGACTGTAGCGGCTTGGTGTTCCAGTCATAAGTAGTGGTATTTCGTCGTAGTCGATTATGATGCTTGCCGATGAGAGAAGGTAGACCATAGCTGTCGAAAAAGGTGCCGTGTCCATACTTGTCAACGTAAATGGCGATCCAATGTGTTCCGGGTTGCGTACGATCGTCCGTGTTGACGACGATTGCAGTGGGTCTAGACCAGCGATTCGGGATGCGATCGGCGTGGAAGATTCCTTTCGTCTGGGCTGATACGTGCTGCAGAGCCTTCATTACTTCCAGACTGTTCATTATAAATACCCTCGTACCCAGAGTGGGGGCGACGTTTACGGTACTGCGTATGATTACCGCCACGGGATCCAGATGTCGGTGGTTGCCGCTTCGGCGGTGGAGGGGGCGAGTGAAGTTTATTACGGTAAAGGGCCACTATTTCCTCCGCAGGTACTGTGCTGTCACAGATGTTTGGGGTAGCACGATTGTCAATGGTCACTGCTTCCCCGACTATATACTGTAGCGCGGCTAATTTTCTGGCCGGAATTTTCGGCTCGCTCGGGCTCACACGAGGCGACACCGCAGGGCCTAGTTGCTAAGTCGGGATAGCGCTCAATTTATTCGATAATGATTTCATGTATCGCCGGGACGAGAGCGCCGTGCGAGAGGAGCGACGGACGGGAAGGTCATGGAGGAGCATCGAGCCGGGAACATCGAGCTCGCGAGTCTTACCTCCCTGCTGTCGGAATCGTGGACGACAGGACGATGCGGATTATCGCATTTCAGCGCATTCATCGCAGCGTCGCAGCCATCGCATGTATGGCACGGCCGTCCGGAGTCTCGGGCTGTGCGAAGGAGGATTCACCGGGAGTCTCCCGGCAGGGGGAACTGAGTACCTCTGGGGAGAGCTCTGTTTTGCGGCGTCAACGAGTATGTCGTCAAATGGCCGGAATGATTAAGCGAGAGTCGCGCTAAGGAGATCTCGAGCGCGCGCTAATCGATGGGCGAAGCGTTCGGCTGCGCCGGAAAGGGCCGAGCGGAACCCAGAAAGGTCCGAATGGTCGTAGCGTTTAGGCAGGGGGGTAGGCGGGCGGTAACGAGAGCGATCGAGCGTCGATATTCGGGACACTTCTCCGTTGTGAGGCCGAGCGAGCGGATTGATCGACAGCTGGGTGGAAAATTGTTGGAAAGGAAGGAAGGAAGAAGGAACTCCGAGTTATACGGCCAATACTATCTGGACCGGTTTTTCTCCGGCGTGCTGTCTCTCGTTACGGTGAGCTCTCTGTCCAAGGGACTATCTTTTGAACTAAAACGGCGAGATTTTGTTTGTACGATGGTTGTAATCCCGTGCGAGGGAGAATTGATTTTGTAATATCGACGCCGTGCTTCGTTCGACCGTGCCGGAGGGAACGGGACCGCCGAGTTTCGGCAGGTGTGTGGGACGTTGCGTACGTGTGATTTTGTCTTGTATTGCGCCGCGTGGACGGACCGGGAAACCGTACTCGGCCTTACTCGAAGCCGTCGTGATTGTTTTTTTTGGGGAAATTAGTGGAGTCGAGTCCAGTATTGCGTAAAGTCATTTCCGGGAATTATTGTGTCGCCTTGGGAACCTTTCACAGGGAAGTGTGCTAACCGTCGAGTCGTCGTTTGCGAATTTCTGAGCGCGTGGTTCTGGGTGTGTGAGCGGGTTATTGCCGCGTCGAACGGGCCGGGTGAATGTTAAAAAGGAACGCTGCGATTAATCGGACGAGGTGAATGAGAGCGTTGGAATTTGTACCGCGCTGTGTGAGTGTGAACTTTTAGGTTTGAGCCATCACGCGTGAAATAATAAGGGGATTCGGGAGAGCGCGACCGTCTGTATGAGGGGGTGAGCGTATGTGTGTGAGCGGCGAGACGAGCGAGTCCCGTGAGCCGGGAGTATTTTCCGGTGATTTGTTCTGCGAGCTTTATTTTGTGAATCCATATTTCATTTACGGGACGAGGGTTTTACCCCTGGTTCTCCGGTTTTTCCCCTCATTAGCTTGTATTTTAAATCAATAAAGTTGAGTCTTTGGTTCCCGTATCTTCGGATTTGTGTACGCGGTTGCCGGTGTTATTTATTCTTGTGTGGTCCGAACCATAGTCGCTTATCCAGCCACTCTACCCTTGAGAAGACCGCAGCGAAGCCGGGAAGGTTCTTGTGCTAGAGCCGGCCACGTTGGTGTGGTATACACTGGCATTGTATACCATTGGGTACACATTGTATACACCGTGAGAAGCGGTCAGTCGTGTCCGAGCCGGCGTGCCTGCCGGACACAGGAGTTAAACGCACACTTAATAATAACCACACGTGTCTTCCATTCCTATCCCCGCGACTTTACTACAGTGGCGGCGAGGATGGGATTAAGGTAAAACGGGCGAAATGCGTGCATTGAGGTGGTGGCAAACGAAACGGATGAGTGGTGAGCGAGAAACGTGCCGAAATAAATGACAGAGGAAGAAATACAAGTGCAAATCGGGAGGAAACAAACGACTTGAATATATCGGTTAAACAAACGGCAGCTAGTAAAGTGGATTGCGCGGATAACCGGAGTGGAGTGGAAAGTGAGCGAGACTTCGATCGAGGACCTCCGGAAGGAGTTAAGACGAGCGGTCACGGCAGTAGCAGAGGAGGGCGTACAGGGACCGAGCAAGGGACAGCAAGACATGGCAGCGTTCCTCAATTCTTTGGAGCAGTTCGACCGAAAAAAAGACGACATAGAGGAGTACCTGGAGAGACTCGATTTGTATCTAGTCGCGGCAAATATTACTGACGACAAGCAAAAGGCGGCCATCCTTTTAACAAAAGTAGCCTCGGATATCTACTCAGCCATCCGGGCAGAATGCAGGGCCCCGCAGAATATTAAAACGCAGACGTATGAACAAATCATAGCGATCATTAATGAAAAGATTTTTCCGCCAACCAGCCATATCAATGAACGCAGCAAATTTCGGAACATTAAACAAGCGCCCACCCAGGATGTAAGTGAATATGCGACGTACATTAAACGGGAGGCGGCAAAATGCAAATTCACGAGCGAGGAGGAAGCATGCCTGGACCAGTTTATCAACGGGTTAGCGAACGAGCAGACACGTTTTGAAGTCTTGAAGGCCAAGCCAACTACGTTTGCACAAGCACGGACGATTGCGATGGATACAGAAGAAGCCCGATTAAACGCAAAAAGTGGCGCTTGTGAAGAACCGAAGGAAGCGAAATTATGGAAAATGGGGAGAGGTACACGATCCAATTTTCAAAGAAGAGGCCCCCCGCGTCGAGACGGACGGAATTCAAACAGCGGGCAGCGGAGGGGAGCGGCAAGCAGCGACGGACGAAGCGGAGCTCAGGACCAGAATGCCTGTTATTGCTGTGGAAGGCGTGGGCATTTCGCACGGGATTGCCGATATAATATGTCCAACTGCGAGCAGTGTGGTCGACGAGGACACCTGAAGAAGGTATGCCGGGGAGCAAAAACAAACAGACCGAGACAGCAGAATTTTCTGACTCCAAACAACGAAGGGCAGCGAGGCACCGGCGGGGAGAGCGAAGACAGTGGCAGCGACGACAACAACCGAGAAGGTTGAAAGGAAAAATTATTCTTATTCAAAAATTTATATATGCTAAAAGCCGAAACAGATAATAAAGCGAGCGTATTGCGAGCGACCGTGGAACAACACACGTTAGATGTAGAAGTCGATACGGGGGCCTACTATACCGTAATGCCACAGAGCGAGAAAAATAAGCTGTTCCCCGATTGGGTACTCGTAGAGACAAACGTCCGCATGAAATTTTACGATAATTCATTATTTAAACCGATCGGGAAATTGTCAAACGTCCGGGTGGAGTTAGATTCGGACATCCGGTATCTTGATATATATGTAACAAAGGGCGGATACGGTCTATTGATGGGAAAACAGTGGCTAGAAGCATTTGAGCGCTGGCCGCCGGTGTTTCCAACACAAACGATTAAACCAGCGCAGCGACACAATAAGATGAGTGGGGGGCAAGAGACCCCCGGGTTACAAGCACTACTAAAGGCAAGAGAAGGGGTGTTTTCGCCCAGGTTAGGCACGTTCAAATTCGGGCGACTAAAGTTACAGCTAGTTCCGGGTGCAGAGCCAATTTATAAAAAAGCCAGGCCGCTGCCATCAGCGCTTAAAGAAAAAGTACAGGCGGAGATCGAGGAGTTAACGAAAACAGGAGTGATTACACCGATTACTTTTAGTGACTGGGCGACACCCATAGTGCCGATCATAAAGGCAAATGGGGGAGTACGCTTATGCGGAGATTTCAAGGTTACCGTAAATCGTGTCTTGCAAATCGACAGATACCCCCTACCGAGACTAGAAGAATTACTAGCAAAGTTGCACGGCGGAATAACATTCACAAAGCTAGATTTATCGAAAGCATACGCGCAAATTCCACTAGAGCCAGCATCGCGGAAAATAGTCACGATTAATACTCATATTGGGCTATTTCAATATAATAGACTACCCTACGGCGTATCTACGGGACCGGGGTCGTTCCAACGACTGATGGAACAAGCGATCGGCGGTATAAACGGAGTTAGATTTTTCCTCGATGATATTTTGATAACGGGTAGCACAGAGATAGAACACTTACAGCGATTGGCGCGCGTGCTAGGACGGTTAGAAGAATGTGGGCTAACGTTAGAACGGACAAAGTGCGAGTTTTTTAAGCCACATCTGACGTACTTAGGGTACCGAATAGATAAAACGGGAATACATACAACCGAGGACAAAGTAAAAGCCGTGGTAAAAGCACCGCCACCAAAAAACTTTTCAGAGTTAAGAGCGTTCTTAGGACTTATACATTTTTACGCGAGATTTCTAAAAGACTTAGCGACAACAATAGAGCCGTTATATGAGCAATTGCGTAAAAAAACATTTCAATGGAATGAAGGATGTAGTCGAGCTTTCGAAGCAGTAAAGAAGGCAGTTGTCACAGCGCCAATATTGATACATTACAATCCCAATCTTCCGCTAGTAGTAACAGCGGACGCGTCCGCCGTCGGCATGGCCGCAGTCTTAGCGCATCAGGTAGAACCGAATGTAGAAAAGCCGATCGCTTCCAAGTCGCGTACGCTCACAACAAGCGAAAGAGCGTGGGCTCCCATTGATCGTGAAGCAGGCGCAATTATTTTCGCGGTAACACAATTCTACATTTATGTATACGGACGTTCGTTCATATTAAAAACGGATCATAAGCCCTTAACGCACATTTTTGGACCAGAAAAGCCAATCCCGATAATCGCGGCCTCACGACTCCAACGCTGGGCTTTTTTCTTGTCGGCGTTTACGTATGAAATTTCATGTATCACTTCGAAACAGAATGGAATCGCCGACGCGCTATCGCGGCTACCATTGGAAACTGAAAAAGGAAGTCCAACGGCAGAACCGGAGGCAATTAAGTACGTGAATTATATACAGTCAGACGAAATGACGATAGACTGGAAAACGATAAGAGACGAATTGCGCAAAGACCGAGTATTGCGAAAAATAATTATGTATACACAAACCGGGTGGCCGAACGATACGATGAAAATCGAGCCGGTAGAAAAAACATATCGAACGCGTAAAGACGAACTACATGTAATCAACGAATGCTTGTTATGGGGATACCGCGTCATTGTACCCGTATCACTACGGCCAGCAATATTAAGGGAACGACATCGTAGCCATATGGGAATAACGCGGATGAAAAGTTTGGCGCGATCGTACGTATGGTGGCCGAACATGGACGGGAATATAGAACTTGTAGCGAAGTCATGTGACGCGTGTTGCGAAATTAGAGACAATCCTCCGAAAAGCACCTTACAAGCGTGGCCGTGGCCCGACAAGCCATGGGAACGGGTGCACGCAGATTTTGCGGAACCATTATTCAATAAAATGTATCTTCTCGTGACAGACGCGCACTCGAAATGGGTGGAAGTATGGATTCTGCAAAAAACAGACGCAGCGCGCACAGTTCGGTGCTTCTCGGGGGCTTTCGCGAGATTCGGACTGCCGAGGCACATTCACACGGATAACGGTACGCAATTTACAAGCGATATTTTTCAGAGTTTCGTGAAGAAAAATGGTATACGGCATACTCTGTCGCCGCCATACCATCCGGAAAGCAACGGATTATCCGAAAATACGGTAAAGACATTCAAACGTAGTCTTAAGCGTTCGGTGCGTTCGGGAAGCACAGTCGAAGAAGCTGTTACAACATTTGTACAACAGTACCGAGCAACACCGCACTGTACAACAGGTGTTTTGCCGGCGAGCTTAATGTTGAAGAACGAATTTCGGACGAAGTTAGATTTGCTAAAAGTAAGCGTAAAGGATCGAGTCCAGGAAAAAATAAAAAAACAAAGCGCGCAGAGAGGAGGGCAGCAACAAAAGATATTCGAAATAAAAGAAAAAGTGTGGGTAAAAGATTACCGTTCGCAAGCACCACGCTGGGTGAAAGCCGAAATCGTGAATCAGATATCCGCGGTAGTGTATGTAGTAGAAGTAGAAGGGCTAAAGTGGAAAAGGCACCTAGACCAAATCGTCAAGGCGGGGGGGAGACCCGCAAGAACGGCGAAAATCGTAAGAGAGGTCAAGGGACCAGACGAATCGCCGCAAGCACCGGCACAGCGTCGCTCGGAACGTCTTAGGCTTAAGGAATATAAAACCCGTAACTAGCATAAGATAAAGAGGGTAATGATGGATACAGTTTGGTGGAGGGAACACAATCATAAGGGATAATACGAATAATAATAATAAGATTTAGTGCGAGGGAGTGTGCTAGAGCCGGCCACGTTGGTGTGGTATACACTGGCATTGTATACCATTGGGTACACATTGTATACACCGTGAGAAGCGGTCAGTCGTGTCCGAGCCGGCGTGCCTGCCGGACACAGGAAATAAACGCTCACTTAATAATAACCACACGTGTCTTCCATTCCTATCCCCGCGACTTTACTACAGTTCTTTCTGTCGGTTTTTCCCCGGTGCGTTTCGACGTACCTGGCGCCCATCTCTGATCGAGGAAGAAATCAAGGGGAAAACCGTGGGAGATTGTGGTAGGCTTTCGCCCATCCGGGGAAAAGCGCTACAATACTCTTTCACGACAGATGCCCGATTGTTATCTTTCGGAATCCCATCATGGACCGTTTTTTTACGATGTCGCTTGGTCGATCTTTTCTCTTCGCAGCACCAACTGGTTCCGTGTAAATAGGATTCACATCATCCAAAAGTTGAGTCTGAAGCCAACGTTTAATTTTTCCCACATTATTCAACGCACATTTTGCAGCATCTTCTTTCGATACGCCATGATAAATGCACCATGTATCGTAGGGTGGCATGTTCCTGAAGGTGGGCTCCTCGTACTCTTCCAGATTGATAATGTTGCGTCCAAGGACGTCGCGTAAAATCTCTGCTTTTTGTACACCTCGCGTATCGATGCGAAGTGCGTAACGACACAAGGCTCTTAGAGCGGCGTTGACTTTCCACAATGGTGTATCACCACCAACCCACTCGAGACCATGATGAAAGCACGTTAGGTGATTATTGCTGGCGCGTACTTCTTTAGGTAACTCGCCAAAGTCGTATGGTACATCGATCACCCAACGGCCAAAATGATTTCCTTGCAGCGTTGTTACGGCAATCTCTTTGGCCAGAAACTCGCCGTTCTTTCCGTACAGGGCTTGAATATCGACTATGGCGTCCATGATGAAGGCTTGATGTAAACTGTTGTCGAATACACCAAGACCCCACGCTTTAAATACTATTCCGACCGATGCTCAAGTGCGTCCTCTCCGAAAGAGGCGTGACATTCTCATACGTGGAGTGGGTGACTTTTGTCCCGGTTACCATCTGGCGCTCAGGTACTAAAATCGGTAATGACCTGACGAGCTGAATCAATTTCAATTACGTCATCATATTCGGCATAAAGGACGCAATTTATTGTAGCGTTGAGAGCCCAGGCGAAGCGTACCTCGATTCTCACACTGTCATGTTTCACGAGGTTCTAGTGTGTGAGACAGTTTGCCGAAAAATCAGGCGTCAAGTCAAAAGCAAACAGACAAAATCCTTTAGCGTACGCTTCATGGTCAATTTCTATTCCCTAGTTTTGAAGGTGTATACCCGTGCCCGAAAAGAGCGTGTGGTAACTCTGGATCCTGTTATCGTTTCCGCCGAACTCGGGCTGAAGCGGTTTTCCAGGTATCTGTTGTCCATCAACGTAGAGCGATAGAAAATTTATCGAATGATGTTGGAGATTGAAGGGATTCAGCGTTTTATCGCCGTTGAAAGCCCTGTTGTATACGAAACCGAGTATAATACGTTTTGGTAATTATCCAAGGATTACATTGTCCAATGTATCACCGATTATTCCACTGTGCATGGTAAAGGATTTGACTTCCACGCGTGTTATGGGATACTTTGCTGTCGTCTTCGCCAAAGTCTTGGCATGTGCTATAAGTACTCCAGGACTAATTTTTGCCCGTCGTACCAGTAGACCCACATCGTTAATTTTTATTTTGTGCATCACGCCTTGTATCGGCGCCTCCATAAGACAAAAATCGTCTTTCGAACGAACGAGCCGTAGACGCACTTCTACACCGTTTATCAAAAATGTATCCTGATTGAATACATCACAGTGTAAATGACCAATCATATCCACAGTCTTGGCGCCTCTGATATACGCTGATCGAATCTCTTGCCCATAATTAACAGGTTCTGTTTTCGTGCCGGGCATCGCCTCGAAGCTACCTGGATTATCTATAAACCATAAACCCGCTGTCAAATGTGAATGCTTTGCCGCTGGGCCGTAATTGAGTAATGTTTCAATGTATGCCCGATACGCATAAGCGTTATTGGGCCGCGCAGCGAGCTTTTGGTTGAAAAATACATCGACCTGATTAAAGAGGCTGTGTAGAAAGTTATTAACAGGCGCTACTTTGTATGCCGATTCGGCGTTGGCCAGTACTTTCAGTTTTACGCAGATCACAGTGTGGGCAAGATCCAAGTACTCGTCGCCATGGCCAGGTATAACAAACTCGATGGGGCCATCGTCCGACATTGAAGAGACAGGCTTGTAATGATCTCATTGAGAGGCTTCTATGGATGTTTGCGTTGGTGGTATAGTGAATAAGTCGAGCTCCGATTCCATACATTCAAAAGAGTGCGAATATAAAAAAGACATGATGTTTAAGCACTCCCGAAAATGTCAGTGATCGTCCTTATCTTCTTACTCCTCGTATTTTTGCGTCTCTTCGTGACTTTACCCGTCGCTATCTCTCTCCTCTTCTTCTTCTTCGTCTTCTTCGGTGCTGCACGAGTATTCCTCTTCCTTTTCGTTCCGGTGGACCTTTTTCCCGCACAGATACGCTTGGGTGTACGGCCGGTCAACGACTGCATCGAGCGTGTGGTGATCGCACTGTTATAACCAGAGCCATTCGTGAGTAGAGCTATTTTGTCATTGGCTGTGTGTTTCAAATTTTCCCCAGATTCCTTGGCACGCCGACGGAACGATTCCTTAAATGGTACATGATTACCTCTCACATCTTCGATAACCTGTAAGCCCACCCACCCGTAGGGCTTCTTTTCCCACGGCTTTAGCACCTTTTGTCAGCAGCGGTAGTACACTTCTGAATAGACCGCCGAAAACTCAGCCGATTCCGTGGCCTCGTTGATATGGTGCGCCAACAAAAACGTTGCCGATACGTCCAACACCACCGCCGACTTGGTTCTCGTAATAAGCCGTATAATAGGACGCCATATTCTCTAGGCAACCCGTTTAAAGTGAAGAGTAAGGGTTAACGTTCCGTACTCGAATGCGATGGACTTCCCCAAATGGTCCCTTATATCTATCTTGATAGAGCGAAAGCAATTATTGAGCAAAGGTATATAATTTGACGGTGAGAAATATTTCCCTTGTGTCGCTCCGTATGTATTGTAACGGTAGCTAACGCTTTGTACAATTATTTCCGCATTTGCGCACCTCCTTAAGAGGAACGGGCACTCACACAGAAGGATTCGTGGACTCGAGCGTCTAGGAATTCTGGGGGGGCGTGTCAGAGACGTTTTTTTAAATGTGAAACGATAATATTTTTCTTTATTTATACCGAGACAAGTTCGCCCGTGATTACAGCCTTCTTCTCCCTTCGCCTTGTTTATTCCTCGTCTTCAGAACATTTATTTATTTAAAATGTCGATACTAACGTCAATATAAAGCGATTTTTACAGTATACAAGAAACGGATCTTATCTTAGAAATCATATTAGTGTTATTGCATCAATTAAATTCTTGAAGTCTGAATTATTTAATTTATGACATTTATTCACGTGGAACCGTAGGACGCATGCGCGGGCAGCTTCTCGTTCGTCGCTCAATCCAGCTGATCGTCGCGCTCGGCTATACTAGCTCTGACGTCACACGGCGATCGAGGGTGACAGCTCGCTCACCTCGCGATTTGCAATTGGTGTTTTTTTCAATAATTGGATGCTTTTACCTTGTATTGATGGTATAGGAGCCTTCAGGGGGAGTGAACTAACCCTGGATGTGACTTTTTCCGGTCCTTGGAGTTGGACTATTCTTCCGGGACTTTTACGACCTTTCTGACGGTCACTTTGGTCACTTTACCGGTTCACTCTGAATGACACTTTTATTGGCTCACGTCACTTGCGAGTCCGAGTCAGTCTTGCTCACTCGTACTTTTCTAAGTTCCAACCCGGCACAAATGTCTAAGTCCGACTTGGCGCCTTTAGCATCTGTTACTTGGCACGAGATGTTATCCGTCGAAGTGTCACAAATTTATAAGTCCAAATCGTCACCGATCTTTATAAGTTTGATCCGGCACAATTTCTACAAGTTCAAATGGGCACGGATTTATAAGTCCTTCTTCGGCACGGATTTTATACGCTCACTCAAGCACAAAGTTTTATAAGTCCGATTTTGGCACGAATTTTATAAGTCTGATTCGGCACAAAATTTTATAAGTCCACAGTAGCACAAATTGTATTAGTCCACAGTAGCACAAATTGTATTAGTCCACAGTAGCACAAATTGTATTAGTCCACAGTAGCACAAATTTTATAAGTCCAGCGTGACACAAAATTTTATAAGTCCGATTTTTGCGAGAATTTTATAAGTCCAATTCGGCACAAAATTTTATAAGACCAATTCGGCACAAAATTTTATAAGTCCAATTCGGTACAAAATTGTATGAGTCCTTTTTGGCACGGTTTCACTTTAGTCACTTTTGAACCCACTTTTCACCGTTTACTTTTCACCGTTCACTTTTCACCGTTCACTTTTCACCGTTCACTTTTCACCGTTCACTTTTCACCGTTCACTTTTCACCGTTCACTTTTCACCGTTCACTTTTCACCGTTCACTTTTCACCGTTCACTTTTCACCGTTCACTTTTCACCGTTCACTTTTCACCGTTCACTTTTCACCGTTCACTTTTCACCGTTCACTTTTCACCGTTCACTTTTCACCGTTCACTTTTCACCGTTCACTTTTCACCGTTCACTTTTCACCGTTCACTTTTCACCGTTCACTTTTCACCGTTCACTTTTCACCGTTCACTTTTCACCGTTCACTTTTCACCGTTCACTTTTCACCGTTCACTTTTCACCGTTCACTTTTCACCGTTCACTTTTCACCGTTCACTTTTCATCGTTCACTTTTCACCGTTCACTTTTCACCGTTCACTTTTCACCGTTCACTTTTCACCGTTCACTTTTCACCGTTCACTTTTCACCGTTCACTTTTCACCGTTCACTTTTCACCGTTCACTTTTCACCGTTCACTTTTCACCGTTCACTTTTCACCGTTCACTTTTCACCGTTCACTTTTCACCGTTCACTTTTCACCGTTCACTTTTCACCGTTCACTTTTCACCGTTCACTTTTCACCGTTCACTTTTCACCGTTCACTTTTCACCGTTCACTTTTCACCGTTCACTTTTCACCGTTCACTTTTCACCGTTCACTTTTCACCGTTCACTTTTCACCGTTCACTTTTCACCGTTCACTTTTCACTATTCGTCCTGGAGAGTTGTCCGCTGGTAAGGTAGATTGTTTGCTCTTCATCGACTGCCAGAATCGCCGTCTTTTATACCCCGATTTTTGACTCCCGCTCCGTCGGTTTGGCAGATTTCTGGCGGACTCGCGTCTGCGTGCGGTCGCCCGATTATTAATTTTCTCATTGCCTAAAAGCCTCGTTCCTTCTCTGCCCTCCAATCCCGGGTCGGTGTGTTAGTAACGGTCTTCCGGTGTTATCCGTTAAGCTAATAGTGTGCTTGGTCGGTGCCGTGCGCAACGGGAGTGTCGTCATCTCTGTCCAATCTGCGAGACCGATTTTCCCTCGCTTTTGCCTTTCTCCGACCTTGAGCGTGCTTTCGCCGCAAGCCCGCTCGGCAGTGCCGCTGTGCTTCCGAATCCTTGCTGATGTTGGCTATTGCGCGTGCGCGTCGCTCGGCATCGATCGAGCCGCCGCTCGATCCCGTCGGATGGCGCCGCTTGTCTCTCAGCGACTTGTTCGACGCCTGCTCAGCATTTCTCCTGGCTGACAGCATCTCCCGTGCTCTCGCGGTGTGACGTCACCGGTGCCACACGGGAGCATTTATTCACTATGTAGGGGAGTCTCAGTATACTGAGAGGTAGTCAAATTAACGATGCGCAATAGAGGTCTGCGTGTCGCCAAACGTATACGGTACACATAGGTCCGTATAGATAAAAAGTTGCTCGGGGAGAGCACGAGCGATACAAGGGGGCATCTGTCCTTCACGTTGAATCCCTCGTATGTAACGTATATAACGTATAGAACGTATATAGGTATACAATCTCTGATGTTTCCCAGTCTTCATTCGGTATTACATTGAATCCGAGCATACGAGCGATCTTCTTATTCATACACAATATATTTTGTGGAGTCACAATTTGTTTCCCACACTTTTCTAACCATTTTTCGCCCTCAATTGCCGCATAACCATGCGCGCTCTTAGCATTCACAAGCTGTATACCGGCTTCGCGCATCCCAGGCAGATTATTTATATTATTCATCAGTTCCGCATGACTGTGATACAGGCCGTGTAGTATATGTCCAATTATCTGCTCTTTTTTGTCACACGGTGTCCACCGGATTTCTGTCTCGTCTGGTGGCAAGTGTATCATTGTGCAGGGTATGTGAATTTCCGATAAACCCACAGCCCATTGGCCACTCAAAGCTATTTCACGCGAAAGTTGAGTGGTGAAGTGTGTTGTAGTATTATCCGGAAAGTACTTCATGCTGCTGTTACTCGGCAACACGAGATAAAAGTCTTCATCGTTGTGCATAATGCCCGTCCTTGCGCCGTTAGGCCCCAAGGTTATGGGCGTTAGCAGCAGGTATCCAGGAGTTGAATTTTGATGGATAGCCGACCCAGCTGACAAAAAGTTGTTTCTTTGCACCACGTCCTTTTGTCCGTAAAACACGATCGATTTTAAACTCTTGATACTGTGTCATACGTTTCTCGTGCACAGGTGTTATTTCTTCGGTGTAAAAGAAACCGTCAATTAACTCGCCTTCAAGATCGTGCAGTTCGTAAACACGTATTCCCTGACGATTTACAGTCTTGGTGATGCGAAAAATGTCCTCGCTTCAGTTTCGTTCGTAACCCTTCTCGAAGGTGCCTTTTGTTCTACTGATCCGGACATAATCACCGCACTTGTATTTAACAATAGAGAAGCGTCTTTTTCCAGGCTGCTTCATAGAGGCGTTTGTCATATTCTCCAGCGCTTTATCCGCATTGTATGATGTCGCAGCGGCCGGCACCATTTTAATTGACGAATGTTTGGCATGATTGCATGCGTGAACAAATGTTGAAGTACATCGATGTAGCGTCGTGTATTTCGATGTGTGAAATAGCACCACATTCGTTCTTTGAGTGTACGATTGAAGCGTTCGACAATTGCTGCTTTTATGTCAGGTTTGCGTGTAACCCTAAAATTGATATCACTTTTCTTGAGAAACGTCTGTAGCTCTTTACCGACGAATTCCTTGCCTTTAGCGGTCTGTAGACAGACGGGCAAGCGGCCGTCGCTGCGTTCAAAAATTCGTGTAAATGCTTCTTTGATGGCGTGTACGGTTTTCTCCTGCAGTGGCTCGACCCAGGTGTACTTGCTCAATACGTCAATGACCGTAAGCAGGTACGAAACATTGTCATTGTAGCTTCTTAACGATCGTCAATCTACGATGTCGGCCTCTCAGACATCGTCTATGTTAGTAACGTTATAGAACAGGCGAGGAAAGCGACGACGAATGGGTTTATGAATAGTGTAAGCGTCCTGTTGGGTCAGCCAGTCGTAACCTTCATCAGATTCATTTTCTTTGTTGATTAGGCGCCTTGCTCCGGCATAACCTGCGGGATGCGACGGATCGTAATACACTTTTTCGAACGACACATTTCTCTCCCACGCACACGCCCACCCATGGGGTAATTCAATTTACAGTTTCAGCCAACGGACAAATCCTCGCGATGCTTCGACGAGTTTTTTCTTTTGTCTTTTCGCGAAATGGTCTACGTTGACGGTATAAGTAGACTCTTTGGCAGCAGCTGGGACAAGACGTTGCTTTTCGTTGTTCCCTCGGTCGCCGCCGTTTCCGTCGTCGTCCTCGTCTTCGTGGCGTTTGCGCGCAATATGTGTATTTCCCATATTCCACAACATGTCGTTCCCGATAAATGTGCGGGGTACAGAGTGTTACGTCCGGACGAGCTGACGTTGAGTTCGTGCTGAGTGAACGTAACGGCGGTCTCTCTTTCGAGTCAAGGCGTTGGCCCTTTACGTCGGGGACGGAGACCTCGCCTTCTACTGCCTAGGATTTACGATGCGCTGACAGGGTGCTTGAGACTATGAGTCTTGTAGCACGTGGCGAAGAGCATGCAGGAATATACGAAGAGTTGTAGAACTTTTTCTATATACTCACAATATATATGTATCTTTATTAAACGTCGTAGTGCGTCGATACAGGTGTTGCTAATACTTGACTAGTTCACACTCCGCAAGAGAGTTAAAACTCAACCGCGCAGGGCTGCTCCGGAAGAGCGTCGAGACTTAGCCGCGCAGGGCTATCGATGACTATCGTCGAACAGAGCCTTGCTCGCTCCATACAGAAAACGTAGGTGTTGCAGCTTACGAGGCTGGTAGAATAACTGACTCTAGCCGAAAAAGGGTTAGCTTATATACTAGTTTGTTCCCTATGCTTCCTATGGTTAGTCGTGTAGCGCGGTGGGGTTAATGCATTTTTCTAATAAAGTATATTTTGAAAGAATTAGTAGCGACGGCTCCTTTGGTCTAGGCGGGTCTAGAGGTTTTTGTCTGGTATAGAGGGGAGAAGTATCACATAGACTCTACTAGTTATGACCACCGAAATATTATTTGGAGGAAAAACTGAGAGAGTGTACATAGATGCGCTCGGGAGGCACGTGTTGGTCTAAAGAAATTAGGGTGCCGTTGACCTTCTAGTAGCAGTGCGGCGGCGAGATTAAAGCGTTCCGCCTTATGCAGCGGCGGCAAGTGTCGCGTGCCACCGAGGGCTGCTTGTTGCTATGCGCGTGGCTAGAGAAGAAAATCTGTGTCCTAGTTTGGGGATACTATATGCTTCTTGGTGGGAGTGGTTTCTGCCCGAGAGGGCCTACCAGATTTGTTTAACGTGTAGCGCTCGGATGCATAGGAGCGTGTATTACCCTCTCTCCAAGATGCAGCTTGGGAGAGCCGATGTGTGTGTTTGAAGATGCACTATTCGGGTGCGTCGTGATACTGCTCGGGAGAGCCTACTGCATGTTTTTGAAACAGTGTGTAATTACGGAGTTCGTAACACAGAGACTGTGCTCTTCCACTAGCTTTGAAGTTTTTTCTAGCCCGTACTGCATCGTCAACGAGATCGACAATATTCGAATTGGGTATGAGCATGCCGTCTATCGTCACAAGCTCTTCTCTGTCCCATGTGTTGCGCTGCGATGCCACCGGTGAGTTACGCAGATCGTTCGTGAGCGCTCTTGCTTGCTGTTTATACATGTCAGGTACACTGTTTACGATTACGGTCGGACTAAAATCTTCATTTTCCGGCTGAAGTTGTTCGCTCGTTGTCGCTGGTAGTGCGCCAGGCATGGCCGAATCCGCCGTACCGTTTCGGGCATCAATAAGAAATAAATATCGTTGCAGTACCTGTAGATACTGCTCCCACCTAGTAGAGTCGTCAGGATATTTTTTTGAGTGTAAAACATCGGAAAGCTCAGCGTCGAGACGTGATACTGGATCGCCTGGTGTCTGTACAGTTGTCTGATCGGCTGTCGGTGCGGAAGTTCCGCCGCCGGTCATCGGTTCTTTCTACTTCCCTGCCTCTTCGGCTGGTACTAAAATCATTTTCTTCGCGTGCTCCATAAGATCTCTCGGGGGAATGCTGACTTTTGCGATTGGTACTTTTCACTAAGCACCATTACCTCCTTCACCTTTGCCTCCAAACAGCCTACTAAACAAGCTTGTGATAATCGAGGCTAATAAAAGTGGTAAAAATGCTTCACAGCCTTTCTGCATCATAAGGCGTTTCTTCGCTCTCCAGTTGTACTTCCGTCTCTTACGTTCGGCGGCACCACCAGCGCGGGCTTTTCCGCCGCCTCGCTGGCCCGTTTTAATGGTTACACCGCAAGGCGCTAGTTGACGCAGTACATTCTTATATCTTTTTAAACGGTTTTTCGCTCCTGCTTTAAGCTCTACGACGCCGTGTAAGACGTTTAAGGCATATTCGCCTATACACTTGATCAGAGGCTCATCGGCTGTGCGCAGTATGGCTCGTTGCTGTTCTTTACTTGAGTGACAGAGAGCATTGAGTAGAGCGGCGTGTCGTTTACCGATCGGCGGTCGTGCAGAACACTGTCAATTTTTTTTCTTACTTCCAGCCATGATGCGACGATGTTTGCGCATCTCGTACGATTCCACAACTGGTGTTACAATCGTTCTTACATTATCCTAAATACCTTCATTCAATCAGTTGACGTAACGCCCGTTTATTCTTCGGTATGTAGAAGTGCATGTGAGGATCGTCGGGGAATATGTCTGTACGGCACCGAAAAACATCCGATGTGGATTGCTTGAGATCTAACAGTAGATAACCATGCGGTCGAGCTGTCGCATCGTGATACGCCTCTGTAAAAAACCGAGGTGCCTCAGGGTATACCTGTCTGGCTAGATGCTGAATTTGTGCTCGATCGCGAGGGTTTTTAAATATTACAATGTAATTTGCGTTCAGAGAGATATCTTGTTGACCAGGTCCTTGATGAAAAATATTTTGCGTTATAAAAATAACGCTGATATTTTTATGATGGCTACCTTTCGTGAAAAGATCCACTATCGTGTTATTCGATGATTCTCTCATTAAATCGTCGATAATAATTAACTTTTTCAAATTATTATCGTGTGAGTAATCCTCCGGTTGCGGCAGGCCCTCGTGAAGCTCGATCTTAATATTTCGGTTCGCTGGATCTCGATGAGAATTTCGCAATAGTTCGTCCGTATCGGAATCGAGATTGTCTTCGTGGTAGAATATTACGCGATCGAATACTGTGTCACTCATGGCCGTTAGATTTCGTAAAAATCTGCGCACGAAAACTGTTTTTCCACAGCCTGTTGGACCACAAATTAACGATGTCCACGGGTGTTTCCAACGCACGTCCATTTTTCACGTATTTCCTTTAGTTGTGTTACGCTTAAACTCGGAATATAAGCTTCTCGGTGTCGGCGGCGGCGGCGGCGTGGAGGACACATGTCGCCATAAGCTTGTACGACGTGTGCGCGGTGGTGGTTCAGCTAGTACAGGCCCGTTCGCTCGCACCATCAGCTTATGAGCGAGCGAGCGTGGCGATCAGCTCTTATGCCGCGGTTACATGCGCGCCATAAGCTTAAACGGCGCATGTGGTGCCGCCTAGCTTATAGGGGAGTAATTGACGAGCATATACGGGAAATATTTTTTAATATCATTTATTATTAATGACTAAGTTATACATATATCGGTAGAAAAATATTGGCTGTTTTACTGGCAATTATCGCTCAATTAAAAATGTTTTTAATACATAACCCATACATACAATGATAGAAAAACATTTTCGGTCTTCATTGGTATACATGTTTGCAATAGTATTACTTAAAACTAAAGTATACAATACATGTAGACGGTAATATTTTACAAATGTCTTATTCTTATAGAAAAAATCATAATACACAATTACAAATTATGAAACACATTGTACACAGCTACAATTTATAATACATATTTACATACATACATACACAAGGGTGAGCGTGGCCGAGTGGATCGGCGCGCGCTTCACACGCAGTAGGCCCGGGTTCGATTCCCGGCAAGCACCAAGAATTTTCTGTGGTGTTTTTATCTGCGTAAAAGTGGTTCGGAACCCACTTTAATAGTAGGTCCAGAGGAAAGGACCAGCGCCTCGGTATGGGAAACCGAAAGACTGGGAAAAGTGTCGCGGGTTCGATTCCCGAGACTGAAGTCCCGCAGGTGAAAGGAAAACGGACGGGGACGTAGCTCCGGAGATAGGACGTACGAACTACGACTATATCCGTATGTCCGGGACTACTGACACCTGATGGGGCGCGACGAAGCTCCGGACATAAGAATTGAACCGGCGACAACGGATAAGGAAGGAGGAAAGAGAGAGAAGTGAAGGAGCCCGTAACCCTTAGGGGATCGGTGTAACACACAATACCCATACATACATACACATTATAGCGCACATTTTCATATGTTATATACATTTTCATATGTTATATACATTTTCATATGTTATATACATTTTTATATACATTTATATACATGTAAACGAGACGACAGCGATGACGACAATGGTGACATTTGTATCGGTACGCGGGTGTTATTCTTTAAAACCGATCGGAAGCGACAGCGTGTGCGTTAGATGTTGACGTTTATGACATACAACACGACAGGTTTTTGACAGATCTCGGGTTACAACAGCATGAAGCGCCGTTCGCTGGATGGATGCAAAATTTAATCGTATCGATTCGTCATTTTCGAAGGGCAAATCGGCTTCGATCATTTGTCGAATCGAGTTAAAATTAACTTTCTGAGCGTTAAGGTAATTCAAACTCAAACTCTTTACCTTGCATTCTGTTTTAATAACCTCATAGGGCTTCGCGCTATTCACGACCTCGTAGCCATAAAATTTAGGGCCTCCGGAGACAAATGACTTTATGTAGTCAGTAGGCTCCTTCAGCTCACTGGTCATGTCACCAAGGAAATTACCGAGCGGCGGTGTCCACTCGCCCTGTCGATCCGTGCTGACATAAATCACCGAGTCAGTGTCATAGTACAGCACTCGTCGCCCTAACCGTTCGAGATAAGTGTATAATTTTAACCGGGCCTATGCTGTTGTGTACGCCGCGATTACGACACTAGTTTGTGAAGACGGTATTATGGCTTCGACTATTGATACCCAATTCGCGTATAAAACATTATTATTTACGGGGAGTAACCGTCGCACCTCTTTATCGTTATCCCCCAGAAGTAGTGGCAATTGTTCGCGAGTGTTTATTACTGTCGTTTGAGTTAAATTATCCCGTTGACCGAATTTACCCCAGAACGAGTTCAGGCATAGCTTTGCAACGGATCGTAGACCTGGGTTTTTTCAGATATTGTCCGGATCTAGGCGTATACCCTCAGCGCGCTCGTAATCTTCGATATATCGCGATCGCGAGTCTGCATCGGTGCATTCGGCAGGCCAACCGCTGGCTTCCTGTTTTATCTTTAAAAAGGTGTTTATATATTCGGCAAAAAGACCACCGTCACGCGTCACCGGATCGTATTGGGTCATCTCGTAGGCCCAAATAATATAAACTTTTATGACTTTGTAGCCGACTTCGAGGGCTTTCCGAACCTCGTCCACTACCCAGGTACCTGTAAACGAGCGATCGTTTACGTCTTCATGCGGGCAGACCGATTGAATTTTTTCCTCGGTGCATGTACGGCACAGTGCGAACAATAGCTTTTGGTGCATCCGTACGGTTAAGACGGGATGAAAAAGATCACGCGGCGGTAAAACTGTGCAACGTATCATACCGTTGACCGTTGTGCCGAGAGCTTCGTACGATCCATTTAACAGATCGTCACACTCTGTATCCACATATATCTTCGGGTGACCCTTCGGAAAGCGTCCCGTTTTCGATATGTACGGATAGAGTGAGCAAATGTCGATGTAATTAATCTTTTCGCCCTCTGCAACATCGTACACCGTTACAGTGTTACCCGTACGGCCACCGTAAAATCCGTCGCGAGGATTCAAGATCTCGGCCGTTAGGCGCGGATGGTTGTACAGGTACAGGTTGATCGCGGGATTTATGTAACGGAGCTCTTCAAACTCGCACTCCCACATGACTTCGAGTTGATAGCCGTGAGCTCGAATCTTTGAGTCTGTCGCTAGAGTACGCTCATAACGATGCTCGTACGACTCTTCGCTGGCACGCGTCGGTGCCGTACGGTTCTCGGGGAAACACCGTGGACAACCGTGCCAATAACAGCCGTGAAATTGGAAGACGAAGTGATCGTCCTCCAGCTGTATAAAGCCGTTAACGAGGGGCCGTTCGGGTAGCCTGAACTCTCGAGCTCGACCGGCGTGAATGATCTCATGCCCTATACAGTATTCGACTCATAAAAGCCACTCTTTGGCCTGCCTTGAATGCCGATCCGCGAGTCTGTGACCCCCGTTCGGTATAAGACCAATCGTCCACGGAACCAAAAAGTTTCGTCTAAATACTTTCGAGCACGCCGACGCGATTGTCGCGGCCTCCGTAAACGGACAAACATTGCCGGCCTCGAGGAACATTTTCCGAAACTCTTTACAAGCTCGTCTCAATATGTTGAAGTCTAACACGCAATACTTTTCGATTTCGGTTTGGAAATTGAAGAGTTCACCGGAAGTTGCCCTTCCCGTGTACTACTCGTAAAAGGCATTGCGGTCATCGTGACTCATTGTGTCGGGCGAGTAATATTCCGCGGCGGGGAGTGTACCACAGTATTCCTGGTTCTCCAGAGTGTTGACCAGGTGTGGGAAGTACCCCTTATCCATTTTATCGTTAAATCCGAAGGCTCCCGGTAGAGAACTGAGACGCATATGAAAGTAATTCATAATGTCGATGAACACTGTGCGGCCTAAACGCATCGATATTATTGAATTTCCCGTTAGAATTAGTTTCGGTAGACCGAGATCGCTACAATGCTCGACAACGTAACGCAATATAAATTGGGCATCGAAAGCCTTTGCGTTATGAGCGATGCAAACTATTTTTCGGAACGATGTTGCACGACGTACCGCAAGATTGATCAATTCGGCGATCGGCGAAGTTCAAAAAACATGTTGCCGTACGCCACACCAACTGCACACGCTACCAGCAATTATGTTATCCACACCGGTCATACATATTTCGCACAACTGTTGCGCCACGCAAAGTGTAACAACATGCTCACGAGTGTTGTCGTCAGGACTAGCACTGTAGCGCTCGGCTTGCCTAGTCTCGAAGTCGTAAAAAATGAACAATGTTCTCGGGTGTTCTTCGGGTTTCGACAGTTTACGAGGTGCCAGCGGTTGCATGTAACATTGGTCGTTATACCCGTGCACACTTCGGCATAGCTGGCAGAACGTTTTACCGCATTTGTGAGCTTTCCGTGTGGTATCAAATAATTTGGTGCATTTTTTACAAAACCGGACTGTCTCACAAATCGATTTCCGTTCAACATTACGCGTGTTGGCACGGGTTTCTCGAGGTTTCAGATGGTTATCGAAACACGCTGCACTGTGAAAAAATCTATCGCAGTCCTCGCATTCCCAACTATCGCCAGCGCTTTCAGTATCGTCGTTATCAACCGACGGAACGGAACACGCCGGCGACGTGTAGTGACGCGGGCACTTGCTTTTGCAATCATGCTGGTGGAGAAAACGGTAAGATACATTGCAAGGGGTACAGTAATTTCGCGCGCCCCCTGCAGCGAGAATATTCGTGATAGGAGAATAATGATTCTCCTTCTTAAAATACGCGATGTTCAATGTCATGCGTGCAGGCGTGTTTTCGAACCGCGTTTGCCCATTGAAGATGGGATCCGCTCCGCTGCCGAGAGAAGCCCAGTCATAAGCGCGTATAGCTACCCTTGATGCCATAAGGTGTCGCTGAAACACCTCGAACTCAGCGGGGCCACAACCCTACGCCAGGACTACCACGCGAGCCGCTTTCACGAGTTTCTTTGCCTCGTCTCGCTGGAGCTTCGATTTTTTATGACGTATCCGCTCATAAAAAATTTTTGACTCCGCGCTTCGGTCAACCTTATTTCGAGAATGCGCTAGAGCTATCACGAGCGATCGAGGAAAACACAAATTATCGGTGTTCCCTATTGAAATAACGGATCGATTACTGACAATTTTGCTGTCCAAGCCCCCTGTACCATTGACCATGTCGACGTGAAAACAAGCGGACGTAAACCGAAAGTATTCGCGCACTCTGGTTGACGCTGCACAGAAGATCCCACAATTGCTCGTGGTTGAATCGCCATACGGGCCTCAGGGATATCCCCGCTACGCCATCCGTCATACCCTGAGCCTCAAACGCGATCCCGATTCTATTGTTTGGTGAATTACCTGTTACGAAATGAGCGTGGATGTCCCGTATGGCGTTTCTGATCCACGAGATTAGATTGATACCCTGTGGCGGCGCGATCAGAGAGATTTCGGTTTGGCGCGACTTGATCTTAAAGCGCCGCAAAAAATGTTATTTTTCGGCGCCTAGAATCTTGAACCGGTGACCCGCGGGTAAAATACGGTCATAATCGTCGGCATTTAAGCCACCGTCGCTCGCGTTACCGGGAATATTACCGTCGATAGCGTCGTCATTGCTATCGTCGCTATTAATTGTGTCTCGTTGCGGTACATCTAAATCTAAATTACAGTCTGGTTCCGCTGAACCCCCTGTCTGCGGCTGATTAAACTTGACACTCACCAGCTCGGCTACTACCGCTGCCGCCTCAGTCTCCCATGATGACGGTAGCAGTGATGCTGATGATGATGCTGATGATGATGATGATGATGATGATGACGATGATGATGATGATGATGATAATGATGATGACGATGCTGATGACGATGATGATGATGATGACGATGATGATGATGATGATGATGAAGAAGATGATGATGCTGAAGACGACGGACGATCTGTACAAAAGAAATTATTATTAAGTATAAAATGAATGGCTATGATAATATATATATATATATATATATATATGTATACGGGAGTGGCTACTAATTACGCACTCTACATTTCGGGTAAGCCCGCTCGAGACTCGCGAATGCGTTCGATGATGAGGTCCTCATCCTCATCATAATCGTCGGACCCCTGACCTATTTCGTCGTGGGAGTCGTACCACACGGCCTGCTCCAAATGGTACGGCAGGTAGTGTGGTACAAGGTCAACGGAGCCCACGTCGACGGATTAACGTGAGGCTGCTCGAAAGGGGCGCGGATGTTGAAACCGATCGACGGTGGGATTGCCCCGCTAAAAAAGCCCTGACCATGGACGTACAGGAGTCTGCCATCATGGTCATAGACCCACTGCCGTGCACCTGAGGTTTAACAAAATAAAATGTTAAACTACTCGAAAGGTGCGAAGGTTCGACGCAGCGCGTATATATATATATATATAGAGAGAGAGAGAGAGAGGACGATAAAATAAAATTCATGGAAAATAAAAACTTACCCAATTCGGGTGTCGGGAAGCGTTGCATCCGGGCAACTTCCTCGTTAAATACCGTCTCGGCGTCGGAATCGTCGTCCTCTCCTTCAGGGTCCGGTGATGCAGGGCAGCCCATGTGGATGACACCATCCGGGCCATCGTCGTTGCTGTCGTCGCTATCGTCGTCGTCGCCGTCGCCGCCGTCGTCGCCGTCGTCACCATCGTCACCGTGATCGATGACAACCGGTGGCTGCGGATCGGGCGATACCACATAGTCCTCGCGGATCGCTCGAGGCCCTTCGATTTCCATTGCTTCGTCGTTGCGGTAGTCCGACGGCTGCGGATCGGGCGACGCTGGAGCCTCTATGTGGATGACATGGTATCGTTCATCCCCATGGGCGTCATCGCCTCCCGTCTCGAGACCGGAATCACTATCCGTCCCGCTCCAGTAATCGGCGTCGTTGACCGGATCTGGCGATTCCGGACTCTCCAACTCGTCATCGTTTTCGGGAGCTGGCGACTCGGGGCTCTCTAATTCTTCCCCGCCGTTGTTGTCGGAATCGTCGTCGTCGTTGTCGTCGTCATCCGCACCGTTGTTGCCCAAGGCGGCTGCGGCATTATCGTCGTCGTCGTCATCGTCGGCCTCACTCTCGGTGTCCGTGCCCTCCATCTCTACACCCCGTTGTGCGTTCCCGTACCGCGCCATCAGATCGCGCACGACGTGGAGATGCGTGCCACCTCTTTCGCGAACTACCTCGACAGCAATTAACATTGCGTAGTTCGAGTCATCGAACGCACTATACTCGTACGCACGTCCGATGACCCTTACCGGCAATTGCCTAAGAATGGAGCGGAGCTCGCGTTAGGCCTGCTGGAGATTCAATAATCTCAAGCGCGAGTCCCAGCGCAGTGTACACCGCCGGGCAATCACTGCACTCCTAATCCTCGTTAAAGCTACCGTCTTGCGGATAGCTTTAACGAGAGCACGTGCGCAATAACACTGCATTTTCTCTTGCTGATAAACATAACAAAACACAGAACGTCGAAACTCGCAGGTGCAAACACACGCACACAAACACACAGTATTCAAAGCTGTGAAAACTTTAAACTTTGCACAGTGTAAACTTGACACTTGTTCAATACCGCAAAACACTTAAAAATCGGTAAACAGAACAACTGGTCCACAAGTACCGTTTAATTGTTTCGCGACAGAGCCGATTACACGAAGTGTTTCGGGTGACTTCTCCACAGAGAATTGAAATAGTTTCAAGTTTCGAAAGACTTTATAGATTTTGTCTACGCCCTACTACATTTTCTTGCTTTTGTCATTGGCGGCGGTTAAGGTCAACTTTGGGATGACGCTGACTTCGGTAACTATTAACGCCGAATTTCGCTGGACATTGTTTTCACTTTCTCGGTGTTTTTTCATTTTGAAGACACCGTAACGAATTAGCTGCAAATATCAAGATGACCGTCGTGTAGGTGGTTCTATTGTCTCGTAGGCAACCTTTGAGAAAAAAGTACGGTCGCACCCACCCGTTGTAAACATAAAACAACACTACCTCTTTCGGCGCGAGCTCGACGCTAGATGGTCAGAGCTACCCTCGATACTTTCTCGCTATTTTTATGACGCTAGCAACGGGTGGTCGAACCTTTTCACGAATATACCCAAACAGTTGAAAACGGCTTGTGCAAGCCTTCATAATCCGAAGGCTTGTGAAACAGATGTATATCTCTCAGATTTATATCCGACTTCTTGCGAGGGGTGTATGGTGGTTGTAAGCAGCATCCGCTACCTCCCGATAAAACACGAGAAACGTGGACGAGTGACACCGCATTACCTGCACATCTATGCCGATTTCTATAGACGTTTGTTCCGAAACCGATCCTGTGACCACGACAGCAGGTCACCGGTAACCCTTAAACTGACTACATCAAGGTAAACAAGTGTTCTTTGTTCCGACAGCCATCTATTTTGATGTTTACGTCTAACAGTTTCTACAGGGTGACAAGCCCAATTTTATCTTTAATCAATGCAGCAGCCGTCGTATGGTGCCACCCGTACAACGACCCAAAAGAAGATCGGTATCTTTTCGTCGCTGTGAATATTAACAGATGTTACTATTCATTTGAACATGTGAACATTCGTTCGGTTGATCCATCGACATCCTGTCAATATGGACGTAGCAGCATACACCTGTTGACTAACTGAAACCGGCTCTCCCCTCTTACACATGTCATATTAGCGACGATACTAGCGCCACGGGCTCACAGAAACGCATATAAGCGTAAGATACTATGAAAATTCGGCAGTCGGGCCCGTGGATCCAGTACAGTTAGATTTGAGTATAAGCTCCCGAGTTTTTCCCCTATTGCATTGTGAAGTCAAACCATCGTTCAAGATGAGTCAGGCTATCGGTGTTAACGATCTCCGAGACAGCGATCTGCGACCAGAAACCATGTATCGTATACTGTCGGACGACGAAAAGAAGCGCCTTGAAGCACCGCTAATTCTCGGCACAACGTATACACTCAACCCGTCGGAGACGAAAAAAGTTAACATCGGCCTACAGCCTCGTGCCGACGGTCAAATACAGCCGATCGTAAAACTTCAGAACAATACCATGGCTGGCGGTATTGTCTTTGAATCGGAGGGTTGGCATTTACTGCAAACAAAACTACCAGCCATTTCGAAGTATTTCGCGGGTAGCCAGAAGATCGCCTGGGGTTCGAGCTGGCGCACACCGTCACCCATACGCATCGGCGATTGTGGGATAATCTACACCTCGAGTTACGGCGCCAAATCTATCGTGTTTGATCGCCCTGTCGAAGAAAACACCATGGCCCAGGACGAGGAGTCGCAGCGGGATCCTGAGCCACCAACGAAGAAACGGAAAAATTATTCACCGGCTGTTGTGATGTAGAAATCATCGTTCGATGGTGTAGAAATCATCGTTCGATGGTCTACTCAACGTACTGGTTGAGTAGTACATCGTCGATGAGCGGTTTAGACGCCTACAGCGCAATTTCACACATGTGGAGAAGTGTGTAAAGTGCTGTGCGCTGAATTACTGCTACATATCCCGTCCGAGGAGGAACCCGAAAAAATCGATGAGCTTCGTGTCAAAGAATTGATGAAAAATAATTTCAAGTCTTTGAAAGAAGCCGTTCAACTTCGCTTGGATCCAGCATTTGTCGAACTCACAGTCGACATAGTTTTCTTGGAGCTATCTGTACTGTGCGGTGCGTACATCGCAAACGAATTGCAAAAAGCACTTGCTGCTAAAAAGAAATGAGCGCTTTGATAGCGGTGTTGCCCTGTGCATGTAATTATATATCAGTATTATTATTATCATTTGTATACCTTTAAGATTAATCGTATTCACATTTCCGTAAACATTTTTTGCCCATTCGTTAGTATTCTAAGCAATTGAGCCCTTGCCCATTATTATAGCTAGATGTGAACGTATTCAGTAATACTAATCGGCATTTCTTCGTCAGTCTCTCGGCATCATAAATATGTATGTATATGTATCCATATTTTGTCTTCTTTGTACGACGTATTGTAATCCTAATTTATGGGGGGTTGGGAAGGTACATAACGCATAAGTAATTAATAAACTGATATAACCGATAATTGCGTTTCTCATTTACCATAAAATACCAGCAAAATCAATCATTGCGAAAATCCTCGTTTCATAGTATTCAAGGGAAAATCACCTGATTTTTACAGGCTTCTCAAAAATATAAATAATAATATTCTTAACAATTGATATTGTTACTGAAGAGAGGGGGCCTCGCGAGAAACTATCTCCCCACCACACACACACATCCTCGTGCGAGGATTGGGCCCGCTACAGCATCTCTGTGCCAAAGGTGGTGGTGGAGGGATAGCGCCAGACAGGGGGTGGTGGAGGGGGCACCAGATGGCCCCCTGTCTCTCGCGAGACACTACCCCCACCACCCACCTTCATACGTGCATTGGACCCGCTACAGCATCCCGGTCCAGACGGTGGTGGGGGGATAGCGCCAGATAGGGGGTGGTGGAGGGGGGAACAACATATGGTCCCCCTCTCTCGCGAAAAACTACCCCCACCACCCGCCTGCGTGCGCGGATTGGGCCCGCTACAGCATCCCGGTCCAGACGGGGGGTAGGGGGATGGCGCCAGACAGGGGTGGTGGAGGGGGAACAACAGATGGTCCCTGTCTCCCCAGCCCTGTACACTACTACTTATGATAGATCAGACTATCAGTATCGGTATGCATTAACTTTGCGTTCATACCGAATTTGATCTTCATGTAATTATAATGGAAATCGTAAACGTATATTTTCGAAATATCCAAAATTGTGAAGCCAGTGTATATCGGTTTATTGAATTTGACTGAGGCTCGGCTTAATTCGATAATAACCAAGTTATTGTCATCGAATACGGTGCAGCTGTGGAACGTTGCCTTCGATATGAGAGCTCGCGGTCCGTACCTCCCCGCCCATTTAGTAACGAGCCTAACATCGCGATGTTTCCGAACATTCTCCATTGTTTTCCCGAAAACTGCATTATTCATCAGCTTGTAAAAATTCTTCTCTAAGTCATTATTCGATTTTTTTCGACACTCTGTATTTGAATAGATATATTTTTTCAACCATGGATCTTGTTTGAATTGTCATATTCTATGAGTTTTCGATATTTTTAATCCCAAGCTAAGGCATTGCTTCAAATTCCGATAATGAATGACATAGTTTTTCTTCGATAGTAATGTGGTCATTAACTTTGGCTGATTACATCCAGGTGTTGGGGATACGAAGTGTTCAGCGAACAATGGTGAGTCTATGTTTTTCGTGGAGTTCCGGTGGATATTCTAAATCCACTTCGAGTATGTACCCCGTGGGGGCATCATCGGCAATTTTCGTTATATCTAAGCTTTCAAAATTCTCTACCCATTCGAAGGAGTCGCGAGGTAGACATTGGCTCATCGCCGCACCATATAGATTATTAACATCGTAGTACATGAGATAACATTCATCCATGCTCGAATCGAAATCTTCACCCATGTACCGATTATTTGCTTTGGCGTATCGATTCGTACATTGCGCAACTCCGCCGCGAATTCCTTTTCCTAAGAGAAGTACATCAGTTTTAAGATAGAGGTCCGAATGTTCCCCCAAAGTCTTGACTTTAAATTCCCGCCAAACATTCTGTGCATGTTCGTATTCATCGTCACTAATATCTTCATTATTCAGTTTTGAGAAAAAATGCTCCTAGGAGGGTAATGAAGTATTGTCTAGTTTATTCCAGCTATCAAGATAATCGTAGAGGAAGACTCCTTTTCTAGTGAGCAACTCGAATTCCGCTGCATTATCGCAATTAATCCGCATTATAATTTTTTTCCCGGTGTCCAGATACGATGCTAATTTTGCAATACGACTCGGCATTAATCTAAAGGAATCAAGAAATCTATAATGCACGAGTGTCTTCTTTACGGTTGCTGTGAACGATGCATATTGTTTTTTGTTTATGGGCAACAGTTGAATTGACTCGAATTCAGTTGCCAACGCTTCAATTAAAAAATGTGAATCGTAGCCGGATAAATTATGAAAGATTATGAGTACAACGTGTGAATTTATGTAGTTTAAATTGCATCCGTTGTGTGCAGGTCCTCGATATTTCCGGTGAAATGACAATGATCTGTAACTTTTTTTTCATCACCGTCGAACGGTTTCTCACAAATATGGCATGTAGTTGCTAAGTCATAGTCACGCTGTTCAACGGCGGTTATTTTTTTCATCGGCGTTACATAACGTACACGCGCAGTGAAAAAATCTGCCAACTCTCGTAACTCTCTCATAAACCATTCGATACAATCTTTACCGCGATACGATTTATATTGTGATATCGCACTTGAATATGTGCAGTGTACGTAAAAAGCTATGCTGTGAGGAACATGCTTCTGATTGCCCGGCGTGGAGTGATCTGGCTCTAAAAGGCATTCAAGATCGGCATAGATGGTGAACGGTACGTCCTCTTTATTTTTATAATTTTTAAATTTTAAAAATGTATTGTCCTTGTCGGGAACGATAATTTTGCAACCGTTAACATTGAAACAATCAACTCCATGTTTTTTGACCGATCCTCTGTTTGAAAATGGCAGAGGCAACTATCACATAACCAAGTGGCTCCTTTATGTTTAGATATTTGTGAACTTATAAGTCGCGACATATTTTTAATCCATGCGAAATGGTGCACTGGATTATTTTCATCGCCAGATTCAATGTCTGTTTCGAGCATGAGCAAATGTATCGCGCTCATATGACAGTTTTCTTTGCTTAAATATATCGGTACGATTTCCGATTTTTTTTTTTCTACGCTTTACGGCATACACATTAATACGCAACTTGTTCACTCGCTCGAATCGTGGGATATTTCGCACTTTCATCGGATACTCAAAATCTTTGTACGCGAGCACGCGACGAAAATCTCGGTATGCGTTTATGCGATCACCATTTCCTTGGACTGCTGGAGAAAGTGCCGCCGTCACCGCCTACAGGAAGCAATAGATATCGTTGTTGATGATGTTGACAACAGCGCGCTTCGTTTGTAGATCCTTCGGAAGACTCACGAACGTTGACAATCCTCCTCGTAGTGGTGTATATTTATTTACGTTAAATTGAAGGTTAATGATTTCAACGAGAGACCAACCGGATTCTTTCTGCTCGAACTCCTCCACTTTTAATAATAATTTTTCCACCACATGTTCGGCGAACCACTGGTCAAGATTCGTCGACCGAAGAATCATTTCATTTCGTGTGTTGAAGACTTTATTCTCCTCAACGATCTCATCATTTTTCACGATTCTGAATTTGCACGTCAAAACAACATTAACCTTGAACGAGCGTCTTTCCTCTTCTTTGAAGTGCCATTCATCATTCTTTTCAATCTGGCGATGATTAGTCGTTTCGAATCATCTACGAATTCGGATAAATCCTTATGCTGCAGATTGATGACCATCCCCGTGCGAATTCCCCCCTTGAATGCCGTTTCGAGGTCAACCTACTGCACTTTGTTCGAGGCGATACCCGAACCACGCTTCTTAAATTTTGTAGTCAGAGACATTAGCACTGCAATTGTTGTCTGGAGTCTGATTTTATCACCAATTGTTTTTGCACTCTTCCGTAAAATCTTCTTTAGCAGTCTGATGTTATCGTTACCAAACTTTATCCACTGCTGGGCCTCAGCAAGTAAGGATTTATCACTAAGAGCGGAGTACGCTCGCTCCACAATATTAATGAGCCGTTTGCACTTTTTGGAATACATTTTTTTCATAATGCATAGGTATATGCATAAAGAAAAAACGGAGAACAGACAAATTTGAATCGAAGAGAAGTGCACGAGACAAATGTAGACTGACCAACTGATTAAAAGAAAGCTAGGCCAAGATCTAGAGCCCTATTTCTCGCGCCACCCCCCATCGACGCATGCAAACTTAAGAATTAGAACCAATCGGTGCACGCTCGAAATCTGAGGGCTGTAACAAAATCTTTGATGGTTGACGAAAAGTGGGTGAGAAACAAAGAGAGCGAGCGAAAGAGAGAGAGAGAGAGAGGGAGAGAGAAAAAGAGAGAGAGAGAGAAGAGAGGAGAGAGGAGAGAAAGTGATGAGATGTTAGAATGTTTGTGCACGAGTGAGTGAGTAAGAGGGAGAGAGAGAGAGAGATGTACTCTCGAAATGCCCTTTCGCACTCTAGACGTTTCTTGGCAGCATCCACAGCGGGTATGTCACCTCAGCATGGGCTTCGTACCATGAACGTCGCTACATGCACGTTTGACTCGGGGGGAGCGAGCCTCAAGTGGACCTCACACCGGTGTGCTATACCCAACACTTGAATGCACGCTCGACTAGCATTCAATAGATACAATAGGACGATACTGTTTAGTTTAACTAGCCTGCGACCGATTTTCGTCGAGACACAACGCTCCATGGACCACACACCACTGTTATTTGTTCATAAATGCTTATCGGAATAATATATTTCAAGACGAGAGGTCTGACCCTTCTCGACTAACATTAGATTTTAACACCAACGTGTTTATTTATCACTGTTTATATTATAGGTGATAATTGACAGCTCTTCCAGGGTAACCAAGCGATACATTCAAAAATTCAACCACCCAAACACCCACCCACCGCATGCCGCTTGTCGATTCACGTAAAAATAAATAAAAAAATTTGAACCACCCACCGCATATCGCTCGCCGATTCATGCAAAAAAATTCAGCCAACCCACCCACCACCTACACCAACTCACCCACCCACCCTCCACCACCCACGGACACCCACCCGCCCCCCACCACCAAGTGGTTCGAGTCCGAGCTAAGTGGTTCGAGTCCGGGCTAAGAAGTGTCGGTAAATGTCGGGGTAGATCCCTTGAGTTAGAATCCGCCTTGTTTATCTACTAATAGTTGTTAAAATACAGGCGGTTGAGAGAAAATGTATGAATTTGGCATATCGCAAAAAGAAGCTATCCGAAAATCCTGAAAAAAGTACATAAACCCCGTCTGAATGACAATGAATTGGGACAAAGGTTCGATTTGTTTAGAAGGAGTCAACTTTTCCCTTGGCTAAGTCTCCCATTAATTACCATTAAAAATCCCGTTGATTACCGTTAACTATTCCTTAAAGGTAATTCAATGGGGTTTTGCCAATGGTATCATTTCCACTTGTACTATCATTTAATATACCATTCAGTTTCCTATTCGTCGTATGGTATTTTGATCCCGCTGCCATTTCCATTCACGGATAAACAGACTATATATAATTATCCACTTTTGTACACTGTCTAAATATATGATAAATAAAAAAAGCTGTAATGCTACCGTAAAAAGTCTCCTATTATTCGTAAATAATTCCGATCCTTAAATTCACAGCTACTATTGTGGACTCTTTTATCTGCAATTCATTATCCCTTATACCATGCAAGTGAAAGTTCCTACTTGCCCGCGTGATTCTCTAGTGTTTCTCGACTCGATTCTCGTTCCTTGTGAATTTTAAATAGTCAGACGTGCCATCAAAGATTCTCTAGCTTCTTACCGTTCGATTCAGTTCCCATTTATTCCGAATGATAAGAAATACCATTTCAGCTGTTCTAGTTACGCTCCAATGGACTACCATTAAAAACAAATGAAAAAAAGTACCACTTCTTACATCCCATTGACTTGTCAGTGAACTCCCATTATAACAAATGGGAGAAAAGACCAATTGAATTTTACTAGAAAATTGCCATTGGCCTCCTATTGGTAATGAATGGGAAAATGTACCACGTAAAGTTGTCCACTGATTTGCCAGTGGAGTCCCATTAAGAATGAATGGTAGAAACTACTGTTCGAGAATCCGACGCCTTAGCTGAGTTGAGCGAGGCAGCCGGACAGCTGTCGAGTGGCAGCACCTCCCGGCCGCGCTCGGCCAAGCTCATGCGTGACGCTCGCGCAGGCGCGGTAGGGGAAGATGCCGTCGTGCCGAGCGCAACCGACGTCTTCTTCCTCCTTCTTCGTAATGGCCGCGATCAAAGCACACGTGTGACCGTATTGTTCAGTTTTCGTTCGGTTATTTCTCACAGTTCAGCTCACGGTTCTGCTCATATTTTTGGTACATCAACACGGGAACAGTTCATCTTTCATTTCGAGATAGTGTTTGGCTCATCCAGTGGACAACGCGAGTTCTTTTTCACGGCGAGTGACGAGAGCCTTTACGCGGGAGAAACCCGCGCTCTCAACAGGTGTACGACGCGTCGTGTCGCACACGGTTCAGCTCACCCGGTGGTTTCGCGGATTTATTTAATTGGGACGGATCAGCTCGAGATTTATTTCGACAACCATTTTCGGTTCCGCTCATTAACTCGTGCACTGCGCATTATTTGTACATAATTTCTGTTGTGAAAATATACCATCGATTTTCTCTATTATAATTTTTTGACCATCTTAATTTTTTTCCTACCCGCTTCGCTATATCTCACCACGGCTATTTTAAACAAGTACCGTTTCAGTTTTCCGCATAAATTTCCATTAGGATCCCATTGATTACCTTTCGATACCATTCATTACGATGTAACGGGAGCAGAGCTTCCTCACAATAATTTTCGTATTTGTGCGCCTCCTATAGAGAATCGGGCACTCAAACGAGGGATTTCAGGGACTCGAGCGTCTAGGAATTTATGATGGCGGGTCAGAGATCAGTTTTTAGGATGAATTTAAGTTCTTTATTTGCAAAGTGAAAGCTTAAAAACGATTTCTCTTGTTCTACATACACTACATACACCCTTTCTACATACACCCTTTCTCTTGTTCTTTTCGAGCCAATCGAATCGTTATATTTCTCGATATTTACAATACTTGATTGAATCAAGTGTATTGGTAATAAAATAAGTAAAAAGCGATTATTCATGCATTCAGATCATCGATCTAGCATCACATATTATTTTATTTTATTTTATTCATGACTTAACGTTCGGATTCGTTTCAGTCGAATATATTTATTCACGAGGGGATCGCACTACGCATGCGCGCGGCAGCTTCTCGTCCGTCGCGTACTCCAGGTGGTCGCCGTGCTCGGCTGTCTGGCTACGACGTCACGGCATGGCGAGCGACGGTGACAGCTCGCTCACCTCGCGATCTTCGATCGATGTTTCAATAAGAATGGTGCGTTTTTACCTTAAGCCGAGTGCCGATAATCACTCAGGGGAGGCGAACTTAGCCCTGTGTATGACTTTTTTATGTCCTTGGAGTTGTAATATTATTCCGTGACACTTAAGGCTTTTCTGACGGTCACTTTGGTCCCTTTACCGGTTCGCTCCGAGTGTTATTCAGAGTGTCCCTTTTATCAGCTCACGTCACTTGAGATTGTTAATCCGTCTTGCCCACAATTTATGAGTCCCAGTCGCACAAGTTTATAAGTCGAATAAACACAATTTTTCCTAGTTCTCATTAACTTTTATCGAAATTTTATAAGTCAAAACTCGGCATCGAATTTATAAGTCCGAGTTGGCACAAAAATTATAAGTTCACTCGGCACGAAAATTTATAAGTCCTTCTGGTCAGTATTTCACTTTATTTCACTTTTACCAACTTTTTCACTTTTCACTTTCACTTTTATCCTTGGAGAGCTGGTCGATGGGAAAGTAGATCCGATAAACTGATAATCGACTGTCGAAATCGCCGTCCTTTATACTCCATTTTTGGTCTCCCACTCTGTCGGTTTGGCAGATTTTTGGCGGACTCGCATCTGCGTGCGGTCGTTTGGTTATTAATTTTCTTATTGGCTGACAGCCTTGTTCTTCCTCTGCCCTCCAGTCCCGGGTCGGTATTATCGTGTGTTACGAACCCCGTAACCATACGGTGTACTTTTCTGAAAGTAAGCTCGCCCGAGCAACATTTGTGAATGAGGCTAGTACGCGCCTCCACGCGCCCGAGCATTACGCGTTTGAATGAATCTTATAGGCCCTCCCGGGCAAAAGCTACTCATGCCGAGCGGCGTACGCTATCCCCAAACTGGGATACAAATTTTCTTCTAGCCAAGCATCTAGCCACTTAGCGGGCCTTGATAACTAATCGCGTACACGCGACACTTGCCACCGCGGCACGCTTTTAACTTGCCGCAGCACTCCGAGCAGCTCTAGTAGACCAAATATTAATTATTTTATCAGCAAAGACTAGATGCACCACGCACGCTCTCTTATAAAATATTATTTTTCGACCACAAGTTGTCGCCCACGCGTGACATTAAGCGGTGTGTTCTAAATTCATTGCCTTTAAAGGGCAACGCCACCGAGAACGTCTCATAATAATTCTTTCACACCAAAGATACGGCCCGAGTGCATGTATCCATACTTTCTCATTTTTTTCCCCGAATAATATTTTAATGGTCACATTTAATACACTATATGTGACACTTGACGCCTCTGTACTAGACCAAAACTCTGGGCCCGCGGCGATCAAAGGGCACCGCTACCAAAAATCTCCTATTACTTCCTTCAGAACATATGCACCGCCTTGTCACACCTAAACTTTATTAGGAAACTGCATTAACCCCACCATGCTACACGACTAACCATAGGAAGAATAGGGAAGGAACTAGTATATAAGCTGCAACACTTCGTCTATTCTGTACGGAGCGAGCCAGGCTATGTTCGACGGAAGTTCCGATAGCCCTGCGCGGCTAAGTCTCGACGCTCTCCTGGAGCAGCCCTGAGCGGCTAAGTTTTAACGCTCCTGCGGAGTACGATCCAGTCACAAGTATCGCAACACCTGTATCGGCGCACAACGACGTTTAATGTAGATATATATATATTGTGAGTACTTAAGAGGGTTCTACAACTCTTCGTGTATCCCTGCATGATCTCCTCCACGTGCTACAAGACTTTCAGGCACCCTGTCAACGCATCATAAATTTTAGGTAGTAGAAGGCGAGGTCTCCGTCCGCGATGTAAAGGGCCAACGCCTTGAGTCGAAAGAGAGACCGCCGTTACGTTCACTCGGCACGAACTCTACGTGAGCTCGTCCGGACGTAACACGTGACGATTATCCGGTGTTACCTTCAGAGCTAATGATGTGCTCGGTCGGTGCCGTGTGCTACCTGAAGCGTCGTCACATGTCACCAATCGCATGAGTCGATTGTTCCTCGCTTTTATTGTATCCCGACCTTGAGCGCGTTTCTACCGTAATTCCGTCGAACGGCGCCCCTGTTTTTCCAATTTCTCGATGATATTGGCTCCGGCGCGTGCGTGGCTTCCCGCATCGATCAAGTCGCCGCTCGATCCCGTCGGATGGCGCCACTTGTCTCTCAGCGGGCTTGTCCGACGGCAGCTCCGTATCTCGCCTAGCTGACAGTGCTTCTCGGGCTCTCGCGGTGTGACGTCACCGGGGCCACACGGGAGAATTTATTATGCAGGGGAGTTACAACCATTAAGCGCTCAATGGAAAACTTTGCCAAGAGTTTGACCGTTCGAATCGGAGTTACAACCATTAAGCGCTCAATGGAAAACTTTGCCAAGAGTTTGACCGTTCGAATCGGGGTGGAATGCCTCACATACAGTAGTGCTCATTTGAAGTAAGACAAGGTTTTTTTCGCCGATTTTGGCGAAAGTTGAACCGATTTCGAGAAACCAAAAAAGTACATTCCCGTAAATTTATTTACCTGTCGAATGGCGTTGGTTTCATCCAAATCGGTCAATAATTGTCTTTTGCGAGGGGATGAGGTGAGGGCGTGCGAAAATTGGAATTACGCTGACCTCGAGAATTCACATACGCGCATAAAAATTTGCACCACCGCCCATGTAAATCAAAAGAGCAGCTCGCGGCGTGCAGAAAACACGGGTAATGCGCCTCAATCGGATCATCCCAGAGGAAGTTGTGCACCCAGGAAGTGAAATCAGCTTTTTTGGGGTTACACGAAAACGGTACGACCGATCCGGTAGACATTTTTCGCGGAGTCACTGTTCGTGACTCTCTTCGAAGACAGTTTTTTTTGTGGCTAAAACTTTCCTCGTGTACGAGATCCAGGTGCACATCCAATGCGCCACACCGTTTATCGACATTTTTCACATCGATAGACTGTGAGGAATGGGTTGAAATCACCTGAACAATAAAGAAGAGGTTTCAACGATTAAAATGAGCCCTGGTTCATTGTCGGAAAGTGCCTCAGTAATCCCAATCACCTCCTTGAAAAATGTGTACGAAAAGGCGATTACGGATTGGAGTTGCCAGGCGACAGTCATTTGGTCAGTAACAGGACTGAGCTCGCGCGCGACTCTAAGTTTTCGCTTATGCCGCTTCCTCTTCGTTTCGAATGTTTAACATTCTGTTCCAATTTTGCACACGTTTTGAACTTCAGTGACTCCGATTGACCGATAAAAAATTATCATATCGGTAAAATGAAATCGCCAGTGTATCGGACACTTACAAAAAATGAATCGTAAATAAAAAAATGTACGTCTTTTTTCGATTGTGTGGTTGATTCGGTGATAAAATCGACAAGGTCGAACATTTTTAAACCGAGAAAGGTGTTATTTTTTTACCGCCCCCGCACCATACGTGACAACCTTAAAACGAGGAACTCGAGGTGTCCTCGGCGCTGTGATCGGATCTTGAGGCCCAAATCGCTACCGTACACTCATGCTGAACATTCGAAGGTAGAAAAAAACTTGAAAATTTTTTACGCCCGGGAACGATTTTAGACAGCCTTACAACGACGAACTCGAGGCGACCTCGGGGCTGTAATCGAATCTCGAGGCCCGAATCGATATAGTATACTTGTGTCGAGAGTTCGAAAGTCTACAAAAGTTTTAAATTTTTGCCGCTCCCGGACGCTTTTAAACAGCCTCAAAACGAGGAGCTCGAGGTGTCCTCGGGGCTGTGATCGGATCTCGAGGCCTAAATCGATACTGTAGACACATGCTGGATATTCGAAGGCATAAAAAAATTGGAAATTTTTTTGTCGCCCTCGCACGTCTTTGCACAGCCTTGAAACGAGGAACTCCAGACGTCCTCGGGGCTGTGATCGGATCTCGAGGCCTAAATCGATACTGTAGACTCATGCTGGATATTCATAGGTATAAAAAAATTAGACATTTTTTTGCATGTGGCTTTGCGGCAGCCTTGAAACGGGGAACTTGCCGTGTCCTCGGAGCGGTGATCAGATCTCGACACCCGAATCGATACAGTAGATTCATGCTGGACATTGGAACGTAAACGAAAATTTCAAATTTTTTTGCCGCCCCCGCACGCTTTTAGATAGCCGTAAAACGACGAACTCGAGTCGTCCTCGAGGCTGTAATCGAATTTCGAGGTCCAAATTGATACAATAGACTCGTCTTGACAGCTTGAAGATCAACAAAATTTTTTAATTTTTTTCCCATCCTCCGCGCGCTTTTAAACTAGGAACTTAAAGTATCCTCGGATTAAATTCCGAGGCTTTCATCGACGCAGTAGATTCGTGATGAAAGTTCCGAGGTATAAAAAAAAATTTCGCTTTATTTGCCGCCCCGCACGCTCCGTGGCAGCCTCAAAACACCTTGAGTTCTTAGTTTTGAGGCTGTTTAAAAGCGTGCGGGGGCGGCATAAAATTTGCAAATTTTCTTATGCCTTCGAATGTTTAGCATGAGCCTGCTGCATCGATTCCATTCTCGAAATCCGATCTCAACCCCGAGGACAACACGAGTTCCTCGTTTTAAGGTTGTCGCAAAAGGTGCGGGGGCGGACAAAAAAATAACACCTTGCTCGGTTAAATTTTTTTCGATCTTGTCGACTTTGTCACCGAATCAACCACACAATCGAAAAAAAATATTAATTTTTTTTATTTACGATTATTTTTTGCAAGTGTCCGACACACTGGTGATTTCATTTTACCGATACGATTATTTTTATCGGTCAATCGGGATCGCTGAAGTTCAAAACGTGGAAAAAATTGGAACAAAATGTTAAACATTCGAGACAAAGAGGAAGCGACATAAGCGAAAGCTTGGAGTCGCGCGCGAGCTCAGTCCTGTTACTGACCAAATGACTGTCGACTGGCGCTCCGATCCGTAATCGCCTTTTCGTACACATTTTTCAAGGACGTGATTGGGATTACTGAGGCACTTTTCGATAATGAACCAGAACTCATTTTAATCGTTGAAAACTCCTCTTTAATGTTCAGGTGATTTCAACCCATTCCTCACAGTCAATCGATGTGAAAAATATCGATAAACGATGTGGCGCATTGGATGTGCACCTGGATCTCGTATACGAGTGTTACGTCCCGATCAGCAATTTTCACTCTATCTCGGTCAAGGAGAATTTACACCCTCCCTTTACACGTTATTCGGAGATGACACTTTATCGAGGTTTTGGCCCTGTTTTGAACCTAACCTTTCGGAAAATAATTCGGGATAGGGCCTAGACTGTATATATTTGATACTGAGGAAATTTTATTCACGGTTAAAAGTTGAAATTTATTAGATTTTAAGTCACGATTTCGAACGGGACAAGAAAATTCTGGATGCTACCTCTTTCTATTGAATGGAACACGATACGCGGCTATCCCACTCTCTCGCGCGTCACCCTCGACGCACGACTCGCGGCGATGCGCTATCACGCTTACTGTTGACGCGCACTGATATAGCTGAAATAGAATTGACCGACACGAATATGTATTGTCTAAGAAAATATTTTAACCTTTCAGGAGAACGAACTAACGGTGATAAATAAACATTGACATTTGAATGTCCGGGAAAAAGAATGAATGTTTAAGATGTAAATGGTGAATTTTCAAAACTTACGATGTGATTTAAATGGTGCTACCTCAGAATGATTGGTCAAATGATTCGATTGTTGAATGAAGAATAACAATATCGAAACCGAACGTCCTTCCAAAATGCCGAATACTCGAACCAGAATCGAGTGATGATGAAGATCGATTCCAAAAATGAACGTCCTTCCCAGATTTTAACGATGTAGATTGATGATTTCGATGATTAAATGATTTTCAGGAGGAACATATTTGATGAAATGATTTGGAAAGATGTGAATGATTTATTAAACTGATTTAAACTGAATATTGATTTCAAAAGTCTACAAGTCGATAATTCGCTAATTCCTTTGTCAAAGATTCTAAGTACAAACAGGATTGAAGTCAGTGCCCCGGTCACGAAGAAGTAGAAGTGCCGAATGGGCGGTGGGCGCGCGAATAAATAACCTCGGTGCCGGACACCTCCGCGTCACCGCTTTCACACCCGCGCCTCGTTACCCCACTCTCATCACCTGACTCCTTTCTTTGATTGACTAATTGAGTATTATCCATTTTGTAGTTTCACAATAATGTTGACATCTTGATATGTTATTACTTAAATTTTATCGCGGATTTTATGATCGTACAAATTTGAATGAAAGCTGTACGACCTTTCATTGCGAAGTTAACATTAGTTGACATAAATTTTTATCCTAATATTTGTCTGATTACTTTCCCGAATTTCGGCGTTATCGGTTCCCATTTCTTCCCAATTTTCGTAATTTTCCATATTTTCCTTGGTTATTTATTATTTGATTATTTATTGTGTATTAATTATTTTTATATTTATTCCTTTTCCTTAACATAATGTTTAACTTCCGTATTGAATGTTATCCTGACGATATGACTTAATTTTCTTCCCTTATTTCTTGACTCTATTTGATTTCCCGATTCTATTATCAATTGTTTCCAAAATGCTATGTCAATCCCATGTATTCGTCCCTTAAACGTGATTTCCATTTATTATTTCAACTATGATACTCCTGGACTATTAACGATGATCTAGCATTCATCGATATTTGCTGTCCAGGAGGTGCTGCACTCATTACGCCCGACGGTCGCTCTCAGCATCGTGCCCATCGTGACACGCGCTGTACAAACAGGCCTATGTTCGACAACTATGAGGAGCACTCCGCCGATATCCTTATCTGCATCTTTGCGCCTCAGGTTACCGACTCTCATACGGTTGACTTGCCTCGTACAGTCACCTCTGTACATCAACCTGTCTCGCCTGAAGGCTAATTATTTTTACCAACTGGGTGATTTCTCCATTTGGCCCTTTTATTTATTTATCGATACTTGAATTTGACGAATTAAACAATGGCAATTTTCCCAATGCTTACTTTTAGCAATTTAATATATTTCAAATATTTGGTTATTTAACCAATTCCCTAATCAATGTCCAAAATATTTTGAGAAAATTCACAGGACGTAAGACGAGGAAATTTTTAGCCAAAAAAAAAATTGTCTTCGAAGAGAGTCACGAACAATGACTCCACGAAAAATGTCTACCGGGTCGGTCGTACCGTTTTCGTGTAACCCCAAAAAGCTGATTTCACTTCCTGGGTGCACAACTTCCACTGGGATGATCCGATTGAGACGCATTACCCGTGTTTTCTGCACGCCGCGAGCTGCTCTTTCGATTGACATGGGTGGTGGTGCAAATTTTTATGCGCGTATGCGACTTCTCGAGGTCAGCGTAATTCCAATATTCGCACGCCCTCACCTCATCCCCTCGCAAAAGACAATTATTAACCGATTTGGATAAAACCAACGTCATTCGACAGGTAAATAAATTTACTGGAATGTACTTTTTTGGTTTTCCGAAATCGGTCCAACTTTCGCCAAAATCAGCGAAAAAAACCTTATCCCATGTTCGAGAATCAGCGCAGTTACGTGCGCGAGCTCGAGCGGCCACTGCTTCGCAGCACCTCCCGGCCGAGTCCGGCGAGGACGACGCGCGCCGCCGACGCACGCGCACCGGCTCTCATCCGAGGCTGCACGGGTTACGTGCCGCGTGCGACAGGTTTTGCGCTCATCTACGCGCAATGGCTGACACGGGTCACCACGAGCTCGGGTAGATCGCCGATTGCGATCTGTCTTTTCTCACAGTTCAGCTCACGGGGTTTGCTTATTTTCTGGTACATCAACACAGGAACAGTTTATCTTTCATTTCGGGATAGTGTTCGGCTCACCCAATGGATAACGCGAGTTCTTTTTCACGGCAAGTGCCGAGAGCCTTCACGCGGGAGAGACTCGCGTTCTCAACGGTCACCTTGCGGCGTTACAGTAAGCCGCAGGTTCTCTCCCGGTCGACTCAAGCTATTCATATAATTCAATGGGCTCATCGGGATGCGCTCAACACGGACTGCTAAACTACTATTATTAGTATTCTCATCATTGTTACACATCTCATGCTCAACGGTTCACTCACTTGTACAGTGTTTTTCGCGCGCTTTTTACCATCGTAGTTGTTTGAATAAAAGAGTTTATTTTCACTGTTAACATCGGCAGTGCTAATTTATTTTACCCCTGTTCCGCTATATCTCATCCTGGCAATTTCTCAAACATCCCACTTCAAATGAGCACCGCTGTACATTTTTTCACTGCAATTGTTTCCCATATTCGACTTATCAACTGTAATTTCTTAGGTATCCTAACACGTCGTTGGAAATACCGATGAGCCGAAGACATGCACATAAGACCACTCTTCATCAGCAATGCCCACGTAGAGGAACTCCGTCGTGTTCTTCGGCCAGCTTGAAATACAGGACTGCTGATGGAAGTTGTAACAATCTTCGTGAACCGTGGTGGGGTTCTGCAATGTCTACTATGATAAGGTATGGTAATATTTGTGGATTTTGTTTTCACATATGTTGCGCAGACGTTTACATTACACGCTTGTTTCGCATGCTCAGTAATACGGACCATGAGGGTTATTGACCAACGCTCACCTTCGTGGAGCTTCGTAGAAAATAAATGAAAAGAAATCATATCGATGCATACAAACAGTTGTGGTAATGAGAAATGAGAATGAATTTATTGGATTTTAACCTTTTGACGATCAATAGGAAGATGAATTTTCACTACATTGTCTAACGGCGTCTATTCTAGAGGCAGGACGTGCTCTGTTATTAATACCTATTTCGACCGGTTCCTGTTGTCTTTTGGCAGTGTTTCTGGTATCGTCTGAATCCGGGTGCAGTTTGCTACTGCTTTTTCGAGGTATTTTGCGTGTGAGTCGAGAGGTTGCACGCTTTTTTCCGTTCTGTTGCAGTTTGTTGTTCTATGGCTGTTGCTGTTCTGGCTGTGTGTCGCGTCGTCGATTGTGTCGTGCTTACGTTCCGCGCGCCGTGCCGGTATGAGATCTAACATGCGTATGTATTAGTATGTATTAGGCGGTCAGCAGCTGAGTTTCCGCGGCTTCTCACTCAGTGCATACGGCCATTCATCGTCGTTGTCCAGCTGCTTAGTCATTCAACTCGCTGTTCTGGTCGCTCGTTACAGCTGCGAGGTGGGACTGTTAAAATAAAGTGTTCGGCGTTCTCGCGGGACGCTGGCGTCAACATGCGGGATGTGTGACGGTCAGCTGAAAGAGGCTGATTGCATTCGATCTACATCTGGTTGCAGTCGTGCCTTTCATCTAGTTTGCTTCAGGGGTAATTTGGGCCTTCCGTCGAGACGGGATGTGCCGCAGGCTGTGCGGAACGGCTGTCTCGTATGTGATGGAGTTCAGTCGGAGAAGTGTGCGCTGTGTAAGGCCGGTGTCGCGGCGGCTGGCATGGTTCGGACGCACGCTGCTTGCGGGCATACGTTCCGCTTGAATTGCGTGGTACGTCGTCTACATCGTTGTCGACATGGGTGCCTGGTGTGTGATTCTGTTAACAGTCCAGTGTCTTTGGCTCCTAATGATCAGCGTTGCGAATAATGCATTTCTTCAGTAATGTATTATGCATTTCATTATCCATTTAAAAAAAAATGGGTAATGGAACTCGTCCCATTATCGATTTTTCCAAAAAAAGGTAATGGGGTCTCGCCCCATTATCCATTTTTTGAAGAATGGGTAACGGAACTCGGCCCCATTATTCATTTTACTGAAAAATGGGCATCCTACACAACCACTTTTTAAAAAATGGGTAATGGATGTCGCCCCATTATCCATTTAAAAAGAAATGAGAAATGGAACTCGCCTCCATTTTTCATTTTTCAAAAAAACGGGTATTGGAACTCGCCCCTATTATCAATTTTTTCAGCGCGGCCGAACTTTGCATGCATTTTTCTCAATACGTGATGTTCAAGATCGGTGTCCCTGATGTCTGATAAATGACTCGATGGATTTTTATGAAAATTTGTACCGATATACTGCAACATATTTTTTATGTGTGCGTGTGCGTGCGCGTGCGCGTGTGCATGTGCGTGTCAAAAACACTAAAAAGTGTGTAATTCGAGAAAGTTTCGAGTTATCATGTCGCGATTTATCACGCATGTAGAATCGTCATCACTTATTTTTTGCTCTAAATTTTGCCGGAATATTAAATCTTTTGCTTCCTGATGAACGAAGCTATTTTCATGAAAAAAATGCTAGTTTTTATTGTTGGAGCACTCAAAATAGAATGAAACGTCAAGAAATATAATTTTTAGCTGGCGTCCGGATGTGCATGCGCGTGTGCGTGTGCGTCAGATGTGAAAAATTAAAACCGCTACAACTCGAGAATGCCACGACCGATCGAGCTAAAATTTCAGAAACAGCATGCATGGATTAATAGTCAATGTTTCTTTAAAATTTAATTTAAAATGTTCAGGTGTTTCTTTTTGTAGGCAATTTTTGATATCTTCTAATAATGTCTGTGCGCTCTGTAGCTTTTTGCCCAGTGATCCCTATTAAATGTGGGGGGAATGGATCGAAGCATTTAAATTTGATGGAATTTCGATTTTTTTGAACTTCAAGTAAAATGAGTACTTTACTTTAGACGCAATTTACTACATTAAATATTCATCTATGACTAAAATAATTGGTAGAATGGTGATCAGCGTCGAAAAATACATTTAAAAAGTGGAAAATTGAAATTTTCATATCGCTTCCTCATAAAGTTGAAAATTGAAATTTTTATATCGCTTTCTCATTAAAGTTAGAAGTTGAAATTTTCAAATCGCTTTCTCATAAGGTTCCTTTATTCGCGGAGCTTCTTTCATGAGGACGCATTGTCTGTATTTTTGGCTTCCTGACAGAGGAAGCTTCGCGAATGAAGGAGCCTTATGAGAAAGCGATTTAAAAATTTCAACTTCTAACTTTGATGAGAAAGCGATGTAAAAATTTCAACTTCTAACTTTGATGAGAAAGCGATATAAAAATTTCAACTTCTAACTTTGATGAGAAAGTGATATAAAAATGTCAATTTTCAATTTTATGAGGAAGCGATATCAAAATTTCAATTTTCAACTTTATTCAACGTCAACGTCTTAGAGTTTTATGCAAAACGGTTGACCGATTCAAGTTTGGCGCGTAAAGAAATATTCCATCGTCACGTTTCACTTTGTTGAATCCGCGTTTGGCGCGAAAAAATACATGGAAGTATGCGCTCCAGAATTTTTTTTGCCCTTTCGATTTTTATTTCAGAATTCCTAGTGATACCTCTTTATCTAGCTTTTTAATCCCGTCATATTCATCGTCTTGTGTATGTCTTGCTGTAGATCACGATAGCCACCTGGGTTTTTCCGCGATGCTATCGGAAAGCAAAGAAATCGTTGTTTACAAATACCTGAAATCACTCATTTTTGCAATTTTGGCTTTAAAAAAGCCTGGAAAACTTTTTCGTTAGTTGTCGCTCCGGGACTGTAATTCCATGTATTTTTTCAGGCTGATCCCGAATCTGACACTTATTTTATTCGTAGATAGACATTTGATACGAAAAAAATGCGTCTAAAAAAAAAATCCTGAAATTCAAGAAATTTAAAATGACATAAGATTTAAACAGTTCGATCGATTTTCCCGAAATTTTAATAGGATCATCGGTTGCTGATATTCTACCTGTATACGCGTTGTTATCCCGATAGCTAAAAAATTGTGAGTGCTAGAGCGCGAACCGACATTTTTGATGAAATGAAAAATGGCGTACAAAAAAAACAACTATACATTTTTTGACATAATTTCGACCAAATGTTGACTATTGATCACACATGATGTGTGCCAAATTTCAGCTTGATCGGTTAACGCGTTCTCGAGTTACGGCGTTTTGAATTTTTCACGTCCGATTCACACACACACGCACACGCACACGCACGCGCACGCACACGCGCACGCACACGCGTACTCACACGCGCACGCACACGCACACATTTTATTGGACCCCGGATTAATTATTGATTATGGTCAAGTTATTCGAAATAATTAATTATTGTTCGGTAAAATAAACAAAATTAAATATTTAACGAGGACCAGCGAATATGAAATAAATGATTTCGAATTAAATGATCGATGATGATTAAAATTGAATTAGTTGATCAAATGAAGTAAACTTATTGATGATGAAGCAAAAATGTCAAGGATTCGGAATTGCTCATCCAACCTTCTTTCCTTCTTTCGTTCTCTCAATGGAAATCGAGTGAATCGATAATAATCGTCGATGATGCCGAATAATTGCAGGCGCTGAAATAATTTTTCGTTGAAACTCTGATTTGCTTATTTGTTGAAATGAATTCCAAAATTCAATTGTATAATGCAAGACTTCAGACAATAATCAACTGCGTATGTATAATATGAGGTAAGAGGTAGAATGAGGTTCCTATGTTGTTTCTGTCGACAGGTATAGCCCTGATAATCAAAGTTGTTAAAATATTTTCTATAAATCCCTAATTTTTAACTGCCATTTGTTAAACTGTATTTAAACAACAAGAAACACATTAGATATTTATTTCGAATGATGTTGACTAATTCCCCTCTATTGACTACTCTATTGACGGTACAAATATAGTTGTAATGTGCAAAGTAATTTCCACCATTATTATAGTGATAATTCATCATTTATATAATGATGTTTATTAACCACTTCGCTGTCAGGCGCCCCTTGTCGTGCCTCTTTTGCTTCATGACCCCTATAGTACTATTACAATCTAATTGTCCTTGGGTATCTTAAGGTTTTTTATATTCCTTTTTAAGGCTTTTGATATTCCTCCAAAATATTAAACGGCGGATCCTATATGGTGGATTGGAATTCCAAAAAATATTTGGATTTCAATAAAAAATGGGAATCCTATCGTTTTTGGAGGAGCAAAATGCTAATCTAATATTAAATTTTCTTAATCCAAAATGTCGAATCCAACTGTGCAAACCAGAATACGAATAATCACACTCACATGAAGAATTGTTACGTCCAAACAGCGAGTGCCCGATGCATGAATCGGAGTCCAGAGATGAACGAAATCCGAAGGCTCGGAAACAATGTTTCGACAATGCCAGCTGGGATGCCACCGGCCCGATTTGTGCGTCAGTAACACTGCTTACGTTAGGCCTAGGGTCGAACACCTAGCGTCGAACGTGCACCAGCAATAGATAGCTCCCGTCCCGTTTGGATTTTGCCACGGATCGGAACGCTTTTTGATTTAACACGCTCTAGTCAAGTCGATGAAATAGACCTATACTACACCAGATGTCAATCGCCTTCACGATATCCCCTTTTCTAGTCCAATCCTTGCGGGAAGTTAGTTTAACTGTCGGAGAATACGGATTTGTTGAGTTTTTACTATTATTTTGCCTCAGCAGTTCTATGGGTTTTTACAGGAGGGAGTGCAATGAATAATTGTCTCGTTGAAAACACATTTGAAAAATTTAGGGAGCAGAATTGCTCTGCGCATGACAGAAAGATTAGCGACATGTTATCTTAAACTATATTTGAAGAATAAAGAAAATGTACTTACGTTAAAATCGTTGGTGTCGAAGGATCAGGAAGATGTTATTTCGTTGAAAGAAAATGTCGGGCCAATTAAGTAGTTTATTGAACAGAAGGAATAATTATCGCGGATGGAAATACAGTTTTTACAAAGTTCGAACGAAAAATATCTTTCTGGAAAAATATCTTAACTGGTCGGAAAAATAACTTGGTACAAAATCGCAAATTACCGTTACTGATCTACTTCGGACGTCGCTTCTGTTCTCCTTGTTCGCTCTCGGGTATCGGCTTTTATCAGCTTGGCCCCTTTCATTTCCGATCAAAAATAGGGAAACAGTGGGTGGGCTTTTGGGGTCGTTACTTTTTGAAGGTGTTATCTCCGTGCAATTTCGTTACGCGGTTGGTTGCAGGTGTGCGCGAATCTCGGGCCGGTAGTTGGCTCAAGAAAAGGCCCCAAGTATTAGCAAATCACGATTGGAGATGGGAGTTCCATCATGGAGGCTATTCCTAGAAGTGAATGACGGGAGGGGATTTTCTTTAATCACGAACAAGTATCTGACATTTTTCTTGGCGACGTGGGGTAACATGGCATAGCTATGGTGACCTGCTTTTTCCTTATTTTTCATGATTTTATAATTAATTAATACGTTGGCCTAGGATTGACGCATCCTTTTTCCGACTGATTTCAAACAATTTTCTTCAGGCTGTATTCCTATGGGCTTGTCTTTTTAGCTCGAGTATCTAGGCTTATTTCCTCCTATTCGCGTGTGTGTAAAACAATTATTCTCTAATTTGGGCAGATTCTGTTCATCAAATATTAGTTTCCGATTTGCATTAATGTTCATGGGAAAAATATGAATAACAGAAGTCAGAGGGCGCTGTAAGCATCGCTAGCATACGGACGTGCCTGTGAGATAACTACGTGTTGTAACGGTGTTTTTGGAGGAAAAGCGGGTGTTTAGTTTTCGGAAAGTCCTTGGAAGTGTCAAGCAAAAGCCAAGGAAGAGGTGGTAGTGAAAGTGTGGGAAAGGCTTCCGAAGCAAAAGCGTCTCAACACAAAAGCTGAGAGAGAAAAGATAAGAGGTTAAGCACGAGCGAAGGGCCACAATGTGGTGGACGGCGCGCAGACGGCCACGGAAGCAGTGGGTAGAAGTGCAGGGACGACAGAGGGCGACACGGGAGACTTCTCGGTAAAACAGATACCGGGCAAGGGAAAGCGAGGGTGGCGCAAGGGTAGAAGCGCTCAATTACAAACCGATAGATAGATACTTGCTAAGAAGCAAGGGGGACAAGCTGATAAGTTCAACGAGGGAAGAAGCCTTTAGCAAGAGCAGGATAGTGATGTACTCCAGGTAGTTAGTCAGAATACGGGAGTGCGACGAAATTCCGGCGAGAGCGATGTCGACGATCCGTCGGAAAAGACGGACGCAGGTTCGGGAACTCTGCTGAACGATAGTGATGTGAACGAAGAGGCAGGAAACGTGACGATAGTGCCAGACGTTAGTGTGCAGGAAAAGGAAAATATCACTGCTGACGGTGAGAGTAAATGGATGGATAGTGACGCGAGTTGGGACGGTGCTAAATCGGTCAGTGGTAGCTCAACCATGCGCGAGGAAATGGACTTGACGAAGCAATATGAAGCGGAGACCGGTAAGGAAGCGCTTTCGGTCCACAGTAGAGCCGCTGAGAAATAGAGGTCGCTGAGAAAATCAACTACTCGGTATTGCAGGAGGTCCCGGCCGCTGGAGGTGACACCGAGATCGAAAAGGTAATCAAAGAGCTACAGGAGGATTTATACAGTCTGCGAGAACAGCGGAGCAGGGACCTGGAGAGCTTCGAAATGATGGGAGCGGAGTGGGAGGAGGAAGGAAGAGCACTGACAGCACAAGTAAAAGAACTACGCGAGGACCGGCGATTCGCGGAGGAAGCTGGCATAGGAGACCTGAACGTAGGTAGAAAAGTTGTGAGTGATACAGGTCGACAAGCAGGATGCGAAGAAACGTGGAGGAGGATCGTAAGAGAGGAGATCCGCGTGTTGTTGATTGAGATAGAAAAAACGCTCAACGAAAAGGACACGCAGAAGCAAGAGTTGGAAAATTAGTTGGTACAGTTGCAAGCCAAGCTGTGGATAGAGCAAAGTAAGATAAAACCTCAATGCGTGGAACATGCGTGCACCATACGGAGGTTAGAATCTAGTTTGGAAAGTTTGGCGTTAGAAAATGCGAGACTGCTGGAAAAGGTCAATGCGAGGAAGAAGGGAAGGGCAGGACAGATGGGAAAGAAAGGAAGCAGCCAAGGGGACGAAAACGGAAATCTGATCAATTATGTTAGGAATATGAGTGAAATAAGCGATGCAGAGCTAAGGGAATACGACAAGAGTAGCGCAAATCCGAAAAGCCCAGAGAGGAGGGACAAAGAAGGAGGCCAAACTCAAGATCTCAGACGCCAGGCAAATAAAACTGTGGACCACCCGGGGAGAATGTGCCAGGAGGAATGGGAAATTGAACTGCAGCAGAGAAGGTTACGGAAACGAAACATCAGGGTAAGAGGAGTTCACGCGACGACTAAAGGTGTGAATATTGAGGTGGCGGAAGCTATTCACGATCCGACGGGAATTAAGCCGTGGGTTAGGAGTGCAATGGCAACAAAAGGAGGTCTAGTGGTGGAGCTGGCATCATTGTGGAACAAAATAGATATTATGAAGAGAAACCGTTACGTCACCGGAGGCAAAATTCAAATCACGGAGGACTCCACGCCTAGGGAACAAGAAGTTAAAAACTGGATTGAACATCAAGCGGAAGTAATAAGAGGAAGAGGCGAAGAATTCCGTACAGGCTACCTGCAAATTTGGACAAAAGGCGAATGGCGGCGCTGGAAAGAATTACAAGGAAAACTCATGGCCGAAGGAGAGTCCTATGGAAGCCAGGCAAGATTGGAGCGCGGACTGAGGCCGAGACGAGATAATGGGTTTCGGAGTGGACATACATTCCGGCCAGCAAGGCGCTAAGGAGTCGGGAATGAAATCCATATCCTGGAACATCGCGGGTGCAAAGAAAATCAGTGATGTAAGAATGTGGTTAAAATCCTACGAGATTATTGAGCTACAGGAAACCTAGACAGAAAAAAAGGACGAAAACAGAGTGCTCAGTCCATAAGTAGCGACTATAAGTGGTTTTTGAAACCAGCAGTTAGAAGGTGTAGAAAAGGTAGGGCAATGGGGGGCCAGATCGTTGGAATTAAGAAAAGTATAATAGCTAATGTGATAATAAAAGAATGGGAAGAGGGATTGGTAACACAGGGAATTAAGCTGGGCGTAGATGAGAATGTGTGTATGATTGTGACAATGTATAATAACTGTGGTTTTAAGAATTTAGAAATCGAGCTTGAGAATGTGGTAAAAAAAGCTGAAGAAAGGAATGAGATTCCACTTCCGATTGGGGATATGAATGCAAGAATAGGAGAGGATCAGGGGAAACTTGGAAAAGACTATAGATGGATCAACGAAAGAGTATCGAAAAATGCAGAGGGAAAAAGACTGTTGGATTGGTGTGATCATAGGGGCTTACTGATAATGAATAGAAGGTGTGAAGGAGATAGGGAGGGGAATATAACTTTTGTGGGAGATAGTGAGGGCACGGTCATAGATTACGTTATTGTCAGTGAGGGGAAAGAGCACATCTTGAAAGAAATGAGAATGGAAATGAGAATAGAGTCGGACCATTTACCAATATCCTTCGTCCTGGAGAGCAAGCAACAGTTGTTTAGAGGAGATAGTCGGGGTAGGGATAGAGATCAACAAACCCGGGAGAAGCTTCTATTTTGGAAAGAGGACTTAAGGCCTTAGGCCACCCTAGAATTTTCGAAAAATCGAGTTTTTTTCTTTGTTTTAAAGGGTCCCTTAAGGCCTCAAAAATGATGTCCCAAATGATTATGGCCGAGAAAAATCTTTAAGTACTCCGTTTTCGAGTTTTAGTACAAGGCCGTCTGGTCCGCAGCGAGTCCCTTTTGTGAGCGCTAGCGAGAAGGTCCGTTAGGGGAATAAAGCGGGTATACGGCAGATGTTATTGAAAATATTCATTTCCTGATTAGTCTGGCGAGTTTAGAATTGTGGAACGGCTGTTTCAAACAGTTAGGCACGCCCAAGCAGTCGAGAAGGATGCTAGTCGACAAACAGTCGTTTTTCTCGATAGTTCTGTAAATTTGAATTTCTTTTTCCGGTGCAATTATTGAGTTGATTTGTTTTGTTGTATTGATTTGTCCTGACAATGAGTGACGGGTTGTACAGTGGGAAGAAAGGGACAAAGAAGTCGGTTTCCAGCGTCAGGAGACCAAAATTATCGCGACGAAGACCGTTGAATCGGCATGAGGCAGAAGCACCAGACGACTTGAACGCTAGTTCATCGGCAAAAAAACTGAAGCAATCGGAAGATTTATACGATATCGAAGTGAATCCAGCGTTTGGTTATCGTATAATTAACTTCATTGCAGTTTTTTCGGCTATTTCCGACGTTGTCGTTTGCAAGATATGCCAATCGAAAGTAAAATTCACTGAAAGCAGTAAGCGTGGTTTGGGATTCAAACTTGTAGTGTCTTGTAACAAGTGTGAGAAGACTGAGATACTGAGTTTTCCACTTGTTGAGACAGGCTACGGAATCAACCGTAAAATAATAATTGCCATGCGATTGCTTGGAGTTGGTTGGCACGGAATCAGAAAATTCTGCGCATTCATGGAATTACCTCGGACTACTTTTCACTCATTTTACGATAAGGTTGTCAAAAGAACACTGCAACCAATTTAGTTTGCCAGAATAGTATGATGAGAGCTGCGGAAGAAGAAAAAACCATTTCGATTGAAAACGGAGAAAATGGAATTGTAGTGTCAAGCGATGGTTCGTGGAGAAAACGTGGATTTACGTCTCTGTATGGGTTAGTGACTCTTATTGGCTATAACTTTGGAAAAATCGTTGATTGTGTGGTGAAATAAAAATACTGTAAGGCGTGTGAACATTGGTCTAAAAAAAAAGATACCGACGAATATACGGAGTGGGCAGAAAGTCATGTAGGAGAATGCGCTGTGAATCACGATGGATCGGCAGGAAATATGGAAGTCGATGCAGTTGTTGAGATGTTTCGCCGCTCTGAAACTTTGCATCAGGTCAAATACTCTCACTACATTGGTGACGGTGATTCTAAGCTTTCAAAGGCATCACAGATGCTAAGCCATATAAGGATCTCACAGTATTCCAGAAAGAGTGTATAGATCACATGCAAAAGCGAATGGGCACCCGACTACGTAATTTGAAAAAGAAGACAAAAGGTCTCGGTGGAAAGGGCAAATTGACTGGAAAACTTATAGATGAGCTATCTATTTATTATGGATTAGCGATTTGTAGAAACAGTGATTCAGTCGAGAACATGAGAAGCAGTATATGGGCTACACTGGATCACAAATTATCTACGGATGCTAAACCGCAGCACGACAAATGTCCTATTGGAGAGGATTCATGGTGCTCGTGGCAACGCGCCAAAGCGACGAATACTTTGGCTGAGTACAAACACAAGCCAGCTCTTCCAATTCAAGTCTACAAAGCTATCAAACCAATCTGTAAAGAACTGACCAATCAAGATCTTCTAACTGGATGCATTGGCGGTTATATGCAAAATAACAACGAAAGCTTTAATTCGACTGTGCGACATTGGCCCTAAAAAATATTTCAAGTGGGAAAACAGTCTTGGATGTAGCTACGGAAATTGCAGTTTGTGTATTTAATGACGGGTTTTCTTCAATTTTACACATGATGGAGGCAATGGATTTGGAAATCGACCCGAACAGGTACGAAATGTGCATGGAGATCGACGAACAGCGCATAAAGGTTGCAGAGAGATCGCTATCAGACCGGGTAAAAGAGGCCAGAATCGCTGCAAAATCAAGCAGAAAAGAAATGCAAGAGCAGGAAGATAATCTGGAAGGCCAATTGTATGGTGCTGGCATCGCAGATTAAAGGTATTGCAAAATTATTCATGATTTTCTACTACTCAAAACTTTAAACGCGTTTATCTCAAAACTACATTTTTGTAGTTGGCCGGAAACATGACTCAGACAATTTTCAACCGATCGACTTGAAATTTGGAATATACCTTCGAAAATACATTGTCTACAGAAGGACGCAGGATTTTTTTTTATATTGCATAGTTCATCTGTTATTAACAATTATGTGACGATCTTTAGGCAAATTTCTCACTTTCCACTTTAGAAGTGCGCCATTTTGTCAAAAATCAATATATCGAAACAATCCTACGTGTTTCTCTAGCTTATAATATATGTAATCGAAAAAATTCAGGCCCTAATCATGATTCATTAAATTACAGGAGCTGTTATCCCGGTCGTGGAGCATAGAAAGAAAAGACGTCGTCGCAAAAACGCTGTACTGCCGCCATTTTGAAATAAATTGCCTAAAAAAAAAATATTGTATGCAGTTAACGATATGTATAATAAAGTCCCATTTCTGTAATCTCGATTTATTTCGTAATATTTCTGAAAAAAAATCCCAAAAAAGCCTATTTTTTTCGGCCTCTAGGGTGGCCTAAGGCCTTCAATGATTACATTTATTTATCACGTTCATACGAATTTACCACTGTTATTATCAATAAAAAATTATTACCATGTTTGCAAAATTCGAATTTTCGTCTCTATATCACTTATTAACTTCATTAAGATTCACTGTAATGTCATTAGAGCGAATGATGTACCGTAATCCTGTTAGAGCGAACGATTCTTTTAACGTAGATTTTTTTTTTTCAGTATTACTCACATGATATTTCGATTCCCCGTTTTTCAACATTTCAAACACTTCTCTGAATATTAAAATTCAGAGTAAATTAAAATGAGAACGCGATAATTATTCGATGCTAATTACTGAGTATTATTTACTCCAATAACGCTGCTGCTTACGTAGCCGCATGGCATCACGCGTCTCCGTAGCGTGGCTTTCCCCCACAATCACTCTCTCACTGGTTCCCTCCGATGCCGCATGGCGACCCGATCGCCGCCGAGTTGAGACGCACTGCCGAGCGAAGGCCGCAGAAAATGATAATTCAGATATTCCCTCCTTACGGTTTTTCGGCCGTCTAGTTTCACCTGGTCCTCGCTGTACAGGCACTTCTCCCTAAAGAGTGGATTTTACAGGATTTTAATAGGCACTTTTCTATAAAGAGTGAGTGCCTAAAATGGATAATGAGATCGACCATTCACAATTCTGATACAGATTTATCAGCTCGTCGATCACCATATTAATCTTTCAGATTTCTGCCTCCAGCCTATGACGATGGAATACAAAATATCAGGAGATCCATTCATGGTCATCCTCTGCCAAGCCCCAGAGACATTTCGAATTTTATTCATGAAGACAGAGATATACCACAAGCTACTGTAACACATATGCTAATGCAATGGGGTCAGTTCGTTGACCATGATATTGTTGGTGAGTGAAATAAAAATAAAATTTCATGCATGTTTACTCAAATTTCGACGTTGTAAGTTGTTACATCCATTATCATGGTCATTATAAATTTCTACTAAAGCTCCTTGCCATTGACGTAATCAATACTAGAATCCGACAAACTTATCAGAGTCGATAAGTTTAGCGAGGATGTAAAAGATCTGCGACATCACGTATTCGGCACGCGCGTCGACGAAGTTGGACAGGAATAATTTTTGATTTAGCCAATATTATTCAAACTTAATACATTTCATTTATGATTTAATATTGCCATTTGTACAAAGGGAGATACCCACCGTCACGTTCCGCGGAGCAACGATTTTTATTTCTTAATTTTCCTGCGCGGTTCGCGACAGACCTCGCGAAATGGCACGTTCGGGCTCGCCAGCGCGGGATTGACTGTCAGGGTATCGGAGTGCACAGGATGTATTCCGTTACCTTTTCAGTATTTAATTTCCCGTATTAATTATTTCTATATCGCGCCAACCGCGGCGTTATTCTATGCGACGCGGGTCGCGCGATATTTTTCCTGAGAGTTGGCGGCTCGAGGGGACATACGAATGCCTCCTCTCGTCTCCGCTCGGACGAGGTGCAATTTCGCTGGCTTGCAGAAATCCTCTTCGGCTCGACATCCGACGGTCGAGAGATCGACGGATGCACGAGTTGGGGAGGCTAGTCCCGAAGATACAGTGAAAGCGTGAGCTTGAACTTCGGTAGGCTCCTCGATCAGCACCCGCAGAAGTAAAGTAAATCTTGAGGGAACACCTCGGTCCATTAGAACGCGCAGAAATCGCGAGGGCCGTAAGGAGCCTGAAAAGTGTTACTCGCCGCGGTGGTGAGCCTGTTCATGTTAGTTCATAAGTGTAGCTATCCACGCCACGAACGATATTGTCTTGTGGGTTAAGAGTGTGTTTACGGTACGAGAGAGAGTGAGAGGAAAGGAGTGAAGAGTGTAAAGAGAGAGAAGGCGTGTAAGGGAAAGAGAGTGTGTGTGACAGAGAGCGAATGGGTGTATGATCTTGCCGGTTAAAATTACCATTCATCTTGCTGTAACATAATAATCGGTCTTGAATCATTAAACCTAAACTCGAGTCATTATAAATTATTTACTAAATTATTTAACGACCTGCACGGGGTATCGAGAGGCGTCCTGTATGGGACGGACCGGAAACGATCCCAAACAAAAATATGAACTCGTCGCGCCTCCCGCGGCGGGGTGGTTTTCGACGTAAACAACGCCCGTACGTCATACCACTAAGCAGTATAGAGGTTTGCTCACTTAGCGGTGGAGACGATTACCCCACTTATCAGTGGAGTGAAGTTTCAGAAAAGCATTTATCACGAAGATAATGTTCCTGTATGAAAATGTTAGAGCCACCTAGTGGTGGAGAGTTCCGAGAGCCACTTAACAGTAGAGAGTTGGATGATCCGAAGATTTATTTTGGCAGAGATAAACGAATAACAGCAGTTATTGTGGCTGCTCTTGGCGTCCTTTATAAACTAATCGAATAGCATTTCGTTTGTGAGAAAAGTCTCGAAAGTGGTGACCACCTATCGGCACAGTACACTCTAGCATGGGCTACTGACTCGCGACCACTTACAATTTTTTCCCGTGGTGAGACGAGAGGCCCTAGTTTCCCCGATAGAGGGCCAATTATGGTGGCCGTAACTATGTTTCGTTTGCTTTTGTCACGTGATTGGTAATTATGACATCTTGCCTCGGGTTATTAACATTTTTTTTTTTTTTGTTGGGTAATATAAATTCACAAGCTCAATATCTAAAAATTGATATTAATTCATCGTCGTATAATTAACGTGCTCGACCGTTCCCACGATCGAGCCGCTAGTATTCACCAAAAAGAGTGACCACGCCACCGGACGTGCAGATCGAATTTCGCCAATTAATATCCGCCCGCGATCACGCGCGTGCGTTCGCCTATTCCGGCTCCCGGAATCGCGAACTTTTCAAGGCCCTCGATCGCGCGTGGCGTGCGAACTCATCAATTTATGGGCCGCTTCACGGCAACTGTTGCTACCGAAATCAGTCTTAATCTAAACTTCGAACTGTTCAGTCGACGAGCTGGTCTTCTACTAGACTCGCCCTTACACTAAATAATATATATTTAGATGTAACTGAGTAACTCTTGCCTTCAATCTTTGTCACCTTTATGCTCCGTTGGTTGATTTAATATTGAAATAAGCTCGGTTTCTGTACACATGTGCCCGGAACAAGAATATTTATTGTGTTCGGAGAACGGACCCCACCAACTAGCGTAGCGCGTACATGTCCAAATCTAAGGCCACCTCTGAGGCTCCCAAATCAAGGGCCCACCTCTGAGTCGCCCTGCGTTCAAGTTTCCCCCTTTTAATAACCTCTGAAACGCCGGCGAACACGTTATTCGCAACCCCTTGATTTGCTGAAGCACAAGTCGCCACGACCCCTGAGACGTGACAGTAATTAAGTGTTTTATAAAAACTGTTGCACGCGATTACAAATTAAGAATAGTACGCGTAATGTAATTATTCACCGTTTAGTAGAATTTTTGTGTGGTGACAATTCAATTTTGTGAAAAAGTTTGTGAGATTACAAATGTTGGGATGAAAAAACCACCATTCATGCATACCAACAAAAAAAAAAATTAAAAAAAAGTTGACAACAAATTTGAATTCAATGTCGGAAATACCGTTTCATATCAAGTCGTCAACGGTTCAATATTTTGCTCAACTTATCCCGTAGTACATCACATTTAAGATCACATCATCGAAGTCTTCTCATTCACCTAAAAATATTCTCTCAAATTTTACATTCAATTAATGGGTTTGGTGAATACACATCACAAGCGATTGATATCATGCCGTGACCCATATCCATTAATTCCAAATCACATTATATCGTACACTGACCGACAGTGTGCTCTCTCCATGAGCACGGCGAGTCTCGGGTGACCGCCCGCCAAACGCGGTCTTGCTCGGACATTGACGCATACTCCGAATCATGTACATGTGCAAATAAATATGTCCGGATACTAACTATGTCTTTTCTTCCGAACATAACAATTGGCGACGAGGAAAGAAACGAATCATGAAAAGTGCATAGTGGAAAGTGAAAAGTGAGATACTGCAACGGGTGATGAACGAAGAGTGGACGAAATCGAGGCGAACGTGGCGACAGGGAAGACCTCGTGGATCTACGAATTGATAAAAGAGACATTATTGGAGATCTGTGACCATTACAACATCACACAAAAATTGACGGTGAATATCGACGAGGTACGGAAAGCGCTTGCGGAGTTCGCAAAAGGGAAACCAAAGATATCAAAGAAAAAGGGAAGGCGAATGAAAATTCGGGGCTTACACCATTATCAGCACGGACAGACGACGGGACACCGGCGAACGTCATGATGATGATAATGATGATTAATCTTAATTATTGTTAAGTATAAAGTGAACATCTATGATAATATTTATATTGTGACGCGGTTTTTTGACCTCGTCACAAAAGCGAGAACCACATGGACGAGAGCGGGCTGTCACAAGCTCTCATGGCGCACCGTTCCACCTTCTCGGGCAATTCCGTGGGCTCAGTATAAAATAGGCATATTGTTACTAATTTAAGCAAATCGTTTTCATGTACAACTACTGCGGAGATCAAGAACTCTTCGAATACCAAGGAACGGACTACCGGTTCGAGACAGGGAAACGCAACATCCGAGGAATGATGTACAGGAGCCGTACTCTGCTTCCGGGCCATATTATCAGAAGGACGATTTTTCCTCACCTCGCACCAAGATACCCGTCAACCCGCCGATCGGGGAAAACGCATCAGCGACCAGCAGAGACCAGTTATTTGGCTGTCGCTCACCCTTTTTCGTCGTATCTGCGATAACCCAACAGCTGACAGCCGCTATTCGAAAAGATCTTCGCGCGCGCCGTACGAAAAGGTGTAATTGCGAGGCCACCCTGCAAGGCGCCAGTTACCAGTACGCTGGGTTATGGGAATTAGAGTAGGAGCAAGGGAGGGGGTTGTCGCAATCCCGATCCATGAGCGACAACCGTTTTTCGGGGATTCTCTCGCGAACGGTGTAGCGTGACGGTTTGGACAGCTCACTCTCGAACTACCGCCTTGGAATTTTACGCACCCGAGCAACCAAGAAATTTTCGAGCTTCCTTCTCGTCCTTGGATTTTAGTTATCGATACCGGTAAGCCTTTCGCAACCGATTGTTTTTTAATAGTTGGACGTTTAGTATGTCAGTGGTTGTGCCTTTTGCATTCGTTATTGTGTTTGCCGTAATTCACGTAAGACTCGGTCGCGGCGTCGGGCACCGTCTCAGGCTTTTCGGATAGTCGTACGCGTTGGATTGAAATCGCGTCGGGAAAGTATTAGACGGGCTCTCGTCGCCTGTGGGTAGTTTCTCTGCGGGATTGGCCGAGAATCGCGAGGGTATCCATTTTGTGTGATTGTGTATTTGTTAACGGCAAAACGTGCGGGTCTCTGCACTGTTCTTTCGCGATGGACAAATTTCGGGGTTTCGGTCGACGGCGGCAGCTGTTCGACGGGCAAACGGCGGGAGAAAAGCGAGAACGGCCAGAGTCCGTATCGCCCCGGTTTCTCCGGGTACGCCACGTATTTTCCAGTGCAATTTTGCCTGCACTCATTACCGGTAATTAAAAGAAACACTGCTAAGTTCGTGTGTTTCCCGCGTAGGCAGCCCCTCACGTCGTCGCGCGCTCGGATTTTTCGTCGGCGAGCAAGTGTCCTTCTGACCTTGTCGCGCGACAGCGGAGACACAGCGCCGATCGTCGATTTCCGTTTCTTTTGCTATCGCGCATATTTTGTGTGTGAATGTGCGAGCCGTCCGAAATTTAGTAGGGACTTAGGGATGTCGCGTTATTTATTGTATTTCCCGCTATTCTCGTGTTTCGTGTAATTATCTTATATTCTGGAATTTATTGGCATCCCTCTCGTTGGTGAACTGAGTAGCAGGCGGGAGTGTAGCAGGGAAAAATTGTACCGGGTAGCCTTTAAGGATTTTTGATGAAAGAGAGAGCGAGAGACTTCAATTTCTTTGATTCGCACTGTTTTTGGCTTGAATTAGATTTCTGTTGAATAAATGATTATTTTTGTCTCTCTTAATGTTATGTTGTGATAATCAATTCTGTTTCCACTCAGCTCGAATTCACCGGACCGCCTCTCTACCATCTCCCCAAGGCTGCAACTAGCTGAGCGCAACCTTATCCTTCTGTTAACCGATCGAGGGACGGAGTTTTGTGGTTAATTACCGGTATCGGAGGTTTCAGTGATTTTGCCCTCCACCCGGCAATTTCTTTCACAATATATATATATATATATATATATTGTAACGGGAAAAACGATCCGCGCCGACAGAAACGTCCGTGAAAGATTCCTGCATTACGCGGCCGTCGATAACCTTGTCGGTAAAGAAGGAATTGACTCGGTGAATAGATCCGCGAACAGCCACGACGGCAGCGATAGCGCGTTCTCCCACGCGGCCAGGTGTTCCCCCGGACGATCCACCTACGTCACAAGCGCACGGGACTCACTATATAAGCACGCGCACCGCGAAGAAGATCATCATTTTCATTCCTTACTATTCTCCGGAACCTACCTACTCGAAACGCCTCAGTATCGCTCTGACACTTTCGACAAATCCCTTGAGATAGCCCATCTCCTACGCTACACCAGCCTCAATATCGCTTTGACACCGGGGCAGCATCCTTGAGACAGCCCATCTTCACCATCTCTGGCCTCGATATCGCTTCGACACCAGAGTCTTAAGCAAGCCCAGCTTACTACTTCCATAAAAAAAATACAAACCCTATCTAAATCTTGTGCTGTGAGGCCTCAGATCGTTCTGACACCCACACCACGTCGTACAGAACTATCCCACCTTGGTGCTGTGAGGCCTCGGTATCGCTCCGACACCCACACCACGTCGAGCAGAATTGAACCCACCTCGGTGCCCTTTAGCCTCGGTATTGCTCCGACACTAAAGGCCACGTCTCTCACACACACTCAATAGAAAAAAGAACCCTAATTAAAACAAGTTTATAAAAAGAAGCCTTAAATCACCTCGATCACTAAGGTGAACAGTAGAAGCAATCATTTGAAATCGTATTACGTCAGACGGGAGCTTCTCTCCCCATCGCCCTACCGAACAAGCTCGCGTTTGGAATTCTATAACTAAAAAAGCAATAGATTGACGCCCCGTTAAAAGATAGCGTTGCAGACGGATCGCTCAGGTCGCATTGGAACTCTCTATCTTCCACTCCCATAATAGTTAAAATCATAAAATACTAGTTGGCGCATCCCGCCGTAACTGGGGACGCCTTTTCGAACGTGTCAAGCAGCAATTTAACTCTTTTCAAATCAACCCTCATTACATCCAATGATGACAATGTCCCTTGGTCTTCGGACAGGTTAAGCAAGGTGACAATCTGAGGATTCCAAAAAAAAAAGAAAACCCTCTTTCGGAGCATAATATCGAGTTCAGCACACGAACTCTCTTGTTTAAAAATTAAAACGTTAGCGGATCCCGCCTTCGCAAAGCCGAAAACGTTTCTATATATATATATTGTTACGACCGAGCAAATGAATAACACGCCTATTTAGTTTGGGGGCGGATATTATCAATACAATCGCATCTAATTATCCCGAGCACGAGCTGTCACACGTCTGTTCGTTCAGACGTGTCAGTCCAGACTGTTTAACATGACGATCGATCTTGTATCGATCGTCCGTTCGTCCGTCAATTGTCAATCCTGACTAATATCGTGTGTCTTAACGAATAGTCAACTACATATCCGTTACACTACTTCCCTCCTCATAAGTTGCCGCCCCGGCAACTCCTAGTCCACCCTCAAATGTGCCACGGTCCATCATTCTAAAATCCGTCCAATATTCGTTAACCTACACTGTTCCGACATTCGTCTATGTCCAGAAGGAAAACCATGGCCAAAAATCTTGGGAAGAACAGTGTTCACAATGCTAAATAACCACATTTTTCCTAGATTCATTATTTAAATCCGAGCTAAATAATGTCATTTTGTCGTATTTTGGTTTGTGTCTGGTCCATTCCTAATCGTCGCTTAAATACTTCATTCAATACATCACTGTATTTTCTTTCTTTTTATTCAATCTTCCCCAATTTTCCTTTTGGCTATTCGGAAGGATACGAGTAGGAAGGATTCTGATCATGTCACAGCATCTTTAAATTTGACCTGTGACACACAAATTAACCGCGTAGCATTCTGCAAATACTAGTTGCACATGGAACAACATTATTTTAATGATTATTCTCTCTTCCTCTCTCACTCTCATTATCGACTTTGAAATTCAATCAATGTACCATTGATTCTGCAATAACACGACACCTCATCATAAATATTCATCTGAAAAGATTTTTCTACATTAAATCATCGGTCACTGTTCGAAACCTCTCATCGGCCAACAGTGCACCGTTCTGTAACTCTGTCACTCAGGCACAGCAGTTACCCACCAAAAAGAGTTCTTCGGAAACTCACTAGGACGCTTTCCACTCAACGGGAGTCCAAAAAGCCGTCCAAAAGCTCCAGCAAAGCAATTCTCAACACTTTCCAGACTTTATCAATGCTAATATACTCATAGAAATAATTACATCTAACCGAACACGACTCGACAAATCGACTACCCCCGTCAATGACACAAGAGAGAAGAATCACTAATTTTCCGTATACAATCATAAGTATCTCGACAAAAATACGTAATTTCAATTTGCCTGTGTCAATCCTTCGTAGTTCTTTCCAACCGTCTTTCACCGATTTGGAGTTATCTTCAATCGTTATTACGGAGTGTCATCGAGATCACAATTTTTCCTTTTTCCTTCTTCCAATTTCATGCAGAAGCCATCGAGACTCCAATTTTGAATTCTATCCGTCCCCATGAGTCATCTTGATTGTCAATTTTGAGTTGGCTCCGTTCACAGGCGAGAGTAATCGAAATTCCATATTTGGACATCGTTTCTTTGTGAACAAAATCGATCTCTCAGGAAAACAGTTAACCTACGACAAAGAAAACGGAATAAGCGTAGAACTCTGAACATAATAGTTTTTTTTTTAATATTCTCGTCCTGAGTTCTTTAAGTCTCCAATGCAAAGATGTCATTATTCTCTCGTACATCTCTTTTCTTTCCAGTGGAATGACATCTCGGAGTAGTCCGACGTTATGATATTTTGGAAAGCTTTTCATTACACGAGTATACTCAAACATCGGTCACTGTTCTCCGAACAATACACTGCGCGCCTCTATACTGTCCCAGTGAAACCGTACATAAAATATCAGACAGATTCGTCCTCGGGAATGCAAAAATATTCCACTAACGAGAATTATGATCAGTAATTCGGGTCAGTAAAAAAGAATACTCTTGAACCACAGCCAGGAGAATCCCGACCAAGTGACACCAACGTCTAACCAAGCCCAGTTAAACGCTGAATACCCACTTAAACATAAGATTCTCCGGAAACCCTTACCAGAATGCTGCTCTGCCGTACTGCCTCTACGGGCAACAGACATCCCAGGCTCCAGCCAAGAAATCTACTTTCCATCATAAACGTCTCAGAACTGGCACCGCTGTTTTCTAATTTTAAAATGGTGCTAATCTATCTATGTGGACGATCATCAATTTTCCACGAGAAAGTTTCTGAATCCTACATACTACATCATTAATTTTGGTTTTAACTAAATAAGGACCTACCCAATCTCTCTGTAACTTTGGCCATTTTCCTTTGACTTAATGACCGGGTTTAAAGGAAATCATCTGTGACTTTGAGTCAAACTTCGATTTCATTTTATCACTCTTTGACATAAAACGTTTTCTGACTTTTTCGTGAATTAAATTCAATCTCTCTATAAGTTCCTCTACAAATTCTGGTGGATTATGAATCTCCGAATATTCGGTTTGTGGTTTTCCACGAAGAAGCTCTAATGGCAACTTAAGTTCCCTACCCATGAGTACCATTGCTGGAGAAAATTCTGTAGTTTTATGTTTTGAAGAACGATAAGCTAATAAGACAAGAAGTATCCATTTGTCCCAATCTTTCTGATTTTCTGAGACAAACTTGGATAAATACTGAAGAATTGTCCTATTTAATCTTTCAACTAAACCGTTAGATTGACGATGCAGTGGAGAAGTTCTAGTCTTTTTTATTCCTCGTGAGACGGATGGTCGGTTGCGGGTGATCAATGATCGAACGCGAGATGTAATTTAATGTATTGGACGCTTTATTAGTCGCAGCGTAATTACTGTTGTTGTACCCCGGATAGGGTAGTAGCACCCTATTAAGGGGGCAGTAATACGACAGTAATTAATTAATATAATTAATTAATGTAGTAACATTAATTAGTATAATTAATTAATGTAGTAACATTAATTAATATAATGTTATACTATATTAAACATTATTGTACATTTTCGGGCAACAATATAATATTATACTCGTATATAATACTATACTCGTACTATAATATTATACTCGTTATAATACTATATTCGTATAATAGTATGATATTATAAGATAATCGTAATAATATAGCGTAGTATATTATAGTATTGTAGTATGCATTCCAGTTCGGACAGCGGTGTCCGAAAAGCGGAGCAACTCCGGTTGCGCAATATCGAGGTATGCAGCGGCACGCGACGAGCGCGCGTCGCTACAACGAGGGCCACCAAAAACCTGAGTCAGCCGTTAAGCAATCACGGGCGACTCGGCAATTAGAGCATCGACTCGGGAATTACCGAGGCGCATATGTCGAAATAAAAACATGCTCCAAATCCCGTTCTCGAAGAAGCGAGGATTTGGAAAGATAACTGTTTACAGAAAAGAAGTAAACCATCAACATCTAAACAATATTAAGCTGACGTGCCTGCTCTTTTATTCGTATGTAAGGGATCGAGAGCAGGCACTCATCAGTCTCTTCGGAACTCCTGATTCTTACGGTTGACTACAGATACACCGTACGAGCAAAGCTCAAACGCGATAAGTGGGTTGTGCGAATACTGGACCCTTATCGTGAAGGGTTACCGCACGATAGACGGTAATCCAGTCGGTGTAACAAGAGTACAAATTGTACTACGATTGGTAATTCAAAAGGACTGACGTAAGCATAAATAGAGCTTCAACGATTAAACTAACGTATCAACGGATAACACATAAATAGAACAATATCCATACAGTGGAATAATCGAGCATTAACGGTGAAGCGTCGAAATATAAATTAACCAAGCATTAACGGCTAACTTAATAAAGCATTAAGTGAGCATTAAAATCAAGGGACAAAATAACGTCAAGTAGAACGTTAATCGGACATTAAAGCGAACCTCAGTCGAAGGTTCTCGGTAGACATTGTTATATAAGAGATATAACAATGTCACCCTGGTAAATCCCTGATAGTATTAACATAATATTAAACACATTAAATATAGTGCTAAATGAACATTGTTAAACAATCTCCGATAACATTGATATATTGTTAAACCTATTGTTAAACAATCTCCGATAATATTAATATATTGTTAAACCTATTAAATATATTGTTAGACAAACATTGTTCAACACAGTCTAAATAAATAATACGTTTGTACTTCACTTGGGTTCCAACCCTTTACTGAGCACAACCCCAACCTTACGAGCCAACGGCTCGCGGACAGAACCCAGATTAAATACCTGAGTTTCTGCGGCACAACACTGTTGAGAGCAACGGAGAGGTACCGGTTGGGAGCTCGAGCTAGACTGACGCTCGGAGGTGCGAGGCTGAGGGCCTCGGACCCCGTAACAAAGTCGCGACGGATTGTCGCCCGCGATGAGGTCCTTCTCACGGCTCTAAGCCGTGCGGCCGGATGCAGATAACCCGGGAGGGCTTCTGCGAATGAAACGCAGCGGAAAAATAATACCGCTGCGAAGAAAGGAAATTATATCGGTGTGATAGAGGCTGGAGCCGTTACACTCCCCCTCCAGAGAAAACGATGCCCCCGCATCGGATGTTGAACAGAATTTACATTTAATAATTGTTGTTAAGTGTGATTCTATATAAATTAAAAGTTTTTTGGGGGTTTTTGTTTTTATATATTTTCATTTTTGTGTAGATGTGTTATGTTTTGTGTTTTCTTTTTTGGTTTTATTTCGTTGGTTGTTGGTGGGTCCTTTTTGTTGTTTGAATTAGTTCTATTCGAATTGTTTTTTCGTTAGTTTGGTATTCGTCTCGGTACACTCTCGTCAATTTATGATGATGAATGTTGGTTTTTATGCTGATCTGTAACAATCTAAGAAAACTGTTATTTGTTCGTGTTAGTGGGAATGGTTTAGTTAGGTTGGATGGGATTAAATTTGGTGTTAAAATAGTGATCAAATATAAGAAGTTTTGTCCTGTTTTGTTCGTTGACGAGGTCTGATTATTGTTTTCCTTTTTGTTGTTCTAATTTTGTACTTTCCTTAGTAGTTTTTTGTTTGTTGATATTCGTTTTGTCCTTTGTTTTTACGATCCTTTTGTAATTAGATTTCCAAATTTAGATATTCTATTATCTGCAACATTCTAAATGTCTGATTAGTGGTGGTTAGTAGGTTGAGCGTGTTATTTGGAGTGGTTCTGTAGGCACAAGATGGGAGTTGTTTCTGGAATGGTTAAAAAAAAATAAACACGAATATTGATATTATATTTTTTTTTAAATAGGGTATATTGGTTTTTTAAAACGAAGCAAGATATATATATATATATAGAGAGAAGGAAACGAGGTACAAGTAATAAAATAAAAATAAAATAAGATTTAAAATAGAACAAAAATATAAATAAACGCGAAGTGAAAATAAAATAAAAAATAAACAAAAAAAAAGATTTTTTTTTTCTTTCCCTTTTTTTATAAAAATAAAGGGACCTCGTATTTTTTCTCTTCTTTTTTTTTGGCCTTGGCCAGCGCGACGCGTGTCGCGTGTACGTTTATGTATGTGGTTATGTTCATGTTTAGATTATTTGTATATGGTTATTTGTTAAAGTAGGAGTATGAATGTTGTGTATAAGGGTGTTTCGTTATTCGTCAGGTCCTATTGTGTGTCTGTGTCCAATCGTCGTTTTTTGTTTGTTTTTAGATCTGTCTTTAGTTCGGCAAGGAAAATGTTCGATAGGATTCTGTTTTTTATTTTTTGGAGGGACGCCAAATTTTGGGCGTCGATCCATTTGAATCCGTCCTCCAACGTCAGTTTTGTCGGGTCGAAATTTGTTTTGTTTTCGTCGTCTGTTCCGTTTTTGTCTGTTTGGGTTGTTGCGTCTTTGTTTTTGTCTAGTTTTTTGTTTCCGTTGTGGGTATCTATGTTGTTTGTGCCTTTGGCTTCCGCGTCTTCTTCTGTGTCCTCTTCTTCTGTGTCTTCTTCTTCTGTGTCCTCTTCTTCTGTGTCTTCTTCTTCTGTGTCCTCTTTTTCTGTGTCCTCTTCTTCTGTGGCTTCTTCTTCTGTGTCTTCGTCTAGCGGTGGTGGTGATCCCTCGGGTGTGTGTGGTGTGTAGTCTGGTGGTGGTTGTTGTTGCTGTTGTTGTTGTTGTTGTCTGTCGTATTTTATAATGTTTTGTTGCTGATCGCGTAGCTGTTGCTTCAGCAAATAGGCGACGCACTTATAAATGTGCGCCGTCAGTCGGTTTGTTGGGAGCACGCAGCAACATATCGGACATCCCGTATGCCGCGGTCCCAAATTTGCCGTCCGTTTTTGCAATCTCGCGTAACATCTGGCCGTATGGTCGGCCAACTTATTCGCCTTCATCCTCTTTGGGCAGAGGAGGCATTCGACTTTTGTAGATGATGATGTTGATTGCTGACCATCCATTGTTGCTATTGTTTTGTTTTTTTTGGTTTTATCGGTCGGGTATGTATGTATTTGTTTAAATGATACCAAAAAGTAATGAGACGAAGATAATCGTTTTAAGCCATGCATAATGTGGTTAAATTTATCTGTGTGCTGTGTGGTAAAGAGAGTAGTGTATAGTAGATCCTTTCTTGGTAAAGGTATATGTAGATGGATAAGGATATATTGGATTATTATTTATTATTATGATTATTATATTTTTTTTTTCGTTAACTTATCGCGTTTTTTTAAATTTTTTTTTATGGTAACGCGTTGCGATCGTGGTATGTTAGCGCGTAGATCGGTCTACGGGCTAGTTGGGGTGGATGGTCTGTGATAATAGCGACCTCCCTACATTCGGTAACCGGTTGTGGCTGAGTCTCGACCAACTCTATCGGTTGTCTGTGATAGACAACGGTCGGTTCGGGAGCCTCATCGGCTTGTTGTCGTGTTATTGTTTTTCGTTTTTTCGTTACGCAGGATATAATTTTGAATATATTAGATATTTTTCCGAATAGAGAGAACTTCCATCCTACTGCTAGCAGCAGGATGATTGAACCCAAAGAAATTCCGCTGTACTTTAATATGGTTTCCAGTGTAGAGAGTCTATGGCTCATGTAGTGGGTTTTCGAAATTTCTCTTGCTTTTGCTATAACGGCTTTTAATGCTACTTCGTTTTTTGTTAGATCGTCGTGTATTGAATTTGAATTTGATAGGCCTGTAAGAGTTTCTGTTTCTGTTATGATTTCCGTGTAGTTTATGTTTTCTATGTTTTTCATTGATTTTTGTATCATTGCTGTAATATTCAGAATCGGTGTGTGAGCGAATTTTATTTAGATTGACGATTTTATTTCTATTGAAGGAGTTAGTGTTGTTGTGCGAGTTTTTACTCGACAGGTGGGTTCGATTTGTAATATTCCAGCGTTTTCTATTGTTTCGATAATTGATTCGTGGTTGTCGCAAAGAAGGTATAAGGTTTCGGGTTTTGGAGCTGCGAATAGCCATGCGTTTGCGTTTCGAATTTGTTTCCAGTAGGTTTGTTTTAGTGTTTTTAGCCTAATATCGCATAATTCCAAATCGCTGAATTGCGGGTTAACGAGAAGTTGGACCTCGCACTCAGTTTCGTCGTTGATCTGTGCTATCGGGTAAATTTGTTTGCAGATGTATCGATTAACTGCGAATTTACATTCGTCCTCGCTTTCCAGGTTAAAATAGCTGCTAAAGTCTTCAGAGACTGCGGTATATTGAATTGCTGGTTTGATGTACGCGAATCTCGCGCCTTTCGCTGCCGAGAGTTGGCGTACCGGAACTGATAGATGTTGGTATAGTTTGTGTTGTGTTAGGTCCAAAAGAGGAATTTTAATAACATAAATAAGTCGTTCTCCGTTATGGAACGCTGTGAGCTCGATTATTTTTGTTAATTCTGGTACGTATTCCGCGCTGAGTAGTATAGGGAATATTGTGTTTGGTGTTGATTTTCGGATCGCTTCTGCGCTAATCAATCAATAGCTTTTTTGCTGAGAGTATTTCAGGGTGTATTTGTCCCATTTTTGCGAAGAGTACTGCGTTTGTCAACGTTTCTAAATCGATTTCGTACTGGATGAGTGTTTCCTCTACTAGGCTGGTGTATGTTATGAGTTGTTGGATTATGTGCAATTCGTATTGGAGTGTTGCTTGTTTCAGTTCGATGTCTTTTATTTCTGCGTGTATTGTATCCGCTAACTTGATGAATTTGGCTTTGGGTAAAATTGAAACCTGATTTAATTATGTGTGTTTGATTTTGTACGATTTCTGCTAGTTCGGCAGTAGTGTTTGCTAGGGCGTTTATTTGTGAATCTATTCTGTCTGTATCCTCGCTGTCCATTGTTCCGAAAAGTATTTTACTGATTTTTCCTACGAATTCTAGTGGTGCGCGTTTTTTACGCTTTTCTGCTGGGTTGAGCTCGATTGATGGTATTAATTCTTCTAATGTTGTTTCCGCGTTCGCAATGTTGTTCAGTCGGGATTGTACGTTTTGTAGTTGACCTCTTGTTAGGCAATGTCCCCTTAATGTGAAGCAAAATGCGTTGGCGGCGTCGAGGTTTTCCGGTATTTGTTGTCGTCTGGACGTTAATCCATGTGTGTCTATATACGTTATTAGCGTCCAGGTCGTATGGTATGAATGAAGTGTGCCCAAAGATTCTGAGTAGAGTCCAGGGTTTTTCGTCAGTGGTGTAATTTTGAAGGCGTCTGGTGCGGACGCCCTTACGTAATTGGCGTGGCATCTGCAACATATGCCAGTTTTATTTTATCTACGTGTAGAGTTTTTGTCGTATTGTCGTCTAATTGTATTTTAATGTTGCGTTTATTCGGAATTTCTACAATTTTGTATGGGCCTAGCCAGACCTTATCGAATTTACTTGTTTTGCGTTCGTTCTTTGCGAGAACGAGTTGGCCTATTTGGTATTCTGTTTCGACAGTTCTTTCGTCGTAGTGTCTTTTGGTTCGTTCTTTGAACTTGATCGCTTTTTCTAAAGCGAGTTCCTGAATGTTTCTAAGATTTCTCGTTAGGTCTGGCATATAGTCGTCGTAGGTTATAATTTTTTCGGGTGGTGGCAACTCTGAAGGTGTTCGAGCTCTCCTACCAAATACTAATTCGTATGGGGTGAACTCTGTACTCTCGTGTATACTGGTATTGTATGAAAGTGTCGCGAATGTAAGCAGTTCATCCCAGTCTCGATTACTGTCGATGAAGTGCTTTAGATATTCCACAAGAACGTGATGGCTGCGCTCGATTGCGCCGTTCGATTGTGGGTGATACGCAGTTGTTCTGTGCTGTTCTATCTGGAATAGTTGCGTGAAATCTCTGAACATTTCCGACATAAAGTTCGTACCTTGATCGGTTAATATCGCGCGAGGCGCACCGAAAGTTGATATCAAGGTTGTACAGAGTGCTCTCGCTACGTCTATTGACGTTTGATGTTTTAATGGTACTGCTATACTGAATTTACTGAATAAGTTGAGCATAGTTAGTATGTATGTATGCCCGTTCCTTGTTTCGCGTAATGGACCTACAATGTCAATGGCTACTTTATCGAAGGGTTGCGCTGGTGTGTCCGTAATAATCATCGGAGCTTTATTTTTTACTCCGACCAGTTTGTTTTTCTGGCAGTCGAAGCAGTATCGAATGAACGTTTCTACGTCCTTTTTTAATCCTCGCCAGTAGTACTGTGAGATAATGCGCTGGTAAGTTTTCGTCACGCCTTTGTGACCTCCGACTGCGGATCCGTGTAGTTCTCTGATGATGTTTTGTCTATTTTCCTGATCTGGAACGGTTATAAGACCTTCGCATAGCCTAAAGGTAATGTTTGAGTTAGTCGCGAGTACTCGTAGGTATCCTTTGATATTAGACCACAAAAATGTATCGATGATTTTTGGGTCTTTGGATAGAGTACAGGATGTGATTTCGTTTTCTACTAGAGTCTGTACAAGATTTTCTAGACACTTCTGAATCGTGAGTGTACTAGTAGCGTCTGTCGATTTGTTTTTGCAAATCATCGTAAAGTATCGTAGCGTTTTGTCGCGTGTGACGAAAATATGTCCGATTCCGGGATCGGACTGTGAAAATACCGATTGGGTTAGTACCCTTTTCCGCAAGTATTTTTGAAACCATTGTGTCAATGACACCGTCGGCTGACAGGAAGTGAGCTATATTATCTTCCTGCGCTAGGATGTTTTCCTGCGTTACTACGATATTGTTTTTTAGTTGTACGTCTTCTGTTATTGTTGATCCCCTTGTTGTTGGTGGAGTTTGTAATGTTAGACGTTTTCGTTGATATTGCGATGGTTGATATGCTGAATCGTTGTTAGAATCACTTTCTGACGATGGCGACATTTGATGGTGTTGGTTTGTTAGTTTTTGGTTTGATATGGTTGGTCTCGATTCGTCCGATTTCGAATCTGTTATTTCGTGTGGAATCCACGTTGGCGATCTGAATGTTGGCTCGATGTCCATTGATGGTTTGCTGTCGTCGATTTGCTGTGAGCACCCTGGTATGGCGACTGGCTGTTCGATTCAGGGATCGATAGTTTGTTCTTTAGATGGTGTTTTATCAGGAATGTCTGTGGTTTTTGAGTCCCAATATTCCTGTGTCATTTCAGGTGACATCGGCACAGGTGATTGTGTTTTTAATTGTGCATCCTCAGGATCTGGTTGGGTTGGGGTTTCTGGTATTATATCATTGGTGTAAGTTACTCTGGAATCCCAGTATTCTGTTGTTAATTGTGGTGATGGTTGTGGATCTGAGTCTGATGATGTTGAGTCCGGAAGTTGGAATCGAGTTCTTGTCTCTCGTTGTGGATTTTTTGTTTTGCGGGTACTGCGCGTAATTTTTGAATTCCAGTATTCGTCTGTCACTTCGGGTGACAGATTCTCAGGATCGTTTAAGTTTTTCGTAGTTGGTTGATTTTTGGATTGAGTATCCGGTACTTTCGGTTGTTTATTTGCCAACCTTTCGCTACGTCTCGTCGGTTCTTTTTGCGTCTTTTTCGTTCGCTTTTCGACTGGTTCGGGCAATCGTTTCTTTGATTGCTTTGATTGTGTAGTTTTCCGAGATTCTAAAATTGCGGGTGGTGAACGGAAATTCGGTGGTATCGTCCGTTTTCCGCTGTTTTCGTCTTTTTGTAGATCGTTGGATTTTTGTGTCGGGAGTGAAGGTGGTGACCTAAAGGTCGGCTGGACAGGTGGTTTGCCAGCGTTCTCGTTCTCGGATTCCGTATCGTTTTCCTTATTTTTCGCCTTTTGGTTGTCGTTTTTGTTTTCGGATTTATTGGTTTTTTCGCTTTTGTCATCGTATAAGTGGCCGGTTTTCCCATCAGGGCTGACTTTTTCGCGAAACTCGCTTTTGTTTTGCTGCGATAAGCTTCTTGTTTTTTGTGGCCTCATTGGGCTCTTTTCTTTTCGTTGCCTCGCTGGGCTTTTTTCGTTTCGTTGCCTCGTTAGGCTTTTTTCGTTTTGTTGCCTCGTTGGGCTTGTTTCGTTTTGTTGCCTCGTTGGGCTTTTTTCGTTTTGTTGCCTCGTTGGGCTTTTTTCGTTTTCTTCTTCTGTTGTGCTATCTTCTATATCTGTATATTTATATTGTTTTTCTGTATCATTTCGTTTCCTAATTTGTTTGCGCGGTCGTTGCCTATTTCCTTCGTCGTCCGTTGTATCTACTGGACGTTTGGAGAGTCGCCATTGTGGTTGCGTATTCTCCTTTGAGTACAGCTCTTCAACTATTTGCTTGATTGGTTGAATGAGTTCGCCTTCGTTGTCGGATAATTCCAAGATTGATGTATCGGTATCTATTATTAAATCGTTTTTTGTGGGTACACTCTCCGTTTTTTGTTTTGATTTTGTCTTTTTTGGTGGTTGATTCGTTTCTTGTTGAGTTTTTTTCTTTGTTATTTGTTCCGTTGGTTCGTCGGGTGTATCCTGACTGTTTTCCTGTATAATACGCTTTTTCTTCGGCGCTGGATTCCCGGAGCCCGTATCAGTTGTTGACCGATTGCGAGTCTCGGGTGATGTTTTAGGAGTCAGTTTTTGCTTTTTTAACTCTTGGTTCGCGACACTTTCCGACGAGCTTTCGTCGCGTTGCCTAATCGGCATAATTTCTGCAGGGTTCCTCGACAAAGCGTCGGCAACTACGTTTAGTTTTCCGGGTTTGTGTACGATATCGTAATCGTACCCGTTCAGGATTATTTGCCATCGTTGTAGCTGTTGCGGGATATCGGGTTTGTTTTTTATGTACGTTAACGCTCTGTTATCCGTGACGACCGTAAAGCGTTTTCCGTATAAGTACATTTTGAAGTACTCTACCGCATTTACTATTGCGAGTAATTCTTTTTTCATCGCGTCGTACGCGATTTCGGTTTTTTTCAATGCTCTCGAGTAGAACGCTATCGGATGGTCAAAGTCGCCGTGTTTTTGGCTAAGTACTGCGCCTATGGCGTAGTCTGATGCGTCTGTAGTGAGAGTGCAAGTTTTATCGAAATCCGGATATTTTAGGACCGGTCGTTCGATGATTCTTGCTTTTAGGTACTCGAATACCGATTGGCATTCGTTTGTCTATACAAATTTCTCGGACTTTTTTAGTTGTACGGTTAGTGGAATAGCAATTTTCGCAAAGTCGCGGATAAACCGTCGGTAGTATCCGGCGAGTACGACGAACTGCTTAATTCCTTTTTTGTCTTTCGGTATCGGGAAGTTTTCTACTGCGCGAATGTTGTGAGTATTTGGTCTAACGCCATCTGAGGATATGATGTGTCCCAAATAGGTCACTTCTCTGTTTAGGAAGTGGCACTTCTCTGTTTGTAGCGTTAGCCCCGCTGAAGTTAAGCGTTTTGCTAAGGCTTTAAATTTGTTTTCGTGTTCCGTCATGTCTTGTGCGTATATTACTATGTCGTCTAAATAGACGAATAAGTCTGTGCCTTGTAATCCGGATAGAACGACATCCATCAACCTCTGAAAGGTTGCTGGCCCGTTTTTGAGTCCGAATGGCATTCGATGGTACTCGTAATGTCCATTCGGGGTCGAGAAAGCTGTTTTATGTTTATCAGCTGGGTGCATCTCAATTTGATAGAAACCGGACGCCAGGTCGAATGTTGAGAAGTAACGGGCGTCACCCAATTGATCCACTATATCGATGATATTTGGGAGTGGGTACGCGTCTGGCGTGGTTTTATCGTTGAGTTTTCGAAAATCTATTACGATTCTCCATTTTTTGTTACCTTTCGAGTCCGGTTTTTTGGGAACGACCCAAACTGGAGAGTTGTAAGGAGAAAGGGACGGCTGTATGATTCCCTTGTCTAGCATATCGCTGACCTGATTTTGTATCTCCTTTTTGTGTACCTGTGGAAACCTATATTGTTTTGTGTTGATTGGTCTGTCATCCGTTGTATGGATCTCGTGTTTTGTTAGTGTCGTATGACCTAGCTGATCTCCGGGTAAACAAAATAGATGTTGGTATTTTGAGACCAATATGAGCACGTGGTCTCTCTCTGTTTCGTTTAGGTGATCCAGTTGTAAAAGTGCTCGAAGGGCTTCGAGCCTGGATTGATTATCTGATTGTATCGAGCATACTTCCGCACGGTTCTCATGCTGAGAATCGCGGTGGTCGCTCAATGTGAGATTGTCGATCGGTTTTTCCGAGATAGCCTCTACTGGGATTAGCTCGACTGTCGGAATTTCTAAATTAGTTTCGCAATTGTGCGAATGAATCGCGCAAAGATACTCGATTCCGTTGGTGTTTTTAAGGAGCGCGTTACCCAAGTAAAGACGATGGCCTACGTCCATCCTTGGGATATATCCCTCCTCGAGATCGGTTGGCTTTAGTCTGACAGGTACAATGAGCTTTGACCTGCTAGGTATTGTTACTCGTTCGAAGCTCTCGAACGGAATTCGATAGCCAGCGAATGTTATGCAGGCTTCGCTATAAAGAATATCGGCTGGAGTCCCCCAGAAAAAGACGTCGCCGAGTATAGCGTCCTGTGTAATCGGGAAAAAGTCTTCCACTAGGTGGAATTCGACTTTAAATTCTTTAATTCTCAGGTAGCATCTACCGAGTGTTTTTGCTGTTCCGTCTGTTTTTCCGTTAAGCTCGTATATTAGCGTCGGATCTACTTCCGTACGCAAGCCTAGGAATGATTGTTTTAACGGGTTTATTTCCGCTCCAGTGTCGGCGAGAAACAAAGCCTGTTTAGTGAATAGATTTGGGGACTCTAAGGTCACCGTTGGTGGTCTGTGCCGGCGCGACAATCCTAACTTGATTGTCGCTTTTTTAATAGTTATACTACCGTCTATATTTTTTACATGATTAGTACCTACATATTTTACAGGTTCGGTTTCGGTTTGCGCCTTGTTTGCGTCTTTCACTAATTTGTCGTTGACGAGCGCTCCGGTGTCCGACCTCTCGTCGCGCTGTCGCGAGAGGCGGATCTCTCGTTTTTTTGGAGCAGGCGCTCGAAAATCTGCTCGATTTGCGCTGCATCGAGGTTCGACTGGTGGTCTGATTTTCGCGAGTTTCGACCGTTACTCGGGTTCTGTCTTTCTCGCGAGTTGTCTCGGCTATTTCGGTCACGCGAATTATCCTGATTATCTCGGTCGCGTGAGTTATTTCGATAATTACGCTCTTGCGAATTGTTTCGGTTATTTTGATCGCGCGGATTGTTTTGTTGTGGATTATTTTGGTAATTGTAATCCCACGAATTGCTTTGTTGTGGATTACTCTGATAATTGCCCGTGCTATCACGATAATTTTCGCGTGAATTGTCTCGATAGTTATTTCGCGGATTATTGTGGTAGTTTCCACGGGAATTGTTTTGATAATTGCTTTGATAGTTTCCGCGTGAATTGTTACGGGAACCCCCTCGTGAATTATTTTGATAATTCCCGGGTGGTCCGTTTTGATAGTAGTTGGGCGGATTATTCTGATAATTACCGCGTGAGTTATTTCGGTAACCGCCACGAGGGTTATACTGGAAATTTCCGCGAGAATTGTTTCGGAAATTACCCGGTGAGTTGTTACGGTATTGGCGGCTGTTAACGCGTGCATTCGTATTTTCGCGTAATTGTTGCACGGAATAGCATTCTGATGTTGAATGCGTAAGATTTTCGCGATGGACTTCGCAAAATTTTAGTCCGTTATTGTCAGTTATTTGCGTAAATCGTACTTTCGCTTTTTCCGGGCTTTTGTCCCTCGTTTCCGATTTATCGCGTTTTCGTCCCTGGTGTACGTTTTGTCTACGTACGAGTTCGTTTTCGATATTTAGCGCTTCGTCGACTGCGCTGTCGAGAGTTATGAAATCTTTTTGCATAATAATATTCGCAATTTGATCGAAAAGAACGCGAATGAAGGCTTTTATGACGGTTCGTCGAACTTCGTCGGTGCGGTTTTGTAGATATTGCTGCTGATTTTCTGCTCGATAGACTTCTTTTAACCTATTTTCAATTCTAGTCGCAATTTTTCGCGTGCGCGTCGCGTAATCAAGTACCGACTCGTTATAATTTTGCGAATTTGATTTTAGTTCGAGTTCGAGGTCCAATAATTCGACCGGTTTTTCGAGCGCATTTCTGAGATCTCTCAGGAGTGGCTCTAATGCGTTGTACGTTTTCGCGTCGGCGATATCGGCGGCGACTCCCGACGATTTAAGTTGGATGATTTCGAGGAGCTGCGGTTGATCGTGCTCCGAGATGATTTTTGCTGCTTTTTTGCAAGCGCGCATGAAATCATTGAGCGGTATGTTTTTTCCGTTAAAACTAGGTATGAGGTTTTGTACATCGCGGAGCGTTATCGAGCTATTATTGTTCGCCATCGCGAAGTATGTTCGCGACGGGAGTCGCTCGGCGGATAACGATCGGCGGTAAAAATTATTTCCGCTGTTTGCTCGCGCGGGGCGCTGAGGCGGCTCTGGTGGAGCAATTTTGGTGTAGTTATTGAACTACCCAATTAAATTTAAAAAACAAAATTCAAATAAATTTTTGTTGTGTTGCTGCCGTCTGTCATGAGGCGCAATTGGTATGTATATATATATTTTTTATTTTGCTGCCGTCTGGGATGAGGCGCGTTAGAAAAAAGATTTTCTTCTCTTTTCTTTATTTTTCTTTTTTTAAATTATTATTACAATTTTTCTTTCATTTATCTATCATTGTTAATTATTTCCATTATTGGAGTTTATATAGGGCACTAATGAGAAAAAAAAATTATTTTATTCAAGGTTTTTTTTATTTATTATTATTATCATTTATTCACTTACTTGTATCATTATTATTTTTGGGGAGGGTGTGAATATGTTAGTTTTTGTTTTACGTACCCTTAGCGGTCGCACGCTTTTTACACGCGTCGCGTGTCGGCGCTCGGTTCCAGTGGGGCCGTGAAAGGGAAAAATTGCCTTTCTCTTTTTTTTCTTTTCGCTGTTCTTTCTTTTTTTTGTAATGAAATAGGTAAAATAGTTAAAATAGGTGAAATGAAGGGTACTTACGTTGCCACAAGGATTGCGAATAATAATCGCATGGATTATAGGTTTTTCCTTTTTTTTATTCCTTGGTTTTTTTTTTTTGCTTCCTTCCTTCTATTTTTTCTGTGACGTCCTTCCTTCCTTCCATCTGTTTATCGAAAAATTTCGGTATCGGATGGTCGACGATGGCGGACAGCTGGCGGGTGAGTCGCGTCGGTGCGGCGGATCACGGCCGTGGCGGATCGACGCCGCCTGTCGATGAAGCTCGCCGGCGGTAAAGTCGACCGCTGCTGCTGCTGCGCGAGGGTTTCCTCGGCGGTCGGTTCCCCAAATGCCGCTCGCTCGCTCGATGACGGGTACGCCGTTCACTGAGCGCTCGAAACTCTTTGTCATTCTTTTTTTTGCACTGTTTTTTTCTACTATTATAATTATTATTAGCAAGTTTTTATTTAATAAATGTCTTTGTATTGTGACCTCAATTTTTCCCGAACGTCCCAAAGGTCGTGCATTGGCCACCAACGGCGTGCCTCTCGACCGCTTTCTTTAATTTAAGTGGGCGCCAGCCGATTACCAGTGTAATCGGCGCGGTCGGTACCGTTGTTATCGAAGGTCACGCACACTCACTGCACCGGCAGCTGCAGCTAGGCGAGGGTAGAGGGGTGAGGGCGGTGAAAACCTGCTCCACTCCACACGAAACGACACACAGCAAATAATGGCAAAGAAAATATCCGGCCGAAGCCCTTCGATTTATTCGAACCCAGTACAGCAGTAATTAACTCGTTATCAGTTCCCTGCTAAATTCGCCCCGGCTACTCAGTTCACCGGCTTGAATTGCTACGCGTTACAGGTAATCCCTGGCCCGGTAAACATCCATACGATGGACAGAGGGAAAGAAAAGACCAATAAGATAACGAATAAAATAAAATCAAGAAAATATAATAAAGGTATTAATCAGAGGGGGGGGGAAACGAAAATGATGAACATAAAAAAAGTAAATTGGAATATCCCGAGCCAGGCCTAATTTCCCTACTAGAGGTAATTATCGGCCGGACTGTACCGCCGTCCGATCGACGCCGATACGCGAAAGGCGATGTTCCGCCGCACTCACTCACACACACAATCCCGGCGTGCAAGCTGCGATCGCGACGATTTCGTAGCGGTATCGCACGAACGCCGGACGAGAACGAACGAACCGAAGGAAAAACAAATGTACAGACCAATGACAGCGGCGGCTTCGAGACTCGTGTCTCTTTTAATCGCGATGCTTTTTCGACGTCCTCAGCCGCGAAGGAAAGCCTACGTTAATTACCCGCGCGAGCTCGAAACCTGCACGCCGCGACACACACACACCCTTCCGCTCCACACAAATCTTGCGCAGGCGATCTCCTCGATGTTACGGTACCGGTGCGACGAGAGGCCGTCCAATTCCCGGCACTTATGATCCCCGAAACTCACGGAGAGAAATAATAATTCCCCAGAATTGAGAAAATACACAAAAATAATTGGAAGAAGCATAAGCTATGTTTCTGCCCCGGGACGGAACTCCACGCCGCGATCGAGTCGCGGGCACACCCGATATAATGCGCGCAAACCGTGGATAGACCGCGTGTCCGACAACTTACACAGGAGTCGAAGATCTTACCGCACAAGATGGAAAACACACGATCCGGATAACTCCTTGCCGATACCGGTTATTCCTCCGTCCTTCCAATGGTAACCGGGTCGAGAGATATCCCGTCGATCGGTTTACGACAGATGATCCTCCTCGCTCGAATATTTTCCCCGTAAAATCGCCGATTCCCTCCGTTGATACGGCGAGCACACGCGTCCTATCTCCGTCGCTTTACAGAAGAGAGTCCTGACCTAATTTTTCGGCGTCGCGCTCGCCGCCTCGCTCGCATCCTCTCTCTCTCCCCACCTTTCCCGATTTTCGGCCAGTGTCCGGTACCTGGCGCCTCTCTCGACAATGCCCACCGCGCGTAACTAATTTAACGCACGCGACCTATATTCGAATTCGCTGCTTATCGGCTATATGTGTCGCGCGCCGAAGTTCGGCATCTCCCGTCGGATCGGCGGTACCGGTGATCCCCGTTGACGGCGTCCATCCGGCTGCGACTCACGGAAATCCTGCGCCCAAGACAGTGCAGCAAGCGAACAGAGAGCCAAGCCATGCAAGCGGGTGAAAGGGGTTAAAGCCATGCCGTCGACAGTCCGTAGCGATGGTCAGCCCCGCTCCAGTTGATCCCGAAAAATAATAAAAATAAATCCTGGAGAATTAATTTCGTGCCTGTATGATAATTTTTGCCCTCGAGATCGCCTGAGACCCTCAGCGACAAGATAGGCCCCGCGTACTCGCCCAAAACTCGTAGTTCACGAGGATCTGGGACGCGACCAAAAATTACCGCGTCACAGTATATATATATATATATATATATATTTAATGTCCAGGTTATTTATAAAGTGTCTTGGCACTACACATATATATATATTTTTTTTTTCACTGTATTGTTTTTTTTTTGTGTTCGCTGTTGGTATTTATTATTTGTTCTCTTTTTTTTGTTGTGTAGTGTCGTACGAGCTAGGCTCCAGTACGACGAATCGAGTTATGTTTTTCCTTTTTTCTTTTTCACTTTTTTATGTTTTTTTCTTTTTTTTCACGATTTCACTGTTTGTTGTGTTTTTTTTTTCACTTCCGAATTTTTGTGTGCGAGCACGGCTCGAGCACTAACGTTCAATCGATTTTTTTTTTGTTGAAAAATCAAAATTACTATTATTATTTTCTTGGTAAAAAAAAGTTGTATAGCGTGTTTAGATGGAACGCCCACTCTGACACCATGAGACGGATGGTCGGTTGCGGGTGATCAATGACCGAACGCGAGATGTAATTTAATGTATTTGATGCTTTATTAGTCACAGCGTAATTACTGTTGAGAGCAACGGAGAGTGTACCTGTTCGGAGCATTCCCGGGAGCCTCTCTCTCCGGAGTGTACAGTCTTTCGTCGCCTCGCACGAAGGACAAAAGCGCGCTAGGTCTCCCTCGTTCCCCCTTTTTTTGCCACTGACGGACTCCGAGTCGGTCGCGACGATAAGAACGAGGAGGCAATGTTTACATACCGCGCGAAAAGGCGCCGGGCCGTCAGCTGCTGTCAAGCAGCCAACGGCTCTACGGAAAGTCGAACCAAACAGCCGATCGGCCGGAGACTCGAGTCCGAGGTCGAACAGCCGAATTTCTGTATCTCTCGCCGTTGCGAGAGTTAGTTCGCGAGCGAAAGCCTTTGCGCGCGGTCGCACCGCCAGTTAGATTGGGACCACGAGACTAAGGAACAATAAAGATTTAGTAGCACATAGAGCCGACGACTTTAATTCCCCGTCTCCTCCTCTCCTGCAATTTCGGTCTTCCCTTTTTTATCAAATCGGCACAAGCGCTCTCTGCCTAAAAGTGCATAAACAGTACCGGTTGGGAGCTCGAGCTGGACTGACGCTCGGAGGTGCGAGGCTGAGGGCCTCGGATCCCGTAACAAAGTCGCGACGGATTGTCGCGACGCCCGCGATAAGGGCCTTCTCACGGCTCTAAGCCGTGCGGCCGGATGCAGATAACCCGGGAGGGCTTCTGCGAATGAAACGCAGCGGTAAAATAATACCGCTGCGAAGAAAGGAAATTATATCGGTGTGATAGAGGCTGGAGCCGTTACACTAGTCGGGTTCAAGATGGAAGTTGACAGCACGACCGATTCGTTTTGAAAATCATTATTTTGTCGTGGAATGTCGTGGATGTTAGCACGGGTCGATGTCGAGTTATTAAGCAAAGAAGTAGAAGGAATAAGTGAAACGGGAAAAAAGGAAGGGACATTATCTTTGTTCCTGTGGAGTTCGGCGATGATGATACGCGCCGACTATTGAGCCGCTTCTCTTACTGCGATCTGCTTCTGGCTGGTCATGTCCATGTTCGGACGCTGGCGTACCAATCCTTCGTCTTCTGCTCATTATCACTAATCATCCTCTCTTGAATCCTATCCCACTTCTGACACCAATGTTACGACCGAGCAAATGAATAACACGCGTATTTAGTTTGGGGGTGGATATTATTAATACAATCGCATCTAATTATCCCGAGCACGAGCTGTCACACGTCTGTTCGTTCAGACGTGTCAGTCCAGACTGTTTAACATGACGATCGATCTTGTATCGATCGTCCGTTCGTCCGTCAATTGTCAATCCTGACTTTTATCGTGTGTCTTAACGAATAGTCATATCCGTTACAATATATATTGTGACGTATTTTCCCGGATCTCAACGCGAACTAAAAAAACACAAAAAAAACGTAACCGAAAACACGAAAATCAAAGCTTAAACCGAACGGGAGCGGAGCGCGAAATCGAGAACTCAGAATACGTCACCTTCGGCCGTCCGCTTCTACGGATGCATCGACGTCCCGGTGGGCGCTAGTTAATTTTTGTTTCGCCGGTATTAACAACCGGGCCAAACTGGAGGTCGGTGGAACGGTCGACCTCCGCAGGGTCGATTTTTGTTTCGCCGGAATCGCCAAGCCGGACTAATCTGGAGGTCGGTGGAACAGGCCGACCTCCGCAGGGTCGATTTTCGTTTCGCCGGAATCGCCAAGTCGGTCTAATCTGGAGGTCGGTAGAACAGGCCGACCTCCGCAACCGAAATACACGAAGACAGAACGAAAAAAATAACGAGATCACACAAACGAGAACTGAACGGTACGAGAACTAACGCCGATGCATTCGCGAAAGCGAACGGTAGCGGAAATGCACGGCTGCTCAGGATGCGGGTTGTGGTAGAAGGGTCGCGATCCTTCGCCAATAAAGTAACGCGAAATCTCAAATATCGGAATCCCCAAATTCTTAATTAACGTGAACAATAATTTGTTGGCTTGGTAAGCCACGGGATCGCACACTCGTGCATCGGGAGCGCTCAGCTGACCGGGGGGTCGGAGCAAGCGTAACGAGAGCGGATCGATACGCGATCGAAAATTACCGAAACGATAAACTCACCGGATCAGCGTACTTTAATCCAATAATGAGCGGGAACTGCATCTCGCGATGCCTCGAGAACTTCAACACAATCACTGCACCTCAAGAGCATCCCTCAGACGCATCTTGAGCACAGAAAAATCGGTAGTAAAAATCGGAACCGAATCCGCACGAAACACAGCATACATTAGTCAACTACCGAACGTACGAAGTGACAGGTAGCGTGAGCGAGATACGCGAACCGAAGCGAGAGCGGTAGCCGGAGTCTACGGCAGCGCGAGCGAGAGCGAACGACTCAGCGCGCGAGACAATAGCCCAAACGTAAACACCGATAGCGCGAGAGGTCCGAGCAGCCTCGAGGACGACTCTCGGCGGACTGACAAGCCCATGACGATATTCTAAGGAAGCGTTATGATTATCGCGAGATCCTCAGCCGATAGCTACTGCCCTCTCAAACTATTCCAGAGCGTCACTTATGCGGGAACCGAAACGGCAACGCGGTAATTTTTGAGATTCGTCGCGATCGTTACTCGCAATCCAGGACGTGAAAACAAGGCTCTCTCTCTTAACTAAAACACAGCACAAAGTGTTCCGACCTTGCCCGGAACGTACTAAAACCTCCACCTGTTCTCCAACGTCCTGCATTATCACCTAAACGGAGTGCCGAGTTTGCACCGGACTTTGACATATTCGCGACGAAATCTCGTCGGGCTCTTATCTATTCGTGTTTCTCACTGCTTCGAGATTCTCTCCACCGAATAGATCAGAGGCTTCCGACCTGAACTGAATCTTTTTTGCTTATCTTAAAGCTTCTCACACACTCTAGCTCATCAGCAAAGTCTAAACTGGATCGTTACTTAACGGACTTTACTTAAACGAGAGCTAGACGGTACCTGGACAGCCGAGGAGCAGTAAATCGAGAACTATAACGGGCTAACCGAACTAAATCGATAGCTGCATCCGTAAAACGTTAATTTATGTGTCTTTTTGTGACGGTGATCAAAAAATCACGTCACAATATATATTGAAACGTATCGTGATTTTTCGTTCTGCGAGATTTTCGATTTCTTATGGCTTGCTCGAGCTCGCGGATGTCGGGTTTTAAACCGCTCCGAAAAATTCGCGTTTGGGTGGAGACAGTCTCGTCCGTCTCGTCGAGGGAGTATCGGTTCGCGTACTGGACTCAAGGTAGTGGGAAAAACGGGAGAAAGCCAGATGTCTTTCGAGGGTTTTTTTTTCTTTTTTTTTTTTTAATGGCCTCAGTCGGTTGTTCTTTCTCACTCACGCCTTTTGCGCGACCCGAGTGTGTCAACCCTTCATCATCGGCCAAGGGAAGGGGTTTTGCGATTTCTATCGCACGGGCGTATTTTTTCGATTGTTATTAGAGCCTATAAGAGCACGCTGCTCGATCCCAGAACGACTAGGCTGCTCCTGGTCGTTTGAGAAACGCCTCTGCGGCCTAATTGGGTTAATCGGGATGCTACTGCCGTTAAATGGTCAGAAGGACCAGAAACAAAAGAAAACGTGACTCTACTACAAATGATTCACGCGAATAAGCTCGATGCCGTCGCGTGGAGCTCAACACTCAATTTTTTTTTTCTGGAAGCTAAAAAAAAAACTATACCTTTCCTTCTCTTTTCTTTTTCGCTCGGCTTAGATCAAAACGCCTATGCGCGGTCCATGCCTATTATTCCTGTGCGATCGGAGCGCGGATGGTGAGTGCCCGGTCTTGTCCTCAGGAATGCGCGAAAATGACGTAGACTACTGCTCTACGCCTCGACACATTAATCTCATCACGGGACAGCTAATTCGTGGTTACGTGAATTGAGGAGAGTTTAACCCTGAGCTGCCCTGGATTTGAATACGCGTTCAGATATTAATTCGCGGATTAGATCAAGAACTGCGCGTCGAGATATTCGTGACGAGTAATTGTGCTTCTCTCCCTATATTCTTTTCTGTGAGCTAAGGGGACGGCCAAGAAACCTGTCGAGCGGTACAGCGCACTCTTCTCTCGCTTGACTTGGAATTCGCAGGATGAAATATCCTCGCTAATTCGTCCGTGAAGACAGAGAAGGATTGCATTAATTAATTAATGCAATAGCGTGTTTCAAAACGATAGGCTCCTTAGCCGTAGAAGCTAACCGATCCGCTGATCGCAATGTTCCGAGAATCGGTGCTCACGGTTACAACTGCTAGATTCAGCCTCCTGGTGCACTACCACAAGTCTGTCAGTCTAGCAGAGGTTCCTCTAACCACTATCGTTACCACCTATAACAGCATGTCGGTATGCTGTGAGAAAAGTTAAGCTACGAGTAGCAAATACGATTGAAATCAGACTAAAGAATGCGTAACCCGTGGCCTGGTCGGTGGCTTTTATAGCTTCCTCCTCGTTACATAACAGGTAGAGTGGAGGTGGGAAAGTCGGATGATATCACGTGGTCAGTCTCTATGTCAAAGCACGGGTGACGTAGGCTCTTAGGGGATAGTATCGTCGATTGTCTCGTCTCGCTGTTGCCAAGGTAGTCCTAGGGCCCTGATCCGTCGTTACGTAACTTTCCACGGAGAGGTGGCGGCTTACGTAACGGTGGGACTCGCGAAAGCATGGTGGAGGGGTTGTCGTGGCGTGACGTGACGTGACGGTGGCGTATGCTGCTCCTCGTGTCGCTTGTCGCGTCGTCCATCACTCCCGTGCCTAGTCGGGTTTTCGCAGAGCGTAGGGGCCCCGGGCACTTTATACCCGTTAATGTTTTGGGTTTGTTATTTTTTGGAAATGAGCTAGGAAAAAACCCTTGCCGTGCGTTGTTAATTTCTTGTCCTTACGTCACTCGGGTTTTTTTTTTTTTATTCCCGTTTTGTGGTTTTGTTCCGGGATTTTGGTCGATATTCACCATGTAGTGGTGTCGCCTCGTCCCCGCGTTAGTTGTATGGACGGGGAGGCTTATCAACCCCGCTGAACAGTCGATTAAATCAAAATTAATTTGATTAATCGATTCTTCTTCGGCAATGTCGGTAAAAACAGTCTCTGAGCTATCGATCGTTTGCTCGGTAGATTTGTCTTTCAGGCCCGTGGCTTGTTTTCCCCTGGGCGGGTAAGCCCTTACCGACGCTGCTCGCACATGGGTCGATTGTACCGCCAGGGGTGGGGCCTCTCCTTGCGCTACACCTACCCTCGCTCGCAGGTGATTAGTGCGAGTTTCTCGCCGCTAAGCCTCGAACTCCCGAGCGGGAGGTAACAATTCCGGTGTCGATGATGACGACCCCGATCGTCCCGTTACAATATATATATATATATATATATATATGTATATATATACATATATTGTAGCGACAATTCTCGACAAGGAGAAGTTCCTGCCAAAAACCCTTCTCGTTCTCCCCTTTTATTTTTCCCGGAGCGCCAGGTATGACCGTTCGTACCGGGGAGAACAAAACAATTTCCCTACTGGCTGCTGTCAAGCTCTAGGGCAGAGTGGCTGGGTCAGGGGCGCGTTCGATCGGTAAATAAACTATAATAAATAATGACTAAAAACTCTGATTTTATTAAAACACAAATTGATGACTCGACGAGAAGGAAACCGGGCAAATCCCGAAGGAAAACCTTCCACCAAAATAACAAATTGACGGGTCCGTCACAACTCGAATGCACCCGCGGTAAAACGTTACAGCAAAGTCCCGACAATTCTCGGGATTTAACTCCGCGCTCTCGCACACGCACATGCTCACACACACAATGAACAACGCGGTACGAGACGGTCCTCGGTACGGCCGGCTCGAGACGATTCAACAAAAACACAAAAATCCAATAGACTGTTCTTTCGGAATAAACCAACTATCGTAAGTAGACTTCAGTACCTATACGGATTTTTTTAAGATGGCGGCTTTGAGGAGTAGTGGTGCTGTGTAGTGTGCTCGGCCGGGCCGCTAGGCCCGCCGGCTCGCTGCTGGGGGTCGTCCCCTCCCCCCCTTCCCCCTGCGGCCCTTGTAGGGAAGTGGTGGGTGTTCAGGGTGAGGAGCTGGAGGAGATGTTGCTTCTTCGGCTGTCAAGTCCCGACCACCCGCCCCTGGTCGATCACTTGAGTAGCTCGACTTGAGTGTGAGCGGAGGGGGTGATAGAGAGAGGGTAGTGAAGGGAGGGAGTGAGCGGGGGTAGTGGAAGGGCGTGAGAGCGTGGCGGGGGTGTTTGGTGTAGCGGGGGTGAGTTGGCTGGAGCGCGCGCGGGGCCAGCTGGTGACGGTGTAGTGACGAGTCGCGCCATGTTAGATTTTTGGGGGTACGCTAGCGGCCGAGCGGCGGCGGGCCCATCGGTTCGGGTGCGTGAGAAGGGATGCCGAGCGGTGCAGCGCGTAGACGGTATAGCGGTGGATGGCTGAAGTAGACGGAGCGCGCGGAGAGCTCGTGACGATGTAGCAGCGAGTCGCGCCATCTTGGATTCCGGCAGGCGCTGGCTTGCTGCGGGAGGCAGGGCTCTCGCTGTTGCGCGTAGGGTATTTCTCGAGGGTGAATGCTTTGCGTAAGCTAGCTTGGCCGAGCGGTATAAGGCGTTGAATTCAAGCGTCGTTTTCCTACGGAGCGCGGGTTCGATTCCAATATGTAGCAATGTTTTTTAATTTTTCAGCACTTTGAAAATAAACATGAAACGGGTGAGGGAAGGTAAGTAAAAATAATTGTGTTTCAAATTTTTACAATAAAGTTTGCATTTTTTTATTCTTAAATCTAGTTGTACATATATATATTTTAATGTATACAAATTTAAAAATTATTTTTTAAATTTAAACTCCAATGTATATATTTTTTCGTTAAGGCATTTCTTGTATACGCTCTATCACTTTACGGAAAAGATATTCGTGATGAAGACCCATTAATTCGGTGCCAATCAAGTAGCGTTTTTCATCCATTTCTTCATCCTCCTGCGTAGGGAAATGCTGCAGTTCGAAACGCGCTATTATAGTACACGTATAGTCATCTCTGATTTTTCGGAGTCCCTCAGCGGAAAATCGTTTTTCGTCGAGCATAGCCCATTCGTCGTTCGCGACCTTCCAGCTGATGTGGCTGATTAGCTCATCTTTCAGCTTCTTCACGATGCTGAGATCTTCAGAAAGCAGTCGGATCCTATGATCGATGCAAGGAATCAACTTCGCTAGTCCCTTGTATGTCGTCTTTTGCATGATAATTTCTAACGGAAAACCTTTTTTCGCTCGCCTCTGTTCGTCGTATTCTGATTCGTTAAGTGCGAGGACAATAGCTTGTTCGTTGTAAACAGTTGTACAGCGCAGTATCTTCCGTCCGAGCGATTGTATAGGCGGCGGCGATTTAGGTTTTAGCTTGCCAACCTGCCCGCAGCTATAAATCCAGTCGTCAGTTACGGGTTCCAGTGCGGACATTTCTCGCCATTCATCCACAGACAGTGAAATTCCTTTTGAGTAACGGTTGGAGAATTTTATTGCTACCTCGAAGTCTTCATCGTTTACTAGTTCGAGTCCGATTGTAACCATTTTACTGCCTGATGCATTTAAGTTGTACGTCGTCGCTAATATCATGGCCTGGCTTAATGGCCGCCACGGAATTTCTTCAAGTGGCTTGTCCTCTTTGTCCAGAGCCCGTTTCAGTAACCGATGCACCGAGTCACCCTTTTGTTTGTTATTCACAACGGTGGTAGGATTTTCCATTTTATTTTTTCAATATGTTTTGGATGATATTTAAGAGGAAGCCTGAGCTCTTCAAGCACCGAAGACGTAATGACCCGAGATCGAGACGTCAGCTAGAGCTGTGTTGACGCAATTTTTCAGAGGAGAAGGGGTGAAGACACGCCTCAAAGATGCTGCTCACTTGAGTGGGGGTGAGCGTCGCGGGTGGCTTGCGCAGCTATCGAGTTCAAACCCCTACGGAAATTTCCAGGTTTAATAGCCATTCTCTGGTTAAACACTAAGAGACAAGGACAAACATGTACAACGACGAAATAAAAATAAAAATGCGCGAAAAACGCGATCACAATGCAGCTATAGACTTTACAACAGTTAGGATGGTGCAGCTGCCTATAATATTATGACGCGTAGCCGTAATAAAACCCATGAAGCGTACGGGCCGCACCGAGGATTGTTCGGCGCAAGCTACCTGGAACAATGGTAATTTTACAGCCTTTACTCGAAGGATTTTCCTCGAGTCACGGAGTTTTAGGGTAGAAGACCGGGGTGGGCGTCATTTTGTCACCAATGATCACTCCGAACTTGTACAGTGGAAGAGGGGGTTGCTGGTCAAGAGAAAAACTATAAGTCTAAGTGTTTCTGTGGAAAACTATTCTGTTTCGTTCACCGGTGCAAACGGCCCACATCTCCAGTGTTTATCCTGTTGACGTAGTGTTTTTGTGCAATTTTTGTTTTCTGTGACGCGTGAACGAAAATAAATTGTAAAATGGCTGACGCCGTTATTCGTGCTATCATTATCGCGATTGTGAAAGTTTTGGCGGTCAACCCTACGCGAGTAGCGGAGAGGTTGCTGCTGAAGTCGACGGATCGGTTGTTAAAGTGTATTCGAGGTCCGGCTTTGATACGGAGGGTCAAATGCTTCCTGGACCACCTAACGACGGCCCAGATTATTAAAATGTATAAAGAGGGTAAATTTGGCGAAAGCTATGAAGTGCTGAAGATCGTGTGCCAGGCTGTCAACGGATCGACGTACAAAAATTCGCGGGATGCTGCAGCACTCCGCGACGATATCGCACGATTTGGTAAGTGCAGTCCAAGTGTTTGTTGTTTTAATTCGTGTCAGGTTGTGTAATTCTGTTTAAAAATTATCACATATATGTATTACTAATTACAGAAGCCCTCCGGAATGAGGAAGCAGTGCGAAACGATGTAGCCGCAGCTGTGAGGGCAGCCGAACGAGCATTGCAGGAGGCGACTGCCAAGCTGAATGATGCGAGGGCCATGGCAGAGGTTCACGATATTCCATGGGAAGACGAAGGTACGTGTAAAAGTTAAAAGTTCAAAGTAAAAAGTTCGAAGTAAAAAGTTCACAGTAAAAGTAAAAAGTAAAAAGTAAAAAGTAAAAAGTAAAAAGTAAAAAGTAAAAAGTAAAAAGTAAAAAGTAAAAAGTAAAAAGTAAAAAGTAAAAAGTAAAAAGTAAAAAGTAAAAAGTAAAAAGTAAAAAGTAAAAAGTAAAAAGTAAAAAGTAAAAAGTAAAAAGTAAAAAGTAAAAAGTAAAAAGTAAAAAGTAAAAAGTAAAAAGTAAAAAGTAAAAAGTAAAAAGTAAAAAGTAAAAAGTAAAAAGTAAAAAGTAAAAAGTAAAAAGTAAAAAGTAAAAAGTAAAAAGTAAAAAGTAAAAAGTAAAAAGTAAAAAGTAAAAAGTAAAAAGTAAAAAGTAAAAAGTAAAAAAGTAAAAAAGTAAAAAAGTAAAAAAGTAAAAAAGTAAAAAAGTAAAAAAGTAAAAAAGTAAAAAAGTAAAAAAGTAAAAAAGTAAAAAAGTAAAAAAGTAAAAAAGTAAAAAAGTAAAAAAGTAAAAAAGTAAAAAAGTAAAAAAGTAAAAAAGTATTAAGTTGAAAGTTGAAAGTTGAAAGTTGAAAGTTGAAAGTTGAAAGTTGAAAGTTGAAAGTTGAAAGTTGAAAGTTGAAAGTTGAAAGTTGAAAGTTGAAAGTTGAAAGTTGAAAGTTGAAAGTTGAAAGTTGAAAGTTGAAAGTTGAAAGTTGAAAGTTGAAAGTTGAAAGTTGAAAGTTGAAAGTTGAAAGTTGAAAGTTGAAAGTTGAAAGTTGAAAGTTGAAAGTTGAAAGTTGAAAGTTGAAAGTTGAAAGTTGAAAGTTGAAAGTTGAAAGTTGAAAGTTGAAAGTTGAAAGTTGAAAGTTGAAAGTTGAAAGTTGAAAGTTGAAAGTTGAAAGTTGAAAGTTGAAAGTTGAAAGTTGAAAGTTGAAAGTTGAAAGTTGAAAGTTGAAAGTTGAAAGTTGAAAGTTGAAAGTTGAAAGTTGAAAGTTGAAAGTTGAAAGTTGAAAGTTGAAAGTTGAAAGTTGAAAGTTGAAAGTTGAAAGTTGAAAGTTGAAAGTTGAAAGTTGAAAGTTGAAAGTTGAAAGTTGAAAGTTGAAAGTTGAAAGTTGAAAGTTGAAAGTTGAAAGTTGAAAGTTGAAAGTTGAAAGTTGAAAGTTGAAAGTTGAAAGTTGAAAGTTGAAAGTTGAAAGTTAAAAAAGTTAAAAAAGTCAAAGGTCAAAGGTCAAAGGTCAAAGGTCAAAGGTCAAAGGTCAAAGGTCAAAGGTCAAAGGTCAAAGGTCAAAAGTTAAAAGTTAAAAGTTAAAAGTTAAAAGTTAAAGTTAAAAGTTTTTATTTTTCAGTTTCTATGACTCTGGAAGATGAACTCGCCAACATCACGGCGAACTTATCGATACTGGAGGCTGACGACGCCGAGAGGGATCTTGACGAGTCCTCCATCATCGGACATGGCGGCGGGTTGGACAACTTGCGGGCTGAGCTGTCCTACGGGGATGGGCAGTTCGGCCAGCCGATAGCGAACTCCACGCAGATCGGTGGAGGATTAGAACGGGGCTTGCTCAATGGGTCGATCGGCGACATTTCCTCGCTTTCGGAGCCTCCGTCACCTCTAGAACCTTTCGAACCCATCGCAGGACCTTCGCGACGGAGGACACCTTCGCCGCTTCAAAATGGCGGGGGCAACGAGCTCGTCGAGTCTTTGACGAACTCGACACATTTCGGGGGCGACTTAATGGAGGATTCGCGACCCGAGAACCTCGCTGAACCCGTTGCAGGACCGTCAACAAGCCCGCAGTCGGCTCTATCGCTATCCGGTGAGTCAAAAATTATACACCGCGTTGAATCCCGACAGTGGTTCGATAGATTTAAGGCTACAGGGACCGTATTAACTGTAAGAATCCGCGAGCCTTCCGAGGATATGAGCCCTGTATCGTGGTTAGAGGACGCGATACGTGAGCTACACACGCTTCTCGTGAGTGGTAGCGAGCCGACAGATATGGTTGGCATTGAATTTAAATCAAACGCGTTCACGCGGGGACCCGTAGGCATGTCGTATAGACCCGTTGCAGATTTTAATTTCGAGGGGTTATTCACCATTATTAGCAGCGTTTCACAAAGTGCTGCCGGGTTCAGCATCGACGACTCGTTCACCATAACGAGTAATATAATCGCGATGCCTATAGGTTCCGGGAGGCCGAAAAAAAAGTCAGGCGTGTCGATTTTTGGGCGAAGCGTTCGGTAATTAAATTCCGAAATGATGACAACCTCTGTCTCCCGCGGAGCATCGTGGTAGGTAAGGTGGATGCCGAGCGCGGCCAGATCAGACAGGGTGTGCTCCAGAAACGCTGGGATAATGTACATCGGAGTAGATCGCCACTCCAAAAAATCCTGGCTGAAGAATTAGTTAGGGCAGCGAACATAGAAGTTCCTGCAGGGGGTTGCGGTATACCGGAGCTACAGGCTCTTCAGGAGGTACTTGCGTGGGAGGGGGTGGCGCTAATATTATTTGATATCGAGTCATTCGGCAGTAGTGAGCTGGCTTTGTTCAACGGTACCGATACTGTGCTACGCTGTGTTCCAAAAGTCGAGTATAGTATTTATCTGCTGCATGATAATCAGGAGCAGCACTACGGTCTGGTGTTAAATCTCCCCGCGGCAGCCGGTGCTTCGTTTTTCTGCCCTCCATGCGGTGTTGCATACGGCCGCATCACGGGTCATCAGTGCGGCCAGAAATGTCCCTACTGTATGACTAGCCCGCCATGCGACGCAAACGTCGTAAAGAAACGTTGTGAAGATTGCGGGCGCTTCTTCCGCGGCAATGACTGTTTCGCGAGGCACAAGATGCTCGGCTCGCATGGAGCCCAATCGCGATTATGCGATATGCTGCAGACGTGCCGAACATGCTTACGACAAGTGTACAAGAAAGACGCCGCGAAACATGAATGTGGTCAGTTTTACTGTAGAACTTGTAAGCAGAAGCGCCCTGAAAATCACAATTGCTTCATGGCATCGCTGCGTCCGGCAAAAAAATCGAATCATCCGGATATATTCATTTTTTACGATTTTGAGACGAGGCAGGAGCGCGGAGTCGAAGGAGTCCCGAACCAATATCTGCACGAAGTAAACCTGTGTGTCAGCCAACAGCGTTGCACAGAGTGCATCGATGAAGATGATGACTCGTGGGATTGTAGTCTGTGCGGTAGTGTTGGTGAACAAATTTTCGGAGAAGTCCCTGTCGCGGAATTTGTAGAGTATGTTTTACTAGACAGGAAGAATGTCGGCAAGGTTATATGTATAGCACATAACGCAAAGGGGTTCGACGCCCAGTTTATTCTGAAATATATCGTCGAAGAGAAGCGCGAAGTACCCAAATTGATCGATAATGGAACTAGTATCATGGAAATGCGAGTCGATAAAGTCAAGTTTATTGACAGCTTGAATTATTTCCACATGCCTCTTAACAAACTCCCAAAAGCCTTTGGCTTAGGAGAAAACGTGTTCAAGGGAACATTTCCCCATCTTTTTAATAAATTGGAAAATCGTCGGTACAAAGGGCCACTTCCACCCCTCGCAGACTACTCTCCCGATACACTATCGGTGACAGACCGCTCTGAACTCATAGCCTGGCATGACAGAAAGCGTCTTTCAGGATACGAATTCGATTTTGATAAGGAGATCGTCGATTATTGCCGAACCGATGTAACGATTTTGCGAAAGGCGTGCGCTGCTTTTCGCCGAATTTTTATAGAGAACGGTAAAGTATGTCCATTTGCGGAAGCTGTGACGATAGCTTCAGCGTGCAACAAAGTTTTTCGTCGAAACTTTTTGGACGACGACAAAATCGCGGTTTTGCCTCGGAATGGGTATCGTCGGTCTGATCGGCAATCCGCAGTGGCCATCGAGTGGCTACTATGGTGTGAACATATTTTTAATGTCCAAATCGATCACGTGGGTCGGGGTCGCGAACACAAGCTTGTTGACGGTACTCGCGTAGACGGCTACTTTAAATCGACTGACGGTGTAGAACACGTTCTTCAGTTTCATGGCTGCTTCTTCCATGGCTGTGACAAATGTTACACCGATAAGAGTAGGCGGGATGAGGAAATGTACGGAACGACCTTCAACGACAGGCTCACGCGAACATTAGTTACCTCCGAGCGTATAAAATCGTTGGGGTACACGCTGCATGAAATCTGGGAGTGCGAATATGCTCAGCTAAAAAGGAGAAACCCCGCAATAAATTCTTTCGTCAACGGTCACGCGATTCTTACGGACGAGCTTTTAAATCCGCGAGACGCATTCTTTGGAGGACGTACGGGAAACACGCGTAGTTATTGCGAGACTAGCGGCAGTGAAAAAATCCACTATGTTGACGTATGCTCACTGTACCCCTATATCTGCAAGTACGGTCGTTTTCCCGTAGGTCACCCGAGAATATACACTGCCGATACTTGTAGCGAAATCGTCGGACCCGGGCAAGATTTGACACGTGTTGAAGGGCTTGTACGATGCACCGTATTGCCACCTCGAAATCTCTATCATCCGGTACTTCCCATACGTATGCATAATCGCCTAATGTTTGCATTATGTCGAAAATGCTGCGAGGAAATGTACCAGGGGGCGTGTCCTCATGACGTCGAACAAGATCGAGCTTTCGAGGGTACATGGGTATCTTGCGAACTCCTCAAGGCTATCAAGAAAGGGTACAGGGTCTTAGCTGTACACGAGATTTGGCAGTACGAGATCGAGCAGTACGACCGAGCCAGTCAGTCGAGAGGTCTCTTTGGGGGCTACATAAACCTCTGGCTGAAGATAAAGCAGGAGGCTAGTGGCTGGCCCTCAGCGTGTACGACGCCTGCGAGCCAAGACGCGTACCTCGACAGCTTTCGCGAGACGGAGGGTATCCAACTCGATCGTGAACGGATAGAGAAAAATCCCGGGTTGCGATCTGTAGCGAAACTTTGTCTAAACTCATTTTGGGGAAAGTTTGGGCAGCGTGAAAATCTCCCGAAGACCGAGGTTGTCACCACCCGTCAGAGACTGCTAGAGCTCTTAACGGATCGAGCATGCGAGATTAATAATATTATCTTCGTGAACAACGAAATGATGTACGTCTGCTGGACGAAGACCGTGGAGAGCATGGAGCTAAACCCCCATGTGAACGTGGTAGTCGCTGCGTATACTACAGCACAGGCTCGCTTAAAGCTGTATTCTTATCTCGAAAAACTCGAAAAGCACGTCCTCTACTACGATACAGATTCATGTATATACATAAGTAGCGGTATCGCCGGGGAATACAATCCACCTCTAGGAAACCTCCTCGGTGATATGACAAACGAATTGGCTGATTAAGGCGATGGGAGTTTTATTAAACGTTTCGTCTCGGGAGGGCCTAAATTTTACGGATATTTAGTACAGGGCTCTGATGGTCGCGAAATAGCCACCTGTAAAGTCAAAAGGATTGGGCTTAATTACAAAAACGCTGAAAAAAATAATTTTGACTCCATCTGTCGATTAGTAAGAGAGCCTGGTACGAATATGTCTGTAGAGTTCAGTGCCATAAGACGGGATGCATTGCATCGTGTAGTCACGCGGCGGGAGACGAAAACGTGTAAACCCGTACTCATCAAGAGGCGCCGATGGGGCGAATACGACTCCCTACCGTATGGCTACATAGAATAAGTACATTAAAGTAATTGTAAATAACATAGCTTTTTAATTTTAGGGGCAGCGAATATGTACGATTTGTACCCTGACTGGTGGTTGTGAATTATACACCCCTATATATATATATATGTTAATTAATGATATATTAAGTGTATATTATTATATACTAGTATTATACATACGGCATTGTATATTTTTACACAAATAAAAAATGGTTTTTCATCTTTGTCAAACATGATAGATTTTAATTGTACTATTTTACCCCTTTTTTCCTATCATACGTCTGGACAAGTTTCTCCGACGTGTGTATGTATAACCGCGATAATGCACTACGAGGATTAATTTAATCACAATGTAGACGTTCCAAAGCTTGTTCTGCATGTAACTCTGCGCGGGGTGGGAGAGATAATTGAGATGCCGCTGGAGGCAACCTCGATACGCGGTATTCTGAGCATCATTTTTCATTATAATATTTTATTTTGTTAATTTTTTTGTATTTTTTTCCAGAAATCGACCTATCGCTACGCCTCTTCGACAACAATGCCCCAGGTTTTGTCATGGAGGACCATATTGGAGACTCGGGGTACCGAACCGACTCTCTCTGATGAAATTTATAAATGTATTTTTTTTTTTTTTTTGTATATTTAAAATAAATACTGAATTATAATTTATGTATATTAATACATCCAAACCCTATCGCACCTCATTATTTAATATGGACCCGCGCTGGAAACACCCCTGGACGTCAATTATCGCCGGTCCTACGGGCTGCGGTAAAACATACTTCGTAAAAAAGTTTTAAAAAAATATTTCGGCAATGGCTGGTGTTGAATTTCCTCGTATTCTTTTTTATTATTCGGAATGGCAGGACGGGTATACGGATTATGGTAAAAATATCGAATTTTTGGAAGGTCTACCTCAAAATTCAGATATCGTTGGCGATCGAAGACCAAAACTCATAGTAATCGACGATCTAATGCGCGAGTCCTCAAATGGCGAGATAGTAGATTTATTCACAAAAGGGAGTCACCATAAAAATATTAGCGTCATTTTTATAACGCAAAATATATTTCACCAGGGTCGTGGACAGCGCGATATTTCTTTAAACACGAATTATATCGTAGCGTTTAAAAATCCTCGCGATCGTGCACAGATCACACATCTTGCACGACAGATTTATCACGAAGACCCGAAATTTTTGCAAGAAGCTTACCATGATGCGACGTCAAAACCACACGGTTATTTGCTGCTAGATTTGAAACAATCTACCCCCGATAATTGTCGATTCCGCACTTGCATTTTTCCTGATGATACTTATAATTTTGTATATATGCCAAAGCGAGGATCAGGTTCTCGCTAATTTATCAAGTATAAATAGACAGTAACGAATGTACGAGCATCATTCGAGTCTCTGCTATGGCTCCATCAACAACTGCTAAAGTTTCGATCGGGAAAAAGAATATAATCTTGCTACACGCTCTATGCCATCTGGATAAACAGCAGCGTGCATCACTAATACGCACAATAGACAGAAACGGAGTTCGATCTATCTGCGAGTGCGCATTAAATACTTTAAATGGTACAGTCCCCCTGAAAAAGAGTGAACGAATAAAACTGTCTAAGTATAAAAAAATTTTACGCCGTCTCGCAAATAAAGTTGGTGGCTGGAAGAAGAAAAAACGCGTAATTGTGCAGCAGGGAAGCGGGTTCTTACTACCTCTTCTTCTGCCTATCATAGGTACTGTACTGTCTAACATTTTCACATCTAATTGACGAGATGCAGCACGCAAAGAAAATGGTCTTAGTGCCTCAAGATGCTGTCATGCCATTGCGCGAGCAAATAGAGCAATCACGCTCCGTTCAGACACCAGGTACGATGATCGGTAGGCTCGATACCGAGATGGACGAAATACTTCGATCAGTGACGCCTACGAACCAACGAGAGAAGTGGAAACTTTATCAGCAGGTTTTACAACGCTATCAGTTTTTTGTCGATGAGGAGCGACGACCTAAAATTATCACAACCTCTTCGGTAAGCAGTAAGCACGCCGAGCAAATACCTGAGGAAGCTGCACAATCAACTACTGAAGCTTAGAAGATATCTGATGAGGTTATTGTGGCTAGTGTACCAAAAACATATAGAAGACAAGCGGAGCAGTTATTGAATCATTTGCATGCCAGCTCCAACACCACTCTAACGTGGGATAAATCGGGAGTGGTTCATATCAACGGTGAACCAATAAAAGAATCGAACATTATAGATCTTGTAAATGATACTATGCGCCATAGAAAAACTGTGCGGGCTTTTGGTCGTGAGCAATTTGGAAATGAACTCCGGCGTTTAGGGATCCCTCGTGAATTTATCGGTAATACAAGCCTATTGTATGAGAGTCTGAATCTAAACACACCTCTAAATTCTAGAAGAAACTTGGCAAAGTCAAATCCCAACACACCGGATACAAGTCAGAATAGCTTAAATTTATCAGGCAACAGACGCCGAACTCCTACTAGTGACTCAATACGATCGTGGAAAACATTGAAACTGTAATAAAAAAATAGAATGGATATATTAAAGAAGTTTTATTATGATCCTACGCATCACGCTGGATACGCCGGTGCCTCAAATCTAATTCATGTGGCTGATAAAGAGAAAATTCCTCGTGAGGATGTGACTAACGGGCTAAGAACACAGGATGCTTATACACTTCACAGACCTATACGAAGACGATTTCCGCGTCGACACTATGCCGTCGATAATATCCATGACGTGTGGGAAGCTGATCTCGTTGATCTGCGCTCTCTTAAAGATGAAAATGACGGCTCTGTTTATCTTTTAGTGGTTATCGATGTTCTCAGCAAGTATGCATGGGTTGAGACCCTGCGCGATAAAACTTGTGCAGAAACTGCAGAAGGCTTCAAACGAATACTCTCTCGAAGTAGTGGTCGAGCACCTGTATGGCTACAGACAGATCGAGGCAAAGAATTTGTCGGAATAAATTTTCGAGTGGCCCGAAACCCCGATATTAAAGCAGCTATTGTGGAACGTTTTAACAGAACATTAAAGGAGCGGATGTGGCGATATTTTACACATAAAAATACACGGCGCTATGTCGATGTATTACAATCTATAATTCAAGCTTACAATGATACAAAACACTCTACTATCAAGATGCAACCGGCAGCTGTGACGCTGTACAATGCGGCGATCGCACGCGAAAATATGGTGAAACGATACAAGCTGTGTCATAAAGTGCCTAAATACAAGGTTGGCGAGCTTGTACGCCTTAGTAAAGCAAAGTCTGCGTTCGAGAAAGGTTACGAAGCTCGCTGGAGCGAAGAAATATTCAAGATTCACAAGATTATTACAAATAGACAACCGCCCACATATGAACTGGTTGATTTGACCGACGAAGAAATTGACGGCTTTTTCTATGAAGAGGAATTGAGCGTTGTAGAAAAGGAAATTGACTCGGAAGAATTTTTTATTGAGAAAATCATCAAGACTAAAGGGAAAGGTCGTAACAAACAATATTTTGTTAGCTGGAGAGGATACCCCGAAAAGTTTAATTCCTGGATTCCCGCAACAAATATAATGAACAAGTAGTAGTGCAACTAAAAAAAAACAAAAATGAGAGATCAATTTTATCTCGTGCTACCGAGTAATAGTAGTATGAAGTACTACCCCGATAATACGGTGACACACTATATAACGCAGCTTCCAAAGCAATTGAAGATGCCTGGAGAATGGGTCGTAGCCTTAACGGAAATTCAATTTCCCCGTACGTTTCTACATGTAGATGAGACAAATGAACTTCACGGTACGGCGTCCCCAATTACTGCTTGTAGTACTCACGAATGGGTTTACAGTAGACCTAAACCCACAAAGACTTCCGCATCATTGGGTAGCAGCAACCCTCCTACACACCCGTTGAGTAAAGAGGTTACACCAGATGATGCTGCTAACACCCGCAAGAGAAAATATATTAAACCTCCAAAAACTCACGAGGTTATAATTCCTGCTGGACTTTACGCTAGTGTTAAAGCACTAATCGACACCATTAATGAAACGGATAGACCATATTCGTCTCGAATATAATGAGGATATTGGTGGGATTGTAAGCCTAAAACGGATACCTGATAGCTGTGTTATAGATGAATGTGTACGACCGCATCTTATGTGTTTGGACGATAAGATCTCTAAAGCTTTAGGCTTTCAACCCGGGAAAATTAAGGATATCCATAAACAATGGAAATTTATTGCAAATTATCCTGCTAACTTATCGTTATCACTTCCTGATAAATTATTCGTGTATACGGATTTATGCGAAAATTATATAACCGGTGATGCGCAGACTCCTCTATTACGCATCGTACCTGTAGATAATACAAATTACATTTATGGATCCACGCAAACTAAATCATTCTCCCCGCCGATCTATATACCCTTATTACGGACTGAATTTAGCACGATCGAAATAGATATAAGGACCGACACTGGTAAACCAGTCCCATTCCAGAGTGGAACGTTGAGCGCTACATTACATTTTAAGCGTATACGCTAAAATACATCACCATGGATCGATATATTGATCATTACGATCGTCAGGTTGGCGGTGGGATTGACCGCATTTTCATTGGGGCCCCCTATCAACGAGGCCATGGTCTAGGAAGCTTTCTCAGTGGTTTATTTCGGCGTGCATTACCGTTGCTCACTCGTGGCGCTCGCGCTGTCGGAAAAGAAGCGCTACATGCTGGTATGAATATATTGGGTGATGTTGCACACAACACCCCCTTCAAAAATTCATTCAGAGCCCGTATGACCGAAAGTGGGAGAAATTTGAAGCGCAAGGCCGACGAAACATTTGGGAATCTCATGCAGGGTTCAGGATATAAAATACAGGAACGCTTACCGCAGCATCATTCGTTGTTCGGTCACGCTAGTCCTCACATCAGTACTCCCACGCTTAGAGCTCTAAAATATACGAAAATTCGTAAGCCTAGAAAAACTACGAAGAAAAAAAAAAGAAAAAAGTTTCAACCGATAAACGCATCAAGAAAAAGGGCCGTAAACCAACAAAGTCTAAGAAAAAGGCGAATAAGAGAACGAAGAAGACTAAAATTGTTAAGCGTAAAAAACGCACTGTTGCAGATATATTTGGATAATTAGCTAAACAACATGTCTTTCTTACACGCCCACTCTTGTGAGTGCTTGAAATCAGAGCTGGATTTATTCACGCTTCCACCAACGCAGACAAGTATAGAAGGTTCTCAAGGAATTCATTATAAACCCGTTTCGTCACTGACCGATGAGGCCCCCATTGAGTTTGTTGTCCCTGGCCATGGTGACGAATACATTGACCTAGCGCATACTATGTTAAGCTTACGTGTTAAGCTACAATCTCGAAACGGCGTAGTTGACGCTCACGACAGAGTAGCACCTGTTAACAATCTTCTGCATTCATTATTCAATCAGCTAGATTTATCATTCAACCAGAAGCTTGTATCACCCTCGAATAATGCCTATGCATACCGAGCATACATTGAATCGTTACTGACTTATAAGGCCTCAACAAAAGCCTGTCAGCTTGGTGCCAGTATGTGGGAGGATGATACACCGTTACACTTCGACTCCCAGCCTGTTTCAACCGCCCCCGTGGGTGAGGGTAGAGCAGCCCCCGCGCAACCGAATAAAGGTTTAGCTGCACGACAGGCAATGATGGCGAATGGTAAAATGGTAGATCTTATCGGATATCTACATTCTGATATATTTAATCAGGAAAAGTTTTTACTCAACGGCGTTGAACTACGTATTCGTCTTATACGTTCGAGAGATGCTTTTTGTCTTATGGATGCGTCTGGGAAGGATTATACGGTACATATTGCCGATGCGAGTCTCATTGTTCGCCGCGTTAAAATTAACCCTGGTATTTTATTAGCACATGCTAAGGCTTTGAGTAGAGGAACGGCAAAATATCCGTTTACGCGAGTCGAAGTGAAACCATTTACTATTCATGCAGGTGTGCATGGTGAAACACTCGATAATGTTATACTTGGCCAGCTTCCAAGACGGATAGTACTGGGCTTTGTCGATAATCGAGCCTTCAATGGAGATAAAACTATGAATCCATTTGATTTTCACCACTATTCGTTGAATTTCTTATCCCTTTACGTCGACGGTGTACAGGTGCCTAGTAAACCTTTGCAACCTAATTATATTGAACGCCTTTACACTGATTCATACCATACTCTGGTATCTGGTACTGGAATACTTTGGGATGACGATAGTTGTGGGGTAACAAAAGAAGCGTATCCATATGGTAACTGTCTATACTGCTTCGATTTAACACCCGATCTTTCTGCAGGAAGAGCAGGCCACTGGAATCTTGTGAGACACGGTAGTGTGCGTGTAGAAATACGTTTCAGCGAGGTTTTCCTGAGTACTGTAAATTGTGTTGTATCCTCGGAATTTGATGATGTCGTCGAGATCGACGCATCCCGACAGGTCATGGTAGACTTTTCGGGGTAAGCCTGCGTGCTTAAATGATTCTATAAGCTTAGTAAATATTATTATATTATAAGGATTGCAAGGTTTTTTATTAATAAAAAAATATGTAAACACAGAATTAAGTGTATTTATGTTTTTATTCAATTTTTAATCTCTGGAAAGCCTTCACCAACTCCAGCATCTCATCATCATCATCATCATCATTTTTCACAGTATTATATACTTTTTCCGCTGCTTTCGCCGCTTCTACTACTTTTTTCTTCTTCGTCTCCTCTGCTTCTGGTCTTTTTCGTTTTTCGGTGTCGATATTTTCGCTGCCCCGTGGATGGTCCTCATGGATACATTCATAGGCTTGCTGTAGCAAACGAATGTATATACATATTTAATGGATCAGTTTTATTTTTTTTTGTTTTACGTCTCCAAGCTTTATTACTATTATTATTAAGCTAAGTGTTACTCACCGATGCCCGCAACTGCCTCCGCTTTTCACGAGCGAAATACTGACGTCTTCGGATGAACCATATTTTTGGAAGCTGTTTTGTATGCTGCCTGCGTTTGTCACGGCGCGTTGTAGACTTCGTCCTCGAATGCTGTACCCAGCCGTGGTTATTCCGTTCTTCCACACGCGCTCCGCTCCGTTGAGACGCGTGGTTACGCCTCGTGAACACCATAGATTTTACTCTTGGATGGATCATTTTTTAGATGTATACCGTAGGAGAATTATTTTGTAACTGAACTTCCACAGCGTTACGCTACCTAGCAGGACTCGTGTAAGGTGTAGTAGAATAGTGGGGGTGATAGAAGGGACTGTTTTCGTCACTTTTCTTCTCAGCTATTTGTAAGTAGGCGTCTCAAGGGGGGGGTTGAACCCTTGTGGAGGTAAGAAAAACCAGTAAAACTAACGAATTGGGGGCACACCCCCGCTCATCCCCTCCAGCATCAAAATCGCGAAGATGCATCTGTATCGCTCATCGGTAGTACGCAGCGATCCTTCGACAGTAGCGGTTGTACTTACTGGACCATAACATTTTTTCACCAAAATGGACTACGTCATCGATATTCGAGGGTTTTACGACAAGGATGACTGCTTCATTGCTAAAGAAGTAGCTGTCGTCACTCTTGATAAAGAGTATTTCGGGAATTGGATCACTTCACCGACATACGTTTTCACGGATCTCCCGAGAGCCGTGCGCGCTAAGAATAATTGGACGACCCGTCATCATCACGGCCTGGAGTGGTTCGAAGGAGACGTAGGCCTCAGAGCACTACACGCAAATCTCCGACGGATCACACGGGCTGCGGGAACCATTTATACTCGCGGCCGTGAAAAAGCGAAATACCTGCAAAATGTGACAGCGCGGGAAATAAAAAACCTCGAGGAGACGGACTGTCCATCATTCAACGACCTGCCCTCTTCGGCGCAGGTCGGTCTGCATCACGGGCTCTTGAACAGACCGGAACTGTCTTGTGCTTTAAACAACGCTGCAAAATTGAAGGAGTGGATTTTTCGCGACATTCCTCCTACAGCCACGCGGATACAACAGTTTGACTTCTTACCGGAACCTATGAATCTAAAGAAGCCGCGTGACTGTTACTCTCCAATCGTGACAAGTGATGAATACGATCCAGATTGGCCAGGCATTGCAGGGCTTACCCTCTAAAGTCTCGCGAAGTGTTCATGCAGCGGATCAAATTCCAACTCTGTTAACGAGACCGACAGCCCTTGTTGTGAACACTGACGACCACACGCGCCCTGGAACACACTGGGTCGCAATCTACATCGATGGCCGAGGACGCGGATCGTACTTCGACAGCTACGGTATTCCGCCGCTTGTACCAAGCCATATCCACCGCCTACGCAAGAACTGCACCCTCTATCGATGGAATACCAAGCAGATTCAAAGTCTCTCTTCAAATGTGTGTGGCCAGTTTTGTATTATGTTCCTTTATCATATGTGTAGCGGGGGATCTTTACTACAATTCCGGAATCTTTTCACCGCCGATCTCAAACAAAACGATCGAATCGCCGCAAGATTTCATAAACGTATAATGAGTAAGCTGGCGACTGATGCGAAAAACATTAATAAACACTCTGGGAACTCGTTAACAGGTCGTGGAGCCTGTGTTAAAAAATTTGTTCAACATTGCTGCGCTAGGCTAAATAATTGTTTAATTTGTATACATTAAAATATATATATATGTACAACTAGATTTAAGAATTTAAAAAATGCAAACTTTATTGTAAAAATTTGAAACACAATTATTTTTACTTACCTTCCCTCACCCGTTTCATGTTTATTTTCAAAGTGCTGAAAAATTAAAAAACATTGCTACATATTGGAATCGAACCCGCGCTCCGTAGGAAAACGACGCTTGAATTCAACGCCTTATACCGCTCGGCCAAGCTAGCTTACGCAAAGCATTCACCCTCGAGAAATACCCTACGCGCAACAGCGAGAGCCCTGCCTCCCGCAGCAAGCCAGCGCCTGCCGGAATCCAAGATGGCGCGACTCGCTGCTACATCGTCACGAGCTCTCCGCGCGCTCCGTCTACTTCAGCCATCCACCGCTATACCGTCTACGCGCTGCACCGCTCGGCATCCCTTCTCACGCACCCGAACCGATGGGCCCGCCGCCGCTCGGCCGCTAGCGTACCCCCAAAAATCTAACATGGCGCGACTCGTCACTACACCGTCACCAGCTGGCCCCGCGCGCGCTCCAGCCAACTCACCCCCGCTACACCAAACACCCCCGCCACGCTCTCACGCCCTTCCACTACCCCCGCTCACTCCCTCCCTTCACTACCCTCTCTCTATCACCCCCTCCGCTCACACTCAAGTCGAGCTACTCAAGTGATCGACCAGGGGCGGGTGGTCGGGACTTGACAGCCGAAGAAGCAACATCTCCTCCAGCTCCTTACCCTGAACACCCACCACTTCCCTACAAGGGCCGCAGGGGGAAGGGGGGAGGGGGAAAACGACCCCCAGCAGCGAGCCGGCGGGCCTAGCGGCCCGGCCGAGCACACTGCACAGCACCCCTACTCCTCAAAACCGCCATCTTGAAAAAATCCGTATAGGTACTGTAGTCTACTATCGTATGCGAACCGCCGGCGGACCGCTCGCCGATCCCGATGTCCCGAAGGCAATCCCCGTGGGCACGATCCCGAGGTGGCTAACGCGAAACTATTTTTTATAAACGAAGAAATGAACTAAACGCGACGGCGCGAATAAGATACGGAAATTTCTCGTTTTCGGCAGGCGTCGGAAAGGCCGACCCGTTATTCCGCACGATGGCCCGGAGGCCCGCTTCCCCTCGGAAAACCCGATCCCCGCGCACGCCAACGTGAACTAAACGAATCTAATATTTCTGGGAAAACGGCAAATGACTCGATGCAAAGACAACAAAAAGATACGGTTCCCGGGACGGACAAGCTCACCCGTTCGGTACCGCGGTAGAAGATCCAGGCCTCAGAAAACGCTGGATGACGAATTCGTCCGTCTGTCTCGTTCCCCTCGGTATACGGGTTAAGATGACCCACACCCGTCCGTTCGTCGTTACACCTCAACAAAGATTGCCCTGAGTAGCCGGACGCTCTCGCTCTCGTTGCCCTATCCCTACCCGGCCTAATCGCTCATGTTTCCGCATCCTCGGTAAATTTCGCTGATCGTCGCTGTTTCTCGGCACCCGCGCGCGTAGCGTAACGCTGCTAACTGTCGTGCCGGGTGCACACGTCCTCGGCCCGGCGACAATAACCTCGCACGTTGACTCTTGCCGACTGGATGAATGATTTTCCTTCTCGACGATCGCAATGACCCTTCCCGAGATGCCTGCAACAGTGGATCTTCTCCCGAGGCCCAGATGTACTCCTCGGGACCGGCTCGACGATCCGGGCGGATATTTTACACAGATCGGACGTTCCCCGCGCCTCGGACAGCCGGGCAGGGTCTAGTAGTCATTGCATGACATTCCGGTGGATCCTTGTTTTTGGTCTTTTTCCTAGTTGATTGTCCTGTTTCATCTTTTTCCGTCTCTTCTTCTATGTTTTCGTCATCCTGGTTTACTATTGGTTCCTCATCAGCATCCAAATTGTATAAAGTTTCCTTCGGTGTTTTCTTTGGTGTTGTTACTTCAATTATTTCTGCCAGTTGTTCCTTTGTCATGGACTCTCGCCACTGTTCCTCAGGATCCTCTTCAGCGTTGTATTCCTCATCTTCCTCAAATTCAAAATCATCCTCATCATTTTCCAAGAGCGTCATTATTTCTTCATTTGTCAACCCATAATTGTTTCTCTGTTGTACTGCGAATATCTCTTGGTCCCTATCGTTCTTACTTTTGTCTGATTTTACTAGATTTCTGGATAATGCATCTGCATTTACATTCGTTTTTCCCGCCTTGTACACTACATCGTACTCATATTCTGCCAATTTCGATTTCCATCGATGTACTCGTGCGTTTCCGTCTTTGCAAGTTCTGAACCAAACTAAGGGCTTGCGATCTGTCACGAGTGTAAACACTCTGCCATGTAAATACGGCCTGAAGTGTAAAACACTGTAGACAACCGCCAACGCCTCCTTTTCGTGTGTATCGTATCGTGATTCTGCGTCATTTAATGTTCGTGAAGCGTATGCCACCGGTCTATCTGCATCAATGGGTCCTTGTGAAAGGATACCCCCGATTGCGTAGCCGGACGCATCCGTAGTTGGAACAAACGGCTTTGAAAAATCCGGAAAAATCAAAACTGGTTCTGTACATAATTTTTCTTTTAATTCTTGAAAACTTCCCTCTTGACTTTCTCCCCTTATGCAAGGAGTTTCGCTTTTGAGAAGATTTGTCAGTGGTTTAGCCAATTTTGCATAACCCTCTATGAATCGACGATGATATCCCGTTAGTCCCAAAAATGGCCGGATACCCTTGACGTTAACTGGCCTTGGAAATTCCCGAACTGCTTGTACTTTCTTTCGATCTAATTTTAGTCCTTCTTCAGTGATCACGTGACCTAAATATGCCACTTCCCGTTTCAAAAATTCATACTTGTCCGGTTGCAAACTCAAATTAGTGGTCCTCAGACGATCGATCAAGTTCTTGCACTTCTCGTCGTGTTCTTCCAGAGTTTTTGCGTAAATCATGATGTCGTCGAGACACACGAATAATTCCTGTTCTTGTCGTCCCATCAATATCATGTCCATTGCTCGCTGAAACGTGGGAGGAGCGTTTTTCAATCCCATAGGCATTCTAACGTACTCGTAATGTCCACATGGAGTTGTGAAAGCTGTTTTATGACAATCTTCTGGATGCATCTTTATCTGATAGAACCCTGAAGCCAGATCGAACAAAGGATAAGCATCTCCTATCGTTTTTTCGTTTAATTGTCTAAAATCAAGAATTACTGTTACGTCAAAACTGTCGATGGTTTTGTTTCGCTAAGTTTTTACGCAACTGTTGCCCCGTTTCTATTAACACTCTCTGGTCAGAACGACGAGAATCGATCTTTACCACACCCGGTATTAATCGTGGTAACAACTGCCCATTTTTAAGCCTAACCTTGCGGAAAAATGGTTGGGATAGAGCCCTAGGAATGCCTGTCGTTTCTAAGGTCATAGGGCACTTTCTGAACTCCTTATCCCTCCTTATTCGAATTTACGGTTTCAGGAGAATTTAAAGTGAAAAAAAAATGTTCACTTCAACTTGAGAAGTTGTTGCGTCCTACCCAACTCGTTAGAGTGTAAGGGAGTCAGTGACACAGTCGATCTCTCTTTTCGGGTCAACGCCGGGCAGCGCTTTACACCAGGGACGGAGATCTCGCCTTTTTCAGTAATAGTTTTATGGTTAAGATGATTATCGCGAGGCTAGGCGATGCCAATGAATAGGTACACGTCGTAGCGTTGGTTGAAGAAAGGTTTATGTACTCACGTAGATGGTTAGACAATGTTTATTAGGAGTGGTGATTGCAGTCGGTACAATTATTGTCTCAAGTTGCACAATTGTCACAAGAGATTCTCGACGGTACACTTATTACACTATGTATATTTTAGATCAAAACACAAATGAGACTTCATGAATTTGAGAGAGGACCACTCTCCGTTACAGCCGTACAAGCTATGAACTTTGACTGACAAAGAGTGTCCCTTAGAACGTAGAGACTAGAGCCCTTTCGGCTACTCTAGTTCGATGATAGGTGAGCTGTAGAGGCTTGCTTCCCCCGACTTATATATTATTCTTGGTCCAGAGACAATTGTGGAAACTAGGTTTGTGCCCACAGAGAACCTTTGTGCCCACAGAGAACCCTTGTGCTCACAAGGCTCTGAGTGCTCTGCAGCACGCTTAATGAGTCTACGGCAATAAAAAGAGGTGCGGCGAGACTCACTACGTTCTGTCTAATGGTGCGTACAATGCATCATTTCTTTCCGCAGCGCTTTTCATGAATTTATATTTTAAAAGATTATTAATTATTACTGATTATTTATTTCAAGTGATTATCTATACCGGGAGTTACATGAGATGTAACACCTCCCCCCTTAAGAACGAGTATTATAGGGAAAATACTCGGTGAAATATATATACATATGGACATTGTAACAGGAGCAAATGCCTCGTACAATAATTTCCGTATTTGCGCACCTCCTTAAGAGGAACGTGCACTCAAACGGAAGGATTCGTGGACTCGAGTGTCTAGGAATTATGGGTTGGTGTGTCAGAGACGTTTTCTTTTTATGTGCAACAAAAATAATTTTTATTTGTAACGTGACAAGCTCTCGGGTAATTACAAGTTTTACTCTTCCTTGAATTCTTCCGTGTCCTTTATTATCGTTCAAGCTATTTACTTCAGTCGATGACAAAACTTGTAAAAATCGGTTCTTCTGATGCTCGGATATTATTTCTATTTATTGAAATAATTTAATTGCTTGAAGTCGGAATATTACGCGACAGAATTTATTCGCGTATGTCGCGCTGCGCATGCGCGGGCGGCTGCTCAATCGTCGCTGAATCCTGCTGGTCATTGCGCTCGGCGGTCTCGTGGTGACGTCACGATACGGCGATCGACAGCGGCAGCCCGTTCACCTCGCGATTTGCAATTGGTGTTTAAATTAACATGTGACGTTTTTACCTTAAATTGTTGTTATAGTCGTCTTCAGGGAATGTGAACGTATCCCTGGGCATGCCTTTTTATGTCCGGGGAGTCGTCAAATTATTCCATGACATTTGAGGCTCTTCTGACGGTCACTTTTGGTCACTTTACCAGTTCCCGCTGAATGTCACTTTTAGCCGCTCTGGTCACTTGAGATTGTTAGATAGACTTGTTTGTCGGTAATGTTATAAACCCGACTTCGGCACACATGTTCTAAGTCCGAACCGGCACGTTTATTCTGAGTTCACTTGGTGCGAAATGTCGTAAGTCCAATTTCCACGATATCATAAGTTCGAAACGGCACAAATTTTATAAGTTCAAAGCGGCACGGATTTTACAAGTCCTTTTTGCACAATTTCACTTTTATTTCACTTGTACTCACTTTCCCTTTTCACTTTTAGTCCTGGAGAGTTGTCCGCTGGTAAGGTAGATCGTTGAACTGAACTTATGAACTCATGAACTCATGATCGACTGTCGAAATCGCCGTCTTTTATGCCCCGATTTCGGACTCCCACTTCGTCGGTTTGGCAGATTTCTGGCGGACTCGCGTCTGCGTGCGGTCGGCGAATTATTAATTTTCTGATTGGCTCCTCGAGTGGTTCTCCCCTCGCCCTCCAATACCGTGTCGATACTACTGTCGATACTACAGCTGGTCCCTCTTGTGCGACGGTTGCTTCTTCTTGCGCGGGGGCTGGTCGTTTCAACGTCCCCTTTTTATAATGGTCGTTGAGGTGATTTGAATTCCCGAAGTAGAGGGTTGATCGGCTTTGGTGTTGAGGCTACTAGGTTCCAGTAGCTGCGAAATTTTTAGGCAAGTTTCCAGATCCATCTCGTCCTGGCTGAGCTGGCACAGTCATGCTTTTGCAGCTTCCTCCTCATAAATGTGCTCCTGAGCGATTTCGTCCCTTTTAATTTTGTTGATGTCCGGGCGCCGAGGGCGGAGATTCCTTGGTTGATCGCCTTGGTCGGTGAGGTTTGTATTTCTTCCGGAGTCCAGATGATCCCTATGAACCTGCAGTTCCTCATTCTCTGCTTCGTTCAAAACGGCATCAGCATGATCGCGTATCTGCTGGGCGAGCGTGTTGTGGGTTAACAGTGTGGTATACACACGGTCTCCCCTTGCGCGCGCAGGTAAGGCGTCCATATGCGCTGGGCCGTTAATAAGGCCCAGGATCCTCAGTTCGTTAAAGTACAATCGGATCATTGGTAGATTATTTTTTACCCAACGTGCGTAGAATGGTGTAGTTGCCATTGTTGTTGATTGCTGTTGAGGTTTATTCTTGTTTTTAATGTTTTTTTTAAATAATAATAATACACCGATTATTAAAAGTATTTTTTTTTTTTAGGAGAATATCCTACTAAGATTTTTAAATGTCGTATATTTTTTTTTTTATATGTATAATTTTTTTTTACAACAATTGAAATTTCACGAGAGATGAATACTAGATTCGTGCTGTTTCTATGATTGCACCGAGCCGAGTACTTTCAGAAGTCTTGTTCCTTCCGTATTTATACGTTTTTCGACCCAAGTCTTCCGTAATGAGTCCCCCTTTTTAATATTTTGATGGTTTAGCAAAGGTAAAGGCTACGGTTGAACCGTCGCCCTTCGCCCTCGCTGCCAAAACAGGACCCCCCAAGTAGGTGACGAGGATAGAGAGGTGCGCTGACCTCATCGGGTTTGGGCTGTTCTTCATGATAGTACGGTGGTTATCCTTCTTCTGTCTTGGGTGGTTCTTCTTCCTTACGCTTCCCCAAATGCAGCAATAGATGTGTTACCGAACTCCATACTGCCCCTATCAATTGTATGGACCATCCATACATGGTATGTAGCGCGAAGCCATGTACGATAGTATCAGCGAGCAGCTTGATGAGTCGAAAAATGAGTATTACTCCCAGAATTTCAGCGCTCGCATTTCCAAATGTTAAAAACGAATCCCAAATACGATTCCAGGTATTTCGAGTAATTCGTTCGAATGCTTCCTCGTCGAGTAGATTGGTGAGGGATATTCCTTGTCGGAGAGTTGGTTGTCCGGCTAGCGAGCTAGCTATTGTACTCAATATAGCTGGTCTTTCCGCTGGGAACATAATATGATCTCTTAATTTATTGAGATCCTCTTGTTAATAAATTCCGCTCGTCGCGAGATGGCTCGGATTCACGTATTTCCAAGTGGGTTTTGTAAATGGCTTAATTTCTGAAGGTGCCATTGCCTCCGATGCTGTGGGTCGAAATTTATGCCATGCGCCATCTAAATTATACATCGTTGGTATCACCGGATTACAAGTTAATTGTGTTCCAGCTTCGAATATTATCCGCGTACGTGGTGATAAGAAGACGCTTCGGTTTTGGTAAGTTACTGGTAATTGATGATAACATTCGTCCGTTCTTCGTACAATTACGTCAACGGGCACGCATTTTATTATATGTACAACTTCTCCCGCGATTAATGCCATATGGCCCGGTCCTTTCATCAACTGATAAGCGAATTCATCAGGTGCTTGTGTGGCTAGATTCAGAGCGCTTCGTAATACTTCTCGTTCTATTTTGCAATTTCGTACTAAAACGTCATAATACATACGATTTAATTCGTTTCGTGTGTGTTTTTGTACGTAGATAATCTTTGCGTTTACATACGTAAATAAATCGAAGCCTTCCGTATCGACTTTTTTAAAAGAAAGGAGGTTATGATCCTTATTATCAATTATAAATAATTTTACATGCTCCGTTATGATAAATTTAAATCCGCACAGAGAGTAATCTCCTCTTACGGATAAAGCGAATGTTGCAGACTTCGTTTCGACAGTATACACTGTCTGTGATTCTTCTTCTTTTTCATTAGTGATTCGGAATACTGTTCCTTGATAGAGTATTTCGTAACGATCGAAGTGGCAACGATCGGGAGGATATACGTCCCAGAATGTGTATCCGCCTTCAATATCCATGCACTTGAAATCCATTGATACATACGAAATTCCTGATCGAAGTGTGATCCGGTTTGCATTAGGTTTGACGATCATTTAGTAATCGGTTAAGGCAACGTGCACTTTTGCTTGAACGACTACATTGTCCCATGTGCCGTAAGGATCTGCATACTGTACACCCTTACATGTACTTTCGTTGTTTAATGCTCCGGCGAGAGTAACGCTGTGTGAGGATGTAGCATTTCCCTTGAGTCCGACTAGTGTGACGATCGGCGTGACGGTATAAGTTCCCATAAGGTGTATTCGGTCACATTGGTCAGAACTTAAATCCACCATGTACTCTCGTGTCCCTTGAGATACTATGGAGCTGTGCGAGTGCATTCCGCCGTGATATATAGTACGGTCGATCATAATTTTGCATTGTATCACTCGAGTCATTGAAAAATCGTTCTCTTGTAGAAGTTGAATATAAGCCTCGTGAATCTTTGGTTCCGTCTTTGGTATGTTGCATTCTCCGACGTCCAATAGCGAGAGCGTAGTTATGTTTAATTTGTCCGCGCCACAACCACATCCAATTAGGCTTTCTCCTTGATGAATAAAGCGGATGAATACTGCTAATAGCAATAACTTTTTCATATCCATTTATAACAATCTATAAAGAGAGGATATATTTACTTAAATGTATTTCATAATATTCGAGTGTATTTTCGTCAAATTTTTTATATTTTTTAATTATATATATTTATTATTTATTTTATATATTTTTTTAATATATGTATTTTATAATACATATTTTTTTGCGTAATTTTATTCCTTTCAATTTATCAACCCGAAGGTAAGCATAGTGACTACAAATGCTCCAGTTTTTGATCTCTTTTTCCTTGCGACAATCGGTGAATTATTCGGCACTGTTAGAATTTCATCCTCTTCCTTCCTTCTCTTCTGTGGTGGCTTTATCTTCTTCCTTTGAGTGCTCTTTAGTATCGTTATTTTTTTGACGGACGATGATTTCGCTGCATAGTGGATAATCTTCTTCAATATTTTGCGGATAAGTGGTGGACTTCAGATGATGGGAGTGATTCCTTATCTTGATAGCGTCATTAAGGGCACAGCAATATTTTGTATTTAATATAACTCCATGTTGTATACAGTGCAACTCGGATTTTGG